>OX596216.1:479107-1086672 GCA_951394215.1 Glyphodes perspectalis
AGTAGTTCATGAGATTACGCGTTCAAACAAACAAACAAACTCTTCAGCTTTAATATTTGTTTAGAAGTATAGATAAAAAAATAATGTTCGGTACTTAATTATATGCGTTCGTATTAATTTATTTATATAACTAGTGTTATATAATTATTATATTACATTCGTACTAATCAAATAGACAACTTTCTTTCCTGAAGTCGGCTAAGGCCAGTTATTAACACTTAATGACAAAATGCAGTTCACAAAACGACAAACCAAACTACACACTTGTCGGCCCCGTTGGTGTAATGGCTCAGACTTTGTGTCGAACGCATAAAAGGCGCGGGTTCGATGCCCGCAAAAGTGGTTGATGAAACAGGTATGTGTCGGGTGTTTCGTTCATACTGATTTCTGTAAGTTATTTTAGACTCGGCCCATGTAGCTTAGTGCGTGTTGTATATTTTTTTATACAAAGATATTATTATTAAATAATAATTCAACGTTTGCAAGCAGTAAAACATAAGTATAGCGATTAATCATGTGCGCGTTAGCCTAGGCCATGCGTAGTTAGGGTTCAGTGGCTAGTCAATATATTTATTTATAATCGTATACCATATAAAAAGATGAATTTATGAAGGTTGTATACGATTTTATATAATTCATTTAATAGTTAAATTCAATGGAATTTGTTCAACATTGTGATGTTCTTGCCGATTCTTGATAGAATCAATCTTCTTAACTCTGTGGTAGAATAACGTGTTGTTTATTTCGTTGACGTTTCGTGGAAGTACTTCCGCCGAGCTAGGTGTTGCTTGTTTAGAAACCTAGGTCTAACTAACCGTTTCGGTGTATGGTATATAATACTTAGTGGCGAGAATAACTTGGTAAGCGTGATGCTGGAATGTATGGCGTTTCTGCAAGTTCGATAAATGTCTTCTGTATATATATTAATATTGGAGCTATAATCTTAACTATCTTGTGGCGCGGTCGCCATACATTACATTCCGTGTTTGAAATATGTATCGTTACAAATTGATAAAGATTTCTAAATTTATCATTATTGCAGTAGACAATTCTCTTACACTTATGGCGTGAACCATCCAGCTTACGTCACTGGCTTACGAAGGTCCCTCTTGCAGGAGAGCGGCAGCGTCCTCCAGCAGCTGGAGGCGGAGCTGGGGGAGGGCGAGCGCGTGGAGGCGGCGGCGGGCGCGGCGCACAAGGGCGCGCGCGAGGCGCTGGCGGCGCACGACAAGCGCGCGCGCCTGCTGCAGCGCGCGCTCGCGGACGACGAGGCGGCCTTGACCGCCAAGGGGGAGGTGCTGGGGGAGGTGAGTGTGCCTTCGTTTGCGTCACGTATATTTTACGCTAATAGTGAGTAGCTCTGAGTAGGGTCTTTCAGAGTGGAATCGAATGACGATTAAATCTCACGGCACTGTGGAATTGGTCGTAAAGACAGGGTGGTACTAACGCAGTCATTGCTCTTAAGACTGAAAAAATATAAAAAAAATTTACCTGTCCGGTAGTTCAGCCCAGCCTGTTAGGAGTCGCTTTTTAAGCAGAACATAGTTTGAGTAGTTGTCCTGCAATGACTTCTCACGAAAGCCGCGTGGCGCTGCATGCCTATGCAGCGCCTGCAAGCAAAGTATAGATTTAGATAAGCAAGATATTATGATCAGTGACCTAATTTTGTATCAAAAACATTTTCTATCCAATCACGTAGGTGTCATCGACGTTTGAGACTCTTCGCACAGCCAGCGAGACCAGTGAAGCCGCGTTAGCCGAGGCGCAGCAGAGGTTCCTCGCCGTCAGCACCGGGCTGGAGGGCGCCTCCGAGTCGCTGCAGGACCAGCTTATGGGTGAGTCGTGATAGCTATGCGTCGCATGGCAAGCTAGTCGGTAAAATGTTGTCGGTTTGATCGAGTTCGTCTCGTTTTTTATTGTCGCTACGCATACGCTGGCGGAGGTGATCGCTTTACTTAAATATATATATATAACGGAGAATAATTTTCTATTTCGTTATCCGCCATGCTGATTGACGGCTATGGGCGTTACGACGGGTAATGTCGGTCAAACCCTGGTACGATAATCAAGGTTAGTTTAATTACACTCAATAATTAGCACTGATGACTAAATTTAGGTACTATGAAACCTAGGAACGCGTGACAGTTTCCAGACGTGTTCACTGCTCGGTGGTCGCAAAGTGAGCTCGCTTCTACCGGGCACAACGTCGTAGACTCCGTCAAGCGCCGCGTGGTGGCGCTGGCGTTCCAATTAATACACTAGCCGCTTGGTGGCGCCGGCATCGCTTAACGCCGACATATATATATGTTTATTTAGCGGCGAAGGCGGCCGCATCGGAGGCGTCGACGCGCATCACGCAGAGCACGATGGAGCGCGCGCACGCGCTCAAGCGGCTGGCGGCGCTCGAGCGGGAGTTCCACAGCAGCAGCGCGCAGTTCGCGCGCGACCAGGACGCCATCCAATCGCACCAGGCGCAGGTCGACAAGCTGCAGGTGGGTGTCACAAGCTGCACTAAGGTGCATGCGCTCACAAAAAAAAGGCGTAAAATAGCGGCATCTATACTGTGGAATTCGGCCTAGATGATGTCCAGAAAGTTTTTTTTACTGTGAAGGTGAAAAAAAAGCGTAGGCTTGGCATGTTGGTAAGCGGTTGCCCTTAGCTTCCTTGTATGAATGTTCTACGCATATGAACGGTTTTGTTGATTCACCGCATAGACAGACAAAGGACAAAGTCCTAGTGTCTAATCTCCCCCAAAGTTGCATCCAGCTGTGCATCTGCAATATTCGGGCCTAAAAACTCATGAAACGGAATAAGCGTTCCTAGTTCCGATTCGTGGGACGATCTAGGAGCCAGGTAATATTTGTCAATTCGTTATTTTATTCTACGTTGTGTTGCGCAGTCGGAGTTGTCGCGCATGAACTTCAGCTCGCAGCGCAACGCGCAGCTGAAGGAGTGCGCGCGCGGCCTGCAGGGCGCGGCGCGCGCGCAGCGGGACCGCGTGGACGCGCTGGCGGCGCGCCTGCAGCGCTGCGACTTCAAGTACACGCCGCCGCAGCAGAACTTCGACTCGCGGAGGGTCTCCGGTCAGTCGACCTGCCGCGGCGCTCAGTTTTACTCATTAATCGCACTGTTGAGATTTTTTCTTTATCTGTGTAACTACCCCTTTAATGTCTACATTAAAGTATGCGCGTTCCTTATTGATTTTACTTGAGATTTGACTTATAATAATGGCACCTGGTGTTTATTTACTAAGATGCCGACAAAACTTTCAGGTACAATTTGCAGATTGATAGATGTATGCGACCCAGTATACTGCACGGCTCTGGAAACCGCGGCTGGAGGCCGGGTAAGTTATTTTCATGATGACTCATTAATAAATCGTCGACCATATCAATATTGCGTACCTATTCTTATGTTGGTTGTGTCATAAAAATACACTTAAAGAATACGACTGAATGAACCTAGTAAATATTTTTGCATGACTTTACGTTTCTAGACAGAGTCAAAAACGAACCGCTTTTCATTAAGTAGAAGAATGTTCGAATTACTCAGTTCGCACGTTGAATAATAATAAGCCAATATACATATCTTGTTGATCAGTTATTAAATGTGTGTACATTGTCAGCTGTACAACGTGGTTGTGGACACGGAGGTGACGAGCAAGCTGCTGCTGCAGCGCGGCAACCTGCAGACGCGCACCACCATCATCCCGCTCAACAAGATCTCCGGACACGTCATCGACGCCAACACCGTGCGCAAGGCGCAGGAGATCGTGAGTGGTGATACTTCATTGTGGTGCTTCCACATTTAAGTAATTTTTCTTCTGTTGAAGATGTTCGTCTTACTAGGGTTAATGGCTAGATGTTTCATAGCCTTTCACGCAAAATCTGTTGAAATATTTTGCTGAAACTTTGCAGTAGGTATTATTATTAAGTTTAACGACAATAAGATAAAGAAAATTTTAATTCGCAGGACGTTTTTAACATGTGTATCTAGATGTGTAGGTGCACAATGTTTTCTTTGGATCTCAATGGAAATGAAGGTGAACTATATAAGCTAGTAGCCTAGATAGTCAAACCACTCAAAGTTTCTAAATGTTCAATTCAATTTGTTAGGGTGGAGGTCCTGAAAACGTCCAATTGGCTCTAGACCTGATCAGCTTCGAGCCGCACCTGCGTCCGGCCATGGCGTGGGTGTTCGGCGGCACGCTGGTGTGCCGCGACCTGGAGACGGCCAAGCGCGTCACCTTCCACCCGGCCGTGCGCCGCCGCTGCGTCACGCTCGACGGGGACGTCTTCGACCCTTCCGGTACACTCTCCGGAGGAGCGAGGGCTAAGGTGAGATACCTCTTATATTCATTCCATTCCCATTCCATCCCAATGCCTTTTTATTCCCATTTCCGTTTGATTTCCGTCTCATCCCATTCCCACCCCTTTTCCATTCCCTTACCATCCCATTCCCATCCATTAGAATGATATTGTCCACCCCATGGCCATTCTATTCCCAGTACAGTCCATGTCCATTTTAATTAAATTTTCCATTCCATTTCTATTTCCAATCCATTCATTCTATTTCCACTCCATTCCCATTCCATTCATATTATTCTCAGGTATTCTTGAAAATACATTCCTCCTATTACGGTTTTTATAAATAAACGTTGTTTTCAGGGCGGTTCGGTTCTAGTCCAGCTGCAGGAGCTGAAGGAGGCTGAAGCGAAGCTGCATGAGGCCGAGGCGCAGCTGGCGCAGTGCACCGCCGAACTGTCCTCCATGCAGAACGCGGCCGAGAAGTACACAACCTTGCAGCAGAAGTATGAAATTGTTTCTTATAGTATACAAAGTAGTAAAGTTTGCTGCATGCAAAAGATACCCCGCAATCATCCGTGGATCACGCAAATGTTTTCTTCTCAAACGTTGGCAGGACTTTGGCTGAACAAATTCCAGCGGTATCTTCTTTACAACAGCCTAATTATTGGAATCAGTCCCGCAGCTCACCAGTCAATTCGTTTGTATTTCTGGATACTGATCCTATAGAGGTATACAAGATTCTCATGACCCTAAAATCTGACAGCGCTCCGGGCTGGGACAATGTGTCCACTCGGTTCTTGAAGCTGGCGAATGGACTGGTGGTTCCAGTGATCTCACATCTAGCTAATTTATGTTTTGAACATGGTGTTTTTCCAGCTGCATTAAAGAAGGCAATAATTACGCCCGTATATAAGAGTGGTGACCAAAGTGATGTATCGAACTATAGGCCAATATCAGTCTTGACGGCAATATCAAAAAATGTAGAGAAATTAGTAAACAATAGATTAATAAAATATTTAAATAAAATTGACTTTCTATCAAAACACCAGTACGGTTTTCGACAAAATCTTTCGACTTTAGACGCAGTTAAAGCATTAACCACACATATTGTGGAAAATGTAGACAGAGGACGGAAATGTATCGGGGTTTTTTTTAGACATTAAAAAAGCCTTCGATACTGTATTGGTACCCATTCTTGTAAAAAGGTTGGAGGACATTGGCATTAGGGGAATCGCTCTGTCCCTGTTTGCAGACTACCTCAACGAGCGCACACAACAGGTAAAAATAGGACGGTACATTAGTGATGAAAACAATGTGGCGTATGGTGTCCCACAGGGTAGTGTTCTGGGACCTACTTTGTTTTTGATATACATCAACAGTCTTTGTAACATGAATATCAATGCAGGACGTGTGTTTTCATACGCAGACGATACTTCTATTGTCTTTGTTGGCAATACATGGGATTCTGTACGTCGTGCTGCAGAAATTAGGCTTGCTGAGGTAGCTACTTGGTTAAAAGCTAATCTTCTGACCTTAAATACAGAGAAAACAAACTTTATAGCTTTCACAAATTATAATTCAACTCAACCCGAAAACTCTTTTAAAATTTATATTCATAATTGTTCCAATCGAAATTTGTCTTGCTCGTGTAATAACATAAATAAAGTTACTGAAACAAAATATTTAGGAATTGCGATTGACCAGAGGCTGTCTTGGCATGCCCAGATTGAGCTTATGATGGGGAGAACAAGAAAACTTATATGGATTTTTAAAAAGCTCCGACATATTGCCGATCAAAAGCTATTAAAACAATTATACGTCTCATTGGCTCAATCTATTCTTGTATATTGTATTCCTGTCTGGGGTGGTGCCGGTAGGGTAAAGTTCCTTGAACTAGAAAGAGCGCAAAGAGCATTACTAAAGGTGATGAATTTTAAAACCTACAGATTTCCGACAGCCGATCTATACAAAACAAGTGATACATTAACGGTTCGGCAGCTCTATATTCTTAGCATATTCTTAAACGTTCACAGAACTTTGCCTTATGATTGTACTACATTATTCAGAAGGAGAAATTACAACATAGTTCCAACCCCTAGATATAGAACCACATATGCTGAGAGACAGTTTAAGGCACGATCTGCAAAGATATATAATAAGATAAATAAAATTATGAACATCCATACAAGAAATAGCTACACTTGCAAAAAAAAGTCTTACAGAAATGCTAAAAACATGGAGCTATGCTGAAACTGAGGCATTTATAGAACAAAACAAACTTTAATAAAATAATATAACATATTATTTCTATTGTTATAGTTTACTAAAATTATACAAAAACATATAATATTTAACAATAATAAATAATATCTTAAATATCTAAAACAGGTGTATTAAATGCAAACAAAATGCAAACATGGATACACACACACACACACACACACACGCACACACACACGCACACATATTTAATTGTAGTAACTTAAGTATGCACTTATTTTTGTTGATTCATTATTAGTGTCATTAGCAAATTTTGTTAAAAATATAACATAATATTATGTATCATTATTTTTAAAGTATATACTGTAATGGAGAGCGAGGATCTTCTAACACAAGTATTTATTTACTTAACAGAAATCCTCAATCGTAACGCAGAATTGTAACAATCCTGATACTGAATAAAAAAAAATATTTGTATTTGTATTTGTACATACCGTGGTGCCCGCAAACCCCGAAGGGGAAGGCATGCGTGCCTTATTGGGGTTTGGTAGGCTTTTGCTCCTTCCCCCCCCCCGCCGGGGTCCTCGGTTTGTCGTACCGGGGGGGGCTTAGTAGGCCCTGACGTGGCAGGGCTGAAGCAAAGAGGGACCCCGAGGTGAGCCGCAACTGCACGACTTGCTACCGGGCAGTTGCGGCGGTCCGGCTGTAGACCCACTGCGGCCGGACCAGGGTTGCCGAGGAAGAGGAGGAGCTGAGTGTTGTCGTTGCTCGCCTCCCTATCCTCGGCAACCCGACAGGGGCGCGCTGGGTCGCGTCGTGGTGGGTCGCAGAGGGATTGAGCGTCTCGATGCTCTCCGCGACGACAGGGCTAGACCCTCAATCTCTTAGCAGAGGGCACAGCGCGAGAGTGGGCCCACGACGCTGGTCACGGGGATGATCGGCGTCTGAATCCTGGGCAGAGTGGTTGAGACATGCTAGGTGGCCTGGCATGTCTCGACGCGCGCGCGTGCTCGGTGCTGTGCATCCGACGACTGTTGTCGTGGGCTGCACAGCATCGACCACCGCCGCGCGAGGTGGGCCGCGTAGCGCGGCACGCGCATCACCGGAGGAGCAGTCGTATAGTCCCGACAGTGGGGATACAGGCTCCTCCGGGACTGCGCCGCTGGAGGCCACGTTGGGGTTTTAGTCGGTTCGAGTCCGACACACCGCCCTCTGCTTCCCTGAGCAGAGGGTGACGGCTCGTGGGAGTCTCCCCAACTAAAAAAAAAAAAAAAAAAGGCTTTTGCTCCTTCCCCCCCCGCCGGGGTCCTCGGTTTGTCGTACCGGGGGGGCTTAGTAGGCCCTGTCATGGCAGGGCTGAAGCGAAGAGGGACCCCGAGGTGAGCCGCGACTGCACGACTTGCCACCGCGGCCGGACCAGGGTTGCCGAGGAAGAGGAGGAGCTGAGTGTTATCGTTGCTCGCCTCCCTATCCTCGGCAACCCGACAGGGGCGCGCTGGGTCGCGTCGTGGCGGGTCGCGGAGGGATTGAGCGTCTCGATGCTCTCCCTCCGTGACGACAGGGCTCTGCCCTCAATTTGGGTCGCCGGGCGGAAGGCGGCCCCCTCTGACGAGACGCTCTCCGCGTGCCCTCTGGCTTAGCAGAGGGCACAGCGCGAGAGTGGGCCCACGACGCCGGTCACGGGGACGATAGGCGTCTGAATCCTGGGCGGAGTAGTTGAGACATGCTGGGTGGCCTGGCATGTCTCGACGCGCGCGCGTGCTCGGTGCTGTGCATCCGACGACTGATGACGTGGGCTGCACAGCATCGACCACCGCCGCGCGAGGTGAGCCGCGCAGCGCGGCACGCGCACTACCGGAGGAGCTGTTGTATAGTCCCGACAGTGGGGATACCGGCTCCTCCGGAACTGCGCCGATGGAGGCCACCTTGGGGTTTAGTCGGTTCGAGTCCGACACACCGCCCTCTGGATCCCCGTCCGGAGGGTGACGGCTCGTGGGAGTTCCCCAAGTAAAAAAAAAAAAAAATAGGCTTTTGCTCCTTGGTAGAGCCAAGGAGCAAAAGCTCTAACAACATTGGCTACAAATTGATTTCACCACGGAACAAATATTAAGTGGAAGTGCCAAGTGGGCGTGGCAGTAAAACCACAATGTTGCATGGTAACGCAAGACTACGCGTAGACTGCTTGTGTCTAAATGTACACCTTATTCCTATTAGTGTAAGGGTTATAATTACTCCAGTAAAAATACGACGCCATCTATTGACGACAATAAAAAAATTTCTCGAACTTGGATTACGAAAGCCCTTAACTACTTTTTTGAGTTTATAGTAAATTAAACCGTTTTTCGAAAGATTAAACGTATCTTTTCTGATGAAGGACTAATGAGATAAGGTGTTTTTGACTGTATTCGTGTGAGTTTGGCATCAGCGGTTCTCATACTAATTTTGTGACATACCCCTTCTACTAGTGTTTTCTGTGTGATTTTTCACTGGAATGACTAGCTAATAGAGATCTCGACATATGCAAATGGTATTTGCAGGCAGATTAGACTAATGTATGTCATTGCGCAGGTACGAGATGATGTCTCACGAGCTGGAGGTGGTCAAGTCGCGGCTGGCCACCACGTCGCACGCGCAGACGCACGCCGAGATAGAGAGCTTGAGGGCGCAGGTATGGTATCGAGAACTTCTATCTTTTCAAACTTGGTTAAAGATGAGGTACTTTCGCCGAGCTGGTGTTGTCTGTTCTGGGACCTAGTCACTGAAAAGACTAACTGGTTTTCTTCGTCAGCGCGATGTTGTTTGTATGGAGCAATATTCAACGTTCTGCTCTGCTATCTGTTTACACACTTATTGGCATTATAGTCATGACAGTTTAGTGGCGTAGTGCACAGATAGCTATAGATGTCGCCACATGTTTTTTGCAATCCCTAAAGCTCAAGTCTAAAAAAAATATTACGTAATTTTTGTAGGCAGAAGAGTTGTCCGCGGCGGTGGAAAGAGACAAAGTGACGCAGAAGGAAACCGCAACAAAAGCGCGAGAATTAGAAGCCAAAGTAAAAGATATAAAAGGACACAGAGAGAGGTTGGTACACATAACATTCACATAGCACTTCATGGTTCGTCTGTGGTACCTGCACATTTTTTTGGAACATTGCGATTTGTTTGCACATGAAAGTATGTCAGACGACATGTAGTAATATTGTGAGTTTACTCTGCCAGAGAGTTCAAAAAAGCAGAAGAAGCCCTGAAAAAGGCGAAGAAAGAGGCAGAACAGCACAGCAGCTCTTGGAAGCAGAGAGAGCAAGAGTTCGAGACGCTCCGCCTGGAGGTGACGGAGCTGGAGCAGGCGGTGCGCGCCAGCAAGCAGGCGCTCGAGGAGACCGCTGCGGCCGCGCTCGCGCTGCAGGAGAGCTTGCAGGCGGCCAAGGAGGAGCACGCCAGGTCTACGGTGAGTGCAGCTCGTGCCGGCAGAGGGAGCGGGAGTGCGAGACGCTCCGCCTGGAGGTGACGGAGCTGCAGCAGGCGCTCGAGGAGACCGCTGCGGCCGCGCTCGCGCTGCAGGAGAGCTTGCAGGCGGCCAAGGAAGAGCACGCCAGGTCTACGGTGAGTGCAGCTCGTGCCGGCAGAGGGAGCGGGAGTGCGAGACGCTCCGCCTGGAGGTGACGGAGCTGCAGCAGGCGCTCGAGGAGACCGCTGCGGCCGCGCTCGCGCTGCAGGAGAGCTTGCAGGCGGCCAAGGAGGAGCACGCCAGGTCTACGGTGAGTGCAGCTCGTGCCGGCAGAGGGAGCGGGAGTGCGAGACGCTCCGCCTGGAGGTGACGGAGCTGCAGCAGGCGCTCGAGGAGACCGCTGCGGCCGCGCTCGCGCTGCAGGAGAGCTTGCAGGCGGCCAAGGAGGAGCACGCCAGGTCTACGGTGAGTGCAGCTCGTGCCGGCAGAGGGAGCGGGAGTGCGAGACGCTCCGCCTGGAGGTGACGGAGCTGCAGCAAGCGCTCGAGGAGCGCTCGAGGATTTTACTTTCGCACAAAATATTTCACGGCGAGACACTACAAGAAACAACAAAAATTAACAAAAAACTGTACTCTGTTCTGGATCTATTAGGAATCGGTGAAGCAGATCCAGTCGCGAATCAAGAAGCAGAAGGCGGAGATCGCGAGCCGCAGCGGTGACATCGCGCGGCTGCAGCAGCGCAAGGAGCAGCTGGCGCGCGGCTCCGCCGACCTGGAGCTCAGCATCAAGGAGCTCGACTACAAGATCAAGGAGCTGCAGGCGGAGGCCGCCGAGTGCGCTAAACGGGTAAGAGACTGTCACCTAAGCGGTAAAAGCAACGAACTTCGGGGAAATCTTGTTAATATTATCATTTGTCAGTAATGATTTGCCGGTTTCGATTTGGCGATTGTTAAAATTACAAAAACGTGTCACTTTTTTATTTATTTTGTTATGATTACGAAATTCACGTCTTTTCGAAATCCCAGTCACAAAAATTGGTTAAGAAAACTTTGCTGTTACGACGTTGAATAAATATTTGAATTAATTTTAACTGTGAGCCGATTGAGTGCGGACGCCGTGAGATATCATAACGTGCTAATCTCCGGAAGCGTCGAGTCTTGTCAATTATTAAAATGTCTGAAATAAATAATTGGTTTGCACAGATAAAGTCCCTAGAAGCGGAGCACACGTGGATTATGTCTGAGCGCGAGTACTTCGGCGCGGCGGGCGGGCTGTACGACTTCGCGGCGCGGCAGGCGGGCGTGGCGGCGCAGCGCCTGCAGCAGCTGGCCGAGCGCCGCGACCGCCTCGCGCGCGGCCTCAACGCGCGCGCGCACACGCTGCTCGGCAAGGAGGAGGAGCAGGTCCGTCTGATGCTTGTTAGCTACTCGCGGTGTTCGCGCTGCTGGCGCGCGGCCTCAACGCGCGCGCGCACACGCTGCTCGGCAAGGAGGAGGAGCAGGTCCGTCTGATGCTTGTTAGCTACTCGCGGTGTTCGCGCTGCTGGCGCGCGGCCTCAACGCGCGCGCGCACACGCTGCTCGGCAAGGAGGAGGAGCAGGTCCGTCTGATGCTTGTTAGCTACTCGCGGTGTTCGCGCTGCTGGCGCGCGGCCTCAACGCGCGCGCGCACACGCTGCTCGGCAAGGAGGAGGAGCAGGTCCGTCTGATGCTTGTTAGCTACTCGCGGTGTTCGCGCTGCTGGCGCGCGGCCTCAACGCGCGCGCGCACACGCTGCTCGGCAAGGAGGAGGAGCAGGTCCGTCTGATGCTTGTTAGCTACTCGCGGTGTTCGCGCTGCTGGCGCGCGGCCTCAACGCGCGCGCGCACACGCTGCTCGGCAAGGAGGAGGAGCAGGTCCGTCTGATGCTTGTTAGCTACTCGCGGTGTTCGCGCTGCTGGCGCGCGGCCTCAACGCGCGCGCGCACACGCTGCTCGGCAAGGAGGAGGAGCAGGTCCGTCTGATGCTTGTTAGCTACTCGCGGTGTTCGCGCTGCTGGCGCGCGGCCTCAACGCGCGCGCGCACACGCTGCTCGGCAAGGAGGAGGAGCAGGTCCGTCTGATGCTTGTTAGCTACTCGCGGTGTTCGCGCTGCTGGCGCGCGGCCTCAACGCGCGCGCGCACACGCTGCTCGGCAAGGAGGAGGAGCAGGTCCGTCTGATGCTTGTTAGCTACTCGCGGTGTTCGCGCTGCTGGCGCGCGGCCTCAACGCGCGCGCGCACACGCTGCTCGGCAAGGAGGAGGAGCAGGTCCGTCTGATGCTTGTTAGCTACTCGCGGTGTTCGCGCTGCTGGCGCGCGGCCTCAACGCGCGCGCGCACACGCTGCTCGGCAAGGAGGAGGAGCAGGTCCGTCTGATGCTTGTTAGCTACTCGCGGTGTTCGCGCTGCTGGCGCGCGGCCTCAACGCGCGCGCGCACACGCTGCTCGGCAAGGAGGAGGAGCAGGTCCGTCTGATGCTTGTTAGCTACTCGCGGTGTTCGCGCTGCTGGCGCGCGGCCTCAACGCGCGCGCGCACACGCTGCTCGGCAAGGAGGAGGAGCAGGTCCGTCTGATGCTTGTTAGCTACTCGCGGTGTTCGCGCTGCTGGCGCGCGGCCTCAACGCGCGCGCGCACACGCTGCTCGGCAAGGAGGAGGAGCAGGTCCGTCTGATGCTTGTTAGCTACTCGCGGTGTTCGCGCTGCTGGCGCGCGGCCTCAACGCGCGCGCGCACACGCTGCTCGGCAAGGAGGAGGAGCAGGTCCGTCTGATGCTTGTTAGCTACTCGCGGTGTTCGCGCTGCTGGCGCGCGGCCTCAACGCGCGCGCGCACACGCTGCTCGGCAAGGAGGAGGAGCAGGTCCGTCTGATGCTTGTTAGCTACTCGCGGTGTTCGCGCTGCTGGCGCGCGGCCTCAACGCGCGCGCGCACACGCTGCTCGGCAAGGAGGAGGAGCAGGTCCGTCTGATGCTTGTTAGCTACTCGCGGTGTTCGCGCTGCTGGCGCGCGGCCTCAACGCGCGCGCGCACACGCTGCTCGGCAAGGAGGAGGAGCAGGTCCGTCTGATGCTTGTTAGCTACTCGCGGCGTCGTGAACATTATTCGATTTTCACAAGCTTTGTAGTAGTTTTTCACTGCCATCGTCAGCAGGGAAGACACAGATACAACCCTTATATGATCTGTTGTTTTATTTGAAGCATATTCTTTTTAGTATCAAGACGTGATGCGCAAAAAGAAGATAGTGGAAGCGGACCGCGCTAAACTGGTGCAGGTGATGGCGGAGCTGGACGAGAAGAAGAAGAAGACGCTGGTGACGGCGTGCGAGCAGGTCAACAAGGACTTCGGCTCCATCTTCAGCACGCTGCTGCCGGGCGCGCAGGCGCGCCTCAAGCCGCCCGACGGCCTCACCGTGCTCGACGGCCTGGAGGTAACACTGCGTTACTAATTAGAGGTTTTTCTTTATGAAATAGTCATCTTCCTAGCGTTATGTCCCGTGTTTAGACGGGGTCCGCTTAGGCCATGATCCAGGATCTAGCGAGTCTGGTAATTACATTGAAGCGACTGCCGATCTGACCTTCATAACCCTAAGATAGGGGAACCAGACAATTTTTGGATCATGGTTACAAATCCAAAGTTGTTTGAATTTACAGGTTTCATCACGATGTTTTCCTTCACCGTCGAGCTAGTGGTATAAATACGTACATAGACTTGAAAAATCCAGAGGTACGTGCCCGGGTTTGAACCCGCACTCCTCGGTTAAGAGGCGCGTGTTCTTACCTTGGGTGGCTCAATGGTAAGAACACCGCTTACAAACTTCTTTATGAAATAGTGTTAAGATTCAGTAGATAACAAAATACATAAATAAATGGACCAGATATGATGGGATTTTTTTCCCTTTCTCATTGCCTTTCCCTTTTCCTTTTTTCCTTTTTCCTTTCCTTTGGCCTTTTCCTTATCCTTGCTGTTAAACCCTCGCTATCTGTTCCTATTTCTGTTTTGCGTAGCGTTTCCCTTTTGATTTTATACCTTATCTTTTTAATGATGTCGAGTATTATATGAGCATTTTTTTGTAAACAAGGTGAAAGTGGGGTTCAACAACACGTGGAAGGAGTCGCTGGGCGAGCTGAGCGGCGGGCAGCGCTCGCTGGTGGCGCTGTCGCTGGTGCTGGCCATGCTGCTGTTCAAGCCCGCGCCGCTCTACATCCTCGACGAGGTGACCATCGGCGCCAGCGCACTGCCGACTGCAGACTCGCCGATCTGAATCGATTACGTTTCGCAATCCCAGCGACATATAGGAATACTTTATAGGAATGGCTTATGAATGTTTGTTCTAGGTGGACGCGGCTCTTGACCTCTCGCACACGCAGAACATTGGTCAGATGCTGAAGCAACACTTCAAACATTCACAGGTTGGTATCCTTATACTAGGTTTAGGACCAGGTTAGACCACTCAATGACACCATTAGTGTCTAACCTGGTCCTTACCTAATGTGTGTGTACCACCACAATAAAGCCTGCGTCATGCGCAGCCGTATTATTGAGAAAAAAATGCTAATGCCAACTCTTAAAACTATAAAGTTCGTAGGGACTCTTCGCAGGACCATAACAGCATACATACATGACTTCATAGTTTTTTAAGGTTGGTAAAAAGGGTAACGAAACATTTCATTGCATTTAATAGTAATTGATTAATTATCGTCCGTTTCAGTTCATAATAGTCTCGCTGAAGGACGGCATGTTCAACAACGCGAACGTGCTCTTCCGGACCAAGTTCGTGGACGGCATGTCGTCGGTGCAGCGCACGCTCAACACGCGCCGATGATGGGGCCGCGATTGTCTTCGAGCTGCCGATTGCGATTGATATGTTCTGTATAATGTATATATTTTTATATGGGCAAAATTCTGTGTATATATATATATATATATATAGTCAAATGTCTCGGTGTTTTTTATGAAGAAATGATGGTTGGAGTAGCCTTGTTATAGTAATGAGAAATGCAGTAATCCGGACGCGACCATCGCGAATCGAAATGCCAAGTTTTGACTTAAGCTTCATGTTCCGATTTATTTATTTTTTGTAGAATTATGCAGAATTTTCTTTTTTGTTATTCAAGGAATTACCGGAGCGTGTATTATTCGCACCGTTATCTAAGATGTTCATATATTAGCTACAAATGTAATTATAATGATCCTTGGTATCTATGAAGATGGTTTTGATACCCAATTTGTTATTCGTGTCAGTTGCTGTAAATAAGCTTGTTAAGTGAATCGTTCGCAATCGTCAGTGCCAGTGAACGAATGGTGCCAAGTTTAGTGGAACTAGATGCGTCTCAGTGCTGTGCACGTTTAGCTTTAAGTACGTATTGTTAATAAAAAGTACAATATTTTTATTTTGAGTTTTATTGGAACAATAACTACTCGTCACTGAAGTTACTCGTAAAATTTAGACAAGATATTTGTGTGGATGAATCGATTTATATTAAAAATTTACATATATAGGTACTGGACCTGGCTGAATAAAATTATCCTAGTTCAGTGCTCACTTCTGTGAAGACGCGCGGGTCGCTAATATTAAGGGTAGGGCAGGGTATAAAGATATCATAGAATCCGAGCCTAGTATTCTTCAGCTATAAGCCGTTGACACCGTCGTACACATTTCACAAAAGTGCCACGTAGTTAATATCTCAAAATATTCAAATTAGCAATCCCAATTAGTACGTTGAACTTAATTAACCGGAGCATCAAAACAGGTAGGTACATTGCCATTTCAGACCCGGCTTTTACAGCTAATCTGCGTGATTGCGGTCGTTCACAGACCACAGCGCGGCAACCACAGATTCCATATTCTACGGGCGAGTGCTTAGACGGTAATAAGATTAGCGATATTCATGTCGTCTAGCCGCGGTGCGTTGACTCCGTCTGGGCTCGGCTTCCATACAAATGCTTATTGGCAATAACAACGCGCAGTAGCTAGTGTCACGGCGAGAATAGGCAAAGACAACCAATAAAGACAATAGGCACGTGTCCTGCAATATGTTTGTAAATATCCAAGAAAGTGATTTATAAGTATTTTTTCACCACAAATAACATTAAAAAGGTTTTCGTACTAGCTAAAATTTTTGGCTCGACCCGGGATTTGAACCAGGTCCCAGGTTCAAATCCCGGTCCAAATAATTGATCCATAGGCGGCGCATGCTATCACTAGACCAACGAGGCAGTCTAATAAGATACGATAGACTCAGAATACCTACACACCTACTACACTAAGTACATATAACACCTCTAAGCATATTGACCATATACTTCCAGTACCTACTTTCAAGCACGTCCGAATAGCCTTTATACAAATAGGTCAGCCTTTAACCGGCGGTCGCTAGAAGTTTTAGTGCATACCTTTTTCCCAACGGCCAATAAAACGTTAGGACCGATACCGCAAAATACTGTCGCCTGACCTCCCCGGGCGGCTCGCGTGCCCACCAGACCGAGCCAAATGTCCTGCTCTTATCAAAATAATGGCCAACTTGACGAAACGCCCCACCACATCTCAAGAATTCGGGGACAGACACAATGGGAATATGTTTCGTGGAAATCTATGGGGCTTGAGTGATAGATAGTGACATACCTAATTGATAAGTTTTATCTCGATGTTTTATATACATACCTACTTAAACAACATCACGCACATAATCCCCGAAGGGGTAGACAGAGTCAAAGTTGTTTTATATCAGCGTTTAAAATATCCATCCTTAAATGCATAACCTACGCATAAATATATTTAAGTAGGTGCTATGGAATATTAGAAGTAAGTAGGTCACTATTCTATAATCTGTTGTCATCGTCAATCTCTCTATTTTGTTATAGTTTCGTTCGTTATTTACTTTTTACGCCTTGCTACTGGCATCATAAAATAGATATTGTGGAATATGATAAAGTCACTCATGTGGGCTGAAATACATTTTGCGAGCTTGTCAATAATTGTGATTATGAAAATGTCAATGAAGGGCGAAATTTTGGAATGTAGCTATGTAATGAATGATCATAAGAAAATTCACAATTGGGCGTTTCATTTTGTTCACTTTAGTCGGACAGGCCCGTTGGTCGTAGTCAGGGACCCTGGCCACGATACCAAGGGTCGCGGGTCGGTAAATGTTTAGTGTGATGAACATGGACATTTATACCCGAGCCATGGATGTTTATAAAACGTATTTAAGTACGTATCTATGTATATCCGTTCACCTAGTACCTATCCATAGCACAAGCTTATAAGCTTAGTTTGGAACTAGGGAATTGGTGTGTCAGTCTGGAGAATTTATTATTATTATCTAATTATTTATCATGGTTATTAAATTTTCCGATTTCAAATGGCTGAAATATTAAGTTATCCAATTGCCCCTTTAGTAGGGTATAAAGGGTTTGTTTAACAAAAAAAATACCTACCTATGCAGTGCTACGAATTTAAAACACCCTTAGCATGATCAGTCGTGTAGCTTAAAAGTAGGTGACCAAGGGCCCTGGAGCAAATCTTGGTTCAATTATGTTGGTACCTATAATATTTTATTTTGTCAAAGCCCAAATTTTAGGTGTTATTGTCAAGAGGGAGTATAAGGTCCTAAAGTAAATTCCATTACTGGTTTTGGGGGTGCTCGAGCATGGTGTCCTCAGGGCGCTGCCCCGCCTGGCACCAGCTTGGCCACTGAGCATAATTTATTGTATAGAGTCCACCATTTCTGAAGAGGTATTTCTGAACATTACTCGTGTCTTTAGGAGTGATGAGGTTACCACATATCTGCAGTGGAAGTAGCTCAGTCGTTATTATCTTTCCCCATTCCGTTTCCCCACTTCATATCACACCCCATCTCGCTGTGTATCCTCAATCACACCGCCGGCCTGTCTGCGGGCCGCGTTATGTCGTATGTTTACGGCTCCGTTCCTTCCCGCCCACAACCCGTTTCCAGACGAAATATTATAATGGAATCGCAAATACACTCGCGCTCCTACTTGTAATAACAGTTGACTCGAGCAGTCACATCCGTGCTGTTTAAACCCATCCTTTGATCCGATAATCTCGCTTCCAATTCTTTTAAGTGGTTAGGCATTAGTAGATTAGGCAATTGTAGTAGCAACATTTCAGGGAAGTCGAATGTTACAAGCTTGCTGCGAGATAACAGCTTTTAGGTATATAAGTAGGTACCTACTTAGTGTTCTGTTACTAGATATAGCTGATTTCTTTTTGTTTCAGTACACCAAGAGAGATTCTCGACGCCACATGTCTTTTTTTTTACTACATCACATATATTGATCTGACTCCGACGTAAGTAAGCACTTGTGTTACGGATATCAGAAACAACAGTGGTAGGTACTACAAATATATACTTAAATATTAGATATTAACACCACATGTTTATTCGAGTATCAAGTGAAAATGTATATCTATCAAACTTAGGTACTAGGTATACAGTCACTTGAGGTTTTAAAAATTAAGCTTTATCAACGTAATACAAAAATACGGTTTTTGATATAGAATTTTGACAGAATAATTTAATTTTGCATTTCCCATTGCTTTATATCACGATAAGGTACAGTAGCGCAAGTACTTAAAGGAAAAGGAAAGTAAATCTCAAGTATTTTCTGCGTCGCGTTCAGCAGATTTCTATTTTTTCAATAGGAACACCGTCGCGGTACATAGCGTATTTACTTGCCCGAGGCGAGTAAAACATGATATTTCATAACTTCTGCGTTTTATAAGATTTCCTTTAGACACGTTTTATTATACATTTCGAATATCTCGGAAAATAGCTATGTCGAAGCAGATTATCACGTCACGTCGTTCCATAAAATAACTGAAATTGGTCGGATTAAGGTCTTGATTAGGTACGTGAAATTAATCTCTCATAACTCGATAAATTGGTTCTTGGTTACACACTGGGTTTTAAACGTGTTTTTCTAGCGATTTTTGCCATCACTATATAACATCCTTACATAGGTTTTAGAAAATCCAGATATGTGTGACTTTGGATCAGATTCCCCTTATATGAGGCCCGGGATCAAGTAGATCTGTCCCGTCTTAAGTGTACTCCAAGCGGAGTCAGAGGCCGTGGCTTTATGAAATCCCGCGATAAAGGTTATTTGGCTCTACGCGCACCTCGACCGATCCGGCCTCATGTGTGGCTTGCGTTATCTTATCTTGACATATGCCTTCCAGTATCCTACTGTCCTATTAATAATATAAACGCGAAAGTTTGTAAGGAAGTACCTATGAATGTTTGTTACTCTTTCATGCAAAAACTACCGAGTGGATTTAAATGAAACTTTACAATAATATAATAATTAAGCATATAAAACTGAATAACGTATAATGTAATTTATATATTTTTAGTTTGATACTCTACAACAGGCCCTCACTAAAAAATGGTTTAAAGTTAATTATGATTCATACAACTTGTATAAATTCTATTGAAAAGAGTAACTACCGAGTTTCTTGCCGGATTATTATCGGTAGATACAACATTTCGAACCGGTGGAAGAATCATATAAGTAGCTGTGGCTTTACCTGTATTTGTCGATTTATAAGTGTTTCCTTGAAACCCATATAAATAAAGAATATATTGACTTTGACTTTGACTTTGACTATAGGCTATGTTTTATCGATGTACCTCGAGAGCAAAGCCGCGGGCAGAAGCTAGTATAGTATATACGTATATAAGGGGTTAATACGTACATAATGCTATGGTGTAGCTAGCCACCCTTATACTGATGTTGTGCCATCACAAAAATGAAAGAATTTAAATTCAAAAACAAAAAAGAAACTGCAATAGAAAGCCGCAATGAAATGCCAAGTTTATTTTAGAAAAATCCTTATCGTAACTTCTAACATAAAACATCAGAAATAATCTCTTACTATTTTAGTCTCAAGAAATTTAAGCAGCTCATTTAATTAAGTGAGAGATTATGTAAGGTTTATAAACGTGCTAACTTATATTTATTCGCAATTCAATTATTATGATTTCTTCTAAAATACCTAGCAGACGTTTATGTGACTCTGTGGATGTCTATTTCTATTAGGTATAAGTAGTAAGCATATTTCGTCGATAAATGCAAGCAAATATTTACGATAGCGTTCACAACTGATGGGCGATGGGAATCGCAAACATATTTGTGGTGTTTGAATACTAATTAGTACTTTTTTGAATCTCTAACATCTCATCATCCTCTTGCCCTTCTCCCAGTTCATCTGGGGTCGGTGCAGCATGTCTTCTTCTTCCATACGTCCCGGTCAGCCGTCATCAAGCTATCCACTTCCATTTTACTCATATCATATAATTGTGTTGTGTTTTTAGGATTGTTTTTCAATCATTCCTAAAGTTTTAACCTTTGTTTTATATTTCCTTACGTTATCCGAAGTACTTAATTATTATATTAAATGTGTGGGTATAATTAAAATTCTGTACCGAATTTTGAATATAAATGACGTAACTAAACAATGACGATACGATTTATACTTATATCCGTATGTATCCCACAGTGCCAAGATTCGCTTTTACAGCATTCCATCAGAAAAACGTTAACTATGATATTTTACGCCACCTGGGGCGGCGGCTATGAAATCTTACAACACTAATGTTCAGTTTCACTACCGTCCAATAAACTGTATTATATCTGCGAGGTGAGGGATCAATTCCAGATATTAAACTCGGCTTCAAATAGTAAAGTTTTATTTCCCCGGGGCAGGTGGGCGATGGCGGGCGATGTTTATTGCCGCCGTAACAGAATTTTTACTGACGATGAACTACGACCGCCGCGGGCTTATGAATAATCGCTGATTCTTGACGCGTGGTGCGACGGCTCGTAGCGCGTAGCGCCGTTGGGCCGTAGGGCCGTAGCGCGTCGACACGTAGCGATTTGGCTCGTAGCATGGGCTGACGGTCTTCGGAAATAAATTTGAATCGATTCGGATCGAACTCCAACGAACTTAATTATTGTAAAGTTGATGTATCACATATTAGCTCAAAAAATTCAAATCTAATCTTTTTACAGGCATCAGTCCCCATACCTGAAAGTTAAAATAATCAATAGAACAAAAATATCGATTCTTTAAGTAAGCCACCATCCTACGATAAGTGCGTCCTCACTGCCGCCTTGACCACAGAACACAAAGCTATTTTTTTATTTAGAGGTGAAACACTTTTTGGTACTTTTAAACACTTTCTATCCCAATATACCTACTATATATAGAAGGGCAGTGGCTTTGCCTTGAATAAAACATATAGCGAACAAATAGGGTGAGCTACCAAACCCCGACATATGTCGAGTGTCAAATTTTGACTCTAGTCCCTAGCGGCAAGTCAAAGTGAAACTCAAGATATTTTAAAGCACCTAAATATTTTTAAACACTTATAAAATTTTCAAACTACGTATTTAAAGTCAAATCCTTCATTTATTTAACGTACCTATATAAAGTCGTATACTTAAAAGGTTTGGAGAGCTAATCAATTATTAAATTAATAAACAAGCCTCGTCTATCCCTAAGAGAGTTCAGCTTTTAAATCTGTATCTGAAAACATTAGTTAATTAAACGTCATAAACGACTGATGTAGCTAATTAGCTTGAATTTGTATTACATTTTAGTTTATACTAGCAAACTGCCCCAGCTTCGCCCGGTAACCACTAAACAAAATGAAACTAAATAGCTATATGTACATATAAACCATCCTCTTGAATTACTGTATCTGCTGATGAAAACCGCATCAACCACAATGGCGTAGTTTAAAAGATCAAAGCAAACACACAGAAGCGACAACTTTTATAAATGTGTTATGTGTGGAGAGATCAACTGCTTCATTGGTCTAGTGATAGCATGCGCCGTCTAAGACCAAGAGATCCCGGGTTCAAATCCCTGGTCGGACCAAAAAAATTGTGGCTGGTTATTTCAATATTGAAATTACTCAGTAACAGTCCGGAGTCAGGAAGTTGGCGGGATAATCACCCCCGTGCCTCGGCAAGCACGTTAAGCCGTTGGTCCTGCGCCTGACCTCTCTCCGGTCATGTCGAATTGCCGTCTCACCGTACTATAAGAGTGAAGGAATAGAGAGTGCACCGGTGTTGGCGCACACACTTGTGTACTATAATATCTCCAGCGCAGTTGGCTAATCCTCTTTAAGATTGGCCGCCATGACGGATATCGGTTAGGAGGACATTATGTATGGAGAAAATAAATATTGATAATTTACTTACCCGCAATGGGATTCTTATGGTTTGGGGTGCAGCCTTCCGCCACACACAATATAGAGGCGGCAAAGAAACATCCCTGTGTTCAGGCAATATACCGAATCCTTTTAAGGCAGAGAGAGAAGGGAGGTCGAGAGGGTCCTGGAAGTCATAAAATCCTTCTACCCTAGGTTAGAAAATATCATTAAAAAACAGAATTTAAGTACGCTTTCACTGTTTTCTTCGTAAGTGTTACAATGCTGAATCATATTAATATCGAGCACACGATAGGAGGACATAGGAAACAAGAAATATGGGGTGAGATATTAAACTCAGCGTCAAAGTTTTATTTCCCAGGGGCAGGTGAGCGTTTAGTGCCGACGTTAGAGAATTTTTACTATCAATGAATTACGTCCGCGGAATACAAGAATGACGCGGTGATGTTTGCGAGGGAGCTTCGTATTAGTGGCTTCTGTAGTCGACGTTTGATGCTAAAGAAATTTGGGAGACCACAATGAAAGCACAAAATAACCATTTGTTCTATAATCTCCGAGTCCAAAGAGTTAATCCTTAATCACATTTAGTCAAAAAAAAAATGAGTTAGATGAGACGGAATATTCTGGAGAGTTGTGAAAGTGGCTAGCTTGTCACTTACATATAAATTTATTTCGGTCCTAAATGTGCAAACTATAATACAAATATTACCTACTCATATAAAATATATATTTTTTTTTATGTCTTTAGTTGCATGCAGTGTTTACCTGTAAGAAGTTATTACATTTAACATGATAATTTTAAGGAGTGATTATTTTATAGAATTAACGTAAATAGCTATTGGTAAACCTAAATAAATGAATAAAAAATAAAAAAATCAGTTTCAGCACATTATAAAAACATAAGTAAAACGAGAGCCCGTGCTTGTTGTGCAAGACCTGCGCTTTTAACTATATGTAAAACAGAACAATTTGGGCTGAAAGTGTAAAAACATTTATGAACGTAAAAGTAGAAAAGATTCCCTCCGAGAAAGAGAACTGTTTGTTCGGGGACTAAGGTTCGATAGAATATCGATACTTCGCCTTGGTTTATTGTAAAAGTACTTATGGTCCGATGTTGGTCAGGGAATTAAAAAATAATATGCCATCTGTGTTTCTTGCCTAGCATGTCGTAAAGGGCGACTAATGGTATATGAGGTTTTGGGTATGTGATTGTGCAGGCGACGAGCTAGCCAATTGTCACTACTTTTTCACAATTTTCCATCTAACCCAGCCCAGTTTTGTTTTTGGCTGAATGTGGTTAAAGGGGCCTGCTGCCCCTTTGACTCTGCCTACACCTTCGGGGATTATGGGCGTGATGTTTGTTTGTTTAGTCAGCGTATTATAGAAAGAAGATATATTGTGATTTCTAATCTAAAGGCATAGGCAGTTATGTAAGCTACATAAGTGTTTAGATATTACTATGTCTAAATGAAATAGATGAATCCAATAATTAGATAATCTATACTTCTATACTTATATTAGAAAGAGGATTTATTTTCATTTTTTGTGTGTGTAGGTTTATAATGAATAAACTCAAAACTACTGTGCTGATTCCAAAAATTATTTCTTCATTGGAAGGCTACATTATCCGGAAGTAACATATTCCTACAGAAACGGGAACTATGCGGGTGAAACCGCGGGGCGCTGCTAGTTTAGAATAATTAGATAACTTCAATATTTCTTATATTGATTAGGAAAAAACTATTCACCCGCGCTAAAGGGTGGTGAGTGGGCGGAGTGGGGAGCGTCAGAAACCAAGTTCGCTACCGATCGCGAGCGTGCTTATGCTGCTTCACGCTTCGATTGAAGGCCCCTATCTTGTAGAAAGGAAAGAACACGCTCACTATGAATTCCATTTTTTATTGCCAGCGTAAAGACAGGATTGGCAAGCTTTAGTACGCGGAGGTATTTTCTCCGCGGTCTTGTGGTGACATTGTATGCGGGCTTGTGTGGTTTGCTAGCGGATATATGGGATAAGGGAAACATAACTTCATTGGTATCACACTAGCGTACATTGTTACTGACGCTGTCACTTGATATTGTTTTACTATGTAAAGTTAAAAGTGAGAAATAGTAAAATATATGAAACTTAGTATCGACAATTTGACAAGCTCGATGGCGCATTCGGTAGTGACCCTGCCCCATGCGCCAAGAGTTGTGGGTTCGATCCCCATCCAGGACAAACATTCGTGTGACGAATACTTGTGTTTGTTCTGTGTCTGGGTGTTAATATCCAATATATAAGTATATATTTGTAATACCACTGTTGTTTCTGATATCCGTAACACAAGTGCTTAAGCTACTTACCTCGGAGTCAGATCAATGTATGTGATGTAGTCGGATATAGTATAGTATAGTAGTAGTAAAAACATACAATAGTGTTAAATGCAACAAAGATATTGATAAAAAAATGTTATGCTATACTATTATCGTAATAAAGAGCACATTTTTAAAATCGCAAAGTAAAGTTAAAGAGGTTATAGAACTAAAAGGGTACGTTATTTGACATATACACTGAATGTTTTTCATTCATTCGATTTGTCAGGCGCGGAGAAATTATATTGAAATAACAAAGATAAAATAACAAACACCCATGTTTCAACCATCGTATAAAAATATAGATAGAATAATATAAAACTATTTAGCTTCTCCTAAAGGATAGTATTATTTATCGAACGCAAAATACTACAAAAGCCTTCATACGTTTCACTGATTGTCACGATTCCTTGAACACTATTGGAAATATTTCAACCAGTCAGAACTAATGTAAGCTATGCGATACTCGAAATAAATATGTTCTCTTTCCCGCTTTCAGTAAAACGTTCGCGCGCAATCTTCGTATATTGCCTTTCTTAGTTCCCAAGTATTCCGTTCAGCTTTGCTTTGTTTTACACCAGATCGATGACGTCACCGGTAAAGTGCATCCTGTTCTTTCACGGGAGTGTCACTTCCCTCTCAGTTCGCGTCGTAGAACACGCGAGGTGACGTTATACGTGACGTTTGTGGCGAACATCCTCTTTGTGAGATATGGTTTGTCTATGTTTACTAGTAGTATAACAATAAAATATGTGTTCTTTTTTATGCACATGCTTAGTTTTAGCATATGCAAAATCACTTACCACTTTATTCATTCGTCATTCTCTAAATGATCTTAGCTTTATTACATTTCCATGTTTTTATTGTTGTACTTAATCCCCGAAGGAGTAGGCAGAGTTAAAAGGGCAGCTAGCCCTTTTAAACACTTTCAGACAAATCAGAATAGGCTGGGTTAGATGGACAATTGTGAAAAAGTAGTGACAAGTGACTAGCTCGTCGTCTACACAATCAATCATTAGTCGCCTTTTACGACATGCTAGGTAAGGAACATAGTTGGCACATTATTTCAAGTCCTAGACCAACATGGGACTATGCTGTATGAATATGGATATATGTTTATCATCTTCCTAGCATTATGTCCCATGTTTAGACAGAGTCCGCTTAGACCATGATCCAGGATTTAGCGAGTCTGGTAATCACATTGAAGTGACTGCCGATCTGACCTTCGTAACCCTAAGATAGGGGAACCAGGCAATTTTTGGATCATAGTTACAAATCCAAAGTTGTTTGAATTTGCAGGTTTCATCACGATGTTTTCCTTCACTGTCGAGCTAGTGGTATAAATACGTACATAGACTTGAAAAATCCAGAGGTACGTGCCCGGGTTTTAACCCGCACTCCTCGGTTAAGAGGCGCGTGTCCTTACCATTGAGCTACCGCCGCTCCATTTCATATATTATTTAATAATTGTTAAAATGTATAATTGTCTATGGATATCAAAAAAAAATAATACAATAAAAAGACTACTGTCTATTCTCAACCGGTAACTCGTAGTTTCAATAGGTTATGAGCCCAGCGCTTTAATTTTTTCAATAATTACCAGAAAATTCGTATCGTAAATAATTTATAATGTCTGCAGGGAGTTATTTAGTGAATGTGCCGAAATTAAGGGGAAGGGAAAACTACGATGATTGGGCGTTTGCAGCTAGAAATTTTCTCATCCTAGAAGGCATCGACATAGACGCCATTCCTTTCGATCTAAGTGATGCAGAAGACAGAAAAGCCAAAGCAAAACTAATCATGACGATTGATCCCAAGTTATATGTTCACATCAAAAATGAAACCAAAGTCGAGGATTTGTGGCAGAAACTCCAGAAGCTATTTGATGACAGTGGATTCACAAGAAAAATTTGTCTACTTCGTACGTTAATCTCCATTCGACTTGAAAATTGTGAGACCATGACAAGTTACGTGAGTCAGATAGTGGAAACAGCACAAAGACTAAAAGGTACAGGTTTTGAAATCAATGAGGAATGGATTGGTTCATTGCTGTTGGCGGGGCTGCCCGAAAAGTTTGCCCCGATGATCATGGCAATTGAACATTCCGGCATTGCAATAAATTCTGATGTTATAAAAACGAAATTGCTTGATATGAGTTCTGAGGTCGGTGATCATGACTCTGAAATTGCATTATGGTCGAAGCATAAAAGTAAAGTTGGTCAATCAAATTACAACAGAAAAGGCGCGAAACACACGTCAAATGAAACGTCAAATGTCAAAAAGGTTATCAAATGCTACAAATGCAAGAAAATTGGTCACTTTAAAAACCAGTGTCCTGAACTGAAAGAAAAACAAGTAAACGCATTTAGTGCTGCATTTTTCAACAGTGAGTTTAATAAGGAAGACTGGTACATCGACTCAGGGGCTAGCGCTCATATGACATCAAACAAAGAAAGCTTATTGCAAGTAAGAAAAGTACACGATACGAAGGAAATTATTGTTGCTAATAATATGACTGTGCCAGTTTTGTGTGCCGGAGATACACAGATAACGACGCAAGTGAACAATTCTCAGTTTGACATTAAAGTAAGCAACATCTTATACATACCTAAGCTAACCACAAACTTGTTATCAGTAAGCCAGTTGATAGCAAGAGGAAACAAAGTTACTTTTAAAAGTAATGCTTGTTATATACACAATCAACGGAACGAGCTTATTGGAATAGCAAATTTACAGAATGGTGTGTATAAATTGAAAACAGTTAAGTCAGAGAAAGTGTTAGCGGCAGCAGTTCAAACTACAGAAGCAAAACAGTGGCATAGAAGAATGGGACACATTAACAGTAATGATTTGCAGAAGATGAAAAATGGTGCTGTAGAAGGAATATCATTTAATATGAAGGCTGATATTCAGAAATCCAATTGTGAAATATGTTGCGAAGGGAAACAAACTCGTTTACCTTTTCAGTTAGCAAACCATAGAAGTGAAAAAGTGCTAGATTTAGTTCACTCTGATCTGTGTGGGCCTATGGAGGTTCGATCACTTGGACAGGCAAGATATTTTCTATTGTTGGTGGATGATGCTAGCAGGATGGCATTTGTATATTTCCTCAAGGAGAAGAATCAAACTCTACAGTATTTCAAGGAATTTCAAAAAATGGTTGAAAATCAAAAAGGAACAAAGATAAAAACATTGAGAACCGACAATGGAGGGGAATTTTGTTCAGATTTGATGGAAACTTATCTGAAAGAAAGTGGAATTATCCATCAGAAGACTAACCCGTACACACCAGAGCAGAATGGTCTCAGCGAGCGGTTTAACAGGACAATAGTTGAACGTGCAAGATGTCTATTGTTTGATGCCAAACTGGACAAGACTTTTTGGGCAGAAGGTGTAAATACAGCCGTATACTTAAAAAATAGATCACCAGCTTCGGGTTTGGACCAAAAGACACCGATTGAAATATGGTCAGGGCAAAAGCCTGATGTCAGTCATGTCAGAATATTTGGGAGCCCAGTGATGATGCATGTTCCTAAAAGCAGAAGATTAAAATGGGACAAAAAAGCAGTTAAGTACATATTGGTGGGATATTCTGAAAATGTAAAAGGTTACAGATTATATAACCCAGAAACTAAAAAAATATGTACAAGTAGAGATGTCATTATAATGGAAAAAGAAAATGATACAACTCAGATAGAAATTTCCAATGGACAGTTAGAAAAACAGCAGTCAGTGCAAGAGGAAAATCCTACAGAAGAAAGTGAAATGACATTGCCAAGTCAGGATGATCCTACTTATGTATATGATTCAGAAAAAAGTTCAACTGAAGGAGAGTCTTCTCAGACATTATCAGAAGATGATCTGTCTCCAAACAAAGAGCCTCAAATGAATAAGCGTATCAGGAAACCTCCTCAGAGGTATGGTTTTACAAACTTATGTGTTTCAGATGAACCGGAGTCTTGGGCTGAAGAAATCACCTATGATGAAGCTACCAATGGTCCAGAAAAAGACAAATGGCTGAAGGCTATGTCTGATGAGCTTCAGGCGTTTGAAGACAACCAAGCATGGGAGATAGTAAGCCGGGAGGAAGCAGATAGAGTGGTGCATTGCAGATGGGTGTTCAAAAAAAAGCCAGAAAATGATAACAGTGTGAGGTATAGAGCTAGACTTGTGTCTAAAGGGTACACTCAACAGCATGGAGTAGATTTTAATGAGACTTATTCACCAGTTCTCAGGTACTCTACACTCAGGCTTTTGTTTGCATTAAGTGTAAAATATAGTTTTGAAATCACACATCTTGATGTAGTTACAGCATTTTTAAATGGTTTTTTAACAGAAAATGTATACATGCAGGCGCCTCCTAATTTAAATTGTCAAAATGATAGTGTTCTAAAACTTAAAAAGGCAATTTATGGCTTGAAGCAATCTGCTAGGGCATGGAATGCCAGAATAAATGATTGTTTAATTGAAATGAATTATTTAAAGTCAGTTTCAGAACCATGTTTATATAGTAAAAAATGTAAAAATGGGCTGACTATCATTGCAATATTTGTTGATGATTTTTTCATTTTTTCTAATAATAAAGCTATGACTGATGATTTAAAGCAAAAACTTATGTCAAAATTTAAAATTAAAGATTTGGGTAGAATTAAAAGATGTTTAGGTATGCGAGTTAAAATGTATGAAAATAATTGTATCTCCATTGATCAAGAACAATTTGTTAATCATATTCTTAAAAAATTCTATATGAATGATTGTAATACTAAAAATACACCAATGGAATGTAATTTGAAATTAGATAAGGCAGAATGTGTTGACAAACAGTTTCCGTATCAACAGCTCATTGGAAATCTTATGTATTTGTCAGTATTAACACGCCCAGATATATCATACAGTGTTAGCTACCTTAGTCAATTTAACAATTGTTTTGGTTCAGTTCATTGGCATCATGCCAAAAGAATTTTAAAATATTTACAAAAAACTAAGTCCTATGGTTTAATGTTTACTAAAGATAATTGTAATCTAGAAGGTTATGTTGATGCAGATTGGGGTTCGAATACCATAGATAGGAAATCTTATACAGGATTTTGTTTCAAAATGTCAGGCTGTGTAGTATCTTATGAGTGTAAGAAACAACAGACTGTGGCATTGTCAAGTACAGAAGCCGAATACATGGCAATTGCCGAGGCATGTAAAGAGGCTATATATTTAAAAGGGTTGTTATCCAATATTGTTGATTGTAACTATACCATAGTAATTTACAATGATAATCAGGGGGCTCAAAAGTTGACAGAAAACCCTTTATTTCATAAACGTACTAAACATATAGATGTACGATACCATTTTATTCGAGAAGCTGTTTCTAACAAACTAGTAAAAATTGTATATCTGTCAACATCCGAGATGCCTGCTGATATTTTAACTAAAAGTTTAAGTGGTGCAAAACATAACTATTTTGTAAAATTGTTAGGAGTTCAATATGTTTCATAAATAAGTCAAGGTTTATTTATTGTTTCCTATTTTGTTTGGTAATTGTAATTGGATTTTATTTTTTATTTTTGATAAGTGGTGCTGTTAAAATGTATAATTGTCTATGGATATCAAAAAAAAATAATACAATAAAAAGACTACTGTCTATTCTCAACCGGTAACTCGTAGTTTCAATAATAATATTGCTTACCAGTAATACATTTTACTATTTGGACATTTTACATTTTACCATTGAACTATGTCTAATGAACTATTCTATAGATATGTTCGTCTGATTAAAACCGCAGTCCATTCACTAAATATTTGCAATAATAGTTGAAGACACAAACATTATACACTGCACTTAAATAAATAGTGCGACGTGTGAGTGCGACATATCAAGTTTGTTTAGGGCGACCGTCAACCATTAGCAGGAGCCGTGGAATGACTGACCAAATCAAACATCGGCACAATAGATGTAACGGGCTCGTTGGTGCACTCCACACAAACATTGGTTTTGGCTATATGGTCACTATATACCTACTACTGCATTACCTTCCAGCTTTATTTATTTTAGAATAATAAAATGAAATGCTCTTTATTTATATAGGCTTCAACAAAGCACTTGTAAATTGTACTCGTAAATCAAAACCAATTTAATATCAAGGTAGATCCTACCGAGAACAAACTGGCAAGAAATATGTCAGCATAACATTAAAACGTATGTTTAAGAGCCGATTTTTTTAAGGATTAACCGACTGATAAAGTATAAAGTCACCAATTTGCGGATGTCATACGGTATTTTACTTAGGGAACAGGCAATGACATCTTACAATCATCTGGATTGTGATTTATTCGATGGTTATCTTTTATCTGAGTATTAAAAAATCTGCCCTAAAGATGTAAAATATTTTCGAGATAAAATGACAATACGCGGCCCATAGCATTATTGTGTATTGATTATTATTATCATTATTGCGGATTTTTTATTTGCCTGCATATCCTTGCAGTTAGTTACACGCAATGATATGTCCTTAGATATCATAACTTTGATTGTATAACTGTAAGCAGTTATATATCGTTCTATAGAACGATAGATAATGTTCGACACGTGAAGAGAGACATGAGAATTCATATTCGTAAGAAATACATACATATGTAACATCACGCCCATAATCCCCGAAGGGGTAGGCAGAGTCGAAAGGGCAGCAAGCCCCTTTAACCACATTCAGCCAAAAATAAAGCCGGGCTGGGTTAGATGGAGAATTGAGAAAAAGCAGTGACAAGCGGCTAACCTGTCGCCTACACAATCACACAGCCAAAACCCGATATACCATTAGTCGTTCGTAGTTCGTAAGAAATCAAATTTAAATTATAATTAAACATGAAATACACATAGTAAACACACTTATTTTGTTTTCCAACTAACAATAGGGCCAAGAATTTTACACACGACGTGTAATTGGTCCGGGAAACAGCGTTTACATTTGCACATTTCCGGAAACAATGGACGCTTTGACTAGTAATAGAGAATTGAATTGAATATAATGTCGGCACATTCAGTTGAATATAATGGTGGTTTAGGTTATTAATAGTTTATTAAGTCTGCAATGGTTACACATGTACACATGGATAGAAGAAAACTTCGCGCATTATGTTTGAAAAATGTTGCGCGTGTTAGATAAATGATATTAAATATAAGGCAATTCCCTTTGATAAGCCATGAAATTAAGTGTGTAAAATAAATAGAAAAGGAAACAAGCTATAACTATTAAAATATTTATATTGTTCAAATAAAATCGCAAACTTAAATATATTTCACTTTTAACTACATTTAATATTACACTATGCTATTTAATCTTAAAAATAACATCGGTTTAGTACTTAGAGAAAACACTTAACTTACGTGATCCGGTCAAACGTTGCACAAGAAGTGGCTCACTAACCGCCAAAAAGTACATAACCGACCAGTGAAAATGACGTGATAATCAACCAATCACAAAATTACATTTCTTTGAAACTTAAACTTAATATTTCTACAAACAAACACAAAAATATACAAAACTTATTACTCTATCTGCTTTTTAACACAAAGCAGATAATATTTATATTTTTATAGAGTTGAAAGTACAAATAAATACGAAAGTCTCAAAAATAAGTAGTGAAACAATTATTAAATTGAGTAGAAACCATTTTTGTTTTCGTTCGGAAATCTAATGTAACGACAAATGAAATAATCGTTTAGAAATCAAATACACTATACATTTCCGACTTAATTAAGATTGATTTATAAATAGTTCAAATCAACTGACACATGTCACGGCCAGACTGACAAGTACTTCGTTCCCGAAGTACCTAAAATTCTAAAAAGAACAATAACAATTTAAAGATCCTAAAAATATCAAAAAAATAAGTTTATGTACAATATTTGTACTTATAAATAAGTGATAATAATAACGCTCCACTCCTTTCACATTAGGAGGATCAAATTAACTTTCCACTCCCATCACATTAGGAGGATCTAACATGCTGCTCACTCCTTTCACATTAGGAGGATCTACCTAAAATATGCTATCCACTCCTTTCACATTAGGAGGATCCACTCTTCCCATCGAAGAGGAAACAAAACCATTATATTAAACACAAAACGAAATAATATTACTCTAAGAACAAAAATCATTTTACATAAACCTTTATCCCAAATAATTTAAAAAGAGATGAGAAAAAATATATAAAAATGATACATTTTAATAAATTAATAACTAAATCTGTAATAAATTCGTATTTCATATAACTATTATATAACTAAAATTAAATTGCTAATCAGTATCGGTCCATTCTCCAGGCCATTGTCTTAGTTTATCTTTAGCAACAGTAATATTTCTTAAATTTCCAGTGCCTCTTAAAGCAAACCTATCACCTGGAAGAACAGAAGTAATTTCATAGGGGCCTTTGAACCTCACACTTAGTTTATCATGACGCCTGTGGTCTTGACTAACATAAACTACATCACCTACCGCATACGACTTACCATCACGGCGGACACTATCGAAACGATTTTTAAATTTACCAGATTCTATAACTAGACGTCTATATGCTACTTCTCGATCTGCTCGTGTGTCTATTACAGGTTCGATAACATCAACTGCATTTAAACAGGCTTGAATACTAGGTATATTACCGTCAACACCTATCAGTAAACGGATGGGAGTGAAACCAGTCGATTTTTGTGTACTCGTGTTTATGGATTGCTGAACTTTCCACAAAGCGCTTGGCCAATCTGACATACCATTGCACGTGGTGTTTAACATATCCATAACAGTAGCCACGTACCGCTCGACCTGACCATTCCCTCTAGGTGTACCTGTAGCGACCATGTGGTGTTCAATGTTTAATTCGCTAAATAGGGTCTGTATTTGTCTAGAGCTAAAATTAGTTCCTCTGTCCGTGATTACCCTGGACGGTGTACCAAATATCGTTATAGTATCTCGTATTAGAGGTATCAGTTCTTGTGCACTTAAACCCTTAAGAGGTTTAAGGAGACAAAATTTGGTAAATCCATCAACCAACAGCAATATATATTTATATCCCTCTATCGATTGTGAAAACGGACCGGTACAGTCCAGGTGAATTGTGTGGAACGGTATAGGCGTTTTTTCGATAGGGTGTAAAAACCCTTGCTTAGGGCCCGAGTGACCTTTACGTTGGATACATATTAAACAATGTTTTAGGTATTTCCTGACAAATGCAGACATGTGGGGAAACCAAAAATGATTCCGGAGCTTGTGTAATACCTTGTCGTGCCCCACATGACAATTTTCGTCATGAAATAGCTGAAGCAAATTGAATCTAGCGCCTTTGGGTACAAAGAGTTTGTATTCCTCGGGTTGAATTTGATAAAATAATAAATTATTTTGTAAAATATACCGATTCCCATCCAACTCACCAGCCACCGCCTGCGCAATTAAATTCTGCGTTTCAGGGTCACTTTGTTGGGCTGTTTCTAACCATGAGGGTGTCTCATTAATAAGACAAACAACTTTATCTGAGGGAAAAGGTTCACCAGGTGATTTAGCGTTAGCTGCACCAGTTACGGAATGGGATTGCAAATCGGGAAAATTTTCTAGTTTCTTTGGACTTGTAGGGGTGGATGACTCAATAGGGTTCCGACTTAAGAAATCTACGTGACCGATGTATCTGCCCTTTTTATAGACAATTTCAAAGTTGAAATCTTGCATATATGCCCACCATCGGGCAACACGAGGGGATATGTCTTTTTTGGACATAGTAGATTTAACAGAGTTACAATCGGTAATTATTTGAAATTTAATGCCCAAGAGATATACTCGAAAATGGCGCAAGGCATTATAAATCGCCAAAGTCTCCAGGTCATAAGAACAATATTTACTCTCTATTGGGGTAGTGCGTTTACTAAAATATGCGACCACTTTCTTATTGTTATCGACCCATTGAGTTAATATTGCTCCATAACCTATAGAGCTGGCGTCTGTGTAAAGTTCGGTGGGTAATTGGGGATTAAATACGGTCAAAAGAGGCTTTGTCGAAAGGTGTTCAATGACATAGTTCCTAGCTATGTCTTGATCTATTCCCCATTCCCATTTTTGGTGAACCTTGGTCAATTTCGTGATACAGGCAGTTTTAGCTGCAAAATCGGGAATAAACTTGCGGAAGTAGCTTGCAAGACCCATAAATTGGCGCACTTGCTTAATACTCTTTGGGATGGGTGAATTTATCAATGCAGAAACCTTAGTTTCGCTTGGCCTAACTCCCTCTTGTGATATCTGCCTACCAAGATACTCAATTTCTTGTACAAAAAATCTACATTTTTTGAGATTAATGGTGAATCCGGCAAGGGAAAGGGCTTGAATAGTCTTTTCTAAATAGTCAAGACCTTCTTCTACTGTGGTAAAAGGAATAAGTATATCGTCTATATAAACTAAAAGAAATTTTAGATGCTGAACAGCCTTCGTGATAGCCCTTTGGAAGACTGCTGGTCCATTGCAAATACCAAAGGGCATCTTAACAAACTCGTAGTGACCACTGGGCGTTACGAAAGCTGTGTACTTGGTCGAGTCGGGTGAAATAGGGATCTGATAAAAACCATTTTTCATATCGATAGATATGAAATATTTTGCCTTACCGAGCTTATCGATCTGATCCTCGATTAGAGGTAGAGGGTATCTATCTTTTTCTAAAATTTTATTTAAGGCCCGAAAATCCACACACAATCTGTCACTGCCATCTTTTTTTTTTACCAAAATTACTGGACTTGCAAACGGGGAATCACTTTCGCGAATAATATTTTTTTCTAGAAGCTCTTGAATGATTAAATCTACTTTTTCCCTCTCAATCGGAGCCAATCGATAAGGTCGGTAATGCACAACTTCACTCTTTTTCAATCGCAAAACAAGTTCACCAGTTCTAACCGTTCCCATTTCATCCAGGACAGACGGGTTCTTTTCAAAAATCAATTTAATTTTCTCTTTTAAATCATGGTCTAAATGTTCAATATTTAACTCTAATAATTCAGCTAATGAGTAAACTAGATTAACTTGATCTGTCTTATATTCAATAGGTTTCCTAACAACACGACAGCCTAAAGAGTTAGTAATAATTTCTATATCCGGATATTGAACCGCGTTTCTACCTATGAGCAGATCGTAACCAAAATCTTGATCTCTTGCGACGTACAATTCTAGCTCTAAACACACTTCATCTAATTGAACGGGAACAGTAATCGTGGCAAATATATGAATTTTGCTTTGTCCTACCCCACTTAAATACAAATTAGTAGGAGTAAAATGACATCCTAATTTTCGAGCTACCGATTCCTTAATTAAACTACAGTTGGCTCCTGTATCGATAAGTGATTTTATTACTGTCCCGTAAATATTTACTTGTGTTAGATTTATTGGCGCTTGTCTAAAAAATTTGCCTCTTTAGAAGGAACAAGGGTAATTGCCGCGGAATTATTTGACACAGCTCTTTGTTTCAGAAAACATACCGATTCCAGGTGGCCAACCTTTTTACAATATGTGCAAATCTTATTTCGAGAAACATTAGGCTTAGGAACCTGTGGAGATTGATTGTTTACCGGAATCAATTGACCAAATCTACATTGAGTTTGAACATGGCCAGTCTGGTTACAGTTGAAACATTTCCTAAGTTCCTGTCTCGGCCGCTTAACTCCGCTGGGTCCTAAACCTAATTCATTGTCTTTGCTACCACTTTCTGACGGCCGTTTCTTAGTCTTAGCATAAGTGGAGAGTAAAGCTATGAGAGCAGAGGTAGTAGTAACACCATTGTTTAAAGAAGCCATCTTAATGTCCACATCTACAATGCCGCCGCATACCAACTCAATTAATTGGGAATCCGTAAAATTAATCTTAGTATTTCGGAATAATCTTAACTTCTCTCTAGCGTATTCACCGTACGACTCCGCCGAATCAGACGTGTATGTCACAGCCTTGGTAAGCCTTTCGGATAAGTTTTTCTTCTCTGGGTAAACGTCGATTATGTCTCGCCGTAAATTCTCCCACGATCTGCCATCCGTAGGCTCCCAAGTTTCAAACCAAGTAAGAGAGGAGCCCTTAAGGGACCTACCAGCTTTGGCAGCAGTCTTGATGCTACTCCACTGCAGCTCTTTAGCGAGGGCTTCGACACTGTCGCACCAAGAAGTGGCTCCGCAGTCATTGCGGTCGGGGTCGAACACTGGCAAGGCGACGTCGTCGTCTCTTTGCCGCGTACTGGTCACTGCATCCCGGATCGCCGATAAAAGCGTAGTAATGGCATCTGTTGAATCCATCCTAAAACAGACAAGTACTTTAATAACGTGGACATGTATATCCCACTTCTGATGTTAGATAAATGATATTAAATATAAGGCAATTCCCTTTGATAAGCCATGAAATTAAGTGTGTAAAATAAATAGAAAAGGAAACAAGCTATAACTATTAAAATATTTATATTGTTCAAATAAAATCGCAAACTTAAATATATTTCACTTTTAACTACATTTAATATTACACTATGCTATTTAATCTTAAAAATAACATCGGTTTAGTACTTAGAGAAAACACTTAACTTACGTGATCCGGTCAAACGTTGCACAAGAAGTGGCTCACTAACCGCCAAAAAGTACATAACCGACCAGTGAAAATGACGTGATAATCAACCAATCACAAAATTACATTTCTTTGAAACTTAAACTTAATATTTCTACAAACAAACACAAAAATATACAAAACTTATTACTCTATCTGCTTTTTAACACAAAGCAGATAATATTTATATTTTTATAGAGTTGAAAGTACAAATAAATACGAAAGTCTCAAAAATAAGTAGTGAAACAATTATTAAATTGAGTAGAAACCATTTTTGTTTTCGTTCGGAAATCTAATGTAACGACAAATGAAATAATCGTTTAGAAATCAAATACACTATACATTTCCGACTTAATTAAGATTGATTTATAAATAGTTCAAATCAACTGACACATGTCACGCGCAATATGTTTGAAATGTTTTTTCTTTCTTTCAATATAGAGCAATTGGTTAGGAGAAAAATGATCTTCCACCAAAGATGGAGGGTAATTGCAGGAATGCTTGTGCTGATGCTCTATAAGGTTTAAGTCTCAAGTGGGTCTCTGGGCAGAAGGTCAATGTATTCTTCGGTGTCACAAATATGTTGATTGAGACATGTTGGGTCATGTCACTATCTGGAACCGAGTAAGCTGCTAACTATTCAACGGATTGTAATTTTATTGTGTTCAAAGATTGCTAGTTATCCTAAATCATAATATATTTCCTACATAGGCATTTAATCTAGAAATAAATCACTTATCCCAAAGAATAGAAAAATCTACATTATGCAAAATATTGTTATATTATAGTTTTCAATGTGGACGGAGTGATTGTAGAATTCATACATACATACCTACATACATGAGAGCGGTGGTAGCTCAATGGTAAGGACACGCGCCTCATAACCGAGGAGTGCGGGTTCAAACCCGGGTACGTACCTCTGGATTTTTCAAGTCTATGTACGTATTTATACCACTAGCTCGACGGTGAAGGAAAACATCGTGATGAAACCTGCAAATTCAAACAACTTTGGATTTGTAACCATGATCCAAAAATTTCTGGTTCCCCTATCTTAGGGTTACGAAGGTCAGATCGGCAGTCGCTTCAATGTAATTACCAGACTCGTTAAATCCTGGATCATGGTCTAAGCGGACCCCGTCTAAACGCGGGACATAACGCTAGGAAGATGATGATACATACATAGCATCACGCCCATAATCCCCGAAGGGGTAGGCAGAGTCAAAGGGGCAGCACGCCCCTTCAACCATACTAGAGTTCATTTCGACGTATATCTTGTGCTTACTCAGGCCTAAACGGCGGATAACTATTAAATTATATAAAGAAATCAAGGCAACTGAACTATTAAATCTAGGCATTTCCCGAATATTGGACAAAACCATTTCTCTAAAGTCCCACGCCAAAAGTTGCGTCACCGGCACGGACCCTACTCCTTGCGCGTCGCGATACGCCGCCCCGCGCACACTCGCGGATACTTAGCCAAATACAATTTATTGCCGTCGGTAGGCTCGCCGCGCACGGGACGCCCCTTGCGGAGCTGGGCGGTGACGGCGACCGGTGATTTCGAATTGAATGAATAGTTCGGTGGTTATGCCCAGTACACTGTCAATAGCTAATATAAGTAGGTAAGATGGCTATTAGGCTGCAATTGTATTTTATACTAGCTGTGATCGCGGTTTCACTCGCGTTTATGGTTAGTATCGTGATGTTATATAGCCTATAACCTTTCTCGATACATGAAGTATTCAACGCAAAAAAAAAATTCGTGCCAGTAGTTTCTCAGATTAGCGCGTTTCAACCAAACAAACTTTTCAGCTTAATATATTAAAAAGGATAAAGATAAAATAGGAATGGAAACTTATGGAAATCAACCAGTGAGCTAAAATGGCATTGTCGAGACGGTTGGTCTCGCATAACAAATACTTAAGGGCGAAAACTTCGTCAGCACGTTAGAGAAAGTACGGTATGAAGTTAAACGACATCTGTTGACGCATATTGGAATTACAGCTTTGTGGCGTAGTATACAGATTATGATTTTTGGATATCAGAATACATCACATACATTGATCTGACTCCTAGGTAAGTAGCTTAATTAAGCACTTGTGTTACGGATATCAGAATCAACAGTGGTATTACAAATATATACATAAATATTCAATATTAACACCCAGACACAGAACAAACATGAAATTTTGTCCTGGGTGGGGATCGAACCCACATTTATTGGCGCATAGGATAGGGTTACTACTACATATCTTAATAGTAACAAAATACCTGAACAGCTAAAAGATTGCGGATTCGTCCATTTGCATTTCTAAAAAGTCAACATTGTAACGGCATAATCCGGCTGTAATCATAACAGTTCAGGGAATAAACGCATTTGTCGCATCTGTCGATTGGAATCATTGTCACGAATTAAAGTAATCCGAATGCAATCCGTCCCCGCTAGAGCGCTTTAAGCGAAATCTATTTCAGTTCGCTTTATGTCAGTGCGTTTGCAGTTCAAAATATTGAATTACGTATTTGCTCAGTGATTGAATGTGACATAGCGCGTAATTAGTCTAAAATTGCTGACCGTGGCTTTACAAACGCTAACGATATTAGAAGGGACATTCTATTGTACTCCTAATCGATGCAAAGGTACCAAAACATCAATACGCTGCTCAGCATTTAAATTATGTGCCCTCAGCAGTAACTGGTTGACTTATGTACTGCCAGGAGGAAGTTCAGTGTTTAACGTTTAGTAAGTAAGCCCAGGTGCTTTCACAAAATGGAAGATATAAAAACAAGACTCATCAGGGACTTGGCTAGCGACGTAAATAATTCTAGCACTAGGTTAACCCTTTTAAAACGAGGGAAATGCTTACAGCTGAACTACATCTGCGGTACTGCCGAGTTTCATCCACCGACAAATCTGCGACCCTTATATGAACTACAGCCAGTGGTGACGTCATCGCTAGCATAGCAGACTAGACTACTATGCATCTATTACCATTTTATGACCAGAATTATTACTATACTCCATGTTTGTGCTAGCGTAGTTCCGCTCAGCTCATTAGGATTCTCTTAAACGTCGAACTGAGAGCAAGTGGAATTCAGATAAGTAGACTCGAATATCTTAAACACAGTATTCCTAAGCGTACTGCTGACTGTCACCAGCTCGCATTGAAGTACGTACTGAATTAGTTATGCAATTCAGTACTCCGATATAAGCTGGTGCAAGTAAGCTGAATTCAGTTGCATTAACATGATGATGACCTCATCATCATTATATTATCCTATTCTTGTCCACTGGACATGGGCTTCTCCTATTGAACTCGATCTTGGCTTTCTCCATCCAGTCTATGGCTGACCTACTTACCTTCATTTAAATGAAAGCAATGCTAACTCAGCTCGTTTGGGCTCGGCCTACAGACGCTAAGGTTGATTGATGCCCAGAGTGCCCACTATCTGGTCGGAGTGGGATGACGGCGGCCCAGACATTTTTTATGATTTACGTAAGTATAATTTGGGAGCCGGTATTATTCCCAGCTGATTTATAGCGTTACAACGCCGTATCTCAGCTGCCGACGGCATAGAAACTCGATATTAATTTTGCTCGCTTGTCAACTCGCGAGATAATAATTGGCCTGTATTTATTTATTGACGGTAAATTATGATCGGGTGGTATGAGAGGGTAAAGCTGCCGACATTTTAGTTACGAAATTTATTATCTTTTTATCCTGTGGAGCGTTCTGATATTCAAATTGTGTTCAGGCCTCCGGCGTAGCCCTACTTTATGAATTGCAATATTGAGAAGGCGAGACCGTTTGACGTGCTGTCTAAGGCCCATTCTAAAGCACAAAGGAGACTGAGCTATTATAATTCAGGTAGTTGTAGCGACCAGGTCTGGACAGCATAAACGTGATTACAAAAAATACGATTATAAGCAATGTAAAAGGTTTCTTAAATTTTTTTTTTCTTACCTTTATTGTCCCACTTTACGGCAAAGGTTTCCTCCATGACTTTCCAACGCTCCCTTTCCAAGGCCATAGCCAGCCAGTCCCTCGAATAGTTGGTCAGGTCGTCACACCACCTTTTTCTCGGCCTAAATTTACAAAAATAAAACACAATTATTATTTAAATAGAATATTTTAAAATACATCTTTATATCTAACGATTATACAATTTCTTAAATTATGATGGCCCTTTAAAATCATGTATGTTTCACCGTAGCGCTTACTCAATCGAAAAAATCGTTAATCCCTTTTGGCTTGACGTAGTTGCGTAAAAAAAATACTATGATATGGTGTTCAAGACTAGGCAAAATCTACAACATCCAATCAGCCTAACTAAAGCAACTCTGGTTTGTTTCTTCGAGATTCACTTAAAGCTCTTTAATATTTTATTTATGTAACATATTTGCTGCGTGACTTCTTTTAGACCTACATAACCATAGCTAGTTACTTGTCGTTGCTTCGGAGAAAATATATCCACCTAAGGGCAGGTGGGGGCCTGCCCTTATAAGTAGGCGTGGGATCAAGCGCCCCCGCAGCCACGTGGTGCGACATAATCACTTCCCTCCGTAATCCCCAGAATCCGCCGAAAACAATCACAGTCGTGTAACTTAAATTTCCGGGAAGTGTCCGATTCTTTCGTGTCGTCTGTCGACTAAACGTTACCGTACCGCTGGTCCATTAGCTCGCCCACGACAGCGTTAATATCCGAGTTCGGGATTTTGTTTTGTGGCGAGATAATTCACGTGAAATGTCACTTGTTTTTAGATTTCCACTCTCATTCGGATCCGCTTTACTCGTGATAATAACGATATTAACGTTACCGCCGCGCTTTTGGGATAAATCTACACTGTAGTGTAGTAGAAACAGTAGGTACCTTTGTATGTGATTACAGGCGTATATATAACGTTTAGCGGTGGTAGCTCAATCCGCGCGTCTCTTAACCGAGGAGTGCGGGTTCAAACCCGGGCACGAGCCTCTGGAATTTTCAAATTTATGTACGTATTTATGCCACTAGCTCGACGGTAAGAGAAAACATCGTGATGAAACCTGCAAATTTAAACAACTTTAGATTTGTAACCATGATCCAAAAATTGTCTGGTTCCCCTATCTTAGGGTTACGAAGCTCAGATCGGCAGGCGCTTCAATGTGGTTACCAGACTCGCTAGATAGATATCCTGGATCATGGTCTAAGCGGGCCTCGTCTAAGCACGTGACTTAACGCTAGGAAGATGATGATATAACGTTTAGCAGTTTCAGTTCACTTATAAGTTAGGTAAACAATTTATTATGCACTGAGAGAGAGAACAGAAAAAGAAGAATGGTTTGTCGAAGCCAAGCTGAAAATAGCATCAAACCCTTTTTACTCCGGCGTTATCCGGTCGCCTGGCATCGCCACGCGGAACCGTTGCTCGAGGTAGAAGAGAGGTATGCTCTTGTTTGGAGCTCCCAAATGAAAGCCTCGTCCAAAGAACGCTTCCGTGAACCACGCAGATTCCGGTTCGGCGAAACGTTTTGTCGTTGATGCGGCTTTGGGGAAAAGTGTATAGTATAGATGTGGATATAACGTTAAATTCATATTAAGTTCAGCCGTTGACGTGACCGGCTCTGCTGGTATCATCATCCTGCTAATATTGTGTACATGATATATAGTAACAGTACAGGACAGCTTAAGCATTTATGTTACGGATATCAGAATCAACAGTGGTATTACAAATATTATACTTAAATATTCAATATTAACATCCAGACACAGAACAAACAGGAAGCCGAACAAAGGGACTGTTAAAAAAAAACTATGATTCCCTAGAGGCGAATGTTCGTGTGCAACTTCCACCGAGTCATGGATGTTTGCAAACATCACAAACACCCATAGAGTGTCATATTTTTTCAATAAACACATCAGTTATTATACAGTAATATACAGAGGTTAAACTCATATATTCATGTTAACTCTAGTTAAAGCTTTCTGCCTACCCCGCTAGGGAAGTGGCGTGAAGTTTAGTTAGTTTATGTAGTTAAAGTAACTCCTCAGTGACAATAAGTCTTGTTTAAGTATGCGAAATTGGCCACAGTCGCCGCCCGCGCCGGTTACAGCGCACAGGCGCGATCGAGCCGAAAATTAGCCCATACATCGCGCCCGCCGCGTAATGTGCTCTTTGAGGCTGGTGCAATCTCTCTCTACTTACCTGACGAATCGCTGTGTTAATAATGCTTGATACGGAGGTCGAATGGGAATATCGTTCACTTGTGGTGAGCGATGAAGCGAGTCACAGCGGTGTTTTATAGAATATGCTATCGACTTGAATGGTTTGCTAGAAAGAGCCTGAAAATTTTAACTTGGAAATTGAGTTCTCTGCGAAAAACAGGGCGGGAACAACAAAAATAACTTTACTTGAGCAATCCTAGACATTTCTTTATTATCTCTCTCGACATAAGTCCCAGGGACATATAAAAAATACAAATTTACAATTCCTCTTGTATTCATGAAAAAAAATATATAATTCGTTCAAAACAACATTTCAAATCAATAAACTTCATCACTTGGCTGATCTCAAAATGTTTTTAGATTGATTCCCTTTGTACTTGCATTCCCTTTGTAACAGTTACATTTAAATATATCTGATTTATGACTCGCAACACGAGTTCTATCAGACCAAGTGTATATACTAATTTGGTACGAAACACGAATAGAATAGTTTGTGCACTTGTCAACATAGTTTCGAATGTGGTGCAAATAGTTTCATATAACTTCTTTACAGGATCGTAGAGCCATCCCCAAGCTGGAACCACCCCTGATGTCTCCCTTACCTACGCTATTAGGCACTTTTGTCTATAACGAATAGTTCAACCGCACAACCCAGTATTCCTACGGGAACGGGAATTATGCGGGTGCAGCCGCGGTGCGCTTCTATTGTGTACCTATATAAACATGAAAAAATAATATTATCTCCTACAGATATTTGGAACCCACATAAAAAGTGACTTTCACCATAACTATGCATGATAAAACAAGTTTCTTAAAATATACAGTAACTAATAATACGCTATGCCTATAGAGCATAATTCACTCACACCAATCTAATAATATAATTAGGTTTCCATTTCCTAGTTCCTGATATTATGTCGGTGTTATCCTCATCCCGTGTTTGTACGGCACACTCATCAAATATTAAACACTGATTCGCATTATTTTCCTACCTACAACCCGTATAAAAGTCACTACACCACAACTATTTCTGTTCAATCCTCAGAACCGAGCAGTGTGTACCTACGTGGGAGGCGGAATGTTTTACGATCTAGTTCATCTTACCTCGCTACTCGTCAAAAGGCCATATACCTACAATTTAGTGACCATAGTATACGCGACAACAGTGAAGTGATAAGATGTGTCAATAATATCTTTGACTAAGTTCCTGATTCAAAGAAATAAAAATCGGTCAAGTGCGAGTCGGACTCTCGCATGAAGGGTGCCGTACCAATATCGAGAAAAAAACGGCATTAATATCACATTTTTTGCATCGATACCCCCATCAAATAATTATTTTCATGCTGTATTTTTTGTTATAGCGGCAACAGGAATACATCATTTGTGAAAATTTTGCTGTCTGGCTGTCACAGTTCATGAGATACAGCCTGGTGACAGACGGACGGACGGACGGACAGCGGAGTCTTAGTAATGGGGTCCCGTTTTCACCCTTTGGGTAGGGAATCCTAAAAATGATTCCATGTATATATTGTGATCCACCTAAATTTAACTATACACTGTATTGTTGAAGCCTGAAGTTGGAACTAGGTATTTGTACCTCGGCTAATATAATTAGAGAACTAACCACGGGATATTTATTATATTTCAATCCATTATTGTTATATTGCTTGAATGTGCTTCGAAACGCTAAGATAAAAATTACACATTCTCCTACTTTTTATTTATGAAAACTTCTGTATGTGGTAAAAAGAAAAAGCGCGCGGGCGCATGAGCCTCGTATCTTATCTGGACACACGGCAAAGTGCCAGCCAAGTTCGGAAAAAAGTGACACAGAGAAATTGCGTTACTTTAAAAATACCATTTTTAGCTGCTTCCAGCCTTTCATCAAAAAGTGCTTCTTCACTATTTTAATGAGATTTGTTTTAAGGATTACCTTTAATTATGTTTTTGATTCAAAACATTATCGATTTATGATGTTTCTGAGTTCGGTAGCATTGTGTCTATTGCATCCCTTTTTCAAATTATATATCTATTTGTGATTTAGTTTTCCTAAATGTTAAAATTAAACAGCACATTAAAGAGATAACACATATATACAATAGCTTGTTTAGGTACTTCACCGTCAGCTCTCACAGCAACTGTGAAGCGCTGTCTGCCGCAGCTTCAAAGCGGACGGGAGACAGCTCTCTGTCACCCGCACCGCAGAAGCGAGCCTCGTTCGTTCCGCAACGTTGAATTTTCTATTAGTCGTGTTTCAGAACTAGAATGTTTCAGTGTTGGTGCTTCTGCGCCGGTGTAACTACAAACTAAACAGTTCTAACTAGTTACTGGAGGGTATGGAGGTAAGAAATGGTGTCAACTAAGTTGAACTCGCATTGCTTCGCTCTGCAACTATGAAACTGTAACATGGTTTGAGATTGTTGATGTTTGTGGGGTTATCTACCTAATAGTCTTTATTATTGTATGTAGGTAAATCATCAACCCACGTAACAAATAATTCAATTTTCGGGTTTGGACATCAAAATAGCTATCATCGATAACTAATTTAGAGGTAATAAAACGTTTTGTGAAGGAAAATATTTTTAATGCTGGAAATTATGCAGTTATTTTTATTATTAACATATTATCCAAGTCATAACTGCATAAATTTTGAATCTTACTCATAACGTCATTGATCATCTGCCTGAATAGGAAAAATAGCTGTTTAGGTACATTTTTAAAACTATATATATATATACTAATATTATAAAGAGGAAAAATTTGTTTTTGTGTGTGTATGTTTGTAATGCATAAACTCTAAAATCACTATGCCAGTTTTAAAAATTCTTTCACCATTGGAAAGCTAACATAGGCTATATTTTATCGCCATATTCCTACAGGAACGGGAACTATGCGGGTGAAAACGCGGGGCGCTGCTATCTACAATATTCTGAAATCGTCACAGTTGATCAACGATGAGAGAAACGTAATGTAATATTGTTACATTATTCAAAGGTTATGAAAGGTTAATTGTGTCGGCTAAATGAATGACCGGACTCGTTAGATCCAGGATCATGGTCCAGGCGCCAATTAGGAAGGGAACATAACGATTAAAAGATGATGCAATGAAAATTATACAGTGTCAGTGGTTATTGACGTATGCCTTTTCGGATTTATCCATCTAATCATCTACTTTGAAGCTTTATGGTCTACTTAATATAACCGACTTTAACCCAGCTTACCGGATATATATTATATTTAATGAAATATAAAATATAACCATAACTTCAGGTCCACTGGTCAACATCATCAGTCTTATTACAGAAAATCTGAACAATTTTAAATGCGGTCACTAATTTTGTAATCTAAACAAACTAACGTTCACTTACGTACATTTTAAAATTATTGTTTGGATTTTAAACCCTGTGTATTATTTTCGAAATAGGGTGACATATTTTTTAAAACATATTTGTTAACAAAATAGTACATTTAAATATAAATTCTACGATGTTCGATCACATAATTAGATTTTTTTTACATATAGACAGACACTTAGATTTATACATTAAAATTCAAATTTAAAATCTCTTTATTTATATAGGCTTCAAAAAAGCACTTATAAATAGGCAATTTAAACCGAAAAAAAAAGTATTACCACCGGTTCGGAAGGTAGACTGTATAGAGAAGAAACTGGCAAGAATCTTTTAAATGCCAAAATTTACAATGTCGTACTTAATAATCTACACTTACTGGGTAACAACACTGCAGGTGTTCACTTCATTATGAAGTTAAACATATATGCTTAACATTTAGGAAGTCTTCAATCTTGTAGTAGCTCTTACTCATTAAAAACGCTTTAATGCACAATTTGAACTTATGTGAAGGTAATGCTAGTAGACTTTCTGGATTCAATGTACATAATCCTAAATAAGTGAAATCGTAAACTGGAGCAAAAAATTATTCCAATTTCATTATCTAGTTGTATGTTGTACCAATTCTGGGGGAGAATCTTCGTGGGCGGTGAAAATAAAATCAGTCGAAGGATAATGATTTTTTACTATATCAAAGGTAACGTATAAATTAGACAATATAATAATGTTATTTGGTGCGCGCGCGTCTCTGACGACGATAATGAGTGGAATTATCTATGAATTTTGTAAATAAACGTTTATATGTATAATATATTTTGTATCTGAATCTAACAAAATTTATTTTCGCAATACTTAGCAGTCTTACGCTCAGTAGACTTTTTTATTGGGCTGTATACAAATTCGAGATTTTTTTTACGAAAATATACACAAGCATAAAGTATAAATACAGTAAAAATAATAATGTTTTAAACATTTATTCTACTCATCCCATGTCCTATGTTGGTTTGGGACTTAATGAAGTCGGTTAAAAAGAATGTGCCAATTGTGTTTCTTGCCTAGTATGTCGTAAAAGGCGACTAATGGTATATGGTGTTTTAGGTACCGCAACAACTTCTGTGCCCCCCATATCCGGGGTGTATTACAGATAGTTACATTTCCGTGTTGTGAAGTGGAAATATTTACGAGTTTGTCCAAATTTATTCAATATTGCGTGATCCCGCTACCCCTTCCAGACTCATTAGTTACACCGAATAGGTTAAAACATTACTAAGCAAAGGTTTTCAATTAAAATTCTTATCAATGCTTTAATCTACATACAATATATACAAGGTTATTTGTGGGACATTAATAACCTTTCATTCACCTTTCATATAATATCACTTTTTAAATTAGCTACACAACAGATAATTTTGGTATAAAATATATATAATTGTGATCTTTTGATATTCGTTAACAAAAAATATTCTTATTTATGAGTAGAATACATTCATATAACATAATCCTCGAAGGGGTAAGCAGAATCAAAGGGACGGCAAGCCTCCCAACCACATTCAGCCAAAAATAAAACCGGGTTGGGTCAGATGGAAGATTGTGAAATAGTAGTAAAAAGTGGCTAGCTAGTCGTCTACAAAAACAACATACAACAAACCGGATATACCATTAGTCGCCTTTTACGACATGCTAGGCAAGGAAAACAGTTGATTCATTCTTTTTAAGTCCCAGACCAACATGGGACAATAGGCTGGGTTAGATGGAAAATTGTGAGAAAGTAGTGACAATTGGCTAGCTTGTCAACAACTGGGACTGGGCCCATAACCTATTGAAACACGGTTGTAGTTGTGACTAGACTAACTTTTTATTTCATCAAAAGGTACAAATCATTCTACATTACCACAGAGTAAACATGAGCGTTGCCATATCGCACCTAATACAGCTAGTAGTACACATGTTATTATTTTGATAATAACGAATCTGGAACTGGTCACCGACATTCGTTTCTTCATAGAACTGCCAGCCGACACAACATTTCGTATATCGCCGCTTCGCCAACAGAACATTTCACCGGCGTACGATTCGTCGACAGCACAGGTCGTCATTAGACCTTTCGCCTACGAACGATGCACTAACTGATACTTCGTCAATTAACTACATATGTCCTATATTATGTAGGTTTCTATATATTAGCATGTAATTTTATTGTGTGATATATTATAACTGTCATAAAAAGAGATATTTTACAAAAACTTACCTCCTCACATTAATACTATTGTTTTAGAAACCTTTGGATTTATAAAATTCGTAATAGGGAAACTTTTAATAGTTTATGAAAAAAAAAGAGCACAGGATAACAGCCTACACAATCCATACCCATATACCATTAGTCGACATACTAGGCATGAACCACAGTTTTGCCACATTCTTTTTAAGTCCCAGTCTTCTGAATATTTGTTTTGCACATAAAAACTAGCTAAGTCAATATTGAGGTTCAATAGATGAAAAGTTATTTATTTATACGGTCTTACAAATTAATTTCAGAACTTGGCACTCAATTAGATCTCCAATCTTTTGTCGGTGAAGTCGATAGCCGCGCCATAATTCTCGTAATATTAAACTTGGCTCCCAATTTCACATTCATATTTTCGTTGGGACATGTTTTACAGCATATTTATTTCGCGTCGGGGTCATAATTATCAACGCTTTTGGTCTCGATACGGCGTCATAAATCAGCGCCGATGGCTCCTTGGGGGCCGGTCAGCTGTTCGCGGAACACGTGACAGATACACGCGGTAATTCATCGGTGATTTATGCAGTGATGTCGCTGTAGTGACCAGCAGTCGCAGCTGACCGCTGCCCTATCTACTGAGCTACTGCAGCAGGTGAGGACGAGGTCGTTAGCCTCTGTACGTTTCGGTGCAAATCTGAGCACGCAACTCTGTATTTCCAAGTCAAATTTGGGATTTATTGGATCGGTGAGAGAGATCGTTGTGTGAAATTCCGACGTTGGAAAACTGACCTAGATAAATGTTTGCAGTTACTTCAATGTAATAACTGGTCTTGATAAATATAAGATCAGGGTTATTCTTGGAGCTGTAACTATGACATTAAATGGAAAGAATAAAGAAAAGTATGCCTATAATATAACAGGACGAGCATGTCCAAAATAGAATTTGGAAATATTTCCATTTTGGTCGTCATTGACATAATTTAGGATCGACACGTCGCATGTATGTTACTCATCGATCATTTAAGTTAAGCCTTACGTTGTAGTATAATTAGTATTATTAGACAGTTACATCGATGCGATGGCTTTGACTACATATAGAATGCAAGAGGCGTTGGTTGCAATGCAAAAAGCTGCTTGTGAAACCTATATTTGTCCAGACTCTAGAGTTTAAGTGTTTGTGTTTCTTTCGTTGACTTCGAGTTTTTCGAGTAACACGCGTATTGCGTATTGGGCCGACGTCGCCGAAAAATGCATTGTCTGTCACCACAGTTCGTTTAAGCTTAATCCATTTCATGCCTTTACCAGTCAGGCTATGGTCGTAGTCCGCACGAGACGGGATAAATCGCTAGCAACGATATTCCCAAAGACTGTAAATTAAAACTGCGTAGACTTACAGCAACGGCACGTTTAAACATGGAAAGCTTCGGGGATATCAACTCATGTGCGTTGAAACTTTCTGTGATTTAAACCGTAAGCGATGGGGGCGATAAAACGGTTGGGAGCAGCGACGGGCGCGGGCGCCGCCACTGGGCAATTATGTCGCAGATACCGGCCTCTACGTCACCGGTGACCCACCGCTCAGGCTTACCGAGATCTTGTGATTAGATCATGTTAGGGAAGCGCGGAATAAATATGATATGAGTCATAATATCTTTTTTTCACAATGTCGAATGTCCATATGATTTTAATGTTATTCTGGGACATACATTAAAAAATAACAAATTGAGTCAAAATCTTATGAAAGTTGAATTGAAATTATTGTTGTACCTTAATAATTGTGAAAAATCGTATTGATTAAAGGAGATATTATTTTTGGGTTTGAAAATATGTAGGCGACGAGCTAGCTATGTGTTACTGTGTTTTCACAATTTTCTGTCTGACCCAACTTAATTTTATTTTGGCTGGATGTAGTTTAAGGATCTTATCGCTCCTCGGACTCTGCCTACTCCTACGGGGATCGCAAACATAAAAATATGTATGAGTATGTCTCAATGATTTTTTATTTTCAGATATTCCGAATCGGTGGTAGATTCACATTGTTATTTTTATATATTTTTTTTCAATTTATAAGGGGATTTGTGAGGCCTGCATAAATAAAGATATTTTTAATTTGAAAAAAAAAACATTTTCTCTAGGAATAAACATACCTTTTACTTGCTATTAATTGGTTAGTTGTAGGTCGTAATACATTGAAGTGTCAGCCGTGTCAGCCGGGTCAACCGCGTTGTCGGCGTCCCGGTGAGGCCGGCCGCCCTCCCCTCAGAGATCCCGTGTAATTGGGGAAGACTTTATTGGCGCCGCGCGCGCCGCGCATGCAAGTCGGTGAATTAATAACAGCCCTTGTAATTGGAGCCGCGAGACTGTTGTTACTTTGATTTGCTGTTGCCAGTGGCGTGCCATGAGGATTGGCCGTTTCAAATCGTTTATGAGTAGATATTATAAAAAAAAAATAAAAAAAAACCAATTTATGAGATACATATTTAGCACATTACAATAACAATGCATTTGTACCAATTAGTCAATTGTTACAGTGACATCACATTCGTCATAATTCTTACGAATATAAAAAAATGTGTACCTGTTAAGTCGTCACGGCTAAACTACATACAACATTGTGATTAAATTTCGCACGCTTAAATATTGAAGCCTTACAAAATACCTACATAGCCTACTTTTTATCCTGAAAAATTGATTGACCACAGATACGATAGGGCTCTGTAACAAAACGAATTTCAACCGCGAAGAGCCGTAAGAAAAAGATAGCTTTTAATATAAACGTCACCGCATTTAATGTTGATTCTGTTGATGCATCACTTGCCCTCAACTTATAAATAAATCAGAATTTATAATATCTTAACTGGCCGGTTGCCGAGCGAGCGCAAAATACGTATATTGTACGGGCGAGCAAGATGGCGCCCATGATGCTGTACAGGGTGTACGCTGCGCTGACGCAACTCATCCCGCTCTGAATTCGCCCGTCAGTCACCAGCACGATAACGCCCGCAGCACCACGCTCCAACGCAACTTCACATATTGTTTACGAACTTCCAGGGCGCGTCATTATAGTGCGGCGGTTACCACGTCTATTTTGTGATGAACAGAAGTGTTCGTTAAATTATGACGGAGTAACTTACGTCACTAGTGTCGCTAATGATTGCCTTCCTACAAACTTGTAGAACAAAAGTTAGTAACTTTTGTTCTACAAGTTTGACATTAGGTATGTGTTTCAACTTTATAAGGTATGTATATTGTACATAATTTCTCGTTATCTTATTACAAACAATAGGGATATATGAATATGTAAATTTGAATAATTCACAAGATAATGAGCTTGTATGAAAAGGATTATGAATGTTGAAGAAGTAAGTGAGGTGTGTAATGATCGTGCCATATGGCGTTCGGTTCTCTCTACTTACGCCGCTAGGGAAGTGGCGTGATGTTTAGATTTTTATTAGTTTTAGTTTCATAAAGTTATTTTACAACTGGGACTCATAATATTATCTTTAGAGTGATTTTTGTTGTCTCACACTGTTGAGTGTTACACCAGTTTTTTTTAAGTTTTAACAACGGTATTTTAATCTTAATAATAAATTTTAATTTTTATATACAATTTGGCATTGAAAAGAGTAACTACCGAATTGCTTGCCGGTTTCTTCTCGGTAGATGCGACATTCCGAACCGGTGGTAGATTAAAATTGTTCTACTTTGTACCTATTACTTGACGATTCACAAGTGCTTTTTTGAGGCCTGCGTAAATAAAGATTTTTTTTACTTTGACTTTGACTTCAATATTGACGTCAGAATACTGATATACTGATATTGAGTTTCTTGCCGGTTTCTTCTCGATAGAATCTACCTTCCGAACCGGTTGTACCTAGCATTATTTGTTCTTTCAATGTATTTGTATATTGACTATTTATAAGTGCTTTATTGAAGCCTATATAAATAAAGATATTTTGAATTTGAATTTGATAATTCCACGGTACGCTTATACATACCAAATTTGCTATTTAGCAGTCTAAAATGGCGGTAGGTTTTGCTTATAGCGTTTCACTCGGGTCGCTTAGGTCACGACAAGCACCGAACCGCTGTAACATGTTATCTTGTTAACATGCTAAGTTTTTGCGACCATTAGAGTAGCGTGGCCCACTTCGAGCCGGTTGCATTTAAATGAGGCAGAATTCGATAAAGGCTTCGAGAGACGTTTGGGTTTTGTTACTTTCGTCTTGACATACAACATTATTTATTCAATTAAATACAGATATTGAAAAAAAATATATTGTCCCATGTTGGTCTGGGACTTAAAAAATAATGTGCCAACTATGTTTCTTGCCTAGCATGTCGTAAAAGGCGTCTAATGGTATATGGGGTTATGTGATTGTCTAGGCGACAAGCTTGCCACTTGACACTATTTTTTCACAGTTTTCTATCTAACCCAGCCCATGTTGTGGTCCAAGACAAGATTTGGCGAGTCGGGTCATTACATTAAAGTGATTGCTATATGTTACTTGGAAGTCATGGATCATGGTTATTTGAATACACTCATAGTTATTTGAAGGTTACCTCACAATATTTTCCGCTACCGCTGTGATAAATATATGTACTTAGAGTTGAAAATCCAGATTGGAACCAACATCTTACATGTATACTTATACCTACTAACCATTGAGCTAGATCTATTGTACGTCTCCGTTTATTTGATCAAAGTGATTTTGACGAGTCGGATTTTTAAAATTAATTTATATTTTTTTTCATACAAAAACGTGCCATTAGTAACTAGCGCGACTAATATGCAATTGAAACACTCACACTTGACTTTTACAGAAACTAGGTGAGTACTACTTTGAATTCATTCGTACGAAACAGCGGAGATAACGAGTTTAGGTAGTTGGCGTTCGGCGCGTGAGTTCCAGCGGCGATTAGCGCGTCGGGGAGTCCGCTCGAATTCATAACGGGCGATACGCCGTATCTGATGGCAACTTTTCAGACGGCACTATACGGCTTTTGGGGCATCCTAGACGGTAGTGTATAATGTCCTCGCCTATAGATACGTTCGTTCGTTACAGTTTATGATGTGGCCTAGTTTCATCGTCTCATATTAATTTGGGACTTGGAAATAATGTTCAAATGTGTACCTTACCTAGCAAGTCGTATGATGTACTGGGTATCAGATTAGTGATTATATAGGCCAGTGCTTCTCAAAATGTTTATGCTATGGAACCCTTTTAGGAAGCGGAGTATTTGACGGGACCCTAGAACAGCGCGGGCGGCAGTAATAATGTAATAATCGACTTTTAACGGATTTTCCCCCAAGAGTTATGATATTTATGATCAGTACCAATTTTCGTGGAACCCCCAGAAAGGCTTCACGGAACCCCAGGGTTCCGCGGAACACACGTTGAGTATAGCTGATATAGGCGATAGCTAGCGGGTATAGGGAAAGGTAAAAAGAGACAAGATGGCCACTTGTCTCTTCTTGCCACAATTCTCCACGTTACACGCATGCTACTCCTTGGAGGCTTTTTACCCCTTGGGGGATTGTGGACCTAATAAAATTTATGTAAAAAATATATACGGTCGAATTGAGAACCTCCTCCTTTTTTTAAAGGTTGAAAAAAGCCTAAAAAGATTTTAGAAATTTGTTGGCTTTCACCCGCTAATTTTCTACCCTGATGTCAAAAACTACAGATAAACATTTTATTAAACGAGTTAGCTTGAAATTCGTATTTTTTTTTGAGATTCCGTACTGGTAGGTATGTCAATTGTACCGGCCGTCTATCAAAGGGTTTCAACTCCAATGTTAGATAATATAGAAGAAATAATTATTTATTAGACACAAGGCATTTCATATTAAAGTTAAGTAAGTAAAAGCTACGAAAGATACAAGACATGTTTCATTTTTATTTATGTACCATACCGAATCACATTAGCTGATCTTTTTAGGATATAATTAGTTATTATAATTATCCTCATTCATGTGATTAAGTAATCTACTTTGTTATTAGAATGTTCTAATGTTTTTTTCAAGGGCCGTTTCAAGCCACGTGGAATTAATAAGTATATTTCAATTAGTAGTGATCCCACTATTAGATGCTTTATTCAAAGTTGGTAACCGTTTCTTACTCCATAATCCAAACGCGAGTGGACGCATTTGCTTGATAGATAGAAAAATATTTTTGCTTGAAAAAATATTAGAAAAAATAGGGCTGCCACTAATTTTCTTTTTTTGGTAACAAACTTTTGACCTAGGTCCCAATGAAATATTCCCACTAGGGCGCCAGTGAGGCCTTGTCTTCAGATCCGTCTTTGTGCGCCTCCTTACCATCGCTCTCAAAGTATTCCGTACACGCCTTGAAAATAAAATACACCACCGAGTGCCTAAGTAAATGCTTTAAACGCTGTCGAAAATACTTTGGCGTTTAGAAGCCCGTGAGAACATTACGGCAATCTTTCGGAATCCATCTGTGAAGGTAAACAAGGGGAGGAATTTGGATGGGCCGCTTTTGCCTGTCGCGGAGACGAACTGAACCGCAAATATCTGATTCGAGTTCGTTAGGATGTGACTTGGAGAAAGCATTTGTACATAACTATATTATCATGCTTGAAATTCTTGAAGGCGTAGGTAGAGTCAAAGGGGCAACAAGCCCATTTAAACACATGGACAATTGTGACATTGTAAAAAAGTAGTAGCAAGTGGCTTGCTCTTCACCTACACCACACACACACACACACATATCCAATACTCATACATACATACATAACAACACGCCCATAATCCCCGAAAGGAAAGGCATCCAATACTCGATACACAATTAGTCGCTTTCTTGGCCCCAAAATGGGTCTAATCATCAATATGTTGATAAATAATCGACCTATGTCTTTTAGAAATATATCATTAGATAGATCTGTTACAACCCTAACTATGACCTAGTAATTGCTGACTTTATATTTTAGCATGAGTCCATTAATATATTCCGCTGATACTACATTTTCGATTCTAATTTCAATACGATTTTGATTCCAACTGATCTGTAGTTAGAATTTGTACTTTCTGGTAATTAGTCGGCAGATTGTCTTCCGCTTTGTAAGTCGGTTAGAGTTGTTGGCGATAGACTGTGTATATATGTGTGCTCGAGTGTACTTGTGAATGTGTGTGTGCATGCGCAAATGTGTGCATACGTGCGTGCGCTCGCACGAACGTGCGTTCGTGCGTGCGTGCGTGTGTCTTTATTTAAAAACAATAACTGCGTAATTTATAATGATTGATGTACAATACAGTTTTTGTACAGACCAGTCTATTTCGACTTGGAAATTAAACGGGATCGGTTCGTGATTCGTTATTGAAATGTTTCGCCGAGAGCTTTTTAGAATCTTTAATATTGGTATTGGTATTAGGTAAGTCTCAAGGTAGGTAAATTGTTTTGGAATAGAACAAAATCATTACTTACATTAATAGGCTTTACCATGTACTTTAACAGGAAATTTTGACTCTTGTTTATTTTATTAGGACTATTGTTTGCTTGCAAATAAAAACGAAAAAAATATACCGCTACCGCTTGATATAGCGATATTTCTTACAGTGTCTGTATTAGTTTTAATTGAATTTACATAACAATATATCTAGTAGATTTTTTTTTATATTAGACTAGCTGTGCCCGCGGTTTTATGGCTAATGTCATATAGCCTATAGCCTATAGCCTTCCTCGATAAATGGGCTATCACTGAAAGATTTTTTCAAATCGGCCCAGTAGTTCCTGAGATTAGCGCGTTCAAGCAAACTAACAAACTCTTCAGCTTTATAATATTAGTATAGATATTGTAAGACCCGGAAATATTGCTTCACAAAAGGTAACTGAGTTGTCAAAGCACCGTAAAAGAAAGCTATACATACATACAGATTTTCTAGATTGACTAACTATACTGGACTATTCAAATCCAGGTGCCAGGTCCTGACTAACCACAGTAACTGTCCCCACAGTACATTTGCGTATGCGAGCCAAGATTACGCCAACTTTAGGGTTAAAGCCATCTTCATTACTTACACGTCATTAAGCGCCGGCTTGGTCTGTACCACGTGGTGTTAAGGGCGACAATAGATTAACTCGTTGTAAACCGGGCCTATTGTGTCTTATTAACTAAAGAGTAAAGTGGAGTTTACACAACACGATTTTCATACGCAATAAAATAATAATATAAAATAATATGGGTTTATTAGATAATATTTTAAATACGAAACTGTGTTTGTTTGTCCTTTATTAACGTTGCAATGGAGCAATGGATCCACATGATTTATATATAAGAATCGTTGGAGGGTCGGTAAGAACATAATTGATACATAATTGACTGGCCCGTTGGTCGAGTGGTCAGAGACCCTGGCTACGAAGCCAAGGGTCGCAGGTTCGAATCCTGCTAGGGGCAAATGTTTCGTGTGATGAACTTGGACATTTGTACTCGAGTCATGGATGTTCATAAACATATTTAAGTATGTCTATCCGTTCACCTAGTATCCATAGCACAAGCATAAGCTTAGTTTGGAGCTAGGGAATTGGTGTGTCAGTCTGAAGAGGAATTTATATAAGCCACTGATAAGTTTCATTCATAATAACTCTTTAAAATATCAATTTACTGCTAATACACGACATAAGACTCTTATGCCAGAAAAAATCCATATATAATTGTTGATAGATCCCACGTGACACTAACAGATCGAATTCCGGTGAAAATTTGAATAGAGCCACAGGTTAACCCTAGTACAAAATAAGTTGTTGTGTATGAAGTCAGTAACGAAGTCCTGCGACTTAGTATACTAAAATCTCTCTACAAAAGCTTGGATTTCATAAATGTGCATTTGAGAATATTTCTGAGGAATGGCCCCGACTATCGAACGGAAAATAACGCTAGAAAAATGATGAAACTCATACCTAAAGTTATGACTATTGAGTGTAATATCGTGTTGGCACGAACACAAATCGGGATGTGTAACTGTTCCTCTCCAAAGACTACATTTAATCCCAATTTAAATGCTTACTTGAAGACGCTGCGTTAAGAAGGCTTAGGTCCAATACGGAGCTTAAATTATCAACTCTACTTAATTGTTCGAAGGCTAATGGTGAATTAATCACACGTGTTTGGGGCCAACCATCAATTACGCCATGTTAAGAGGAGGGGTCAATCGAGCGTGATTTCATGTGGCAAGGGTAATAGTCATTGGCTTCATGACGTCATATAGCTATAATCTTAATTCTGAAATATATTATAAATCTGAATTGGAATCTTGGGACACTTTAATTAAAATTTTGAAATTTGTGACGTCACACTGAGAAGGGGTTGCATTAATGTGACCACAAGTGATAATAAAACTAGCTTGTTTGGTCTAAAACTATACTTGTAAACTTAGTTTATGGATAGAGATAAGATTTAAGTGAGTCATGCAAGTAAAATTAAGTACCTTTTTTCTTTGTTGACCCAAGGGAATGCGTTACGCACCGTCCCGCTGAAACCGGGGGGAATCAGCGGGGTGTGTCGGACTCCCGGGGCCCTCACGATGATAGGAGGACCCTGCTCCGCCCGAGGTGGTAGTAGGCGGGGTATACCGACTAAACCCCTGGGATGTACCGCTCACGCCTTTATATAAGACGTCCACGGGATTGCGCATCGCTAAACCACCGTGAATGCCCCAGCGTCAGAAGTAAAATTAAGTACCTACTGCAATCTTATAAATAAAATGTACAAAGTATGCAACGGACTGTGTCTATGTATAATTAAATTGTATATTGCTATGTAAATCTTGAGGCCCGTTGGTCGAGTGGTTAGAGACCCTCGAATCCCGCTTAATGAAAATGTTTCGTGTGATGAACATGGACATTTGTAAGTCCTGGATGTTTTTAAACGTATTTAAGTATGTTTGTCCTATGGATTCTAGTTGAACGGATAGACATACTGACCAATTCCCTAGTTCCAATCTAAGCTATAAAGCTTAGATTGGAACTAGGGAATTGGTGTGTCAGTCTGGTAAGTGTATTTATTTATTTATGTATACTCACCATATATACGTTGTCTAGTATCTTGCACAAGCCTTGGCTATTGGACTTAATAGATGGCTTGAGATACTTATTTGTTTAACAAAGTTAGTACTAATTTGTAAAGAAGTGCTAGTTCTCTGATAACGACACGCATCTCACATCCGAGGGGTTTTGATTATATGTCGGGCATGTAGCTCTGGATGTCTTAATTATGAATGTGTACATACATTATGATGAACGAACACATGAAGCGTCAAATTATTTGTAACTTGAGCCCATCTGTTGTATGTTACGTATATATAATGTGTTGTGGTATATAATAAACATACATGTAGTGTATACCTTCCGAGTATTCATTGGAGAAGCTTGCGATACACTCGGCAGATACCGAGGATCCATGCATAAATAACATCACTCTTATCAGTGGCGTCACGAATCATGAATTTTGTATGAACGCCACTCGCGGGTGTGTGATACGACCGGCTTGTTTGTATGATTAGGTGGCGCGTACGGAACGGGGCCCAATTAAGACGAACGCTATTGACAGTGGGCTTGGTATGTACTTACTTACTTACTTCTCGCCTGTAATCCTAGAAGGAGTATGCAGAGTCTAAGGAGCAGTTCTTTTAACCACTTAAAGTCAAAAAACAAGATATTGAGTTGGTGTAAATATTTTTTGCTTTAGCAAATTCTAGAAAAATTACAAAGATACAGCGCTTTCAATATCTGAAATTTAGCGCTTTACGTCACTTGGATGATAAAATTTTACTCACCTAGTGACGTCACGCGGTACTTTAATGCGCTGTATCTTTGTCTTTTTTAGTTTGCTGAACAAAAAAAATACGTAAGCAATCTTGTTTTGTTATAGTGGATACCTTGATGACGGCTGTCCGGGACGTATGGAAGAAGAAGACATGCTGCGCCGACCCCATGTGAACTGGGAGAAGGGCAAGAGGATGATGATGAATCTTTTTTTGTTATCTAAATATTAGATTATAATTTTTAAGAGTAAAATAGCCTTTGTGTTGCATATTACGACATCCTAGGCAAGGAGCACAGTTGGTGCATTATTTGTGAGGCCCAGGCTAACCTTGTCAAATTATTTCTTTGTTATTATATTGCATCGTAATAATTATTAGTTGAAGGGCTGAAGTGTTACAGAGTGCACTGTTTATCTTGGAAAAACTTACATCGTTACGATTTGAAATGGAGTTCGTTTTTAATGAGTTACGGGTACAATTTTATTACGAAAAGTGAAGTAGTTATGGACTCGATTAAGTAACTTTACAGTTTATCGATTATAATCTAATATACTGAAAAGAGTAACTACCGAGTTTCTTGCCGGATTCTTCTCGGTATATACAACATTCCGAACCGGTGGTAGAATCATATAGCTGTGGCTTTACCTGTATTTGACGATTTATAAGTGTTTCCTTGAAACCTATATAAATAAAGAATATTTTGACTTCGACTTTGATACAAATCTTTATTCTCTTTAAAATAGAAGAGATAAGCGGCATTCGTATTCAGAGATTAGGTAAAATAATCACGTTTGCGTAAAATTACCTTTTAAAGACGCGGGCGACATAGTGCTTAACTTGACTAAAATAAAAATATTCCGAGGGCGCGCCCACCGATCTAAACATAAAATAATATTGGGCCGGGACGTTTACAAGTAAACGTAGCGCAGATAAAGTGTAACCTGCGGGGCTTCAGCCAATGTTACACGTTTATAGAAATTCCTCGTAGTCCCCGCGCACAAATAACAGCCTTCGTACATGCGGCACTTTAGCATTTTTTCTATTTCAATATCATCTGTGTCGCCGCAAATACTTACAGATAAATCACGAATATTGGAGCCTTCACCCCGGTATTCAATACGGAAGTTCTCGCAACTCGCCTACACCTCAAAAAGGAACTGTATCTGTTAAGAGGTAGAGTCCGATTTCGGTTGTTCCGTTAAGATAAGGTGGTGGTTATTGTCTTCGCGAGAAAGAATCACACGTTGTATGAATACGTTAGAGGTTCGAGAAATAGATGTCCGAGACATGTGTCGCGCGGCGTTATTGCCGACAGCCAGCCAATGTTCCAATATCGTTGTTTGGTGTTCGGGCGCGGGTGCCTCTTATAGAGTATAGTCGACTGCAAAATATGGGTAGGTAGGTACTGTTGAGCAGGATGTACTATATAAATAACTACAATATGTTTAAGTTTTTTTGTTATAGTCATCTAGAAACCCTTGAGGTACGCAGAGAAAAAAACAATCAATTTTAAATGAGGATAAGGAAGGACATGATTAATAATAATTAATTCTCCGGACTGACCCATCTAGTTTCAAACTTAGCATGTATGCGTGTACATTGGATACTTGGTGAACGGATAGACATACTTAAATATGTTTATAAATATCTATGACTACAACTGTCCATTTCAGCACACGAAACATTTGCGTCTTGTATTTATGGCCAGGATCTCTGACCATTCGACCAACGAGCCACTGGATTGGATGACAAAAATTCAACACGCACAAACATTCATTTTAATTAATACTAGCGACCCGGCCCGACTTCGCGCGGTGAGCACAAAACCATATGAATCTACACATATAAACCTTCCTCCTGAATTACTCTATCTATTGGTGATAGCCGCATCAACATCCTTTGTATAGTTTAAAAGATTTAAGCGAACAGACAGAAGCAGCGTTATAATAATAAAGATAAGTACCTACTTACTATAAGAATTAAGATTAAACATTATCTCGATCCAGAGATATTCTTCCAGTACCCTTTCAACAATTAATAGGTCTTCATTCCCGTCTGAATACGAAACCATAACAAAAAGGCCGTAGATAATTAAACAGATAACTTAGTAAGTCCGTCCGTACTAAATGGATGCGCGTGTAAGGCAACTACACACAGTATACTTTAGTGAATATTACTATATTTCAACCAGTGGGTCGCGAACTCCAGGGGGGTCGCAAAGCCTTACTCGGGGGGTCGCCCGTTAAAAGAAAAAGGTAAAGTTCTATATACTTTTAGTGAGAAACTATTTCCTTTGTAGCCTTTTATTCATAAAAAAAACACTTTAGTGGGTATGTGAATGTTTGATTACGAACATCGTTGGTTTATAATCTATTGGTTAAAATTATAAACTGGCGATAAATTACGAACTGTACCATATTATCTACAATTGGACGTATTAAATATCAAATTCGTCAAATTATGAACTGGCAATATGATATGTGACAGGATGCATTTTGCGCGTTGGTTAGTTGAACGTAATACCAGCTACGACTGAGATCGACCAATCAGAGACGGTTCACAATTCACAACGGTTCACATACGAATGACACAGAACAGATTGTAACCCTTCTGTTGATAATTGCAGGCTCATTGATAATTTAACGGTATGATTCTTATTCATCTCAAATCGACGAAATTGAAAGTACATATATGTACTGTATGTATACTGCATTTACCAGTTGATAAATTAGCAATTTAAACTATCGCGAGAGAGATTATAAATCAATGGTTTTTGCAATATATTTACTACTAGCTGTGCCAGTGCTGTCACCCGCGTATATGGTTAATATTATAAAGACTATTTCCGTCATACATGATTTCTATGTAACTTTAACCATTAAGGCTGCACACGCGACGGAAGCTTAAAAAATTGAGTAACTTCTCCCGTTTTCCCAACATTTCCCTTCACTACTCTGCTCCTATTGATTGTAGCGTGATGAAAAGTATACTATAACCTGCCCAGGAGTATGAAGAATAATTGTACCAAGTTTCGTTGTAATCCATCGAGTAGTTTTTGTTTCTATAAGGAACATACATACAGACAGACAGACAAACATTTTACTGATTGCATTTTTGGCATCAGTATCGATCACTAATCACCCCCTGATAGTTATTTTGAAAATATATTTCATGTACAGAATTGACCTCTCTACAGATTTATTATAGATATATGACATATACAAATGCGTCTAGACGTTGACGGGCGGCGTGCGCGCGACATCGTGCTCGGTCGGCGCGGCGCGTCGCGTGTCGTGTCGTGAAACATGCCGCCGACGTGGTCGATTAGTACCGGTCGGAGGTGGCTTCGCGGCGATTTGTTTCGTCTGTTGTTTTGTGTGTTAAGGCTTAGTTGTGCTTTAGAAAACACCTTTGTTTGACAAGATCGATGGCACATTCGGTAGTGACCCTGCCCAATGCACCGAGAGTTGTGGGTTCGATCCCCACCCAGGACAAATATTCGTATGTTGAATACTTGTGTTTGTTCTGTGTCTGGGTGTTAATATCCAATATTTAAGTATATATTTGTAATACCACTGTTGTTTCTGATATCCGTAACACAAGTGCTTAAGCTACTTACCTCGGAGTCAGATCAATGTATGTGATGTCGTCGGATATTTATTTATTTATTTATTATTATTTGTGGTTACACTGGCCTCCGAAAAGTTCACTCACCCATTGAAGTGTAGTGAAAAAGTAAACAAATATTTTATTTGGTCGTTAGTCATTCGTCGAGCCGGCTCACTCGTGCATACAAAAAAGTCGTTGCATGGCTCTTATACTTCAGTTTAAAATTTCACCAGATAGATTACAAACCAACAGTGTTTATTATACGGTCATACGATACGGACGTGGGCGATTAAATTTAGTCCAGGTCGGAACTGTAAAACATCTTTATTGAATACACAAGCTTTTGCTTGTACAAAACCAGGTCTGTTGCCTAGACTATTTAGTACATAATGCGGATCTATAAGATTTTACCTAATTGAATGACTGCCTCGTTGATCTAGTGGTAGCATGCGCCGCCTAAGGACCAATAGGTCCCGGGTTCGGCCAAAACATTTGTGACTGGGTATTTTAGTATTGAAATTACTCAGTAACAAATCCGGAGTCAGGAAAATGGCGGTTTCATCACCCCCGTGCCTCGTAAAGCACGTTAAGCAGTTGGTCCTGCGCCTGACCTCTCTCCGGTCATGTCGGATTGCCGTCTCACTGGACTATGAGAGTGAAGGAATAGAGAGTGCACCTGTGTTAGCGCACACACTTGTGCACTATTATATCACCTGCGCAGTTGGCTAATCCTCATTGAGGCCGATATCGGTTAGGAGGACAATATTTTTCCGAATAATAACTAACTTCTCTGCTTTTCCAGGGCTCAAACTATAGGCATGCCAAATTTTAATTTTATCACAATGAGTCAAGTACTTAAGTTGAAGGCGTAGCAGACAGAAAATATTATTTTCGCATTTTTATCTTTTTATGTTATTTCATGGGGCGATGCTTTTTTCGTTTTGGATAATGATCCAAAACTAAAAAAACATCGAATTCGGTTTAACAAAAGCTCCGCTCGTGCTTATGTTTTTTTATTCAACAGCAAAATATTCTTTTTTACAAAATAGGATGTTTGGCGACTATGCTAAGTTGTATGATAATTGCTTAAAATAAAATGTTGACAAACAAAATCAGGGTTGAATTCGAAAGTTCCGATTCAAACTACCACTTACCTCGTACCGCTCTGGGCTGTCTGCGCCGGACCTCAGCGATGCAGTAAGCTTGGCCGACCCCACATAACCGTGGCATCTTCTTGGTAGCAGTACGTCGATTTACGGAAGTCTCCGCCCGAATCATGAAGCAACTCCTCCACAGAATCAAAGTAATTTTCTTAAACATTTTATATTTCTGCAAACAATTTCTTTCAAAGGAAAAAAGATGTTCTATTGTTTCCGAGTTGGTGACAGCCACATTTTTTTCTTCATCGTTTTTTTTCATCGGCGTGTAAGTGGCCAGTACATGACATAGCGGTCAGACAGCCTGCTTTTTTTTTTTAAAGCGGGACTACTTTAGAGAGATAGGTTTACGATATGAGAAAAGGAAAACGCGGGAAATAAGAAAATGTGATACAGTACTTACTAAAAGTAATAGAAACAAACAAAGTTGGACCAATAAGTCTTTATAATCATAAGGATCTGTTATTTTATGTGCGGAACCCCACAAACAGTGCAACGTAAGCATACCGTATTCCTGGCTTGTGATTCCGTTTACTGTCTAAATGCATCAGTATGCGAAAACAAGGCGTGTTTGTATCAGAGTGCACTTGCCGCATAATATCCTGTTTACCCGTGCTTTTGTGATTCTTTATTTATGTGCATATATATTTATTATTTAACGTTATGTTAAGTAGGGGTTTTCTTGGACCGTGTACCAGGACTTTGCGAATCTGATTGACTGAAGCGACGACTGTATCCGGTATTTTGTAACTCTTCAGACAGAAGAAGTAGACTTCAATTAATTATAATGTTGGCCTAATGCGACAGTGAATAAAGTATGTATTTTAAATATCAAGCGATGATTTGAAATGTTGTCGAAGAATGCTCGAAAAATATTTTCTTTTCCAGATAGATACTGCGAAGCCACTGACAGAACATAGTTCAGCTAATTTACTCTACTGCACAAGGTTACGGAATTTAAAAGCGTTTAAGTTTCGAAGAATAAATTATGTTTCAGTGAAATATTAATTTGTGGAGATCGGCCAGGCTTTCGGGGGCTTTCGGAAATTAATCAACGGGACGGGAACAAACGAAATTATTAGACGTCCGGCCGAACTCCGCGAATTTTTCGTAGGCGACATCAATAAAAACATTTTAACAAAAAATTAAACCACCGTAAAAACTGAAAAGCAGAAAATAATTAACCTTTTTTATTTAACCTTAATAACTAAGTTCCTAAAGTAATGAAAGTATACCTAAGTAATTTTGAATCTAAGCCAGTCAGTCAGTGAACAATTAATTATCCCCTGTTTTTCTGAGTTGAATTTCTTTTTTCCAAATTTATATGGGTCTTAAGGGTATACTACTTTAATAAATAAAAAAATATCGAAATCGGACTACTTTGTAAAAAGTTATTCGTGGTCATACATAAAAAATATACGCATCGACTTGAGAACCTCCTCCATTTTATTCGTCGGTCAAAAATAACGCATTTATAAGGAAACTGATACTTTAGTCCGTCTACTGAAGGGCGAGCAATGATTTTGCTTTAACTGTAATTAATTAAAATCCGGTATTCACATATTGTATCTTTAGGTACGAAATAATGGGTACAATTGGTTTTCATATAGATGGATGGAAACATACATTATTGGGTTTACATCTGTCCCCAAATAATCAAGGTCTGATGAAGCTTAAATTTTGTAAACATCGTTATTTTATAAATTGGTGTCTGACAAGCCGACTTCACGACATAGTTCAAATGCAAATATGATCTATACACCCCTGTAAAAAATGTTGTTGAAAAGAGTAATTACCGAGTTTCTTGCCGGTTTCTTCTCGGTAGAAGCAACATTCCGAACCGGTGGTAGATTCATATTATTAGTTGATTTTCCTGTTGAATTGACGATTTATAAGTGTTTGTTTCAAACCTATATAAATAAAGAGTATTTTGACTTTGACTTTGACTTTGACTTCGACTTCGACTTTGATAGGCAGTTAATCTTGGATAGCAGTCCAAGTACCCCGACCCCGACTAAGACCACACCAACACACGAGTAAGGTGATGATGTTTCCCGTCAAATTATCCCCCAATCCAAGGTGTATCACAGCTCCGCTAACGTTGTCACAGGTTATTAAATGACAAGTATCGCTGGCGACACGTCATTAGCGGGTAATGACGCGCGTGTAACGCAGTTGTCATTAACCGTCATTTGAAGCGGGCGTCTTGACGCGTCATCGCGGGTAATCGCGAGGTGTTTCTTAACACGCGGGTTCGTTAACATGACCTGTCTGGTATTTGATAAGGATCGATAAGGAGAAATAATTTCAGGACAAATATAACATAATTAACTAACTAAACTTTACGCTACTTCCCTAGCAGGGTAAGCAGAGAGAACTGAACGCCATATGGCACGATCATTACACACCACACTCGCCTCTTCAACATTCATGATCCTTTCATACAAGATCTACGGTTTTTTTGACTCCTAACATCACTTCCTGTTAATACACGACCAATCTGGTCGTGGTAGGTGAGCCTGGGCCTTCCGCGGCTCCTACATCCTTCCACTTTCGCATTGTATATCTGTTTAGTCAATCTTTCGTCATCCATTCTTTCCACATGTCCGAACCACCGGAGCATCCTCCTACCTTGACTCCGACGCTGTCTTTCAGACCGCAGTCTGTGAGCGATACATCGCAGATTTTTCGCAGCGCACGTAAATATAACATCACGCCCTTAATCCCTGAAAATTCCGGAGTCAAAGAGGCAGCAGGCCCCTTTAACCACATTCAGACAAAACCAAACCTGGGCAGGGATAGCTCGTCGCCTTCACAATCACATACCCAAAAGCAAAAAGGAACACAGTTGGCACATTATTTTTAAGTCCTAAAGTAAGTGGTTATATGAGATTAATGTTTCTTAGACTTTATCTAGAAAACCCCTACTGCAATTATGGGCAATAGTGTGTTATATAAACATGTATGTAAAAATCAGAGAGACGTTACATAGGAGAAACATATTTTGATGTCGTACATTGCTCGCTTCTATAATTGGTAATGTGTAGACACTTGAAATATTCATAGAGCATGTTGTGTGCAAGTACAACTCGCACTTGCCGCATTTATATATTCTCAAAATAAGGCACATTCCTGATTTACAACATTCGTGAGGGCATAGATAGATAATCTTCGGCTTATTTTCCAAGTCGACACTTATTGCTATTGAATATGGTAAGTTTTGGGAACGTAACTAGAGTAACCATGCGTCTTTTATGAGCGGTATAGTCTCTAGCGCCGAATATATGTAACAGTATATACTTGTTTCTATAAATATTTTTTGAAAAATGCACTCGTTGCAAAAAGCGACCTCCCACATTCCGCAAATATCGCGTCTGAACTCGACGCCGCGATGACAAATAAATACGAAATGTTTGCACAAAATGTGAAATATTTGCGCAAATATTTGCGATGCGCTGCCACCACACGTAGTTTTTGTTCCACGTGTAATCTTCACACACGTCTGGGCGCGGTTTAAGATGGTGGCCTGTATGAAAGAAGGTACATATGCGACGAATATTTTTGTCTGAAGTTGTACATACATACATTACATCACGCCCATAATCCCCGAAAGGGTAGGCAGAGTCAAAGGGGCAGCATGCCCCTTCAACCACATTCAGACAAAAATAAAGCCGGGTTGGTGTAGATGGAAAATTGTGAAAAAGCAGTGACAAGCGGCTAACCTGTCGCTTACACAATCACACACCTAAAACCCGATACCATTAGTCGCCTTTTACGACATGCTAGGCAAGATCCACAGTTGGCATATTCTTTTTAAGTCCCAGACCAACATGGGACAGTGCCCAGTGGTGAAGTTGTAATTTTGTTTTATCTGTTTTCATTCATTGAACATGTTCCTACAAGCTGCGTTTGAGTCTCATTATGTATGTGGGCAAGGTGTGTGGGAGTTTATTTGATAAAACAGCCATAGAGGGCTCCTTTAGCAGATTATAGGAGAGAAACAGATTATGCAAAATTTATAGAAAAAAAAAACAATCATTTATTTCCTATATGTTAAAACAATTTGAAATAATTATAATGTTGGCCTTTTAGTAAATCGAATAAAATGATATCTATATACGTTAAAATTGTTGGGTATCATTAAATCCGGGTTAAAGCTTAGTTCTAATTTTAATACACTAAGGCTGTCTTATACACAGACTGGCACTGAATTTACCTGTCTTGAAATAGCATATGCTTACTAAAAGCCTCTTACATTGGCCTAAAGCCATGGGACAAATGTCAAAAGGGAGTTGCGTTACTTAAGTTTTAGTTTTTTAGCCATTATCTAGCTAGACCAATGCGATACAGTCCTGATTATAAGTTCCATTAAGGGTGTCAACAGACTAGATTATTTCCGTTCATCCCAGTAGGCTTTGTACAACCAGTAGGACGAAAGGTCAATTAAATAATAAATAAATAAATAAATATCACATTACATCACATACATTGATCTGACTCCGAAGTAAGTAGCTTAAGCACTTGTGTCACGGCTATCAGAAACAACAGTGGTATTACAAATATATACTTAAATATTGGATTATAACACCCAGACACAGAACAAACACAAGTATTCATCATACGAATATTTGTCCTGGGTGGGGATCGAACCCACAACTCTTGGCGCATGGGGCAGGGTCACTACCGAATGCGCCATCGAGCTTGTCAAAATAATATATTTTATTTTATTTTATTTCCGTTCGTCCCACCATCACAATTAGTGGGTAATTAAATTACTCGTCAACCTGTCACCGTAGACTACATTCTACAATGCTCTAAAGAAGTTATTCGAACTGATAAATATATAAACAACAATTCAAGACGCCGGGACAGTTTCAGGCACACGACCACCATCTTAAGCCGAGATCAGACGTTTGTAAAGATTACACGTGGAACATCTGATCTTGGTCTCCAAAACATCTATCGGAGAAAGTTCTTCCATCGAACGTGAATGTGCATATTCAGTGTAGTGTAAAAAAGTGTGACGTGCAAAAGAATTTGTTACAAATCTACTTGCAGAAATAAATCATTTCATTTCAGTGTCTCGTTTTGATGAGCAATAAAATTGGCCACGCGTTATGTTCGACAAGGGTGGCGTGCGGGCGCGCAGTAAGTCAAACTATAAATATTCCGATACTTCCACGTGTGTCGTAACGCGCTCGGCTCGGATCGTCGCGAGACCTCACAAAGGGTTGACGATTGCGCAGGGCTTACAAAAAGGCTGGTGTAAGTAATATTTTTAAAAATATTTATTTTTATTTTTAAATCTACGGACTGGACAATGTTTCAAAATGAACGAACATAAGCAACTATTCCTCAAATAAACACGCAGAGAAAAACAGTCTTTGTTAAATAAATTTCCATTTTGTTTGAAACGGGGGTACGATTAGCCCAGTTGTAGAGTTGCCTCGTTCGTCCCCTAATACACCTTCTGATCGGACCTTCGGAATGGAGTGATTATCTAAATAACATTTATAACCGCATATATATATAAAGTAATTAAGGAAGTAAAAGCCCAAATTTACACAATCAAACTCCATTTACACTATTAAATTGTGTTAAAATAGTTGATCCTACTAATATTATAAATGCGAAAGTTTGTGAAGATTTTTGTTAATCTTTCACGCAAAAACTACTTACTGAACGGATTTTAATGAAACCTAACAATAATATAGCTTATACACCCGAATAATGTACAGACTATGTTTTATCGATGTACCACGCAAGCAAAGGGCGGGCAGAAGCTATATTTAATAAGTTATGACTCGCTTGACATTTTAGAAATAAAAACATAAGTTTTATTCTACAAGATTTGGCTGTTGATAGAAAAACCATAGTCCATACCATACAATCATGCCCGCAATCTCGGAGAAAGACTGAGTGGAAGCAGTGGTTAGTTCCTTCAACCACTTTTAGTAAAAATTGTTGGCAGCCCTGGCAGTATGGGAATGCCTTCGCTAAAAATATCTCCCTGATCGTTGTGCATACGCCGTACCTAGCACGAACCAAGGAGGCCGCTTTGCCGAACTCTGCCTGGTCGCTATTGCATATTTATAATAATAAATAAAAAAAAAATCCAAAAACAAATATTTTTTTCTTTAAATATCAAATGAATGAAATTTTTTTATTCGATTTAAAAAAAAGAACTTTTAAAATTCTTTATACAAAGTAACCAAACAAAAGTATCGCTTTGGAAATGTAGGCTATATAAAAATTCATAGCAAACCAAACAACTTTGTATCAGTTCTGTAGAACTAATACAACAGTTCTGTAGAACTGTTCAACAACGAAAACTGGGATTTATTTTTTATAAAGCTGTCCTCGGCATCTGTGACACAAGGGATTTTTGTGTTTCCATGCGCATACACCGCGCGAGTTAGTCGTTTCGCATACACACTCCTAGTTATAGTTAAACTGGCTGGATAGCGTATTCGGTAGTGACCCTGTCCTATGCGCCAAGAGTTGTGAGTTCGATCCCCACCTAGGACAAAACTTTCGTATGATGATTTACCAGTGGTAGGCTCCTGTTCTGGGCCGTCTTGGTGGGTACTAGGGTTCCCAGAACCGGACCTGTTTTTGAGAACCGGGAATTTCGGTACTTTTTCGTAAAGGAACCGGTTTTTTCCCGGTTCTTTCGGTACTTTCGGGACTTGGTAGTTTTTGTTCTATATAACAATTTGATATGCTTCAAAATTAAACCGCAATTAAATATTTAAGTCTTTTTTATTGAAACTTTTGAGTAATTCCAAAAAATAACAATAGAATCAAACAGAACCACATATCTTCTTATAGACATTTTTCTTCTAATTTCTATTCTTCATAAAAAAAAGAATGCGATCACTTTGAAAAATTTTTCTTTTTATCAAATTCATGTTACTTACATTATGCGTAAATAAATAAAAATCCCGAAAGTACCGAAAGAACCGGTAATAAAATTTGATTTCCCGGTTCCATTTTATGGACAAAAGAATCGGGAATTCCCGGTACTTTTGGTACCGGGATTTCCCGGTTCTAAACCCTAGTGGGTACCATTGCATTGCCAGATATTTCACCGTGAAAGAGAAGTATGTTTAGCACTCCTGTGTTTCGGAGAAAGGGCACTGTATGCTAGTGTAATCACTGGGTTTAAGAGACCTAATAACTGTAGTCCCTGTGTGGCGGGCGCGGGGCAGTGCCAGATAGTAAATCATTAGTGCCATGGAGTCCTGAAATACAGGAATATCCTAGCTTAGGCTCCAGTCCTTCCAAATATTACGTGTTTTACCTTAATTCACCTTAACTTATCTTGTGACATTCTCAACTATGCCTATTCTTGTATAGAGTCTCCTAGTTTAAGTTTATAGATCGGGTATGACATGTAATGTATTTGGTGAAAAATAAACAATTTTTATTTTTATTTTTTATTAGTTACTGTTTGGCACTGCAGCTGTCCATGAGCAGACGTGGTTCTTACCATCAGATGCACGATTTGCTAGTCCCGTTACATAATTACATAAAAAAAAGAATAATTGTGTTTGTTCTGTGTCTGGGTGTTAATATCTAATATTTAACTATACATTTGTAATAGCACTGTTGAATCTGATATCTGTAACACAAGTGCTTAAGCTACATAGCACGGAGTCGGATCAGTGTATGTGATGTTGTCTGAAATTTACGGGAAAGCCACACCTTTTATTTCATAACTTATATTTTCAACATTGTATATAAATGAACTTATTAAAAATGCTGTTACAACAGTTTTGTTTATTCTACTTTATGCTTCGAGTCGCATATTTAAGCTTGCCAAAGGAAACTATTTCGTACAAAAAAAGTATTACGTATTATTTTTTTAAATATTATCTCGGGTCATTCCGGACCTCTGGCGGTCGAATCACTTATTTGTATCATGACAATTGATAGGTGCTTTTGTAACTTAGATAGGGCAGTTACTACTATGATTGCTAATGCTAAGTATCTCTCGTACCCAATAGTACCTCTATGCCCTCCCCCAAATTCGTGCAAAAAAAATCATACAACTAATTGGGACGGCTTTGAAAAACTAATGAACATCTTGCGGAGTAATTAGAGTGTCACCTACTTGTCGGCGCCGAGTTAATGTGGCCTTTATTACTGGGTAGTAGGGAGTACAGTCTTGAGTGGCACATCATATTTATGTATGTGTGCCATTTGGATAATGATGGACAAGTGTTCTCAAACTTTAGTATGTAAAATAATACATACATAAAAAGTTAAAGGAGGAGGTATCGTTAAAAATTTAAAAAAACAGTTGGGTTTGACGGAATGAAATTGGGAAACTGAACTGGCCAGCGTGTCATCTATACAATCAAAAAATCCTACACTAAATAAATAAACACTAAGTTGCTAGACAAGGAACATTCTTTTAGTTTTCCACAAACACAGAAATAGAACTTCACGCTATATAATTTTTTCCCAATCAGTACCAAAAATATTATAATCGAAATGAACTTGATTATGATATAACACAACATAACTTAACAATAATGACAAGATCTTTATTAAAAGTAATAGTAATTTGTTTAAAATCAATTCAAGCTCGAACAATTTTATATGTTGTTACAGTACAAATAAATGAATGTAATAAGGCTGTGGTGGTTTATGCGAGGTTTGAATGAAGGGGTAACGCCTTGAATGGTATGAATGATCACAGAATGTTTGAGGACCGAGTTATGTTCTCTAATTACTGCACTCGCAATAAGGAAGAAAGGGCAGCCCACGCCAAGTGAAGGGCCACTCATAACAGGACACGAAGAGGTGTATTTTCCTATTCAGACATTTTATATACTTATTAAGGTGCCGTAGCAACCAGGTAATCCTTATGGTTTTATGGTATTCGTCTGTTACTTCGTCTGTGCTAGCTAGCTCAAAGGTTGTATTAGAAAACTCCGCATGAGTGTGTTAATCAAACTGATTAAGTTTTCTGATAAAATATGCAAAATAAAAGTTTCTGCTATTTAAGATCACGCAAAGTATGGTAATTATGGTACCTTTCTTACATGTACAGTGCGGATCGTTTGATAATCATCATCATAATGAACGATTCAAATAAAGTTGTTAGGTGTATGAAACATATAGTAAGTCTAGGTTTATATGTCTTGTAAAATAATAGCTACGAAACTCTACGATCGCACTCGCTTGTTTTTTTCTGGTCCCTCACCGAATGTTAAAGCTATGTCAGATTTATATAAAAATATATTATTTCGCAAAGGTAGTCGAGATTTTGCAAATCAAAATGTCTTCCACGGGATGTCGAACGGGCGACCCCGATTCGAGATTGCATTCCGCGCCATCGTCGGAGTGTGCGCATGGACGCGGATGGACTGCGCTCTTTGTGCGAGCTAGGTGGGTCGGAATCGGACGATACGGATAGACGGACAACAATCGAACAAGCTTAAAAATGTTAACAAATTATTAGTGCAAGTAGTTATTATTCGGTCCGTGCTTAGTCGAGCGGACCTCGACTAAGCACGGAGCATAACGTTTGAAAGATGTTGAAATTACCCTCCAAGCAACGAATGCTTATTGCGGTGGTCGAAAGGGCGCACTTTCAATGGGGTTAGTCCGATATGTGGCATGGTATAATATATGTGTCACTTTTTTTCATCACCTTTTGTTAACACACGACAAATCTGGTCATGGTTAGTGAGCTTGGGCCTTCCGCGGCTCCTATACCCTTTCACTTTCGCGTTGTAAATCTGTTTAGTCCAACCATTTTTATTTACATGTCCGAACCATTCTTAAAATTTTGAATGGATTCCTTTTTAAAATGGGCCTCAGCTGTAATAATCAACATCACAGTCAAATAGTGCTAAACAAAAATAGAGCACGTTCAAGCAAAAAGAGCATTTCCGTCGCAACAGACGTGAGTTCCGCTCTGCTCGCTTGCGCGCGTTAATTTAATCGTAGCACTTCGTAGCGCTCCGTAGCGCCGTAGCGCTGCAGTCTGTAGCAGTGCTACGGGAATGTAGGTGAAAAATCTGTGTTTGGATAATAAGACTTGGTGTTTGTGTACAGACGAATGTGGGTCAATTGTGCCGCTTTTAAGTCGTTTCATAACAATGAGTTAGCCGTTGCTAAACTAATGTTTTTGACTAAGAATTAGGTAAACATGTTTTTCTACTCAATCTGATATTTTTTTATGATTTTGTGAGCTTTGCCTAGTCTTGATAACACTAAGTGATCTTTATATCCATCCTATTCGAATAAATCTAAACAATAGAATTTCTATTACAATAATGTGGGTAATCAAAATAGTTAGTAAAAAATTAACTTCACTCCATAGCCCGATTCAGCAAAATCAAATTGAGAAATTGTAATTCCAGTAAAGCATCATAGAGAAATTTGGCATTTGAAAGAGCCAACTTGACGCAAGTAGAACTAAAGTAGTAAACTCTAGCACGCTTGAGTTAGTTGCATGCACTCTCGCTCATTGGAGGCAAGTCGTATGTAACGAGAGAGCTAGATTGCGTTTTAATGCGCTTGGTCCCGCTATATATTTGTAAAGGACGACGTCCCAAATGAACCCACTGACCGATAACGACCGGACATATATTGTTAGGGAGCTTTTTGCAGTAATCATATTTTTTTAGGGATGTAGTAATTTTTTTTGATTATATGTTTCAAACGAGCCATTTAGTATTGGATAAGGCATTTTAAAAACACCACCGTTTTTACAATAACTAAATGAAATAATAAAAAAAATACTTACATATAAATAAAATTAAATACTCTTTTTCAAACAGCAATTTGGGATTGGCCTGAATAATAACAAACAATAGTTACAAAACTACAGAATTTGCCTATACACACACATTTGCATTTTCGTTCTCCTTAGCTATGCAGCAGAATTCAAATTTGTACCTTTGGGACTAAGGAATACAAAGTTTGGAAGTAGATTTTTTAAACCACGAAGACGGCTATACTTTAATTATTGCAAATACCCCAGCGGATACAAGAAAAAGATATCGAAGCTTCATTCATCCCTATCTCTTAATCCATCGTATATATTTCCGTCGCGTTCGTTTCTGTAGTTGTAATAACTAGGTCAGGACCTAGCTAGCGTATCTAGATTAACAAAGGTACCCGATTCCCTCTCTCATTCCAACTGCAATCAAAACAATTTCGGGACTTGTACGGATATTCCCCTAGGAGCTTGGAAAGACTCCCTATATATCTAAAGAGGAGTAGTTTAATACATTCGACAAGACATTTGGGAGTACCTACATTGATTAAGTTTGAATCTAGTTTAGTTTTTAACATGACATTGCCTTAGTCGATTCGCTGCGGAGTTTTAGTGTTTAAGGAATTCTGTTATGGAGGTTGAGACCCTGCTAAAGTATGAGCGGTGCGATTATCGATCGTCCTGTATATTCAATGTAATATAGCGTTAGGAAGTAACGTCTAGTTACGCTATGAAAGTGAAGTCTGTTATAACGTTGGTGTGGGACATAAAAATGGTATACTAATTGTGTTTCTTGTCTATCCTGTCGTAAAAGGCAACTAATGATGTATTGGGTTTAGACTTTCTGACCTGTTTCAATTATATATTTAGCTAAAAATTAAGTTTAATTCGGAAATTGCAGAAATTATAGTAGGTATACAATATTCGTCTGTTGTATATGAGTGGCAGAATATAGACATTACCATCATATGCTATGATAGTATCTGAAGTTTACCATATACTTAATACATAACCAATTTTAACCATTCCACCTGAATATATTGTAAAGTTTTAAATTAAAATTCAGCACTACTATTCATTAATACCTTCACACATAGTTTTCGCTTAGGATTTGTTTACGAAGTGTGAACAAATACCGGTATCTTTGTTGTGTAATCACATATCTCGTCCCGGACGCGCCCCCAATAACTCGGGGTAATATTCCAGTTTGATCAGACTGTACGACTAACTTTTAATAGCTCCCGGAAATTTGGGGCCAAAGTAGAATCATACCATATTAGTTAAGTTCAATCTAGGTGCCGTTCGGTTTATTAATAATTGATATTTACCGTGGGTATGTGATAGTGGTACACAAAGTTATTTCGAAATGAAAACATAGTTGTTTTTTTTTATTTGCAGTACCTATAGTTAAGTTCTTTCGTTAAGGTTAGATGTATTAATACATTCGGAGGTATGGTTGTATGGCTCCTATTTATAAAGTTCAGAGACTTCGGCCTATCGGAATGTTAAAATATGACTAATGATGTCAAAAATATCTCATTATTTTTTTTATTTATTTATAATTTTTTTATTATCTTCTGCCATCTTCATGGCGTTACTTACAGTCAAATCAGTCAGTTACTTACATTATAAATATAAAATTTTGCACACATTATGCATGACACGAAACGTCAGCACCTAATTCTTCTACGAACATTTTGCGTTAAATTGTTAAAATGCTCTCGAGTACGAAGCATGAAACCGTCCACAGCTCAGAAGTAATGGCGTTAAGCAGCCGGTGCGTACTGCAGGCGCTCAAGTTATACTGGGGCTCAAGTTATACCGGGGCTCCCGAGGAAAATAGTGAGATGAAACAGCTGGATCCTGAACGTGCGCCGAGTTGTGACCGGGTTATACCGGCCTCGGGAGCTTACAGGGAGGTCATTTACACCTTAAGGTGACTCGTATGAAACGACGAAATTAAATGAGACAAAAATTAAGTAAAGTAAAATTGGATCAAATCATCCTTTTCCTCAGGAATCCTGGATATTAGAGAGAGGAAGGTCTATTATTTCGCCAACTAGGCAAGCCGAATGATCACCACAACATTTCGAATCACCTTCATCTGTCTATAAAGGATTCTACCATTTTCTTCGTCGTTAAGCAATTTTGTAGACTTTTTGAATCTTCTGTTGATTGCACAAGCCCGTATGGTATATCCGAACTCGTCTCTATGCAAATTAAAAGGACCTTGTCGATTGCTTAATGTAAATTACAAAAAGATTTATTAAAACTCTTTTAAGGAATAAAATAGTTTTTTAGTCATAACAGTGTCGTCAACGATTTTTGGAACGAGCGGTGGGGAGAGAGGAGACGAATAAATTGTTCGCTAATGCTCACCGGCCCTGGGTCGCGGGAACGCCGCAGACTGAATATTAAAAATGCAGTTGCAATAGGGAATATTCATTGCTTTTTTATTTATTTTAAACTACTATAGCACAGGAAATAGAATGTAGAAGATTATTTGTATATGTCTATTATTTACCAAGTGTGCGTTTAACAAAGTTATTGGCTAGAAAAATCCGACCGGTGTGTTATTTTTTTTAAACTGTAGCATGTTGTCTATCTTTTTCTGAATTTAAGTACTATTTTCACTGTTAGTAGGTATTTTTTCGGTAAATGGGTTAAATGATACCTACTGATATAATTCTTTTTATTTTTTTTTTGGCTGAATGTGGTTGAAAGGGCATGCTGCCTCTTTGACTCTGCCTACCCCTTCGGGGATAATGGGTGTGATGTTATGTATGTATGTACTAATATAAAATATACAAATATTTTGTTTGGAAAAATATTTTTTAAATTTAACAGGTCCTCCCGGGTTTGAATTAAATTATTGCTGGGAAACTTGATTATATTCTCAAGTTTTAATTAATAAAATAGTTTGTATTGTACCCGAAAAAAATCCGTATGTTATTAATATTTGTTAACTAAACAAGTGGGGTTTGTACCGTAAGCAGAAACATATTTACCTATAGTATATAGTTATGAAGTCTGGTAAGCCGTAGGTATTTCGGCACATTCTACGGCAAATAACTAACTACGTTCCTAACCCCAGGGAGTAGCAAGGCTCTCACCCCGAGCGCACAGGTCGCCTGCACCCAATTTCAGATCTGCCGAATGTTCATCCAACGTCACACTGCGCATGGTATCTTCAAAGCAAGTAGTCATAAGTCACTTTTCGGAAAACTCCATCAATCATTAGAGGTTAAAAGCAGTTTACGATTCAAATTCAAATTGAAATTCAAAATCTCTTTATTTATATAGGCTTCAAAAAAGCACTTATAAATAGTCAATTTAAACAGAAAAAAGGATTACCACGAAAAAAGAAAAAAGAATTGCGACGTCTTAAGAAAATGTCTAGCTATAATTTTATTGTATATATTGATTGCAGAATGTATCTCAGCAACCACCCTTCAATAATAATAAATAAAAATCGAGTTAGCATAAATTCCGCGGGCTCGCTTCCATTCGCGCTGAATAATATCCGAATTCATGCGAGTATCGAACATAAATCAAAATAGCTTGTTCCTATAACCACCTCTCGCTAAACAAGAAATCTCGCCAAAACAAAACGCAATCTTAACTAGGACGTATAAGGTTTAAAATAAATTGGTGGTGGCGTTATCGAAGTTGGCAGAGATATAAACAATTTCTTGAGAGGAAACAAATCGGTGGCAATTCAATTACTGTAATGGGGGATCGGCGATGGCCGATGGATGGGGGGCCATTAGCGGTAACGATACCAGCGCCCAATGAGGAATCTTAACAAGGTGCACCTTCAGGAATCTTCTTTGGTGGACCGCAACATACAGTGCTCTTGAGAAGAGGGCAACGGATTTAACTAACAATCTGCTTTAGGTAATTTTATTAAATTGACTAAATACACGTTTAATAAAATACTAGCAGCACCCGGTTTTGCTCGTTGGAATATGGGAGTATTGCTCGTGGTTGCCCGCGGTTTTCTTTTTTATTTGTTCAGTAGTGTTTTGTGTACACAGTCGTATCTGTTCATATACACTCGTATATAAAACAGATAATAAAATTATTGAAACACTAACTGTGCCAGCGGTGTCACCCGCGTTTATGGTTAATATTATAAAGATTATTTCCGTCATACATGATTTCTATGTAACTTTAACCATTAAGGCTGCACACGCGACGGAAGCTTAAAAAATGGAGTAACTTCTCCCGTTTTCCCAACATTTCCCTTCACTACTCTGCTCCTATTGATTGTAGCGTGATGAAAAGTATACTATAACCTGCCCAGGAGTATGAAGAATAATTGTACCAAGTTTCGTTAAAATCCGTCGAGTAGTTTTTGTTTCTATAAGGAACATACAGACAGACAGACAGACAAACATTTTACTGATTGCATTTTTGGCATCAGTATCGGTCACTAATCACCCCCTGATAGTCATTTTGAAAATATATTTCATGTACAGAATTGACCTCTCTACAGATTTATTATAAGTATAGATTTATATTATTGAGAGGTTATAATAGTGCAAAATACATAAAATAAATATGATATCATTTATATCTTCAATTATTTCTTGGAAATTGAAAGGTTGACTCGCTCAATTGTGTAGGGCATCTCTGAAGTAACTTTTTGTTTTTAACATTTATTTGTTTTTGGGTCCCTTCGGTAAAACAGAAACAGAACCCGTTTGTTGTCCTATGTATACATTTCATCGGGAACGGATAGATGTAACATCTCATATTTAACAGAACTAAGAATTCAGTTCGGCTTGAACGAAGTTCTAGGTATTATAAGAATCATTTAAGTATAGTCCCATGTTGGTTTGTTCGAATTTCAAAAGAATGAGCCAACTATGTTATTTGCGTAGCATGTCGTAAAAGGCATATGTCAAAAATGGTCATAATATCAAATCGCATACCCAAAACCCTACATGGCTTTTGGGTATGCGATTGTGCAGGCGATGAGATAGTCACTTGTCACATCTTTTTAATTTTTTTTTATCTAACCCAGCTTAGTTGTATTTTTGGCTGAATCTGGTTAAAGGGGCATGCTGCCCCTTTGACTTTGTGTGTTGTTGTCTATGTATGTATGTAGAAGTATAAGGACATTTTGATCATATGATACAGAAGCAGGCGATGTAAGCAAAATGTTGTCCATTTATGTCACTGTCGCAGGTCTATCAATATTAACAACATACATACAATTGAGAAGCAAGAATCAAAAGCATGTTCATATAATGCCCTCGAACTGTTAATTTTATGGCCTGTATATTTCTGATTACAAACCACGTGATTAATTGTGTACAGAGCCCAGGGCCCGAGGCTGACTCGCCGTCGGCCGTCTTTTCCCTTATTTTTACAACATTCATTTGTTTTCCGTTTCGCGCCTCATCCTGCGTGACTTTCATTTGTTTCCCAGACTTGTTTACGGCATTTTTGATAGGTAACTATCCTATTTACTGGAATATTTATTCCAAAATTAAAATAAGGTGGCGCCATTTCTAATATAATTTGGTTTCTGATAAGGCAATTATTCCTAAAAAAGCCAACTTAGTGATAAACAATTTGGTTGCGATTAAATAGATGGTACTTAAATAAAACTTGGTGGCGTGTCTTTGAATTTTGCAATTTCTGAATCATCATCATCCTAGCGTTATGTCCCGTGCTTAGACGGGGTCCGCTTAGACCATGATCCAGGATTTAGCGAGTCTGATAATTACATTGAAGCGACTGCCGATCTGACCTTCGTAACCCTAAGATAGGGGAACCAGACAATTTTTGGATCATGGTTACAAATTCAAAATTGTTTGAATTTGCAGGTTTCATCACGATGTTTTCCCTCACCGTCGAGCTAGTGGTATAAATATGTACATAGATTTTTTTTAAATCTAGAGGTACATGCCCGGGTTTGAACCCGCACTCCTCGGTTAAGAGGCGCGTGTCCTTACCATTGAGCTACCACCGCTCTCAATACTACTACCGCGCTCGCTTTGCAATTTCTGAATGTCTTTATTTATATATATTTCTAATAGATATGTATATGTTACCATGATCCAATTTGTATGGTTCACCTGTCTATTGCTTCATTATAATAACTAGAATAGCGGAATTCAGGTGATCTTGCATCATGTAAGTAGTAAAGAAAAAAAATGTTTGCAACCAACAGGCACACAAAAATACAAAAATACGAAATGAGCAATCAAAAATCAAAAATAATAATAAATAACTCAATTAATTATCACAGACTGGAGAGTATAATGTGTACCATAGTGTTGCAAATAGATAGTAGCTCAATAGTTTCCTTGCTCAGAGAGCAAACACTGATTTTCAGCTACCATCATGAGACCGGTGCAAATAAACATGAAGATAAAACAGAGCCAAATAAGGGAGTGGTGTGAGTGAAGGGAAGAAGTGTTGACATTAGATATATATATGAACAGTGCAGGAAATTCCCCGCGGTTGACTCAGCAAAAAAAAAACGATTTCTCTTATTAATATGAGGTTTATTCTTCAATAATCCTTCACACGTCTTTTCCACGTCCGTCGTCCGCCATTCGTCTTACATCACACCTTCCTCTTTCAAATATATTCCGTCTCTCTTACTCTATTACGTTCCTTCTTACACACTTCACATCATTCCGTTCTACGTATTTGTGATACATCATCTATCATTCCTACATTATATTATATTTATATGCTATAGGGTGTTATACATGTTCCACGCAGACCTTGACTAGAAACGGGACAACGCTTGGAACAAAGAGGAGGAGAAGGATTCTTGAGTGTTACGTAATCAAGAATAATATCCCTTCGCAAATGAGGTAATCGCAGATGCATCATTAAGGTGATCACTAAAAATAAATTAAACTGATTAAACATAAATTCTTACATACTCAATCATTCATAATTGAAACGGTTTAAAACATTAAAAACATCCGATGAAAAGCAGTATTCGTTGTGTTTGTCATTTATTTGCGGAAATCTACACAGCTGATATTAACGAGCTTTTACAATAATATAGTCGATACAAAAGAATTTTATTATAGCGTGGAATTAGTTATTTGGGTATCTTATTTTTACGGGGATAAAACAATTCTGTATCATTCCCCACAACTCAACTTATCACCATTACGAATTTCATCTAAATCAGTTTAGCGGTTATTGATTTCCCTTACAAATTTCTAACCACCTTTAAGGGGAGATTTATGGGATAAAAACTATCCTATTATATAGTTTAGCGGTTTAAGCTTGATACCTCACAGACTAAAAACACACTTTCGCATTTATAATATTAGTTCCGTGACTTCGTTCATTTAGACTATAGCTCTTAATTAATCCAAAGAACCATATTAATCTTATCTGTTTATTTATATTAAGTAGTATATATTTAAGAGGCTTGTGGGAAATTCCGTTCAATTCAGCATAAAATAGTACCGAACAACATCACATTCTTTGATTTGATTCCAAAGTAGCTTAAGCAGTTGTCTTATGTAAATCAGAATCAGCGAAGGTACTTACACCCAAATCCGAGACAAATATTTGTTACATCTACAAGTATTTGTCCTGGAGCGGGGGTCGTAACTTCGCTCTTTGCGTTTGGCGCTAAAGAGCCATTGCACCAACGCAACGGGGCTATATATATGTATTAACCGCCCTGGTCAGAAAAAAATGATATGAATTTATATATAAACGATTATTTTGAATTCATCTATCTATTAGTGAAGACTGCACCAACATCGTTTGCTAGTTTAAAAGATCTGAGCAAACAGAAGCGGCGACTTGGTTTAATAAGTCTAAATATTTAATAACGTACCTGATACACACTCCAATTTCCCTGAGCGATAACTCATCTTAAATTGAACCAAAGGGCAGTAATAAACTCAAAGACTTCGCAACTCAACCCGTGAGCGAGTTGCCAACTCGGTAACTCGGTAACGAAGTCGGCAACTTTTGTCACGTGTCGCCGAGGCGCTCTGGCATGCCGCTTATTGTTTTATCCCGCGATTTACCCGACTTAGAGTATTATTTACTTTCTTAACACTGCAGTTACGTTGTTAGGATGCAATATCTTGAATAGAAAAAGTTATGTGTTATGGAAGGATGTGATCTCTGCCTATCTCCACCGGAAAAAGGCGTGACATTATGTATGTATGTGTTGCTCGTAAGTGTTACCGTGTTAAGAAGCTTTACATAACTAACGATGTCATAAAAAAAAAAAGAAATATATATATATATTTGTACAATGTTTCCGATAGGTATACGAAACAGTTTGTTCCTGTTGCTTCCTGCTGAAAGTTACTGCGGATGTGACGTTTAACGAATAAAATTATATAGAGAAATAAGTGGCCGCAAAACTTAAATAATATTACATAATTGTGTCATGTTCGGACCGATCTAATTCCGCAGAGCGGGGTAGGGCGTTCCCCCGATGCGACGCGCACCGACGAGCCCTCGTCGGTGCGAAAAGTGGCGAGTGCGGCGAAGGGGGCCGCCACCCTTCACGCCACGCCGGACACTGCGGAACGAGGAGAACAGAGTGCCGTATAGGCACGTGGAATGTAAGAGGTGGAATGAAAGATAAGATGTATGAGATGATTGACGTAATGAATGAGAGACGCCTGGATGTTCTGTGCTTGACAGAGACTAAGCGGAAGGGCAGCAATGCAGATGAGCTTCCCGGTGGTATGATGGCTCTGTGGTCTGGTGTGGAACAGAATTGTCATGCCAGCGGTGGAGTTGGAGTAGTGCTTTCCTCTCGTTTAGTCTCTGGTGTGAAAGACTATGGATTAGTTGGCCCGAGACTCCTCTGGGTTCGTATTAAACTGGGTATTACGCGAGTCTTTCTGGTTGCAGGCTATGCGCCAGTAAGCTCAGCCAGTCCCCAAGAACTAGAGGAGTTCTGGGAGTCTGTTAGAGAAATTCTGGACCTGACTGAAGGAAATGAGAGGATAATTATGTGTGGAGATTTGAATGGTTGGGTTGGCACCAAGCGATCTGACTATGAAGCAGTCCTTGGCCCATATGGAGACAAGAGAGTGAATGATGCTGGTAAGCAAATCTTGGAAGTATGTTTGGAACGGAACCTCCTTGTGGCAAACACTATTTTCCGTCATAAGGATATTCACACGTATACTTGGAGACGGAATGACCAAAAAAGTGTGATTGATTTGATTTTAGTTGATAGCCGCCTCCGCAATAGTATATTGGATACAAGAGCCTACAGAGGCCCTACTCTTGAAACAGACCACTACCTGGTAGTATGCCGGTTTGCTGGGCTTTTCAAGAAGTGGAGGCACTGGCGAGTGCGTACTCCATGCGGAGGCACTGAAAGGATAAGGAATGAAAAACTGGAAGATGAAAGTGTAAGGAGTGTGTATGTAGGATTAGTCAATGAAAGACTTGCGAATGCGAGTCTTTCTGGCTTAGATGTTGATGATTGCTGGAACATTTTGAAAGAGAGCATGGTGGACAGTGCAAAAGAGGCATGTGGATGCGCAAGGAGACGTAGAACAATGAAAGGTGACGCATGGTGGGATGAGGAGGTCAAAGCCTCCGTAGCGAGAAAGAAGAAGGCCTGGCTCGATTATGTCTCATCTTTGCAAATGGATGAAAGTATGCTTGAGATGAAGAAAGAAATATACCGTTATTGCAAGAGTGAAACCAAAGCTTTAGTGAAAGAGAAGCGTGAAAGAGTAGCTATGAATGAAGAAAGGAGACTGACGAATAGTTTCGAGGCTAATTCCAAGCTCTTTTGGAGGGAGGTTAAGAGGTCTCGGGGATATTCGTCGGCATCCGGAATGAGTAAGATTAAATCTAAAGCTGGTGACATTCTTGCAAACCCGAACGAGGTGTTAGAACGGTGGAGTGAATATTTTGGAGAAATGTATGAGTATGTCTCTGATGTTGGCACTGAGAGTGAGGCTATGTCTGATTCTGTGGTGCCAGCGTCTGATGAAGACATCACTATGAATGAGATTGAATGGTCGATACGAAGTCTGAAAAGTGGAAAGGCCGCGGGAATAGACAAGGTATCTGCGGAGATGATCAAGCTAGGTGGCGCTAGCGTCCAGGACGCTTTCTGGTTCTTGTGCAATCTATGCTGGAGAAACGGAAAGGTCCCAATGGACTGGAGACGGGCAGTTATCGTGCCTCTGTACAAGGGTGCTGGGTCACGTATGGACTGTGCCAGCCATAGAGCCATCAGTTTGATCAGCTTAGCAGCAAAGGTGTATAGCAAGATTATTGAGAGGAGAATGAGGGTGAAATCTGATGGAATGTTGTGGGAGGCACAGGGAGGTTTCCGGAATGGTAGAGGATGCACGGATCAAGTTTTCTCTCTTCGCAACATCGTGGAGAAGCATCTGGCCAAAAGTCAGAGGGTTTTTTGCGGTTTTGTGGATATGGAGAAGGCCTTTGACAGGGTTGTACGAAAGGACCTTTGGGACATATTGCCGAGATATGGGATTGATGGAGCATTGCTTCGTGCTGCGCAGTCCACCTATGTGGGATGTACGGCATGCGTGCAAGTGGAGGGCAGCCTGTCACCCTGGTTTGACGTCAATATTGGTGTCAGACAAGGATGCGTGCTGTCTGCTCTGCTGTTTATCCTATATCTCGACCATTGTCTCCAGAGGATTAGATCTATGAATGTTGGAGTGCGTATGGGTGACCTGGTTGTGAACTGCCTGCTTTACGCGGACGATGCCGTACTTCTAGCAGAGTCGGCATCGGATCTGCAGCAACTAGTCACAACATTGAAAGATGATTGCAAGGAGAGAGGCTTACATTTGAATGCGAAGAAAACAAAGATTATGGTGTTTGAAAGAGATGAAACCAGAACGGATACAAGGATAACGGTTGACGATGTAGTGCTGGAACAGGTGAATGAAATTGTATATCTAGGATCTGCATTTAGTAGAGATGGAAGGTACTCCGCTGATATAGAAAGAAGAGTGAATGCAGGGAATAGGGTGAATGGAGCGTTAGGAAAACTTTTAGGCAGCAAAATCTTAAGCCAGAAGGCCCAGCTCGCCATACACAATGCGGTGCTGATTCCTACGCTAACATATGGAAGCGAGAGTTGGGTATGGCAGAAAGAGCATGAAAGTAGAATAAACGCGGTCGAGATGCGTGCGCTGCGGAAAATCTGCGGTGTATCGCTCACAGACTGCGTTCGGAATGATGATGTAAGAAAGAGAGTTGGTCTGAAGGACAGCGTCGGAGTCAAGGTAAGAAGAGGCATGCTCCGGTGGTTCGGACATGTGGAAAGAATGGATGACGAAAGATTGACTAAACAGATATACAATGCGAATGTGGAAGGATGTAGGAGCCGCGGAAGGCCCAGGCTCACCTACCACGACCAGATTGGTCGTGTATTAAAAGAAGGTGATGTTAGGAGTCATAAAAATCGTAGAGCTTGTATGAAAAGGATTATGAATGTTGAAGAGGCGAGTGAGGTGTGTAAGGATCGTGCCATATGGCGTTCGGTTCTCTCTGCCTACCCCGCTAGGGAAGTGGCGTGAAGTTTAGTTAGTTAGTTAGTTAGTGTCATGTTGATGAATGTAGCCATTGTTTATTTGTTGCTAAGTATAGTCATATTGTTACCGCGAAGTTTTCGCATACAATGGTTTGTGTTGGCCTTGGATGAAATTTAAAATTGATTGATAAATAATTGATTTATTATGTTTAACTTTCCCGAGACGTAGGTATTCACTAATATTCAGCTCATATTGCCATTGGCTTATATAAAAATCGGATCGGAGCAGATCTAATAGAATTAAAAATTTAAATAAATTGCGAAGTTCATCTCAAAGTTGATGACAAATCGTGGACCCGACGTGAGACGGGTGCTCAACTTCACAAAGACGTCTTATAACTGAAGGCGCGAAGCTGCGGTAACTCGGTAACTCGGTAACAAAGTAACGAACTCGCCCACTTTTGTCACTGCAGGCCACTGACACTAGTGCTGTTATTTCCAACCTTTTAGCGACCGCGGACCTCTTTCATTTCATTATTGCGAACAGTGACATGGCTTACATAAAGAAATTAACCTTTTATAATTTAAAACGTTTATCATTTTAACTCTCTCGCAGACCAAGTATTATGACTGGTAATTTAGCTATGAATATTTAAACTTCGTGCGAACTGCCAAAGGCAGGTAGTTTGAATAGTCGTTAAGTGTTTTGAAATGTTTGTTCTTAACTTTATTACTGTAAGAAACTTATACCTACGAAGTATTAGACAATTTAAAAACAGTTATGAATGGAATCCGTAAAATCGATCTCAAGTGATTGCGTGACCGAGCAAAAAAGGGAGTTATTTTAAACTAACTAACTAAACTTCACGCCATTTCCCTTACGGGGAATAACTAATTAGAATTTAACTTAAACAAACAAACATAACATCACGCCCATGATCCCCGAAGGGGTAGGCAGAGTCAAAGGGGCAGCATGCCCCGTCAACCACGTTCAGCCGAAAATAAATCTGGGCTGGGTTAGATGGAAAATTGTGAAAAAGCAGTGACAAGCGGCTAACCTATCGCCTACACAATCACACACCCAAAATCCGATATACTATTAGTCGCCTTTTATACAGTTGGCATATTCTTTTTAAGTCCCAGACCAACATGGGACAGTGGTCTGGGTTGGATGAAAAACTGTGAAAATGGAGTGATAAGTGGCTAGCTCGTCGCCTACTCAGTCACAATGTGACTATGTAGTATACTTGGGTATGTCATACCCAAATGCCCGTAAACCATTAGTCGCCTTTTACGACATGCTAGGCAAGAACCACAGTTAGCACATTCTTTTTTTTGTCCCAGATCCACATGGGTGAAGTCCCAGACTAACATGGGAATTTAACTTATTTTGTATATTTTAAGAATCTTATGCCTATTCTCATCTTCCTAGGTTTAGCTCCTGTTTCTAGGGTCCGCTTGGACCATACCGTACTAGATTTAGGGAATGTAATATCGCTTTGAATTGACAATAATTTTACCTTTAAGAACTTCATTAAGGGAACCAGACAAATTGGATCACAGTTACACATCCATATTTATTTGAAGTTTCTGCGCTTTTTTTTCATTCACTAACTAACTAACTAACTAAACTTCACGCCACTTCCCTAGCGGGGTAGGCAGAAAGAATCGAACGCCATATGGCACGATCCTTACACACCTCACTCGCCTCTTCAACATTCATAATCCTTTTCATACAAGCTCTACGGTTTTTATGACTCCTAACATCACCTTCTGTTAATAAACGACCAATCTGGTCGTGGTAGGTGAGCCTTGGCCTTCCGCGGCACCTACATCCTACATCGTTTGTTTTCTTTCACGACTGTGTGTATTTATATTTATTAAATAAGTATTCAGGTCCGTTTTCAGAGACTATAACACAAACATACATACTTAAATATTTCTTGGTTCAACAATAACAAAAAATACAGTAACCATTATTCATATTAAATGCCTTAGCATGAATGTTCTTTGTAGCGATCGTCATACAGATTGAGATGTAGAAGAAATTAAACGGGGTTCTGTTTAATTTCTTCTAATTCAAACAGCAAAATTGAAGAAAATAGTCGTACTCGGTGCTTCAGCCGAGCGCTCCAGCATCACAAAGGAGCCCTGCAGATTAACTAAAGGCGTCAAGCCACCGGTGACTTGGTAATAAAGTAACGAACTCAGCCTTGCCACCGCGGGCTTGCGCTAAACGAAATGCCGCGCTTATGAGATCCTTCAACACCTCGTGATTATATTTATTCTGAGAAATAACCTTTATTGATGGTAGTGTTGACTTTGTGAGCGTAATAGTGTCTCATGTTGGTCTGGGATTCTGGGTATTAGGTTTGTAATCATATTAATCGTGTAGGCGACGGGCTAGCCACTTGTCATTGTATTTTCAAAACATTCCATATAACCCAACTCAATCTATTGATTTATCGGTTAAATGTGGTTTAGAGAGCTGATTGCCCTTGTACTCTGTGTAACCCATTCGGCGTTATGGTTATTTATTTATTTATTATTTATTTAAAAAAAATAAAGATTCAAGATAGAGAAAATCGATTAACCTGTTGATATTACTCTAAACATTCTACATGCCTGGCCATGCATACATTTGACTGGCCCGTTGGTCGAATGGTTAGAAACCATAGCCACGAAACTAAGGGTCGCAGGTTCGAATCCCGCTAGGGGCAAATGTTTCATGTGATGAACATGGACATTTGTACTCGAGTCATGGATTTTATAAACGTATTTAAGTATGTCTATCCGTTCGCTTAGTAGCCATAGTACAAGCTTAAGCTTAGTTTACAACTAGAGAATTGGTGTGTCGGCCTGGAGATTTTTTTTTCATCATTATGCATTACACAATAGAAATCAGGGTGAATGGCCCAAGACAGAATAAACAGATCCACTTCATTAGTAAACCTTTTTAGTTCCGAATCTCTCATACAACTCGTAAATGAAAGAGGTTTTATTGTCGGATAAAAATGGCGTATGAATATTTACTTACATGTTTGTGTAAGGGGTGAACTCGATACTATTTAAATAATTGGACCCATCCAATTGTTCCGAACATCACTTTAATTTCCAAAACGAGTGTTAATATTTACGTCTGTTTTTAATTTTAACATTCATATACACGTACGTATATGTATATACATATCTGATTCGTTATTTTAGTCTCTTTTCGTAATTACGGAAGAATTTCATATTTGAAAGAACCCTTTTTTAAAAGGTTATCTGACAAAGAATGACTAAGTACCTTGTGCCGCATTGCCGCATGTAGTAAAATATAGCACGTACCGCACGTACGAGATACAACATGATCAAGCATTTACTAACAGATCGAGTGATATATAAACTGTAATACAACGTTAAATAAATCAGTTATCTACAAGACATCTACCAACCTTCCTCTCATTCCACACCAGTCCCATTCGCGGTTATATTTGGCGAACGCGACGTGCTGGGGTAGTTGAGACTTATACCAACTGTTGTCTCAATTACCCCAGTCCCATACTTGGTTAAATACCTAATGTTAGAAACTCCAGACACGGGAACAGACAAGCGAAATATTAAATTATTATATGTGTTTCAAGATCAAACAATATGTATGTATATTTCCCTTTCAGTTAATTCTGTTCAGTAAAGGCATGATTGTGTTGTACACAAACAAACTTTCATATAAATGTAGGAATTTGTGTTATGTGTGGAACGGAACGACAGGATGACGTATGACTGATGAATGACCGGATAAAGAGAAAGAGTGATTGAGTAATGAATAAGAGTGAAAGAGGAAGAAACATTTGGTTGATTAATTGTCATTGAGGGTGGTTGAAGTTTAGAATTAGCTCTCTCTCTGGTGTTTGTTCTAGAAGCTGCAAGTCGTGTTTGTATTAAAATTAAGTTTTTGAGAAATAAAAGCCTGTTAAATATCATCACGGAGTTTCACTTGATCAAGCAATCCCACATAAATAACATTAGCAAGATTCGCTAGACTTGTGATTTAAGTTAAGCGATTTTATAAATCATATTGGTCTTGAGTAGGGTTGCCATCCGTCCGGGTTTCCCCGGATTTGTCCTAGTTTAAAGGGCATCCGGGGAGCGTCCGGGCGGGGCTTCATTTGTAGTCCGGGTTTAAAATTTAAAGACACGCACTGTGCCCGCAAGCCGCGATCAACCGAATTCACCTTAATTTTCAACTGTTTTTTTATTACGCCGACTATGCTTAAGAAAACCTGTTGACATATCCGGGTTCTGGGCTCTAAAATCCGGGGTTTTCACGTATCTTGTCCTGGTTGCCAAATTATAGAGATGGCAACCCTAGTCTTGAGTAATCACAGTATTAGCTGGTCTTTAAATAAACGTACGATACTGTTTAAGTACCGGCTTCAAAACTGAAACTGCTAAGTTTGGCTGAGCACGTACTTAATATAAGAAGTGTATATTTTTAGAATTGCGTTGTTACTTAAACACATTCAGTGACACCGACTCGCCTGGAGAGTTTACTTAAATATTATTATCAGGGTCGATGACTCGCCTGGCGAGTTCAATCTTTCGCCAATTGTAGGCGGCATCCGAGAAAACATCGTGAAATTCGTAATGGCAGTGAATGTGTTAAAGGTCTTGACGATCTCACACTGTGTCGGTATTGGCACGTGTATCTTTGTAACGAGTACAAGTATAGTAAAATTACCACAATAATATGCTTTATTGTCAAATGATATATTTAGCATACAGGAGCTTTCAGGTTAAATACCTATAGACAAGTTATTGCTCCCAAGATAATGATTTTATTTATATTAATAGCCAGCTAGTAACATGTTGTTACTCATGTTTGTGTATGCTGTTACTAGATGATTTGATTGATTCGATCTTTTACAGAGACTATATTGGAACTAGTAGGACGGTGATTTTCCATATAAAGTGGCATATGCCATGGTGTTGTTCTGACGATATGATAAAGACAATTTCATTTCAATATTTTTCAAGCTATTAGTGCACCAAACTTAAACAATGGGTAAAGAGATTATGTATTAATATCCAAAAATAACAGACATATAAACAATTTCGTATTTATAATATAACTATGGATCAAGTATCTACTACAGGAATAGTAAGTATAAATAAGCCTTAAGTTCGCAAGTCACACTATTGTCTACAAATTACAAGAAAAAGAAAGCAATTTTAATGAATCGCTCGACGCGTTGCGATTGGAGATTTCGGAAAACAACTGCCAATAGCGAACAGGAAGCCGAATCACTGAACCATATCCACTTAAAGTGATCAATCTTGTTACTTGTAAGTTGTATGCCGAGCGTTGGATGCCCGAAAGTAATGCGAATGTGCAGGAATGGGTAGACTTTATTCGATATTCTCAGCTCATTTACCCGGCCATGGCGAAGAAATCTCTCTCAGGGCGTCTAATGATTGATACGGCGCCGCAAAGGTAAACGGCCTGTTATACCGGTAAGTCCGAGAGTAATTAATTTACTGACTCCTCTATTTTCCTTGTTTATTCTTTTTCTGCTATAACGATGTTTGCATGCAGCGGCATGAAAACCGGAGTCTACGAAATTGACTTCTTGGTTGTAGATGTTATCTACAATATGAAACGTGCTATGTGCCACGCTTTTTTTTTTAATTTTTATTATATTTGTATGGTGTGACTCCGGCCAGTTATATGCTATCACTCGCACATGACATTTGTAACTGTAATAAGTCTTAAATTCAAACAGGCTATTGATTGCTGGCCTGATATCTACACTTATTCAGAATTTTGTTATCCCTCTCTTCCACGCAAATAAAATTATACAAGTCGTGGCAGCTTCTAATTAAGGCAGCCGGTAATTAAAGCTGTCTTGTTAGATGTCCTTAATAAAATAAATAAATAAGTTACTATTTTTATAAGCAAGAGCGGTGGTAGCTCAATGGTAAGAACACGGGCCTCTTAACCGAGGAGTGCGGGTTCAAACCCGGCACGTACCTCTGTACTACGTATTTATACCACTAGCTCGGCGGTGAGGGAAAACATCGTGATGAAACCTGCAAATTCAAACAACTTTGGATTTGTAACCATGACCCAAAAATTGTCTGGTTCCCCTATCTTAAGGTTACGAAGGTCAGATCGGCAGTCGCTTCAATGTAATTACCAGACTCGCTAAATCCTGGATCATGATCTAAGCGGACCCCGTCTAAACACGGGAAATAACGCTAGGAAGATGATGATGACTATTTTTAGAAGCGACTGAGGAGTCGGTATTTTAGGTATCTTGATCTGGGATCGTGATAAATAAAAATATAAAGGATTTAAATATCTAGGTGCAAATAATTTTATTATTCGCGTTGGGAATTAGTATGATATATAATTAACTATAAATACAGGTGAAACCGCGGGTATAGCTAGTATGAATTGAGGGTGTATTTATTTATACTAAATAAGTATAAATCTCCAAAGAACACTGTTCCTTTCACCGGGATTCGAACCAACGTCCTTTTGTTCTGGGGCCGTAATAAGCTGCTTAAGTATTCAAATAACTGTATTTATTTATATACAACTGGCAGCGGCTCGCGGTTTTACCCGCATAGTTCCCGTTCCTGTAGGAATATGGGGATAAAATAAAGCCTATGCTACTTCCGGATAATGTAGCTTTCCAATGGTAAAATATTTTTTTAAATCAGCACAGTAGTTTTTGAGTTTATTCATTACAAATACACACACACACAAAAAACAAAAATACAAATCTTTCCTCTTTATATTATTAGTATAGATAAGTTTGTGCAAAGTAATTAAGACCTTAGTATTACAATAACACGATTTAAATTTATATAAAATAATAAAATAAAATAAATAATTTTCGTCACGTCTTTCCCTCGCAACCAGACTTTTTATACCAAAGTAGGAGGTACGAGATGAGAATTAAATTATTGAAAGCGCTGGTCAGTTATACTCGTTTTCAAGTTCGGAATAGTGCCGACCATGCCATAGGTCTGCCATAGGTGCCATAGGTCTAGGCTACCGATAGGCTAAGCTTTCTACCTATCTTGTCTCGTATCACAGGTAGCTAGAAAGTTTAGCCTATCATTAATTTGACTCTTAAATTATCAAACAAAGAGGTCATTGTTACACATCCATAGTAATGTTAATGTTCTGAGGCTGTGGTAGGTTGAGTCAGCGTTCCCATGGTCACATCATCTTATTGCTTTTTGGACTCCAAGAAGCTGGTAGCTTCTTTGATGACTCTTCAACATACGAATGGGGGGATGAGGAAAGTTTTCAATCAGTAAGAGTTGGCATCACCGACCTTGCAACAGCTATGGCGTTGACGGCCATCTTCGTCTTCCTCACGATGATTTCCCTCAAAGCCGAGTGGTAGAATAATTTAGGTATATGCTTGATACAGTTAAACCAATTTTGCGATATAGTTTTTAGTACTTTTACTTTTTAAGACCGATAAAAGTTTTTATGAAAAGTAATTTTGGTTCTCTAAAATCCGCGAGTTCACCAGAGCGATACCGGGCACGATCAGCTAGTAATAAATATAAAAAACAGTTTTGAATCCGCTGGAAATAGAAAAGCGAGCTGCGAATTTTGGTGGGTTGCTGTATTTAAAATATCACAGGCGAGACAAACTAACTCGTTCGTTCGCCGATTACGAAACGATAGCATAGAAGGGGATATTTTTTAACGCGTTGTTCATATCGAACGTAGGCGTGATAGCATTTGGCTGTGCTATGAATGCTAACAATTACTTAGTTACCATCATTATTATCTTTTAATCAATCTGTCATGTAAAAGTGATCATTAATTTCTTATATTAAAGCGATTGTCACCTGGACTATGGAGCATGATTCCGGGTTCAGAGTATCTAATTGTTATGCCAAAGCGATTGCCGACTGACCTTCGGAATCTTCAGATAGAAAAACCAGACCAAATGGAGCTTGGTTACAAATTATGTGCATGTACAAGCTCCTTACGCCGTGTTACCTGAAGCGCACCGAGTAGGTGGTATGAGAATGTATTACATACATACATACATATATAACATCACGCCCATAATCCCCAAAGGGGAAGGCAGAGTCAAAGGGGCAGCATGACCCTTCAACCACATTCAGCCAAAAATAAAGCCGGGCTGGGTTAGATGGAAAATTGTGAAAAAGCAGTGACAAGCGGCTAACCTGTCGCCTACACAATCACACACCTAAAACCCGATAAGAAAATGTATTAAGATTTAAGAAACCCAGAGGTACCATCCTGGGTTTGAACCAATACACCTCGTTTGTGTGTGCTTTCTATTACCGGTCTCTACGACTCAATGATGTCTACTATCCAGCTATATCTAATAGCTATTTACAATATCCGCTTGCAGGAGATACGCGGTAGTTCTCTGAGATACGTAGACGTCACCTCTCAGGGCTTGTCAAACTCCATTTGGATATATTCCATCGGATAAGGCACACATACATGGCTATGCATTCTACATCCAAAATTACAGAGTACACAATAGGAGGCCTGTCTCTTTGTTTAAAATGTATTTCAGAAAGATGGTATCTTTCCAATAAGTTAAACAATTTTTTTTATTTAAAAATATACATTCATATCATTGTGTCCGAAATTCCCGAAGACACAGTCAGAGAAACAGTGATCTCCTTAAACAATGTCGAGCTAAAAAGAAAATTGTAAAAAAGCAACAACAAGTGGCTAACCCAGCCTTTTCAGTTCTACATTAAGAGTGAAAATATACATCTTGTTTGAAAACACGATGTTATTTCAATTTGTAAGTTGGCTTCGTTAAAAACACGCTTGTCACGTGATCTCGCGTAATGCGGTGTAATGATGTGCTCGCGGTAATTAGCTGGCAGCCCCGAGTTGCGTGACAAATGACGTCACGCGATACGCGCCATCTCCTAATGCGCCACATTTATACACGTTGACGCGCAAGAAAATTACGCTTAATTTATTACACGTTTTCTCTTAAGATACTTAGGGTACTAGCCAAGTGCGAGAGGGACTCGGGAGGGAGTTAAAGATGATTAAGAAATGAATGAACTCTTAAATGTTCGGCACCGCACATAGTGAGTGTATAATGGCCTTGTAAGTAGACATTTCCGTAGTAATGAGGATACAAAAAACATATAAGTGACTTTTATATAACCAGAATACGACGGTCAAATCGGAGTCTTATGATTCCCATCTGATGTTTTATTTTAATGTAGTAACTAGCCTGTCTTAATCTAGAATAGTGTACAAAGCGGTCTCTGTTTGGCACGGGACAAAGCGCTTTAAGGGTAAGCTGCTGAGAAAGGATCTCTGAGACTAAAGCAATCTATTTTGAAACGTGAGTCAAGGCAACTCATCCCCAAAGAGGGTTGCATCCGTCATCCTGCATTCTTTATATTGTAAGATTACAATCGGCATTAAGCTAATTCGACAGACTCCAGGACTTTAAGTCATTGTTTGTCAGCCACTATGTCAACCTGAAAAGTAATTCCACATTTATGCAAGTGCAAGGACAATGAAGGCTGTGTACATCAGAGCCGTATAATATTGACACCATTAGCCTCTTCCCGAGCGGTTTTTATGAAACTTTAAGAGCGAACATAATACGAACTCTTCGCTCAACCGCCCGCGGTTCGCGCACCTGCGCTGTTCCATAAAGTAATTGTTTGTAGTGTAAATGTCTATGTCAACCCGAGAAGAGAATCCATACTTACGCAAGTTCAAGAACATTAAAAGGTCGCGTTCATATTATACAACATAATATTGACACCACATGGTCTATTCACGACCGGTTCCTTCGAACCTATGGAGCGAACACAATCCGAACACTTCACTCCACCGTCCGCGGTTCGCGAGTGCGCTCGTGCGCAGATGTGGACCCACCGTTATAGTGGTTGCACACACGATGCAATGACTGCCTGCGCATGTATCACAAAACCGAAATGAACAAATAGCATTAACAACGCTTGTGGCGTCAGTATTTATGGTCAAAAAAAACAAACTCATAGTATTTTCTGGGAGAGAACTGGAATGATATTGGACGTGTTAATTAACTATCCAGCACATTATGTATCAAATGTTAAACAAAAGGTAATGTTACTAAATGCTTATTTCCAATGCAAGATACCAAGATATTATTGTTGTGTAGAAGGATTCATAATATGTGATTTTGAGCTGTCGCGTTGCACTACAGTGAGGTCAAATAAGGGCTATAAAAATAGTTTAACCATTAAGGCACGAGATGTATAAAACATTTCCTGTTTTTTTGGAAAGGTTGTCCTATTTTTGTTCCTATGGTATTATTTAAACATTCCCCGTTGGCCTCAATCGCACATCCACGCGTACGTAGTAACCGGTAAGAGCTAGTTAAATCGTTAATATAAATTAATTACATCTCACGCAAAGCTCTTCATGCAATTAAACCGCAGCGTTAACGGGTCATTTTATAATGAGATTTCAAAGGGAACTGAAAATGCGCCACTATTAATTTATTTAAATAAATTCGAGCCGTTATTTCGTTCGGATTACAGTTATATAATTTCGCTTTTTATATTTTTAGTTAGTTAGTTAAAATTTAAGTTTTAATTATTCATCATCATCATCTTCCTAGCGTTATGTCCGGTGCTTAGATCACGATCCAGGATTTAGTGAGCCTAGTATTGACTAGGCGACATTGAGGTGATTGCCTTCGTAATCCTTAGATTCCAGTTATCTGGATCAAAGTTACACATCCATAGTTGTTTTGAATGTGCAGGTTTCATTACGAAGTTATCCCTCACCGCCGGTTGGTAGAAATACGTATAGATTTAGTTATTTCTTATTTCACTGCAGTTGCTATTCTAACAAATTAATGTTTGATATTACAATAAAAACGAAAATGGCCACCAGATTAGTTTTTCTATTACATCAAAAGCTGATTTAAAATTAATGTTATGAAGAAATGAAATAAAAATAGAATAAAACATAAATATTACATGTCTATGTTTCCGCCCTTCAGATTAATTTTGAGCTCATTGTAAATGACAGTCAGACTACGTCCGGAAGCTGTGTGCGAAAAGGAATGGCAAGAAGCGAGAAGCCGTAAAAATATGGCAAACAAACCAAAAAGTGTTAGACACCCTGAATATTAATTGCAAAACGCGCGCGCGCGTGTTCGTGTATGTGTAAGGGTGTGTGTCTGTGTGAGTGCGAGAGTGTGTGAGTGTGTGCGTTTGAGTGTGCGTGTCTTATTTGTCAATTATTATATGAATAGTTTCATGGAATCCGTGAAAGCTATTCCTTCCGTTGTGGCAGGTTAAAATGCTATTGGATCACAAGCAGTTGTATGTAAAATTTAACTTATCAGTACTTTTAAACATCGCGGCTATTTGGTGCGATGCAAAATTTCCTTGGAGCGTTCGTAGTTATAACACAATGGGGTATTTTACAAAAAAAATACTCCGTAATTTATCAAAAAATATACGTGCTTTTTGCTTTTCTTAATACTCGGAAAATTATAAAGATACAACGCTTCAAAGACCTTTTTAGCGCTTTACGTCACTTGGACAGTAAAATTTTACTCACCTAGTTAGTGACGTCATACGATACTTAAACGCGCTGTATCTTCATCATTGTTGGTTGGCTGAACAAAAAAAAGTGCTCCAAGTCAAGTAAAATAAATCATAATATTTTAAGTAAAAAATAGTTCGCTTCTCCAGACCTCTACTACGGTGTCAATGTTTAAGTTGGACTACAGAAACTGTAATAAAACAACTTCGTCTTCTCTCTTCACAGCAAGATGGAATAGCAAAAACTTATCCTTAACATCTTATCTTAAGCCATCATCATCTCGGTTTACAGTGGAAACTATTTAAAAAAAAGCCTGGTAAAGGCTAGTGTTTTATCTTACAAAAAGAAGCTGAAGTTTTTACCCGCATGGAGTGGGAGAGATTAGAAGAACAGGGCTCCTCTTGCGTCGTAATTTGTCACCGGATGTGCGACGCGGCAGCATTTACACCGAAGCGTAACACTAGATTGTGCTAGAAATGTCGTATCAAACTATACTTTTTTCAACATCACACCCGCAATCCCCGAAGAGGTAGGCAGACTCAAAAGGGAAGCCAGCCCCTTCAACTACATTCGGGCAGAAAACAAAACAGACTGGGCTGGGTTAGATGGAAATTATTAATAATAGTAGTAGTACAAGTAGCTCGTCGCCTAGACAATCACACACCTAAAACCCGATATTTATTATTTTTAGATTTTATTAGTCGGCTTTTACGACATACTAGGTAAGCGGCACAGTTGGCACATTATTTTTTAAGTCCCAGATCAACATAAGACAGACACTGACTATACTGCAGTTCCATTATAGATAGTTGACCTAGAATTCAGTTAAGACATTTATAGGATTAACGAAAACATCTATAGTTTCGGTTCGGTTAGATGTCGATATTAGTGGTTAGCGTTCAATAACAGGACCCACATGATATAACAAATCAAACTCACTGTCTTCTAATTGATGACATCCGTCTGTTTTGGTATTGAGTATGTGATTGAGATACTTAACTTAATATTATTCTTGGCTTTTATCAAATGGAAAGCATAATCCAAAGAATAGTAAGCTCTTTTCATTTGCCTCCGCTTCAACAAGTTGAAACGGACAATTAGTTATTTATCCGATCTAAGATAGTTCATTTCAGCAGGTCGAGGCTGCCCGCTGCCGGTCGGTGTGAGCGGGTGCCCAGCCGAGGGCGGTTTTTGCGCCACACGCCCTCCTCTATTGAATTACGCGACGCGGTGGATCACCTAATTGATTCGTCCGGCCTGATGACTGCCACCTTAACGGTCTTACCGGTCTTTGACCAGCTCAATGGCGCATGTTGTAGTGACCCTGTCTTAAGCGCCAAGTTGTGGGTCTGATCCCAATCCAGGACAAACATGCGTCTGATGAATACTTGTGTTTTCTCTGTGTTTGGGTGTCTATATCTAATATTTAAGTATATATTTTTAATATCACTGTTGATTCTGATATTCGTAACACAAGCTAAAGCTACTTATATTTGAGCCAGATCAATGTATGTGATGTCGGATATTTACGATAGTGACTGGTCCGTTGGTCGAGTGGTCAGAGACCATCGCAACGAAACCAAGGGTCGCGGGTTCGAATCCTACTAGGGGCTAATGTTTCGTGTGATGAAAATGGACATTTGTACTCAAGTCGAGGATGTTTATAAACGTATTTAAGTATGTCTATCCGTTCACCCAGTATCCATAGTACAAGCGTAAGCTTAGTTTGAAACTAGGGAATTGGTGTGTTAGTCTGGAGAATTTATTCAGTTTATTAGTAAACTAAATAAATTCTCCAGACTAACTGACTGTGTCTAAGACACACACATGTAATAACAGGCAATAAGAAGGACATAGACAAACATTGGAAAACCAGGGTGTGTGCCAAAAGGGCGCCAGCTCAACTTAATTCGCGAGCTACATGAAGGCAGACCACGACCCTATTTCAGTTGTAAGCACGAGCATTTCCACTAAGCAACTGTACAAGTCAACACCTAGCTCGTGGCCCGCGTCTCTAAACACCCGCGCCGGTGTAAGCGTGGCTATAAAACCAGCCTATGATCAGATATCGCAAAGCTTTAACATCTTATCGGACTCAGTCGACGTCAACACAAACATTGATCAGCGAAGATAACATGATTTTGTTAACCTTCTATCTTAAAGAGTTAATAATAGCAGATGTTTGTCTTGACTAATTAATGTTTTATCAATATTATGTTAAACTTGACCTGATTGTAGGTGGTTGTTTGTTTAGGGCATAAGTAAATTTCGAACCACTTTCAGGTGTGCGATAGTTTTGGATATAGGTGTTTTCATAACAATTCGGGAGAAAATATCTAAATGAAATATACAATGTCAGGAAAATAAGACAATATTATGAGGTTCCAATTACGGTCATAAGTAGGTAGAATAAAAAAAGACAAAAACTCAATGCAAAACTTTTTTTTAAGTTGTATTAAGTATTTTTTAAATACAATAAAAATCCAGTTCATAACCTAAATTGGGTTATGAACTGGATTAAAACCGGGTTTTAAATAGAAAGATCTTTTTGAAATTCCTGAAAATATGCTATTCTAGGAGCATCCTCAATATAAAACCTACTCCGATACGGAATTCGGAAGAGCTCCTTTAAAATGCCAGTGACTGACCACACAAGTTTTTATACTTAATAAAATAACGAACCTTCACTTTTGCATCCGATTAAAAGAAGGATATTTATATTTTATTCTAAACACGTTTATGAACTCCCCAAAATGTTAAGAATTCTATTAAAAAAACCTGATTTAATAGATTAATTTAAGGGAGGCTTGAAAGATTAATAAGATTTAACGGTTTCATGCCTCGCTGGATTAGGTTGATTAACCTGGGACAAAAACGGGACGTCAGTTACTTAGGAGTAACTAAGGAAATAAATACACTTGAGTTATGGACCTTTGCCTTTTGGTGGCCTGTTCTGATAACTCATTGTTTGCAAATAAAGCTTGAATTATGTTATGATATATACTTGTTGTTTGTCACGGCTTTGCGTTTGTTTTCGGAGCTATGTTCTGATACCAACCTGTGTATCACTTCAGATATAAAAGGCATACAATCTATATTGTTTTTTGTGTCAAACAGGAAGTTTCTTGCACTTTGCTCGTGTTACATACATACATACATCACGCCTATAATCCCCAAAGGGGTAGGCAGAGTCAAAGGGGCAGCATGCCCCTTCAACCACATTCAGCCAAAAACAAAGCCGGGCTGGGTTAGATGGAAAATTGTGAAAATGCAGTGACAAGCGGCTAACCTGTCGCCTACACAATCACACACCCAAAACCCGATATACCATCGGGTTTTGATTGTGCTCGTGTTAATAAATTAAAATGTACTTCGTAATGTATTTTTGTACTATCCGGAAAATTATAAAAAAAAAAACATCGATTACCTACGCTGTTAAGTGAGAAAATAACAAACAAGCTGACTGTAGCATTTACTTTATTACTTAGGATGAACAAATCACGTCGGCTTTTACAAATATTATTACGAATCCATGAATAATAAACGCCGTTGTCTTTCAGAATACTTATGATCGTTGTCACAAGTCCTTACCGTGGTCCCAAAGTACAGTTACCCGTCGACTGGCTCGATGGCGCATTCGGTAGTGACCCTGCCCCATGCGCCAAGTGTTGTGGGTTCGATTCCCACCCAGGACAAACATTCGTATGATGAATACTTGTGTTTGTTCTGTGTCTGGGTGTAAATATCCAATATATTTAAGTATATATTTGTGATACCACTGTTGATTCTGATATCCGTAACACAAGTGCTTAAGCTACTTACATCGGAGTCAGATCAATGTATGTATACACAATACAATGGTGTAGTCGGATTATTATTATTATTATTAGTTAGCGACAAGAGTGAACGCCCAACCTCGCTGTTGCATTACAAATTATATGTGACATGTCATAAATACATAACATAACGCCCGTAGTCCCCGAAGGGGTAGGCAGAGTCAAAGAAACAGCAAGCTCCTTTAACCACATTCAGCCAAAAGTAAAACTTGGCTAAGTTAGATAAAAAATTGTGAAAAAGTAGTGACAAGTGGCTAGCTTGTCGCCTATACAATCACATACCTAAAACCCGATATACCATTAGTCGCCCTTACGACAAACTAGGCAAAAAAGACAGTTGGCACATTATTTTCAAGTTTTAGACCAACATGTGAATAATCTGTGAATTAAAAATATGCGATGTTTCTAAGCGCAACCGATAACATTGGTTGTTGGTTGTAAGCGCGCAACCATTCCTCTGAATGCCACAAAAGTCAGCTAACCGCAGGCATTAGATTGGACGGCCCCGTCCAGACGTCACAGAGTTAGCGCTCAACAATTAATTTCTACGTTAGGGCAACAGGAAACTCGTTTAACGCATTGTTCTAAGAAGCTCTTTGTACCGTCATGTTATTGGATGTTGGCAAGTTAATTACGTAATAGTGGATCCGATTTAATAACGTACTTCGTGCGGTTGAAAATTATTTTATGTGAAATGTAATATCGATCGGTGCAAAGAAAAAGAAGTAATCTGTAAAATAGCGACTTTTTAAATTGATCAGCAATTTTTTCTTCAAGCCTTTTTACGTTGTTGTTTTTTATTGCAAGTTTGTGGGTTAACCGTTAAAAAAATCCTGCTTTCAATTAGTTTTGGATTGAACAAGTACCCTTCGTATTTGAGACGCAAACTCTTAACCACTGATCTGCAGCTAATCTTTGATTAAACAAGATTACTCAATAAAGATAATTACATTACGATTATATTAATAGACATTTACCCAATATTAATAAGCTAACTCCCAGTAAACAGACGATATTCATAGCCCGGGTGACAAACAACATAAATTCCTGTTTAGCTTTCGCATTTGTCAGTGCATGCCCGGATATCGGATATTGGATATTGGCTTGTCACCGAGCGTACCATATGAGCGATATTTCACAAACGATTTGAGCGTGGAGCGGTCTGGCGTCTTGAGACAAGATTGCTTTGCGTATCCAACATTGTTAGCCTATAAGGGCTTAGAGATGCAATAGTGGAGGGATAACGATGCCTTAGACAAGACGTGCACAAATATTTAAAAATCATCATCTTGCTAGCATTGTCAAATACGAGTATTATGATATATTAGATATTACTAGCTGACCCGGCGCATTTCGTAACGCCCCGTTCTCGGATTTGTAATACCCATTTTTTTTTAATTTACCGCGCAATTTTTAAATGTTTTTCTTTCATAAGAGCCTTCACATGACAATAAAAAACACAACTAAAAAATAATCAGCGAAATCGGTAAATCCGTTCTTAAGTTATAGCTTTTGGGTGGACCACCCTTAACATTTAGGGGTATGAAAAATAGATGTTGGCCGATTCTCAGACCTACTGAATACGCATATAAAATTTGGTAAAAATCGGTAAAGCCGTTTCGGAGGAGTACGGTTAAACTAACATTGTGATATGGAAATTTTATATATTAGATTATCTAACTGCCCCCCGCTAGGGATGTGGCGTGTTTAGTTAGTTAGTTTTAATTATTTAACTAATGCTGAAAACGCGAATTTGTTCTTTTGTAACGCTTTTATGTCTTATATACTACAATCAATAAACTCTTGCATATATCTACGTCAAGGGTATAGACATATCAAAGTCAAAGTCAAAATATTCTTTATTTATATAGGTTTCAAAGAAACACTTATAAATCGTCAAAAACAGTTCAAAGAGATATGATTCTACCACCGGTTCGGAATGTTGCATCTACCGAGAAGAATCCGGCAAGAAACTCGGTAGTTACTTTTTTCAACAACAGTATTAACAAAGTTATAAGAATCATATTTAACTTTGAACCATGTTTCAAAGTGGGCCTGGTGTGAAATAAAATAATAAAAATTTATAATTACTATGAAAAAATAAAAATATGACCCGACCAGAGCAGACCATTATAGACATTTCCGAGTAATAGAAAATATATTAAGTACGATTAACAATATCTGTCACTTGAGTGATGTATGTGAGCAAAGGGCAGTCTTCAATAAACACAAGCGAATCTCCGTAATGAGTTTCGTTCGAGTGTCTCATTGTGGAGCATTACACAGCGACATAACTGTCTGATAATAATTAGACTCTGCATAACACGAGGAGGAGGCTTTCATCCGTCCTCCTCATATTTATCACTCCAGAAGACACTCAAAGGCCACGCTACACAGATATCTCGCGCCCCGCTGTATCTCATTATTTCAGCCAAAATCCCGGAGTCTGGATAATCCGGTATTAACGTACTCTCGCAAATGAGCGAGGTTTTTCCTCCAGTGATTCGTATTTTTAAAGGTGCTTGTTAACGCCTCCGCGCCTCATAATGTTGGGGGCTGTTTATTTTGCCCCTCTTATTACCGATTCAGAATTTGCAATGCTTCAAGAGGCCCCTTTTTCTTATCGATTAAGCCGCGTGAATGGGAATATTTTGTCAGGATTCAATTTATTGGCTCCATATAATGAGCTGAATGTAACCCTCGATTCGGTTAGAAGCAGTTGTCTTTTAGCTCACGGCAGGGCACAGCGACAGTTGCTAATAGCACTGAGCTGCTATTGTGTTGTTATTCTCGTGAACGTGACTCTTTTAGAGAACAGTTTAAGGAAATAAACATTTTAACAACAGCATCACGATTCTCACATAGACTCCAAAAGAGTGGTAATTTATTTATTGGTCTAAGTATTAAAATGTTTAATTAACTAGTACAAACACAACAAACAAGAACAAACAACAAAGTATTATAACATTACCCCTACATAAGTTCAAATTATATATTAAATCATTTTTAATGAGTAAGGGTTAATACAAGATACAAGATTACCTCAATGAAAAAGGATTTATGGTTAATTTCATAATTAAGTGTTCACCTGCAGTGATATCTACATAGTCTAAGTATATTAATTAAGTTTACAAATTTGTAAAATTTGGCATTTAAAAGAGTACCCATCGAGTTTCTTGCCGGATTCTTCTCGATAGAGTCTACCTTCCGAACCTACCACCGGTTCGGAAGGTAGACTAAAGTATTATTTCTTATCCTTTTTTTATGTATATTGACTATTTATAAGTGCTTTCTTGAAGTCCATATAAATAAAGATATTTTGAATTTGAATTTAATTCATTTTGCCAAGCTCGATGACGATACCCACCCAGGACAAATATTCGTGTGATAAATACTTGTATCTGGGTGTTAATATCCAATATTTAAGTATATATTTGTAATACCACTGTTCTTTCTGATATCTGTAACACAAGTGCTTAAGCTACTTACTTCGGAGTCAGAGAATGTACGTGATGTAGTTTGATATTTATGTATTTATATAAGTCACATATTCTAAAAAGTTGAAGACTCATAGTTTTGAAATAAACACAAACTTGCTGCTCCAAATCATAGACTCGAAAAAAGTAGTACATAATTCATTTATTGGTCTAACTATTAAAATGTTCAATAAACTTCCACAAATTATTTTATCTTTATCCCTACATAAGTTCAAATTATGCATTAAGTCATTTTTAATATGTAAGGGCTTAAGATTTAAGAATTCCTCAATGACAAGGATTTATGGTTAACTTCATAATGAAGTGTTTCTGCAGTGATATCTAGTCTAAGTGTAGATTTATTCAGTTTACAAAATTGTATAATTGCCATTTAACAGAGTAACTATCGAGTTTCTTGCCGGTTTCTTCTCGATAGAATCTACCTCCCGAACCGTTGGTAGTATTATTTGTTATTTTTTGTATATTGACTATTTATAAGTGCTTTCTTGAAGCCTATATAAATAAAGATATTTTGAATTATTAATGGTACTGCGCAGATGGGGGTCCCCACACTTAATATAACTAGTAAAAAAAAAATCCCATCCCACAGCGGAGTTTAGATTATAAGCAACTGATGAATGCCACCATTTGTCTCCAGGTTTCCTTATCAGACCAGCTAGATGAATTCAAGGTATTGTATATCGGTATTATAGTTAAAACAGATTCCAAGATTTGACCATCAGTTATTACTGTACCTACTAGTGAACATATAATCGTTAGGGAAGTGGCGTGATGTTTAGTTAGTTAGTTAGTGAACATAACTAGCGCGTCTCTTAACCAGAAGCTAGTTTTCATGGAAAAGGTAAATTTGCTTTGTAATAATATACGTAGTTGTTAATTTAATAATGTTGAAGGGAAAATAACATGTATTACCAGAAATTTGTAATGGGGTTGTTTTGATACACGTTTACGTTATAATTTACTTTACGTTAATTTATGTACAAGCGATGTACCTATTAGCGAACTCACTAGGACCAAAATCTAAGGATAAGGATGATTTCCACTGTTTGATTCAGGATGATGGTAAGTTGGAGATAATATGAGGCTGCCCAGGACCAGAGGCCAAGGACGCACCGCTCCTCCCGCCCCCCGGTTAGTCCACCACTGGGTGGACGTTAATGGGCCTTAAATTATTTTTGTTCCTAGGTATCTAACTAACTAACTAAACTTCACGCCACTTCCCTAGCGGGGTAGGCAGGGAGAACCGAACGGCATATGGCACGATCCTTACACACCTCACTCGCCCCTTCAACATGGTATCTAGTGATTTGTAATTCCTCATTCTGTCTGATAGATATGTATATTGTCTTCAACATGGGCCTATAGTAGATCCGGCCCTGTAGGCGACAAGGCAGCCACTTATTTATTTATTTATTTAGTACAGCCACACGCTACATATTTACACACTTGCAATATGACATCTTATGGAAACATATCTGATATGTACCAAATTAACGGCGTACATAGCATTCAACTTATATTAAAAACAAGACACACAACTAGGTTAACAAAAAGAAAAAAAAAATACATATTTTATTCGGTAAAATTACTTTGAAAAAAACTTCATTAGTTGTAACTTAAATTTTAAATAATTGCTATTAAAAATATCCACATGTGGAACTTTATTGCTTATGCTGTTATACTCGTTAAACAATTATACATTTAACCAGCTTAATATTATCTTGGCTAAAAGGAACTCACTAATCCTTGGCCTATGCTAGTGCGGGCAATATGATATGTATGTATGTATGTATGTAGTATAGCTTCTTATTACCAATTCTCAATTTCGAACTGTTAACTGAGAAACTAAAATATCGCTTGAAGTTCACCATACTGAAAACGGTAAAGTTCGTCAAAAGCTGGAGCCAAACTAGTTGATACCAGTTGGCTTTTATTGCGATCTATATTAATAATAGGTAAATTGGCTTTATCACTATATTAGCTTCTGCCTGCGGCTTAAATGTATAAGTTTGTTGCTTATGTGTTATTCTAATGTATAAGCTATACTATTGTAAATTTTTATTAAAATCCATGCAGTACTTTTTGCGTGAAAGAGTAACAAACATTCACACATCCACACATCCATACAAACATTCGCGTTTATAATATAAGTAAGATCATGTGAAGCAATTTTAATTTAATTCTAATGGGTTTATAATCAGTGAGTGTCACCCATTTGGGGATGATTATCCATTCATTCTAATAAACTTCCATTTTAATAACATTCTAGAAATTATTATCATTGCATAAGTTAAAATTGTGCATTATAGCGTTTTTATTGAGTAAGGGCTACTATAATATAACACTATATTATTAGATAGACTTCTCAATGGACAAGCATATAACATGTTTAGCATCATAATAAAGTGTTCACCTGCAGTTTTGTTACTGGTTAGTGTAGATTATTAATAACAAAATTGTAACTATCGAGTTTCTTGCCGGTTTCTTCTCGATAGAGGATACCTTCCAAGGCTCGTATTGAATAGGCTCCAAAACTACTGAACCAATTTGATAAATTATTTTACCAAAGGGAAGCTACTTTCAATCAGCAAGTAACATAAGCTATATTTTATCTTTTCCTGCTCCTGTGGGATGCAGACCTGTGGTAGACCTAAGGTAACCGGACGTTAGTAGTGTAGTAGAAGGCGAATCCTACAACATAATACCTACATATAAGGGTAATATTTTAGTCTTATAGCCTTCCTCGAAAAATGGGCTATCTAACACTGAAATAATTTTTCAAATCGGACCAGTAGTTCCTGAGATTATTGCGTTCAAGCAAACAAAAAACTCTTCAGCTTAATAGTATTAGTACCTAACGATAATATTAAAATCAATTCACATATGTTAACGGTTTCGAGAAGAAGTTCATGACGTCAAAACATTTATGTCAATAACAAAAAAACAAGCGAGTTATAAGAGATTTCTAAGAAAATATGCACCTTTCTTTATTGATAAAGTTTGCTTCTAGTAATTATTAGTTAGTCTGAATAGACCCACTTACCGTATTGTTAAAATAATAATGGGTACCTACCTGTCGCAGAGCAATCCATTCAAACATACATTGATAAACCTTTATTGCGTACGTCGAGGATGAAATATCGCAAAAATAATACGCCTTTACAAAGACACCGCCATAACTCCGCCCATGTGACGTTTTTAAAACAATATTTCAAATATACCCGCGCCCATTATTGTATTAATTTCAATACACACAACGGGACGTTAATAGCGTCTATAAATAAACATTAAGCTATTAAATTGTCGTAAAATATGAGTTTATGTACAGTTATACGCTGAAAGGTAACTTGTTTATATAATAATAACATATATCTTATTATTGGTTAATTAAATTATTAAAATTCGTTATTTAATAACGTTTTACGGTTAAACAACAATGGATATAGGCACGTGTTTAGGCAAAGTTATCCACTGATAATTATATTTGTCATTAATAATTTCTGAAATTAATAAAAAACATGGCAACTGATCGAGTGCTGCGGCAAAAATTGGAAAAGCCTTTGCTTAACAGTGGGACAGCGCAGGTTAAATAAACTATATATTATGTGTCTTCCTATGGTCAGTCTACAGGGGTACAGGCTATCTGAGCCCAATACGCCGACTATCAGCTCCTTCACAACTTCTACCCTATTGGAGCAAATAACAGCGAAGTATTTAAACACTACATACATACATAGCATCACGCCCATAATCCCCGAAGGGGTAGGCAGAGTCGCAGCAGGCCCCTTTAACCACATTCAGTCAAACACAAAAAACTGGGCTGGTTTAAATGGAAAATTTATAAACTAATGTAATTAAAATATGCTCTCATAATTTTCCTAGCAATTATGCCCTGTTATTAGTTAGGATTAGATAGCAGCACAAATCTGGATTTAAGGTATCACCCTACAAATCATCCCCGAAAGGGGATGGCAGTTTCCAGAGTTCCATAAACTAAATTCAGTCAAAAACACGATTAAGTTGGGTTAGATGGAAAATTGTGAAAAAGTGACAACTTGTTTATAGCCTACATTCTCACAAAACTAAAATAAATAATATTGAATATTTGTCATTAAGTTTTTAAATTCCAGATTTCTGTATGTATGCTCTGCCCGCGGTTTCACCCGCGTTTGAGGTTAATGAGACGTAGCATGATGTTATATAGCCTTTAGCCTACTCGATAAATGGACTGTTCGAAACAAAAATTATTCTTTCAAACCAGTAGTTCCTAATATTAGCGCGTTTCAACCAACCAAACAAACTAGAAAACAAACTCTTCAGCTTAATATATTAGTATATATAGATTTTGAAATACTGACGCTATTATATAGGTATACTGTACTGAATATTTATATGTGGTGCGGTTCCCCTCCAAAGTAAATGCCTTCGGGTAATTAGCAACATCGCCTGCGCTTCTAACTCGCAAAGCGCACTATCAGAGGCTCGATTGGATAGACTAGCCATATTTCAAAATTATACTATTTGTAGTAAAGCACCGTGTCTTAGGTGAAGTTTAACTTGAGAACACAGAAGTACTTGATGTTGAAATTAACTGTAAGCGAACAGTTCGTTCAAATGCTGACTTTTTATCTAGGTCTTGTATAAGAAAATAAATTAATCTGAGAGTCATTCTAAAAAAGGTACATGACCAAATTTGAATCCACACTCCTCGCACTGAGTCACGCTTCTTTTCATTTGTATTGGTGATAAATCAATTTCTGGAAATATATTAATTTCAACATGCTGTAAAATAATGCTTTGTTTTTAACCGACTTAAAAAAAAAAGGAGGAGGTTCTCAATTCGACTGAATATTTTTTTTTTAAATGTCTGTTCGCTAATGGGAGACCTTACCAATACTCGTCTACCCATCCCACTTCGCCTGCACTATTATGAACAATAACACCCTATTTAAGATGTCTGCAGTCTCTTATTTCTAACACGATCTAATACTATCTTAATTAACTAACATCGACGAGGTTGCACTAACTAGTTACCTAACTATATTGTGTTCTTGTTCGCTGCAACTTGCAAGCACCTTATTTAATAGCTACGATTTTCTGCAATCTAGCCCGACAGTCACATTTCTAAGATCTAAATAGTAAGGACATTCGAAAATAGAGGCGTAAAAAATTTTAAAAAGCTTTTTAATTCCATTTTGTAATTTAATAATAACATGGGTTTACGTGTGGTCGAGCTACGAAGTATTCTCAGCACGACCATCATATATCCTAGATCTAGTTCTAGAAATAGGAAAGGTGACTAAAAATCTGTTTAGTCCGTCAGTTAGATTATAAAAAAATATTGAACACATATTTTTTCAGTTATTTGTCAAACAAACATTGACGAACATACAATGCATTCAAGTTGCACGCGACGTCACGCTTTCGTAAAATTTTTACTAAATAGTGACGTCGCAAGCCCCCACCCCAAAACTTTGATGCTCTTTATCTTTGTGATTTTTTGTTCATTTGACAAAGCCAAAAATACGTGTCTAGTATTTTTGTATAATCTTACAGACGGACTAAACAGAATTATAGATTTTTAATGCAGTCATCATCCCTATTTTCAAAACAGTGGTAAATAATAGTTCAAAAAAATCTTGACTATTTTTTACCGTCTAAGGATTAAAAAAAAACATGGTCGTGGCAGGAAGTATAACACAAGCAAAGGAATAAAAGGCATGTTACGGTCAAAACTTCTTATTATTTTTATAAACTGTTGCTCTCAAGTTGGCATCGGACTTGAAAGTAATGTAACAACTGTGTTCCTCCTGCTGCACCTCAACACGATTGAATTTTTGGCTCAAAGTGGTTAACATATCAAATCAAAAAATAAATCGTGTTGGGTTAGATGGAAACCAGTGAAAAAATTACAATGGGCTAGCATGTTGCCCATATAATTATTAATAAGTCGCTCTCCTACTACACTATTAACGTCCGGTTACCACAGGTCTACCACAGGTCCGGATCCCACAGGAGCGGAAAAATATAAAATATAGCTTATGTTCCTTGCTGATTGAAAGTAGCTTCCCATTGGTAAAAGAATTTGTCAAATTGGTTCAGTAGTTTTGGAGCCTATTCAATACAAACGACCAAAAAAGTAATCTTTCCTCTTTATAATATCAGTATAGATAATAGGCAAGTAACACATTTGTTAGATACTCTTTTAAGTGCCAAAACAACATAGGACATAGCTCACAAACTCCTACACTGTTTTCATCCGAAAGCGCTGGAAATTTGGGCGCTGCAGCGCTTTTGAAACGATTTGGCAGCCTCTATGATCTTGTATGGGCCCCATACAGCTCCATGCTGTCAATAGTGTCAATACAATACCTGTCAGGTGTATAACGGTATAATGAGCATGCGCTTGCTTACAAGTTAAACACGTATCGCTACATGCCCGTGTCGATATGCCAACATCGAATTATAAGCAGAGATGCTATAAGTCTTCAATTAAATCCTGGTTTTAACTCCAATGCAACATGGACCTCATAAAACCCTTTGATTGTGTAACTATGTTGAGATTATTATTCTTATAAATAGACAAGTATTCTCTTGTAAGAAAAACAACCTCAATAAGAAATTTCCATCCATCCTGAAATGGAGAATTTTTTTTTTTTTAATAAAAAATCACAAATGAATGAATTTCAATGTATGTATTTATTTTCAATTATCTTTCGCTAGTGGCCGGCCCTCTCTTTAATTTTGTTATAGCGACTCTATCGAGTGTCCTGTGGGATCTATAATTTTTTTTCGGGATAAAGAATAGCCACGTCCTTTCTCTGATCATACATTCGGCGTACCAAATTTTATCACATTCCGTTAAATGATTTACTTAGCCGTAAATATAAACAGATAAAAAAAACTTTTGATTATTTATAGGTTTTATTCAAAAGAATAAAGATCTACACGTCATCATCATTATCAGCCTTGCCGGTTTCGGCTACGACAGTTAAACCCTTGGGTGTTTAGCCTATACAAAGCTGACATAGCCAATCTGAGCTGCAAATGTACGCGCCACGATCTACATGTCATTAGCACAAGTATGGAACCTCAGGTCGGCCCAAGCGCAAGTGCACTCGTCCTTATTTTAAACAAAACATAAAGCACAACCCGGCCATTCTAGTTTGAATAAATTCGCTCGTTACCAAACAAACATTTTCACCGCATTCAATCCTCGCAGCTTTTTAAATTCCATTGAGGCTGGAATTTCCGTCCGCATTCTCTTCCGTTGCAGCCTCTCGGGGCAACTCTCCGTACCCTCACTGGCGAGTGCTTGAATACTTGAATACTTACTTAAAATTGTAGCATAATTTTTTATGTTTCCCATTGATGGTCCGTTAGCCAGGGCAGTAGTAGCAAGGGGTAAGGATTCACGTCTCATAGCGAGGCGTGTTGGTCAACATGAGCACTTATTCTTACTTCCGCATAAATACATTTATATATATGTATATCATCATGCCGACAATTTAGTAAAGGGAAGTCCCTGAAGATGTAGTAAAGTAGTAACAAGAGGTTAACTTCTTACCTAGCACCCAATATAATATTGTGAGTAGTGTATACTAAACTATTCACAATATTAGTCGCCGTTTACGACATGCTAGGTAAGTTTCTTGCCTAGCATGTCGTAAAAGGCGACTAATGGTATATGGGGTAATGGGTGTGTGATTGTGTAGGCGACGAGCTAGCCACTTGTCACTACTTTTTCACAATTTTCCATCTAACCCAGCCCATTGTCCCTTGGTCTGGAACTTGATTCCATAGCGCTAATCTTATGCCAATGAGAGGAAGAGTTTAAATATGACGTCATATTCTTTATTCAATCCTAACTAAAAACCGATTAAAATATGGTAACAAAACTGTAAGAATTAAATACTGCGTAAGTAGCTTTTATTAGATTGAAAGAATTTATTTCTCATATCATATTATCTCATCTCAACTTACAATGAGATACATGAAATTAATGATAAGTTAAGATAAATTTTCTTTCTCTAGAACTAGCTAGCTAAAATATACTAAAATTGTAATTTCTTAGACATAGACAAGGAAGTTACTTACTTATAATATATTTTTTCAGCTTATTTTTAAGCGTGTTTATATTTTTAATTTTTTTTATGAAGTTTGGCAATTTATTACAAGGTTTTCACTGTTAAATTAAAATATCCACCATCATTACAAGGTTTATGCTTAAAATAAAGTGTCTCCCGAAAACTTTCTCGGTTCGGCGACATCAAACGTTTCACGAGTATTTTTTTTACAAAAAATGTACGCGCTTGCTTCAAACTTTAAAGTAAATTGACAAATTGAATCAACCATATTAGGTGACGTCCATAAAATGATCATGTCAAATTCCTTACAAAATAAAATACTAGCATTTTCAGAACCTTCATTTTAATGCAAAATGTATTTAATTTATGAACAGACTTATGTATCATCAAATTGCTCGAATGAAATATCTTATGTCTACCACGAATTGGAATGTAGATTCTACCGAGACGAGACCGGCAAGACATTCAAAAAGTGGATAGATCTTTCAAACATAACATCACGCCCATGATCCCCGAAGGGGTAGGCAGAGTCAAAGGGGCAGCATGCCCCTTCAACCACGTTCAGCCGAAAATAAAGCTGGGCTGGGTTAGATGGAAAATTGTGAAGAAGCAGTGACAAGCGGCTAACCTGTCGCCTACACAATCACACACCCAAAGTCGTAAAAGGCGACTAATGGTAAGTCGCCTTTTACGAAATATATAGTAGATCTTACAGTTTCTGAAAATAAATAAAATAAAATAAACTTTATAGAGTGAAATGAACTTTATTGCGTATAAATTTGAGTACATTGTTAGCAGTAGTAGTTGCTTTAAATGAAGATCATTAAATACCCTTACAAGTTATAAAGAAAAAACATAAAAACAATAATAACTTAGCATAGAACATCATCGTAACTTAACACTTCTCAAAAATACCCTTACATTTGACAAATCACTTTGTGCAAGTGACCATACCTTATGTCGGTGTTAACGATAGCAGTAACTAACCTTTGTCCTACACGCTAGGGGGACTAAATTAAAAAAAAAGGAAAAATAACTATTTATGACTATATACCAAATCTCTTCGCGATGCTAGCCTCCCTGTCGACATTCACTCCTCGCAGCATCCACCCCTGGCCAGGGCGCGGCGGCTGGTCCCCCAGGGGAACATCATCAGCTGCCGCCATCTGCGCCAGGAGCATTCGCCTAGTCCGCGAGGAGCGGTTCAAGGAGCTGCCGTGCACCAGGAGATAGGAGAACACCACCACGTCCCCTCTCTCGGCGATTACTGGCGTCGCGTTATCCAATGAGAATCTGTCCTGGAAATAATCAATACGGTAACTTCTGTTCTTCTTTAACAGTAGTAGCTCAATGGCAAGAACCTCGCCTACGACAAGTAATTGTTTAACTTCGGTTGAGAATTCTCGGCCTATCATATTTCTATTAAAATATTTTTTTTATATATGTCAAGTATCTGTTTGAAATCTTAATTTACGATTAATCTGTACGTAATGATTATGGATCAATGTGCCTTTGTTTTCTCTGAAAAGGTCACACCACTTGCTAGTCTCGGAGTCTCATGATAGATGGATACGACATATCGGATATCTGTCATTTGGAGCACTTGTTGTGTCAATGTGTGACGTAAGTTGCGTGTCAAGGTGGAGCACCTGATGAGCTTCAATATTTAGTTAGTGGCGCGGAGTCCTTCTTTTTTTACCAGTCTGTGGTTAAAAAGTAAAACTGCGCAAGATTAAACATGGCGAAATTTCAACAATTGTTAGGACAAATTTATACCATGATGCGTAATTAATAGAGCATTAATTTGCATTAGAGTACGAATGAATTTAGTGTAGTGGTCAAAGCAAATTCATCTTCATTTCACTTTCAGATCCTTGCTGTACATGAAACTAGCTTATAAGCGAATTCCAATTTTGAAGCCCAGAAAAATCGATATACTAGCATAGTAATTTCGGTATCCCATTCGGCACGGTCTGATTTGCTTTTGATATTCAACAGTATTCGACTACTGCGAAGCAAGGCACTTCGTCTCAGTGCTATGATTGCAATCTTGTTACCGGAATTTCCTAACCTCGAGTGTTAATACAACAACATAATGTTCCTATGTACTCATATGAGAGCTGATGGTGTCACGATTGGCTGTTATAATTCCCTGAACAACCTTTCCGTCATACATTATTTCTATGTAACTTTAACCATTAAGGCTACACACGCGACGGAAGCTTAAAAAATGGAGTAACTTCTCCCGTTTTCCCAACATTTCCCTTCACTACTCTGCTCCTATTGATTGTAGCGTGATGAAAAGTATACTATAACCTGCCCAGGAGTATGAAAAATAATTGTACCAAGTTTCGTTAAAATCCGTCGAGTAGTTTTTGTTTCTATAAGGAACATACAGACAGACAGACAGACAAAAATTTTACTGATTGCATTTTTGGCATCAGTATCGATCACTAATCACGCCCTGATAGTTATTTTGAAAATATATTTCATGTACAGAATTGACCTCTTTACAGATTTATTATAAGTATAGATAGATAATTACGTCAAATATGATGTAAATAAAAAAATAAATATCAGACTACATCACATACATTGATCTGACTCCAAGGTAAGTATCTTAGCGTAAGCAGTTGTGTTACGGAGATCAGAAACAACAGTGGTATTACAAATATATACTTAAATATTGGATATTAACACCCAAACACAGAACAAACACAAGTATTCAATCACACGAATATTTGTCCTGGATGGGGATCGAAGCCACAGCTTTTGGCGCATGGGGCAGGGTCACTACCGAATACGCCATCGAGCTTGCCAAATGAATTGTGATGCTATTGTTAAAATGTTTATTTCTTTAAACTGTTCCCTAAAAGAGTCACGTTCACGAGAATAACAACACAATAGCAGCTCAGTGCTATTAGCAACTGCCACTGTGCCCTGCCGTGATCTAAAAGACAACTGCTTCTAACCGAATCCAGGGTAACATTCAGCTTATTATATGGAGCCAATAAATTGAATCCTGACAAAATATTTCCATTCACGCGGCCTAATCGATAAAAAAGGGCTTCTTAAAGCATTGCAAATTTTGAATCGGTAATAAGAGCATGGGGCTTGTCATGACTGAACTGAACTTACATGAGTAAACAATATTAATTGTCTAGACTAGTACTCTAATTTCTCAGCTCCAAACTAAGCGGCACATAGTGTTCTTCAATATTTTTGAATACGCGACTTTACAGATTGAAAAATCGTCGCGACCCCTTAGGTCAGACATAAAAAGTTTCTCGCTGAAAGTGTATAGAACTTTGCCTTTTTCTTTTGACCGGTGACCCCCCAAGTAAGGCTTTGCGACCCATGGTGTTCGCGACCCACAGGTTGAAAAACACTGTTAGATATTAGACAACGCCTGTGTAGTAACTGCGTCACCAATAGTATCTGCATCTGTAGGCGTTTTGCAAGAAACTTATCTGTATTATATTTGTTGCCGTGGTCTCATTTACAGAGTTCGTTGCAAGGATCTGCTCCATCGTTCACTCCGATTCTCGCTGAGCGGACTAATTGCTTCGCCTGATTGCATGTGTTAAAAACTTGCTTGGAGTTACATTGTTTTCTCAATGCACTGAGAAACAAAGTAATTACTGATCCTAGTAATTGCCTGTGGTCCTGTCTGTTTGAAAGTCGGACTATTACAGATACATTATGGGATCCAGACAATTTTGATCAGATTTATACGTTCATTCATAGTTATAAGAGCAGATTTCCTTAGGATGTTGTCCCTTATCGCCAAACTTGTGGTTTAATTACGTATATAAAATTGAAAAGGAGAAAAAGGAGCAACATTATGTATGTAAATTTAAAAACAGGTTTGAACCAGCCCCTCGCATATGTATTGAATATTATCGTTGCGTTGAATCATCATTTCTCTAAAAAAGCCTTTGTACCTGATCAACGAAATGGAAGTTCCCAACTTTGGCGCCGTAGTCTTCGAGAGGCCCCAGCTTGTGAGACCCCGGGTAGACGAATAGGCCCCCGTTCTGAGGGTCTGCCGCGTCCAGGTGGAGGAAGGCGGCCACCATCGAGTCCTTTTCGTACGGGAAGTAGTGGTAATCCTAGAAGAGAATGGACGAAGTCAACAAGATTTCATGCGTATGCAATGACGTTGATGGAGATTTTTTGTAATGTATCTTCTAAATCTATACAGACTAGAGGTCGCTCAGTGGTTTTAATTAAAAAAAAAAGTTTAATTTATGTAATTAATTTTGATATACAATAAGAAATACATTTAATGTATTTCTAATGCATTGTTTATTAAAATATTTCTGCACTCATTCACTATATAAACTTTAACCGTGCCAAATCGCATACTCTTCAGTCCGCGAAATGTTCGTAAAAAGAGGTAGAAAGTTTTTGCTTCTCGTATTAATATATAGATTATTAAAATTTAAATATACACTTCGTTGATTGAATTGGCAAAATAAACAGCGTACTATTAATGGTCATAAAAGTAAATACAATGCCATTAATAAACATCTAATTTTGAAGCTTTTGTTCAGGGTATAAATAATAATGTAAATAAATTATCCAGACTGACACACCAATTCCCTAGCTCTAATCCAAGAACGTGAGCTTGTGCTTGGACACTAAACAACAAATAGTCATATGTACTTAAATACGTTTTTAATTATCCATGATTCGGGTACAAATATCCATGCTCATAACACGAAATATTTGACGTGCTTTGGTTTTGTGATAAGAGTCACTGACCGCTTGACAGTCAATGTAACAGATACAAGCTTTCGGAATCCCATTAATGTGTGATTACCTGGTGCATCGCGTAGGCAGCACCTGCCTCAGGCGGCTTCAAGTGAGCTTTGGTATGGTGCAGCGCGATGTTCTTGGTGCCCATGATGCTCTCCAGCGCATCCAGCAAGCCCTTGTTGAATATGAAAGCGTTGAACACTGCCGCGTGGTACTGCAGGTTGTGGATGCCTTTTACCTAGAGAAATACATAATGTTGCTCCAATATTGTGCTAGCCGTGTCCAGGGACTGGGTGCCGGAAACAGATCAGCATCATGTATATATATATATAGGCACAGTTAACTCTCATTGGTTAGGCAATTTCGGCTGTGATACTCAAATTACCCAACCAATGGTGTGGCCATTGGAATGCAGTGAAAGCAGGAATTAAAAAGGTCACCAAAAGGTATAACTTATTTGTACTTATTAATTTTACTACAGACAATGTACAAAGAAATTAGTAAGTTCTAGAAAAACAATAAAAGACTCCTACCGAGTCAAAGGGGCAGTAGGCTCCTTTAACCACATTCAGCCAAAAACAAAACTGGGCTGGGTTAGATGGAAAATTATGAAAAAGTAGTGACAAGTGGCTAGCTCGTCGCCTACAAAATCACATACCTAGAACCTCATTTACCATCAGTCGCCTTTTACGACATGCCAGACAAGAGACACAGTTGGCACATTATTTTTTAGTCCCCGAACACCATGGGACTGAATGTTAATTTATTCTTTAAACATAAGTTAATATAAAAAATGCGCAAGTGTATCTCTCTGTATCTCTGTCTACGCTTTCGTGCCTACGTCATTTAATTTAATCAATAGGAATATAAATTGGAACACCCAAAGTTGATTATAAACTAAAATAAGCAAAGCTACTTCCCATGGGCACCAGGTCATACTGACCAGTAGCTTATTATAACACTTGAAACGTTGGTCTACATAAAGTAACAGTGGTGTGAATGCTCCCGTAAAGTCGAAATCAAATGATTATCGGAAAAAGAACAAATCGACTGTTAATCTATTCCCAATGTCACTTCTTTCTCGAAACTTGGGACATTTTCAACTAATTGAGATTTCAGTTACAGTATTTTTTTGTGAAACTTGGTACATTTAGCAACTAATTCAAAAATTATAATTGCAGTAGAACTTTTTGTGGCTACATTTATCCGACTCTTCGTTGGATAAATATTTTTTGTTAAAATAGAGCTTGTTTTACAACCAAGTATGGCCTGTTAAATTCATTTCTAACTAAAACTTGTGAATGCATGATATTATTTCTACCATTAAAATTCTCAGTGCTGGAAAATAAAGAGGAATAACAGTGAGCCAAGCACCAAACATTAGCTATTCACTTAGTTCAGTTTTATTTTGATCATAATCATAAAACTTTTGATCATTTGTTGTACTTCTATGTATTGGCATTCATTTTTGTATATACATACATACATACATACATACATACATACATCACGCCTGTAATCCTCGATGGGATAGCAAGTCAAAGGGGCAGTAAGCCCCTTTAACGACATCCCCATCCTTCAGTTCTAAAAAGAACAAATAAAGAAAAAAAAAATACTACAGATTCTTAATCTATACTTCTTTACTAATACTTTACGAATATTATAAAGCTAAAGAGTTTGTTCGTTTGTTGCGAACAAACTCTTTAGCTAACTATTGGTCCGAATTGGGAAAACCTTTTTGTGTATATAGTATATGGCATAATATAGTATAATGTTATAACATTAACCATATACGCGCGATAAAACCGCGGGCACAGCTATTTAGGATATAATAATATTAAATAGAAAATAATAACTAAATCTCCTATTATGAGATCTTATACTACTTTTTGACACGGCATGAGTCCCTTAACTTTTGCATTTGGTACTCACCGTGTAAGGGCTATCATTCTTCCGATCGTTCTGGTCGCTGCCGACCCAGGAGCTTTCCATCGTTGCCTGATTTTTCCTCGAGAACAAATCGTCATATTCCTCGCTTATGTGAGCCAAGTCTTCTTCTGGGATCAAATTTTTCAGTATTATGTAGCCGTTGTCTTTGTAAAACTGCATTTGTTCTTGCGTCAGGTGAACCATGGTTTTATTTTGGATTAAACTGTGCTCTGTATTATTAAAGGAAAAAATACTTCAATATAAAATAATAAACATAATTAAATTATAGACGTTAACGTTAGATTTTATGTAAAAACTCTTGATGAAATTTATTTGTCGTATTAATAATAATAAATAAATGAGTCTTACTTATTGGAACGAGATGTAATTTATACAATTTACAAAAAAAAAATTAAAACTAGTACCCAGCGCGGATGTACCTTATAATGAATTAATGTTACTATTGCGCTGATATTAAATCCATGCTCCAGCAGTCTTAGAATGAGTCGTGAGAATTTTATTACGACAATAATGAAGTTACTATGGGCGACATCCCTCGCGCCATCAAAGAATTTCCCCATTTCGTGTGGGAGTGAGGATATTTGCTAGAGTAAACGGTAGCCTACGTTACTCGCCCACAAATCATTGCTATATCAAAACGAAAACATTGTCCCGTATCATTGTGTTGTATCAAGTTAAAATAAAGATGGGTGGGTCTTTCCTTATTTGATTTAATCTAAGGTTTTTTCAGAAATTCTAAATATTGACTATAATAATAAATTAATTCTCCAGACTGACACATCTATTCCCTTGCCCCAAACTAAGCTTGTGCTTGTACTATGGATACTAGGTGAACGGATAGACATACTTAAATATGTTGTAAACATCCATGACTCGAGTACAAATGTCCATGTTCATTACACGAAACATTTAACACTAGCGGGATTCGAACCCGCGACGCTGGGTTTCGTGGCCAGGGTCTCTGATCTCTCGACCAACGGGCCAGTCAAATCCACTATAGGGTTCTAAAGTTACGCCCGCGCAGACATAAATCTGTCACAGTTTTATCAGCTGTTATTCGACATCATGCTATTTTGGAAATAAGAGTGAAAGATCAAACAGATTTTTTCCTTTGATTTGGCATTAAATGAAGACGAAATGGTATTATTTGAGTAATATCGTGACGAATTCTTAGAATTGGCTTTGTACCTACAATTTTACTAGACTAACCTCAGCTTTATTTGCATTACTGTAAGCATGTTATGCTAATTCAAAACTTTAAGACGTCTGTAGTCATGTAAGAAACTAAACGTTAATTAAAAGATGTGCCATTAGGGAAAATCGCTGTAAAATATAATTATCTACATTAAAAATGATGAAATGCCTTATAAGTATTTTTTTCCACAGATTATGTCCAATATAAATTTCAAATGATAATGGTTAACATGTACATAATATAATTAGGATTACGTTCAACATTTTTTATCGAAAGTAAATTAACTTAACATTTGTCGGGGACGACAGTGGTAGGTATCAAATAATGTACAATGGTATAAAACTCTACTTATGCAACGTTCGCAGTTGTTAGCTTTTAAGCTAACTTAATCTATAAAACAGAACGAGTTCCTTACCCCGACTAATTCTAGGTGTTCTTAATGCAGCTTTCCAATGTAAATTATTTCTTGAGTGTTGATTAAATAACAGCTTCACAAATGAAGACGCGATTAATATTTCATTTGCACGGAGAAATAAAAACGGAATATTTTACGCGAAGAGCTGAGATAACACTGAGCGTGACGGTCGGTATTCTGTTTGTTAATATATATTAAAATATATGTTACATATTATATCTTAAATCGTGACTCGCCACACTACTGGCCGGTTGCCGAGGTGTTGCTCAACATAATTTATCTCTCAATAAGGGATCGTTTATTATCGCTTAAAGTAGTGATCTTTAAAATTGGAGTGAATATTTTGGAAACTTGTATGAGTATGCCTCGGATGTTGGCACTGAAAGTGAGGTTATGACTGATTCTGTGGTACTAGCGTCTGATGAAGACAGCACTATGAATGAGATTTAATGGTCGATACGAAGTGTGAAAAGTGGGAAGACCGCGGGAATAGACAAGGTATCTGCGGAGATGATCAAGCTAGGTGGCGCTAGTGTCCAGGACGCTTTCTGGTTCTTGTGCAATTTATGCTTGAGAAATGGAAAGATCCCAATGGACTTGAGACGGGCAGTCATCGTGCCTTTTTGAATTCAAGGAATAGAGTGAAAAGAACGTTGGGAAAACTTCTAGGTAGTAAAGTCTTAAGCCAGAAGGCCCAGCTCGCTATACATAATGAGGTGCTGATGCCTACGCATAAAGAGCATGAAAGTAGAAAAACGTAGTTGAGATCTGCGAAGTATCACTCACAGATTACGTTCGGAATGGTGATGTAGGAAAGAGAGGCGGCCAGAAAGACAGCGTCGGAGTCAAGGTAAGATGAGGCATGCTCCGGTGGTTCGGACATGTGTAAAGGATGGATGACGAAAAATTTACTAAACAGATAACCAATTCGAAAGTGGAAGGATGTAGAAGTCGTGGAAGGCCCAGGCTCACCTACCAAGATCAGATTGGTCGTGTGTGTAACAGAAGGTGATGTTATGAGCCCTAAAAGCTGTAGAGCTTGTATGAAAAGGATCATGAATGTTGAAGAAGCAAGTAAGGTGTATAAGGACCGTGCCATATGGCGTTCGGTTCTCTCTGCCTTCCCCGCTAGGAAAGTGACGTGAAGTTTAGTTAGTTTTCTTTAAAATTTCAAAGACTTATCACTACAAAATGTTAGGCACGGGTAACTCAGCAAACATATTTTGATCCACACGGCTACTCAGGCGCCTTACTATAGCAGTTCTTTGAATTCACTCAAAATTGCCCCGAAGCGCAGCAATATGTACGACTGAAATGAATTATATGGTGTTAAACAGAATACTTTTTAAACCTTCAGGGGGTTTAAAAAGTATAGAGTGCAGTGGCTTGTGCGCGAACACATGGCAGAAGCAAGTTTGTTAGGTAACACAACTGACTCAGTGCATTGAATTGGCGTAATTTAACGGCGCAGGGCAGTAATACGTCTTATACGCTATGCAGACAAATTACGCCTGACAGAACTTTGGAGTAAGCGTTGTAACTGGCTGTTGGTATAAAGCGAAAAAGTTTTTTTTATTATCTAGTCAATTAATTGTTCTAATGACAAAGACGACGTCTTTATGTTTTTGATAATATTAAACAGCTTAGCCAGCGCAAATAATTAAGATGGTATTAAATGCGACCTTTGTTTGAAGGCTTCCATATCATCAGATTGAAATGCTAGTACAAATTGTTAGATTTTAGCAGTGAGAACAAAAATTTAAAGTATCAAAACCCGACTGCAGAAATGTAATTTTTGCGTGTATATTTCGACTTCAGGATTTTGGCGCTTTTAGCCCCCTGGCGCCTAAAGTTACCGTTCAACGCGCTGGCTTAACAGCTTCTGACTTTGAATATGGCACTATTTAACAGCCACTACTACGAATGTATACGTAACACGAGACTATGTTTACTATTACTATGTTTTCGCATTGTTCCCCCGGAGCTGAACCCAATACACACGTCAGCAGGGCTCGACAACAGTTCAACACGAGTCACCCACCCTTGCTCACCGCCCGTCTCAGTCGGCTGCGCAACATAATTATGTTTCACTGACACGCAAGAACACCGCTACATAGAACACGTCGTCTCTTTGTTTCGATTCGTATCATCGCCTGTCAGCTGACGAGATGGAAATCAATACGTCTTTGTTAGGTTTCAAAATGCAGGTATTGTTACTGATTGACTTATTTTAATTAGCGATAGTTTGCGATGGTTTGGCATGAACCATTCATTTGGTCCCGTATCGGTTAGTACTACGAGATGTTAAGCCTTTGGCCATAGCATTGTTGTTAAAAATAATACTGACTGACGCTGCAACACAGCTGAAACCCCAAGCTGTAAGTACTTGTATACCTACCCCTTCGGGGTATGTGTATATGCGATAGGGCCCTTCTAAGTTCTATATTCTGCGGAATTCCCATGGAAATTATATCGTCTTTTGCATCGTACCTATTTCCGAGGATAACTTGCTGTGCTTATTGATTTGAATTTGTAAGTGAAAATCACTTAATCAATCGTAAGTCATAATCATAGGTCATATGTTAGTCTGGGAATTAAAAAGAGTTTGCGGATTGTCTTCCTATGACTTATGTTGTATCATGAATAGCATATATGTATAGTGATTGTCATCCTATGTATGGCTTGTTGGGTTTCTGAGTGTATAGGTATAATAAGTTGTTAGGACTATAAATTATTAAAAAAATATATTACAGTACTTATCGATTTAATCAATGACAGATTTGCTACAAAAAATATTATCAACTAGCAGTAAGGCTCTAAGAACGTCCTTCTGATTCGGTGGTTGCAGTCAAAGTGAACGTTGCCAGCGCTCGCCCCAGTACACCTCCGAACGTAACATCACGCCACCGTGACGTCACAACCGGGCCACGCCCACTTTGGGCTAAGTTTCCGCTAAAAGTATATAATATTGACTGGCTCGATGGCGCATTCGGTAGTGACCCTGCCCCATGCACCAAGAGTTGTGGGTTCGATCCCCACCCATGACAAATATTCGTATGATGAATACTTGTGTTTGTTCTGTGTCTGGGTGTTAATATCCAATATTTAAGTATATTTTTGTAATACCACTGTTGATTCTGATATCCGTAACACAAGTGCTTAAGCTACTTACCTCGGAATCAGATCAATGTATGTGATGTTGTCAGGTATTTATTTATTTATAAACCACTCATGGAAATCCTACTGAAAAGCCTACGTATGGTTGACGATTATCGCCAATGGACCCCTGCGTAGGCGGTATGTCATTATGAGATCCCTTATTTATGCGATAATAGTGTTTGTGCTCCATAGCCTCTATACAATATTGTATTTGTTCGATTACCTAATAAAACTTATAGTGTGTTATATAATGCATACATACATAACATCACGCCCATAATCCCTGAAGGGGTAGGCAGAGTCAAAGGGGCAGCATGCCCCTTCAACCACATTCAGCCAAAAATAAAGCCGGGCCGGGTCAGATAGAAAATTGTGACAAGCGGCTAACCTGTCGCCTACACAATCACACACCCAAAACCCGATATACTATTAGTCGCCTTTTACGACATGCTAGGCAAGAACCACAGTTGGCACATTCTTTTTTTGTCCCAGATCAACATGGGCCAAGACCCAGACCAACATGGGACATGGATGTAATATAATACTTCGTTGTATATGAAGTTGTGGTCCCTTGTGTAATTATTAAGGACCATAGTGCAGTGCAAGCGCCCCCTACTAAGAACGGGACATAACGCAGATGATTCGTAAGCTCTCTCAGGCGTAGACACTTTTTGGTATCTAGACCTTTTTGCGAGTACACGGCACTCAGAGTGATTTACGTTCGCGAACTTTAATGCACCTCTCGTGGTTTGGTAGATTTATTGTCTCAATGTAAGTGTGATGTCGCGGGACATTTATCCGGACTTGATTAATGCATGCTTCCGTTTCGCATTACAATTTCAACGGTTCTTTAAGTCATTCACATAATTCTATTCTTTAGAGCACACGTAACGTTAAAACGTGGGATCGTTTCTTTTTTTACATTTGAATTAGTCGTGGACAGTGGCTGTAAAACCAAAGTCGCGGGTTCGAATGTGATGAAACATTTGTCTAGTGCAAATGTCCTTGAATACTTTTATAGACAACAAACGTATTTAAGTATGTCCATCGGTAACCCAATATGCATAACACAAGTATACATAGTTTGGAACTAGAGAATAGGGATGATGACTGCATTAAAAAACTATAACTCTACTAGCTGACCCGGCGAACTTCGTTTCGCCTAACAGTCAATGACACGTTCGTAGATTTACCATAGCAGCGCCATCTATTGATTACTTACTCAACCCAGTCGAAAGGTATCGACATCTGTTAGAATCATTTGGAGTTAACAGATAATTGTGACTGTCAAATAATAACAGACAAATAATTAGCAATAAATTAAAATTGCGACTATAATTTGAGATTTATACTATCCTATCTCTCAAGTTGGATCGAACTGCACATGGTGTGCGAATTTTATTATAATCGGTTAAGTGGTTTAGGAGTCCATTGAGGACAAACATTGTGACACGAGATTTATATATATTAAGATAAGATAAGATTGAGTCCGTCAGTTATATTATACAAAAATACTAGACACATATTTTTCGCTTTATTAAATTAACAAAAAATCTTAAGTTAGAGAGGAGCAAAGTTTCGGAGTGGGGGCTTGCGACGTCACTATTTTGTAAAAAAATTACGAAAGCGTGACGTCACGCTTAACTTAATGCATTGTATCTCCGTCAATGTTTGTTTGACAAATAAATAAAAAAATTATATTATTTAAAGTTCAATATTTTTTTATAATCTAACTGACGGACTAAACAGAATTTTTTAGTCATCTAGCCTATTGATGTGTCAGTCTTAAGTATGTTTATTAAGTACAACTTTATATCAACAATAACAAATCGCGCCCGTGTAAAGTCGGGGCAAGTCGCTAGTTTCTGATCTTGTACCAACAAGATATCGCGGGTCAAATATAAGTATAGCTTATCATTGTGTTGCTTAACAAATATTATGAACAATTATGTAATGATTGTGTAATGTTGTACTTCAAGTGTTCAAGTTAGTTTATCATTATTTTATCGCGTCACGTGTTATAATCATCGTGTTTGGTCAAATCATGCCAACTATTGCAAAGTAGAACATCAGTTAGTCTTGTAGGAACGAATAAAAGCTAACAACTGTATGTGCGGCTGCCTGAAAGTGCTAAATGCATATGAATAGCGGTTAAAATACCGCTATTCATATGCATATACAATGCATAACCGCTATACTCCGCATAGATAAAAGGCTATTTTCAAATGAGGACCGAACTTTTCGTATACCTCTGTGCGATAAAATATAGCTTATGTTCTTTTTGGTCGCGATACAAAATTGTTCTTTTAAGTCCCGTGTTGGTCTGGGACTTAAAAAGAATTTGTCAACTGTGTTTCTTGCCTAGCATGTCGTAAAAGGCGACTAATGGCACATCTGGTTTTGGGTATGTGATTGTGTAGGCGACAAACTAGCCACTTGTCAGTACTTTTTCACAATGTTCCATCTAACCCAGCCCAGTTTTATTTTTTGCTGCATGTGGTTAAAGGGGCTGGCTGTCCCTTTGACTCTGCCTACCCCTTCGGGGATTATGGGCGTGATATTATGTATGTATGTATACAAAATCTCAACAGGTGCTTTGCCATTACGTATGAAAAAACATGTTACGTTGTTAATTTAAGTTTTAGCTGAATGTGGTTTAAAGAGATCATTGCTTCTTGAAGTTTTCTTATTCCTTTGGGGACTGCAGGTTTAATAGTATATGTAAGCACGGTAATTCGTTGGTCCAGCGCCTAACCTCTCTCCGGTCATGTCGAATTGCCGTCTCACCGGACTATGAGAGTGAAGGAATAGGGAATGCACCTGTGTTTGTGCACTATAATATCTCCTGTGCAGTTGGGTAAACCTCGTTGAGATTGAGATTGGCCGCCGTGACCGACATCGGTTAGGAGGACATTATTAGTAAATATCGACACATGTCATGTTTGTAAGTTGCGGACCAAAAGATACTTAATCTATACTTTATCTTTATATTACTACTAAATCTGTAGAGGTCAATTCTGTACATGAAATATATTTTCAAAATAACTATCAGGGGGTGATTAGTGATCGATACTGATGCCAAAAATGCAATCAGTAAAATTTTTGTCTGTCTGTCTGTATTTTCCTTATAGAAACAAAAACTACTCGACGGATTTTAACGAAACTTGGTACAATTATTCTTCATACTCCTGGGCAGGTTATAGTATACTTTTCATCACGCTACAATCAATAGGAGCAGAGTAGTGAAGGGAAATGATGGGAAAACGGGAGAAGTTACTCCATTTTTTAAGCTTCCGTCGCGTGTGCAGCCCTAATGGTTAAAGTTACATAGAAATCATGTATGACGGAAATAGTCTTTATAATATTAACCATAAACGCGGGTGACACCGCTGGCACAGCTAGTATTATATAATTTGTTTGAAATACATTGCTGTTTAAAAGAGTCAATATCATAAAGCATTCCTTTAACGTGTCAAAACTTGTGTGTATTTAATCCACTGAGCACTAAAACAAATATATATCGGGTAATAAAGTGTAAAGACAAAAAAATGCAGTTAACAAACGAATCGAGTGCAATCCGAGTAAGAGACGTAAGCTTGCAGTTTGCACCTGCGCTCGGCGCACGTAAATATTGAACACAAACACAATGACTATCAATTGTGCTTGTTTTTTGAATAGTAATATGGTTGTCCCATGTTGGTCTGGAACTCGAAAATTATTTGCCAACTTTGTTCTTTGCGCATGTCGTAAAAGGTGACTAATGGTGTATTGGGTCTTCAGATTACGATTATGTAGGCAACGAGCTAGGTTTACACAATCTTCCTATTGTACCATAACGCCTGCAATCCCCGAAGGGGAAGGCAGAGTTAAAGGGAATTAAAATATATAAATATATAATTATAAAATACATACTCATTTAATCAATAACAGACTGCATAAATTATAAGATTACAACAAGAATCTCTATGGAAATCGGAATCTACTCTGGAATCACAAATTATGTATATATTTAGATAGATAAATAATTAACACCCAAGCTACCGAAAATGTTTACAACATGCATATTTATTGTGATATTGATTAATTAATCATGATCATTACACACGAATGGGGACGAGATCTGCGTCGCATAACTACGTAGTTTAATTGTATTTGTCATTCCCAATGTACTTTTATTATTTCTTTTTCTTTTAGTTCTTTACCTCCACTTTCCAATCTTCCGTCGAAGCATTATTAAACTTAATGTTAGCATTGTAGTTTCGCTTGAATTTTTAAATATTACATTAACATAAGAGACTTTAAAAAACAAAATTACGTTTGTATTTGTTCTTTCACGACAATTTGTTAACGAATGAACTTATTTGGCTCCAAATTTATTGATATCAAAATTCAATAATGTTTGTCAATTTGTCAAGCAAGTTAACTTATAAAATTTAACATTAAAAATCAGTGTTGATATTGATGTTTCAATTTGAAACAATGTAGGTAGTTAATTTGAAAATGGTATCACAGCAAAGAAAAAATATAATTTTAAGAGGCAGCTATCTTTCTTATAATAAAACTAGACTTGCCCGCGGTTTTATTCGCGTTTATGTAAAACAATATTATAAAGCATATAGCCTTCATCGATTAATAGGCTATTTAACACTGAAATAATTTTTCATATCGGTCCAGTAGTTCCTGAGATTAGCGCGTTGAAGCAAACAAACAAACTCATAAGTTTTATATAATTAGTATACATTAATTACTAAACTTCTTTTTGATAAACATTCGTTCAAACAGAGTCGGCACTCCTCCCTTTTACTCGTTACCGTGAGAACTACCTTTAGTAACGGCATTCGTTTTCATGTTGTTCATTATAGTAAGTGCATTCTGCGATACGATGCAACCATATTCCACATTACAATTGGAGTACGTTAGTATCTCATAGTATGGGAATTGAGTAGTAATAGCATCTTATACGTACATAACATCACGCCCATAATCCCCGAAGGGGTAGGCAAAGTCAAAGGGCAGCAGGCACATCATTTAACCACATTCAGCCAAAAATAAAACTGGGCAGGATTAGATGGAAAATTGTGAAAAAGTAGTGACAACTGGCTAGCTTGTCGCCTACACAATAACATACCCAAAACCCCATATACCATTAGTCACCTTTTACGACATGCTAGGCAAAAAACACAGATTGCACATTATTTTTAAGTCCCAGACCAACTAAGATGTTTCTTTTTTTATTTATTTAATGTATTAAAAATGCATAATCTACTAAAATATTATTATTTATTAGCTTTCTACACTTTCATTTTTATTATATGGCGTTCGGTTCTCTCTGCCTACCCCGCTAGGGAAGTGGCGTGAAGTTTAGTTAGTTAGTCAGTTTTTAAATACTCCTTCTTCATATAAACTGTATCTAAGCCAAATATACTTCTCCGTCACGCAATTGTCGTAAAAAGGGATACAAAGTTTTTGCTTAAAGTACTAATATAATGATTATTGTTAGAGTGAACTAGAAAATTATTACATAGAGCAGAGACTGGCGAATGCACATATTTGCCAATCAAATCTTACTAATAATTTATAGACGCGAAAGTTTATGGAAGTTATATATGGATGAATGGATAAATGTGTAGATGTTTTTGCGTGAAAGAGTTCCTATTTCACGCAAAAAGTAGGTACTGCATGGATTTTAATGAAACTTTGCAATAGTATAGCTTATATATTAGAATAACACATAAGTTATGGTTCATTGATGTACCACGCGAGCAACGCCGCGGGCAGACGCTAGTAGATCGATAAATCACAGTACGGATTTAAACCATTACCAGCGAACCATACCATTGCCATAAGGCATCCATATTCAGATAAATATGGACTTTTACCTTTGAGCTTTCATCGCTCGTGTATCATACATATATACATACATACTTACATACATACATATATACATATTGTATCAAAACTGAATGCTTCTAATGCCAAGTTCACTTAGCATAAGGTATTCAAGTCAATTCGCAATATACCACTATGCGAGTAATATTGCACGTTATTACTGCTACTAACGAAAGCCGATATCATATTACATTTCCTTTGACATTCATTTTGTGCTTTGCCGTGGTTAAACCAAGTTGAAAATGTAATGAAATGCATACACCAGTTTAAACTACGACGTGTTTTGCCGAAGTGGGCTGTAGGGAATGTGCAATGTGCATAAATGTATAATAAATAAGGTCAATAATTTAAGCGAAACCTCTTGTTTAATTATTTTACAAATTATTCTAAGAATAAATATAATTTCTTTTTATTTTTCTTACAAAGTAGCCATTCAGCTGAACCTTTTGTGTTGAAAGTAAAAAAAAAATGTTTTTTTTATTAATCTTTTAAATTAGTTCCTTATATAGATGAAGTGGGAATGAAAGTGGCGTGAAGTTAGTTAGTTAGTTAGTTTTTATATAAATACTTGAGCGGGGTAAGACGAAGATGATGCGCATCTATGTAATTTTAACATAACATTGAGCTAATATGAAAGTCTCATGTTATATATTGTCGAAAGCCCTAATAAGCATACAACCAATTTGTTTACATCAGCTGCACCGCATTAAATATCATTTAATTTAATTAAAATATTTCTGGGGTGGTGGCGTTATGTGACGGGTCGCTACATTCCCTAAAATATGGTTGAGTGAAGCGATGGCTGACACATACGTCATGCTTGGGAACAGATGCCACCTATGGGGACTGGTCTGTTCTGGTTTGGTTAATTTATGCTTAAATTTTGTAAACATCGTTATTTTATATTTTGGTGTCTGACAAGCCAACTTCACGACATGGTTCAAATGCAAATATGATCTATACGCCCCTGTAAAATATGTTGTTAAAAAGAGTAACTACCGAGTTTCTTGCCGGTTTCTTCTCGGTAGAAGCAACATTCCGAACCGGTGGTAGATTCATATTATTAGTTAATTTTCCTATTGAATTGACGATTTATAAGTGTTTGTTTCAAACCTATATAAATAAAGAGTATTTTGACTTTGACTTTGACTTCATTCACCTGAAGGAAACATATTTCTTATGATAAACTAAAATTATATAAAAGGGTGATTCTTCGAGCATGGCATTCTTTGTCAATGTCTAATGTCAATTTAAAAAAATATTAAGTTTGAAAATTGCCTCGCAAATCACCAAAGAATGCCTTGCTCGAAGAATCATCTAAAACTATAATAACAAAACTAGTTTCATGCCATGGAAGGCAGAGAGGACCGAACATCATATGGCACGGGCCTTACACACCTGACTCACTTCCTTAAAACTCTAAGAGACACAAGTAATTAAGTAGCACCAAGAGAGAATCCACTCAGCATTGTATAGCACCTTAACCATTTTTTTACATATTTGATTGACCCGTTTGGTCAGGGACTCTGGACACGAAACCAAGGGTCGCGGATTCGAATCCCGCTAGGTATTTCGTATGATGAACAAAGTACAAAATATGTCATCGAGTTATGGATTTTTATAAACTTATTTAAGTATGTCTATCCGTTCACCTAGTATCCATAGCACAAGCGTAAGCTTAGTTTGAAACTAGGGAACTGGTGTGTCAGTCTGGAGAATTTATTTATTTATTTACTGCGTAACCAGCAAATAACCTTTTTTATTCTTATTTTATCCGAAACCAGCAGCTATCGACATAACATTTAATATTTCTGTTTAAACAAAAAGCCTCAATTGCAATAATTACGAAACAAGATATTGCAATTAACTAATTTGCTTTGCAAAAGTTGAAGCGTTTTGGTGAACCGGCATTATAATAGCCAAGCTGCGATGTTTATTATTTATCCGTTAAACGAGGACTCGCGTAGTAGGTAAACGTTAGTTCGTTTTATAAGGGTTAAAAGTTAGATCAGTTATTATTAGATTTAAAGATCCAACGCGAAGTCTAACGCCAAAGTCTAAAGCGACGGACATTGTCCATAAAAAGTCAGTTTTCATGAATGACATGGATACGGGACTGGCTCGATGGCGCATTCGGTAGTGACGCTGCTCCATGCGTCAAGAGTTGTGGGTTCGACCCAGAACAAACATTCATAAGATGAGTACTTGTGTTTGTTCTGTGTCTGGGTGTTAATATCCAATATTTTAAGTATATATTTGTAATACCATTGTTTGTCTGGTTCCCCTATCTTAGGGTTACGAAGGTCAGATCGGCAGTCGCTTCAATGTAACTACCAGACTCGCTAAATCCCGGATCATGGTCTAAGCGGACCCCGACTAAGCACGGGACATAACGCTAGGAAGATGATGAGTTGTAATACCATTGTTGACTTTGATATCCGTAACCTTGTGTTACGGAGGCTTAAGCTACTTAGCTCGGAGTCAGATCAATGTGTGTGATATCATCTGATATTATACATACGTTTACAGTTAACTGTTATATCTCCTCGATTTCTTGAAAAATTTACATTTTTCAGAAATCTTTGCTCTCAAGATTTTGTTTTTAAGTGTAGTTTTTTGGTGTTGAAATAATATGTCTGTTTTTGTTCGTTATATTATGTTATACTCTGCATCGGCTTCAAGCTTCGTATTTAATACTCACTTGACATACAGTTGAAATAATAAATGTAAGTTGCTTGAATACACTAACACTCCCATTAGTTCATGCATAAGGAATATCGTATTACATATTCATACTATTTCATAGTGTTGCCGCTCGATAGGCCAATATCTATTTTCTATCGATAGGTTATCGATAGTTGAAGACAATCGATACTATCGATAGTCTATACGATATTGAAGAGCAATACCATCGATAGTATTAATATAATTTAGCAGAAATAATATTGCTATTCACCGACAGTATTGCACTAACAGAGACATTGATACTATCATATATTGTCCTATCGAAAGTATAGATGATTTGGCCGTAATTTGGCCGTAATTTGGCCGAAACTATCAATTTCAAAAACATATCGATTTTTCGATTTCGATCTCGACACTACATATTACATGTTATAATGGTAATTATTAATCATTAAATGCTTACTAAAGCGGGTACTGCACGCACGGCGTAGAATTTGTGTTTTTTGATTAATTTTAATATGGGGTCTCAATTGCATGGAATGGGGTCTTAATTAATTTAAATATAAGAAATTTATTAATATAGGTACATGTCATCCGTATATTAATAAACATACCAGTGGTCGTGACGCGCACCCTGCTTGTCATGGCTAACGCTAAATACTAAGTGAGCTCGCTAGAGAACGCTACTAACTGAGCGGAGACCATTTTGGTACCTAGCCTTTTTGTGTTTGAGAAAATTGAATTTTTATTTCATTTATTTCGTGTTCACATGTATTTTTAGTACCAAATAAACATTTATTTTCTTTCTTTCTTTCTAGTTATGTTCATATATACACATATAAAATGCTTTGTCCCGAATGACTGACGGATCAACGCACAGCCTAAACTGCTGATCGTAGAGCCCTGAAACTTGGAGGGTGTGTTCTTTGTATGACGTAGACATCCGATGAGAAAGGATTTTTAGAAATTCTCCCCCTAAGGGGGTGAAAAAGGGGGCAAAGTTTGTATGGGATGACGTGATTCCTTGGTACAATCAACTTAAAATTTTGAATAAATATTCTTTAACAGAATTGACTTCTACGCAGATGAAGTCGTGGAAAAAACGTAAGTATATATATCATAAGCTAGTATACATACATACCTATCATCACGCCCTTAATCCCCGAAGGGGTAGGCAGAGCTTGCGGCTCCTCAAACCACATTTAGCTTAAAAGAAAGTCGAGTGGGGTTAGATGGAAATTATTTTAAAATACTACTACTACTAGTCGGAATTAAAAAAAAAAGTGTTGTATAGTTAATTTATTGAGGAAGGCTATAGGCTAGATAACGCTGAAAAGAGTAACTACCAAGTTTCTTGCCGGTTTCTTCACGGTAGAATCAACATTCCGAACCGGTGGTAAATTCATGTAGCTTTATGGATCACCTATGTAAATTTGACGATTTATATGTGCTTTCTTGAAGCTTACATAAATAGAGACATTTTGAATTTGAATTTGAATTAAACATTAACCATAAAACTGCGAAACCAGGGGCACAGCTAGTAGTATGAATAATTTGCAACATATGTTTTATGTTGGCCACAAATCTAAACATTACATTACATTTTATTGTTGTACAGCTGTGCTGCCACTACTGTATTATCGGATACACAGTCGATAATAGTAAATCCCTTGGAAAGGACATCTTCCTAGCTTTACGTCCCGTCTAAAGTCGGTTTGTTTTCACTCGGCGAGAGCTAGTGGTGTTGTACGTACAGCTCCATAGTTAATATAGGTCCGCAGCGCTGTCAATAGATGGCGCTGCATGTATTTTAAATCGCGCATGCGAAACGTTTCTCCGGACCAATATATAGTTTAAGGTGTTTTATATAGAGAACTATTTAGGGGTGAGAGTTTCCCGCTCCCCCGCCAGCCCGGTAGGTAGTAAAGGCCGCCTTCGGCCAACTACCGACGTCCTCTCACAAAAAAAAAAAAAAAAATATAGAGAACTATCTCATAAACTTGTGTGTGTATATTTTATTGGGTTTTAATTTTAATTAGTCCACCGGGTTGCGACCTTAACCAGGCGGTTTATTCAGGTATAAAATACGTGATGCATCAGATGCAATAATATGCATGCATACGTGCCTCACTATCGCTCAGCCGTTGAAGAGTTACTTTCTGGAAGAATAGGGAACAGCCATTAAAAATATTTCAGCCATTCGATGCATTTATTGGGCAATATGTATCGCGGTATCGTTCGGTTCCGCCTGCGACCGGATATGAATAGCCGAGGTAAAGGAGGATTGGGTGTTACGTCTGCTCGTCGCCCCCCTTCGACAACCCCGTAGGGGTGCATAAGTTGCCACAGTGGACTGTAGGAGCTATCTTTAGCCGTATTGCCCCTTTAGACATTGTGCAGGGATGACAAACATAAACGTATAATATATAATATACTAATATATTTATATAAAGCTAAAGAGTTTGTTTTTTTATTTGCTTGAACACGCTATTCTCAGGAACTACTGGTCCGAATTTAAAAAATATTTTTGTGCTGTATAGTTCATTTATCGACGAAGGCTATAAGCTATCATAACATTAACTATAAACGCGGGTGCAGCTAGTACCCTTATAAAGTTTCGAGTCAAATAAATTGCTATTTTTGTTAAATAATTTTGGAGACCTCATTTTATTTGGAATATTGTTCTCAACTAAAATAAAATAAAGGAATACGTCGCTACAGAACTGGTGCTAGGATAAAAAATACCTAGCTGGACAAAATACATTCATACATACTAATACGGTTGCAATCCTCAAAGGTTATGAACATCTTCCTAGCATTGTGTCAAGGAACTTAAACCACATATAGTTAAAAATAAAATTAATGTGTTTGTTCTGTGTCTGGGTGTTAATATTCAATATTTAAGTATATATCTGTAATACCACTGTTGATTCTGACATCCGTAACACAAGTGCTTAAGCTACTTACCTCGGAGTCAGATCAATGTATGTGATGCTGTCTGTTAGATTTGCAGCTCCATAACACCATGTACCTGACACTAGTTTGGTTACACGGAAAATTGTAGTGTAGTAGTCAAAATCTAACAAACCATGGCATTTCTGTGTCGGCACTTTGAATGTGGATATGGTCCACATTCAGGGATATATGAATCTTGTATGTCCTATATATGTAAATATATTGAATTCGTGTCTCGCTTTGCACACATTATATTTAAACAATACCCTTTGAAGTTGCTTTGTTCAAATATATTCCCGCGCCGTAAATTAAAATGCTCCCAGCGCTGAATGCAGTACTTGTGCGTTATTTTTCAAGCTGTGGGATATAATTGTTATGCTATTTTTGTAAATTATGAGGTACTTTATTTTTGCTGAGTTTTCAGAATTAGGAACCTTATTTGGAGGCTAACGTTAAGAGCGGTGGTAGCTCAATGGTGAGGACACGCGCCTCATATCCGAGGCTAGCCGGATCAAATACAGGCGCGTACCTCAGGAATTTTCAAGGCTAAGTACGGATTGATACCACTTCTTCGACGATGAAAGAAACGTGAAATCCAAAATAACTGTGGATGTGTAACAATATCGTCTGATTTCCTTATCTAAGGATTACGAGGATCATATAAGCAGTCGCTCCAATGTAAGAATCAGACTGCTTAATCCAGGATCATGGTCTAAGCGGACCCTGACTAAGCATAAAGCAAATAGACCGAGACCCCAAAACCATATTAAAACCTACTATAAACGTGCTGGGACTAGCCCGCTTGGGTAGTGGGCCAATTTTCAGCTATGAGGGGCGAAAGGTAGAAAAAAAATTTTTCTACTTAACTTAAATTTTGATTGTTTTTTATGTATGTGTTGTAGAATACTGGAGATATACCTAATTACTTAATTGGAATGCAAGTGGAAGTCGAGCTGAGGAAACATAAAATATAACATTATCAGGTTTTATCCTCAAATAAAAATCTCCAATTTTGTACCAATTATCCCGTCCGGTATGCAGTTTAATTATATAGTCTCGTACTTTAATTAGAATATTTTTATGCAGCGTTATTATGTAAATTTTAATTATACATTGACTTAACCTTTTTCTTTTTAAAAAAGTTCTTCCAAATTGGCAAAAAGAATTCTCGTGGTGAAACTTCTGTCTGTACGTCACAGCTGTTTCTCGTAGTATCTTCCTAGCGTTATGTCCCATGTTTTAGACGAGGTCCGCTTAGACCATGATCCAGGATTTAGCGAGTCGGGTAATTACATTGAAGCGACTGCCGGTCTGACCTTCGTAACCCTAAGTAAGATAGGGGAACCAGACAATTTTTGGATCATGGTTACAAATCCAAAGTTGTTTGAATCTGCAGGTTTCATCACGATGTTTTCCCTCACCGTCGAGCTAGTGGTATAAATACGTACATAGACTTGAAAAATCCAGAGGTACGTCCCGGGTTTGAACCCGCACTCCTCGGTTAAGAGGCGCGTGTCCTTACCATTGAGCTACCACCGCTCTAGTAGGCAATTACGAACGCTGTCAACTTAACATTTGTTAGTAAAAAAATTGTCTGTCTGTCTAAAACAAAAAGTATAAAGTAATTTCACAATATTGCCAACTAGTTTTGCCACCAATCTACCCACCTGAATTTCGGTATTTGAAGAATGTTTATAGACCGTCTCCTAATGAAATTGTTTGTTAATTTATTATTGATTTTAATCCCCGAAGGGGTAGGGTACCCCTTTTAATCACATTCAGCCAAAAATAAAACTGCTGGGATAGATGGAAAATTGTGAAAAAGTAGTGACAATTGGCTAGCTCGTCATCTACACCCCCACAAACCCAAAACCCCATATACCATTAAGCCGCCTTTTACGACATGTTAGGTAAGAAACACAGTTGGCACATTCTTTTTTAAGTCCTAGACTAACATAGGACAACATTTTATAAATTTGATAAATTAAAAATTACGTTGAGTATCTTATTTGATTACTGTACTTAACAAACAAATCCTTAAGAACGGGGAAAAATTTATAATGTTCCCATCATTCATTCATAAATATAAAACATGATCTATATTGACGACTACAATATATGTATGGAATATTTTTAAAAACCACATAAAAGCCATGATAGTCGAGCGAATTATTTTGAAAAACAGAACGGACGTTTGAGTCTATAAATCCCGACTTAACTGATATTCCAGGGATTCGGGATTTTGCCCAGAAGTAAATGCATCAACGCATAAATGAAATCGTAAATTATTTGTCTGATAAAGGCTGTAAGCTTAAATATCACTTATGAATGGTCAGTGAAATGAAAATTTACAATCGTATTCGGAAAGTTGAATTTATTGAGAAAAACCGGCAAGAAGGTCAATAGTTACTCTTTTCCATCGCAATCACTATCAGTAAAAATATTACCTCCTAGGTTGTTTCTCGGTAGAAGCTACCTTTTGAACCGGTTGATATTGAATTTGTTTTGACGATTCATAAGTGCTTTGTTGAAGCCTATATAAATAAAAAAACATTTAATTTATTTTTATTTCAGCTAGTTCAAGGAGTTAATTCAATATGTGTATTTTTGAAGTAATTTATAAGTATTCTACTGTAAAGCGTACCTGTGAAACGGACATACAAACATGGATAAAACCACTTTAAAAATATCTTGGTATAAATGTCAATTATAATAGTGTCCTCCTAACCGATATCGGTCACGGCGGCCAATCTCAACAAGGATTAGCCCGCTACGCAGGAGATATTATAGTGCACAAGTGTCTGCGCAAAAACAGGTGCACACTCTATTCCTTCACTCTCATAGTCCGGTAAGACGGCAACAGGCGCAGGAGCGCCTGACCTCTCTCCGGTCATGACGATCAGCATTCCAAGCACGTTAAGCCGTTGGTCCTCCAACGGCTTAACGTGCTTTCCGAGGCACGGGGGTAATTAAACCGCCAACTACCTGACTCCGGACGTTACTAAGTAATTTAAATACCCAGCTACAAATTTTGACCCGACCCGGGAATTGAACCCGGGATCTCTTGGTCTTTAAGTGTCACATGATGCCACTAGACCAACGAGGCAGTCAAATATAATAAGTAGACCATCGACTATGTAGCATAAATCCGTTAAAATATTTGAAAATTCTAAGTGCTATGAGCTGATTTGAGTCCACGTAAACCCCACTGCAGATTCCGGCACTAGGCCACAATATTAACATTATTTACACCCATCCAATGAACAGTTCAAGTACTTTCAACCGCCAATAGCGCGAGTGCCAAATTAATTCCCTAAATGTATTTATATGTGCGCGAGAATGGCTCCCATAAATCGACCATACGGACCGGCCGCCCCGGTGCCAGAATGCGCCGGAATTTTCATGCAGGAACTATAAAAATAATATTTTGATGTACGGCTCCCGCGCGCAGTGTTTGCGTTTGTTAGTCATAACATTTTGTGCATTCTGTGCCAGTCGCTTCCAGCTAAAATTTGTTGAGAAACGTAGAGTAATTACATACGTGCATATTGTCAACCCAGCAATCCCCGAAAAAGCAAAGTCTGAGTAGCAAAACCCCATAAACGGAATACATATATATAATCAGGTAATCGTTATTAGCGACAGAGTCAAAGGAGCAGCTACCTTACCACATTCAGCCAAAAAATAAAACTGGTCCGGGTTATTAAAATTGTGAAAAAGTAGCGAAAAGTCACTAATTCGTCGTACTAAATCACAAACCCAAGACTCAATACAGTTGCCTTTTACGAGATTTTAGCGAGAAACACATTTGAAGCTTATCTATACTTATAATAAATCTGTAGAGAGGTCAATTCTGTACATGAAATATATTTTTAAAATAACTATCAGGGGGTGATTAGTGATAGATACTGATGCCAAAAATGCAATCAGTAAAATGTTTGTCTGTCTGTCTGTCTATCTGTCTATCTGTCTGTCTGTCTGTCTGTCTGTATGTTCCTTATAGAAACAAAAACTACTCGACGGATTTTAACGAAACTTGGTACAATTATACTTCATACTCCTGGGCAGGTTATAGTATACTTTTCATCACGCTACAATCAATAGGAGCAGAGTAGTGAAGGGAAATGTTGAGAAAAACGGGAGAAGTTGCTCCATTTTTAAGCTTTCGTCGCGTGTGCAGCCTTAATGGTTAAAGTTACATAGAAATCATGTATGACGGAAATAGTCTATATAATATTAATCATAAACGCGGGTGACACCGCTGGCACAGCTAGTGTCAAATAATTACCTACATTCGAACTTCTAGGAGATTACAGTCGTGCATGAGTTCCCTTGAATTATTTTGTATGACATTTTTAAAATCGCATAAAGCGCAATCGTCCTGTTGTGTTGTCTGTTCTGTCAGTCGGAGCTATTTCCATGAATCGAGTCTGTGACCTGTCACCGCTGTGAGGAATTCGCGGAACAGAGCGTCAGCCAGATAGATTGAAGATTTTGTTTTGTTATCGCCATTAATGGGAGCGCATTATATTTACCTACAGCTGCAAAGGAGAATGGTGTTCATGTTCTTTTTCACCCTTCATTTCGCGGAACACGATAAAAATGGGTCGCTGAACCTACATAATACGGCTTCGGCTTTAAAATTCGTAGTCGAAATTGCGGTCCAGATTTTACTTGGCAAACAGATTTAACTGTAGTAACTGAACATGTTTGTATGTCTTTTAGTTCGCTCATTCGGGTAAAAAATGTTAGTGCTTTGAAATCGTTGTTGATAAATTGTTCAATATGTACGTATTAGTTTCGACTGGCCCGTTGGTCGAGTGGTTAGAGACCCTGGCCACGATACCAAGGGTCGCGGGTTCGAATCCCGCTAGGGGCAAATGTTTCGTGTGATGAACATGGACATTTGTACTCGAGTCATGGATGTTTATAAACTTATTTAAGTATGTCTATCCGTTCACCTAGTATCCATAGCACAAGCATAAGCTTAGTTTGGAACTAGGGAATTGGTGTGTCAGTCTGGAGAATTTATTTATTTATTTATTATTTATTATTTATTACAATTTTCGTAACTATAAATATTTTACGATTATCAACACCATCACATCAATAGTTCCACTACAATGGCAATCCTTTCGCTATTTCCTAAACCTATGACAGGCCCGTTGGTCAAGTGGTCAGAAACCCTGGATACGAAACCAAAGGTCGCGGGTACGAATCCCGCTAGAAGCAAACTATTCATGTGATGAATATGGACGTTTGTACTCGGGTCATGGATGTTTATAAACGTATTTACGTAAGTCTATCCGTTCACATGCATAGCACAAGCTTATAAGCTTGATTTGTAACAAAGGAATTAGTGTGTCAGTCTGGAAAATTTATTTATTATTATGATTATTAACGATATTAACAAGACTTAACCTTTTATCGCGAAATCTGTGTTAAGTAATACAAAACTGCTAGTCGCGGTAATCTGTGAAATACGTCCGTCTCTCAAAGTTCGCGATAAATCTCCCCTTACAATAACGTAATGGCCATGGGCAGGCGAAGTGTTGCCACTTAAATAAAGAGGGCTGGACGCGGGTAGTTCAGAATGGGCGCCAGATAAGCGCAGCCATTACCTCCCTGAGGGCTAATGTAACTCGATTCGAGGGGCTACCTTTTCAGGAACAAAATCTGATGTACATTAATTTATCATATATCATCTGCGATATTCAACGTTTAATAATATAATAAAACATACATACACTCTAGTATTGTGACGCCCGCAATCCTTGAAGCGGTTGCAGAGTGCAAGGAGCAGGAAAGCACCATATTAAATTTAGTTGGGTTAGTTAGAAAGTATCGAATGTTTTTTGGCTAGATCGTCGTCTACATAATCACAAAACTAATATCCAATATACTATTAGTCGCTTATTACAACATGCAAGGCAAAGAACAGAATAACATACATTTGTTTTCGAGTCTCAGACTCACACGGAAATAATAAAACAATTTTATTTTTTCTGATTTTAATTTCTTAAAATACAACACTTGATGCGATTTGTCCGACGTTGGTCTGGGACTTAAAAAAGAATGTGCCAACTGTGTTTCTTGCCTAGCATGTCGTAAATGGCGACTAATTGTATATGGGGTTGTGGGTAGGTATGTGATTGTGTAGGCGACGAGCTAGCCACTTGTCACTACTTTTTCACAATTTTCCATCTAACCCAACCCAGTTTTGTTTTTAGCTGAATGTGGTTAAAGGGAACTGATGCCTCTTTGACTTTGTCTACCCTTTCGGGGATTATGGGCGTGATGCTATGTTTGTTTGTTTGTTTAAAAAAACGAAATGTGCAAACAATTGCATTAATATGTCGTACAGGAGTTATAAATAACTAATAGCGTGTATAGTGCAAATTGTTCCCATAATGTTTCCTTTTGCGTATTGTAAAGCATCTGGTGATAAGACATTTTCGACATTATTTTAATCCGCATCAAGCTCGGTTCAGGTACCTCGAGGGTACTATTCAGATCTCGGCGTCAAATCCTATCGTAAGTCCGCTGCCGAGCGAAATGCCGTGAGAAATGTTGGAGATGTTTCGGACAAAAGATTGTAGTTACTCGCGGTTGGTGATCTTTATGACGGAGGAAATTTTGCGCTGGAGTTTCGGCATATTTCAAAGTATAAGGAGCTCAAGATTCGCAGTTATCTATACATGTACACAGCTATACGAGATGGAAGTGGCTGTTTGTTATCACAATATAACAGCTTATTATAAAATGCATATGAACGAAGCTCGGAGCTTATATTAAAATAAAAAAGTCTGTCTATCTGGTTGGACTGAGTAATCTCTGAATTGGCCGACTTTAAAGGAGCTTTTATTAGTAAAATATTGATGTTGCTGTTTGTTGATAAGTGTGTTTCTTACCTAGCATGTCGTAAAAGGCGACAGGCGACAAATTTTTCATAATTTTATATCTAACCCAGCACAGTTTTGTTTCTGGCTGAATGTGGTTTAAGGGTCCTGCTGCCCCTTTGACTCTGACCCCCTTCGGGGGCTATGGGCGTGATGTTACGTTCGTTTGTTTGTTCCCATATAAATTTTAGTCTTAAATTTTTGGCAATTTCCTAAGAAACGAATAATATATGTAAATAAATCGACGACCTTATACTTTGTTATTTTATTAAACCAATGCACATTGCTACACTAAATTTTATAGGTAGTGTCAGCACCTTCAAACTCAAATGAATACGAATGTGCTACCATAACCCAGTCATCTGGCACCCCTAAATTGAGGTTATAGGTAGTTAACTCGCTGTGAACGATATTGACATATTGTTATTCAGGTGTGACGACTATCAAATATTAATACTTCAATGAACAGTACTGTTGCAAGTCATCAATCAATGCACAATGATATTGAGCGTCATCGATAATATAAATAGTTCTGTCGATAGACGCACTATTGCCGGACTATCGATAAAACTATCTGTAGGTACTATTAGGGAATGCAAATCTCGCGAGATTGGGCTCAAGCGAGATCTCGCGAGTGAATGAAAATCAATCTCGTGCGACACAAAAAACAAACACAAAACTGCTAATCTCGAGATTAGCAGTTTTGTGTTTGTTTTTTTCAAATAATAACAATATTTAAATAAATGAGCAAAATAATATTAATATTTCTGAAGTTCAGAATTCAATTGTTTCAATAACAGCAATCTAGCAAACTTAAGCAAACTAAATCTAGTAATAACCCGAGATTGATCAGAAAGTGAGGCCTGTTTTGACCATAAGGTCACTTTCTATTTTGGTCTTGACGTAGTCTATGAAGTAGAATCTATCTCTATGGGAATAAGATGACTTTAAAAGGAAAAATTCCCAAAGATTTTTATATAATACATTAGCGTTGAAGAAAGTGCGTCTCCCAGCGAGTCCAGGCCGTTACATGGGCTGGTTCGGAGTGATTCATTCCCCCATTATGACGCTGTTAACAATAACTTTATTGCCTACTTTCGCATCGCAGATAATGCTGGCGAATGTCTTCGGAATAATGCACTGACGCGGAATTGAAATTTATTATGCATATACTCGCGACCTCATTCTTCAGGATTAATAAATCATTCTGCTACTTTATTTTAGTAGGATGAGACTGTGGAATAATGCTGTCGGGCATTGGCTCTGTCATGAACATTATTTTACCGCAGAACACTCAATAGAATAGAAGACGCTAGTAGTGGTGATGTGCAACTTCGCGTTGACAACTAGTTCCCAATACACAAAACAATAATAAAGTTTAGTCATAGTCTAGTCATAGTTATATTAAAGACGGTGTGATAAATGCCATTAATGTTATAGATGTGAATGTTGTATTGTTCATCAAAAGCAAATGTTTTTTTTAATTATGCGAAAATAAATGAAAAGATCTGAAAGCAGAGAATTTAACAAACGCAAAAAACAATGACGATTAAATTTTACAGCAAAAAATACACTAAACATTCAAGGAAATTAAGCTAAAACAATTACGTTTTACAGAAAAAAATACAATACCATTAAATGAAAAGAAGTTCAAATATAATAGAATATAAAAAACGTTCAATTTATACGTCAGCCCATTCGCTACAACAATAATTGGTCTACCATAGAGTGGACAAGACTCTAATCGTGTTGCGATAAAGCGCAATTTAGCTCGCGCAGGACTAAATCTTTCTGCTGAAGAATGGCCCCACTCGTGGCGTGTGACGTAACAGTCTGGGAGAGCCGTCGTTGCCATTTGGATTTGTTGCCTTGTTAAACAAATACGGCGGTTTAAGCGTGTGGCTGAAGCCATCCCGGGTGTCTTGTGTCAATTTACGAAACAAGTTCAGCCGGGGATCTGCGTTTGACGTCACCATCTAAGATTAATAATAATAGCAAATCCTATTGCGAGATACTTGGTGCTGTATCTGCACTTATATTATAAAGCTGGAGAGTTTGTTTGTTTGTTTGATTGACCGCGCTAAACTCAGGAACTACTGGTCCGATTTGAAAAATTATTTCAGTGTTAGATAGCATATTTATCTGAAAGCCAGTTTTAGTTATATTTATTGTTTTTGTAACGGAGAAGATACAAAGGGGCTGACATATCCATATGGATAAAAGCCCCAAATTAAATAGAGAATTTAAAAAAAAAAAAATCTGGAAGCCTATAGGCTTCATAATACCATTAACGCGAGGCAAACTCCGGACACAGCTAGTAAATGATAAACTAGAACGGTTATTCGGACATGGTCTCAGAGTACACAGCACCATGCTCTACGGAAGTAATTCTATTTCAAGCATGAATATGTCCGTATATATAAATCTATATACAAACATATATATGTACATTTGTTCAGGAAAACGGCCCCTGACTTATTATAATAATAAAAAAAAATTAATAGTACATACATACATATATAATATCACGCCCGTAATCACTGAAGGGGTAAGCACAGTCAAAGGGGCAGCAGGCCCCTTTAACCACATTCAGCCAAAAACAAACCTGGGCTGGGTTAGATGGAAAATTGTGAAAAAGTAGTGACAAGTGGCTAGCTCGTCGCCTACATAATCATATACCCAAAACTTGATATACCATTAGTAGCCTTTTACGACATGCTAGCCAAGGAGCTTAGTTGGCGCATTATTTTTAAGTCCCAGAACAACATGGGACTACCAAACCTATAATTAAGGAAACGGCCCCTGACTAATTATAAATAAATATTCAAATAAATATAATTATTCAACGACATCACATACATTGATCTGACTCCGAAGTAAGTAGCTTAAGTACTTGTGTTACGGATATCAGAAACAACAGTGGTATTACAAATATATACTTAAATATTGGATATTAACACCCATTGGTGGTGAATATTGGATATTAACACATTATAATAATAAAAATTGTAAATAGTTATATTAATAAACTAATTATAACAGACTTAAATTACCAAATAACAGCGACACGGAGCACAATACCTACAAACAACACAACATTAACAAACCCCTCTGAAATACACTTCGCATTAGCTCGTCGATTTCAGCACTCCAGTGCTTTGCAAGATGCTAAGAAATAAAAATTAATAAATAAATAAATTCTATACACCGAATATTATAAACACAAAAATGAGGACGGGTAGATTAAATAGAAGGGTAAAATGTTATGTATAAATCTATACTCTTTCACGCAAATGACACTGACCTGATTTAAATATAAAATTCTATTTAAGTACTCGTAAGTATAAATATAAATAAGCAAATACCGTATTTTGTAATTTTCCGGAAACAAACTCTTTGGGGGTGAAACGAGGAAAATAAAGCTGATATGTTTCGAGACGTTGATTGCGAAAATTGCGTTTATTTTGAAATGCGAGACATTGGACCTGACGCAAACTCCTTGGCGCTGAGAGTCAGTTGAATTCAAATCTTTGAAGGTGTAATAAAATATTATGTGCGTTCTTGTGTATAAGCCACTGAAAGAATTAAGAAGAAAAATGAGTCAGGCTAGATATATGACTGTGAAAGAGTAGTGACAAGTTGTTAACTCGTCGCATGCACAATCACACACCCAACAGTAATACAACCTTAGTCGCCTTTTATGACACAAAGATCGTTGTGACGAACGAATAACGAAGTGACTCTTGTCTAGCATGTCGTAAAAGGCGACTAATGGTACATCGGGTTTTGGGTGTGTGATTGTGTAGGCGACAGATTAGCCGCTTGTCACTGCTTTTTCACAATTTTCCATCTAACCCAGCCCGGCTTTATTTTTGGCTGAATGTGTTTGAAGGGGCATCCTGCCCCTTTGACTTTGCCTACCCCTTTGGGGATTATGGGCGTGATGTTATGTTTGTTATGTTATGTTACTACATCAATAAACTCAAGCATTAGTAAGTATTTATGTGTGTTTTGGTGTGTAAAATGAATATAAAAACAGCTAGTTTTGACATGTTAAAAAAAAACAGTATTTAACTTTTTTGCAACTTTGTCTGATTTGTTTTGCATCGTTAAACTTTAATTTTAGTGTTACTATTACTAAAAGATCAATTTACCACAGATTACATAAAAATCATAGACTATATAAAAAAAAGTATACCTATACTATTTCTGTTCATACGTCCAATGAGGCTCCTTAATTATTTACTCACAAGTCCACGAGGTCAAAGCGACCTCATAAGGATGTTCAGCTTATTTATATAAACTAAATATAGTTTAACTTTTTAAACATCTAAAATATATTCCCTTCGACCTAAGCTAGAAATTCTACTCAAAAACTCCAATGGGAGTAAAACCAAATTTGTATGTGGACAAGGAACGTGTTAAGTTACCATAGCAATGGCTGACAAACTCGTTTCCTTTATGTTGACTAATACTACAATGCAGTCTACTTTCAAAGCAGTCTAGTACATTTTTGTAGTATTGGATAACTAGAGGACAAATAGACACCGAGAGGTTGTGTACTCTTGCCGTATAGGTGACATTGCTCAAGTTTTAAAATCAGTCAACATGCGATAACACTCTCACCATGCGGCACGTTTGAACCACATCTTATTATCTGTCACCCACTGACCCTGAACGTTGTTCCACAAAGACTAACATCGCTGCTGATACACTTGTAAAGTCTGCTCCGCTCACCGACTTGTGACAAATTGGATAAGTTCGAGGAAATCCAGACAGATTTTTATCTGATTCGCGGATTGGATTGCTTAGGTTTCTGCTGTGTATCTATAAAAAACGTACAATACCATACATTCTGTATATATACGGATAGTATAATATACGGATGTACAAAGATTTGAAAAATACAGTGGTACTCGTTTCGCACTTTTAATTTCAAAACGGTATTGAGCCTACACGCTGGTTTTGTAGTTAAAATTCAATTTCACGACCGACTTCAGCTATGTGAATGATATCTGGCTGTGTAATGGATTGCTAGGGAGGGTAACATGATATCAACGATAGCAAATAAAATGTATCGATGCTACAATAGTTTAAATTGCCTTTAAATCACTCAGTTATGTGCTTTTAATTTAATTTTCTGTATAGCAACACACTCCAACTCGACTCTAATCCAACTCGATATTTGGCTAAATGTGGTTTAAAAAGCTCAGTCCTTGGACCTTTCCTACCCCTTCGGAAATTGCAAGTATTATACTTGTATATATTATTTTAATTTAGCTATATAAACTTTATATATTTTTATGATCGCGCAAGAATAACTATTTATGTATTCACTATGGACTATATGACTGCCCCGTTGGTCTAGACTGGTAGCATGCGCCGCCTAAGGACCAAACCACAAAAAATTGTGGCTAGGTATTTCAATATTGAAATTACTCAGTAACAGTCCGGAGTCAGGAACTTGTTGGTTTAATCACTACTGTGCCTCGAAAAGCACGTTAAGCCGTTGGTCCTGCGCCTGACCTCTCTCCGGTCATGTCGAATTGCGGTCTCACTAGAATATGAGAGTAAAAGAACTGAGAGTGCATCTGTGTTTGCGCGCACACTTGTGCACTATAATATCTCCTGCGCCGATGACTAATCCTCATTAAAATTGGCCGCCGTGACCGATATCAGTCAGGACGACATTATTATTATTATTAGTGTATTTGAATATTTATCGATATCGATGCTTTGTAACGGTGGATCGTAACTAGGCTCTACATCAATAATTGGATTGAAAACTATCAGTGGCATAATAAATATTTGTTGATTGGAAACATTATGAGCTCAACAGGTTTTTAATTGCAGATGATTGTGATACAATTCAAAATGCAATAATGCTGTTCGTACGCATATTACTTTGAATATATAATTAAATTAGTTACTCTTCATGGCTGCATATTTATTAAGGGGAAAATAGGCAACTACCCATTAATATATACTTTATCATCATCATGTAAGCTTAGTAAAAAGTATTTAAGTACCTACCTAAATAATTCGTGTGATGAACACGGATATTTGTACTCGAGTCATACTGTACATAACATCACGCCCATAATTCCCGTATTCGAGTCATGGATGCTTATAAACATATTTAAGTAACTATGTCTATCCGTTCGCCTAGTATCCATATCACATGTATATGCTTAGTTTAGAACTAGGGAATTGGTGTGTCAGTTTGGAGAATTTATTTAATTACGAAGATTTTCCAAAAAATCCGTGGAACATGAATACATATATCATGTTATTTAAAAAAAGTACTCCAGTCTTGTAATGTAAGCTAAGCTTAGCTTAAGCTTTCTCCATGCTTATACACTATATGCTAGTGTACGAGTAAGATCCATCAAAATCGGTTTAGGAGTTTTAAAGTTGAATATTGCCTGTTAACTAATCACAATGAGGCCACTTCCATCGTCAATCGTTGGCTGTGAAATAACAAGTAGATTCGTTGCTTCGTACACGAATTTGGAAAATTATGACGACTTGATCTACTCGAATATATTTGTAAAACTTAATAAACTCTTAAATATTCGTAGGTATACCAATAAATACAATACTGCTTTTTGGGAAGAGTAAGAGTTAAAAACGTTTAAATCAATCAATGGTACATTTTTTTTACCAAAAAATATCTCGCCTTCTTCGAATTTGAAAGTTCCGGTAATTCAGAGCTAAAGTTAACATAAGATTCCGAAAATGACTTAATTTTCTTTGTCCTAGCGTCAGGTCCAACACGAGCTCGCTTCAGCCATGACTGAAAATCAACAAGTTTATTTGGTCTATTGAAGCAGTTGACCTTCGTACACATTAGAAGGGATCCAGTCATATTTGATTTTGTAACGCGTCTATAGCTCGCTATCTGAATACACGTAAACAATCAAAAACAAAAACATTTACGTATTTATTTATTTCAGAGTAAATAAATAAATAACAAATATCACAGACTACATCACATACTGATCTGACTTCGAAGTAAGTAGCTCAAGCACTTGTGTTACAGATATCATAAACAACAGTGGTATTACAAATATATACTTAAATATTGGATATTAACACCCAGACACAGAACAAACACAAGTATTCATTACACGAATGTTTGTCCTAGGGATCGAACCCACAACTCTTGGCGCATGGGGGAGGGTCACTAGCGAATGCGCCATCGATCCAGTTAATATGAAAACATAAAATTATTAAAGATACCTACTTCAAATATCTAGAAATAAAAAAGAAACGCTATACAAGCGCATTACGACATTAATTAAGATAATCATCTTATTGGTAACTAAACTAACTAATTGTCGTAAATTGTTATATTGAGCAACTGTTAATATTCGAAGCGTCAATAATTTCTTTGAAATTCAGCTGGTACCGACCTCAAAACTTATTATTTTTCCTTTCCACTTCTTAATGTGCTTCTATTTTGAAACCGTCATATTATTATTTTATTATAGTTAGAAGACATCTTTGTCAACGTATTGGATTAACTAACCTCACCTTATAAAACCTTTAGAGCTTTTCGTTTATTTAACAGACATCTGCGTCAATGTACTCGTATTTCTAAGGTTTACGTGGGTGTTTAATTTAATATAATATAATACTACGTTTTCATCCAGACGGCATTAAGCTCAGGTTTAGTAATAAAGAGCAGATTTCTCTTTTTAATCAAATAAAAAATTAGGTTGCTAATTTTAATTTCTATTCTTTAACAAGGTTGCGTCTTCATAAATACTAACGTACATATAGGGGAAGGGGGGGCAAGACGGGGTGACGGGTAAGACGGGGTACCGGCTCTATCGGCCGATCTAAACAACCAATCACGTTTGTCCAAGCGCGTGTCGCCAGGCCGCCATGACACCTAGTAGTAGCCAGGTAATAGCAGCAGTGAAACCACGTTACAAAAATTTTAACGACAAAAAACTATTTTTTGGTAAATTGCTTGTCATTTTGTGATTGAGAATAGGTCATGATAACATAGTAAATATCACCAATTCAAATATCACGTAAAGTTATTGTAGTGAGCCAGTGATTACGCTAACAGGTAATATTTTGTTTAAATCTGTAGTGACCGTTGTTTCTTTGATATTCTTTTATAAATCGAAATTGGATCGGAAGGGCAAGATGGGGTACTAGGGTACCCCATCTTGCCTCTCACTGCCTTCAGGTTGCTGACGTTGCATACATGAGACCATTGAGTACGTATTACGATCAGCAAATCACAGCTTGGCTACGTAGTAATCCAGGAATGGTTGCGACAGTCAGACAATTAGTAGGAATTTTTGGAAAGGCTTTCATACAGGCCTCTACAATGTTAACAGCAGTAAACGGATTTAAAAAGTGTGGTATTAGGCCATATGATCCATCAGTCTTTTCTAAAGCTGATTTCGCACCATCGTTGACAACTGATATTCCGCAAGCTGAGGTTATACCGGCTACTGAAGCAATAACTGTATCTACAACAGCAGTTCTGAACGAAGCGACCCTCTTAACAACTTCAGTTGATTATACGTCCGAGCAACCAAGTAGCCAGTCTTCATTGAATATCCCTGGTATTGTCTGATCTGTTCCCAAACAATTAATGCCTTTACCAGTCAGAAGACATCTCGAGTAACAAGAAAACGAGGAAAAACTGCAATCATTACTGGTTCACCGCATAAAATCGAATTAGAAGAGACCAATTAAAGAAAGAAGCTATAAGATGAAATTAAGAAAAAAAGGAAAGAAAATAGAGAAACGAAGAAAACTATAAAGAAATCATGTGTTAAGAAAAATAAAGTAAGTCAGGGTAAGAAAAATGTATATATGTACTGTTCCGATCTATATCTGGATTCCGAAGAAGGTTGGGCAGCTTGTATTTCATGCTGGAAATGGGCTCACTGCAGCTGTGCTGGTGTAGAAGAAAAGGATGAAGAAGAAGAGTTTCGATGTGAATATTGTCGACAGTAATGCATTGGAGTTGGCATACCCCATCTTGCCCTACCCAGGGGGCAAGACGGGGTGATGGGGCGGTTCCCGCTTTTTTATGTTTTATAATTCAATTATTATACAAATGTTGGTATGATACTTCTGTAATGAAAGACTGATTACCAAAGCTGATTATAAAAATAAAACATATCTAATTAACAATATAATAGCAGCTTTATTGTGCTTTAAACGTTAAGCACCCCATCTTGCCCCCCTCTCCCCTAATAGATAAATAAGACATTATTTAATAGGGTATTATCCTCAAAAAAAAAAATTAGTCCGTAAGTTAGATTATCAAAAAATATTGAATAGGTACGTATTTTTTGCTTTATGGTAGGTACTCGAAAAATTACAAAGATCTGAAATTTAGCGCTTGGACGGTAAAATTTTACACACCTAGTGACGTCACGCGGTACTTTAAAGCTCTGTATCTTCATTACTTTTAATTTGTTGAACAAAAGAAAAAATACGTTAGCAATATTTCTTTGTAATCTCAATAGTGGACTATATTTTTTTTTTAAGAAAATAACCTATTAGTACTAAAACCTGAAATAGCATAATAGACTGAATAATGATTCAATGCAAATTTTTATGCGTTTCTGAAATGTACACTTTACTGTTATATAGTTTTTCATTTTAATAATTAGGTATACTTATCATTACGTTCATTATTTAAAAGACATTTTTTTAAATTCATGCACAAACTAGTATCCCTACTATCACTATAACTAATCCCTACTAATATTATAAATGCGAAAGTAACTCTGTCTGTCTGTCTGTTACGCTTTCCCGCTTAAACCTCTCAACCGATTTTGATGAAATTTGGCACAGACAATCTTTAGACCCTGAGAAAGAACATAGGCTACTTTTTATTGCGAAAAAAGCGCGATATAACCGATTTCCACGTGGGCAAAGCCGCGGGCGGAAGCTAGTAATTGATAAAGTGTTTATACCACTAATTAGTTGGCATAACAATCGTGACTAAACTTATATATTTCGACTGCGATGATGTGATGGCATTTGCTAAAATGTACTTTGTTGACTGAAATCAATCATGGTCAAAGTGTATCCCAAATGGAAATGTTGACAAAGCTAACAAGTAGATAAATGGAGGAAACGCCTACCCCCCATTATATGTACTCGTAAAAAGGATTAATCATTGCCTTGACCGTTTCGAGGTTTCTACAGAAACGAGATGTTCTTACCAGACCCCTTTTGGAGTACATCAGCGGTGACCCTAATTGAAAATGGATCAATTTTGACACCGAAGGGCACCGGGATGAGTTTAAAAAAAATAGTATCGTTTCATACGGCCATCATTCAGACTGGCCCTTTGGTCGAGTGGTCAGAGACCCAGGCCACGAAACCGAGGGTCGCGGGTTTGAATCCCGCTGGGGGCAAATGTTTCGTGTGATGAACATGGACATTTGTACCTACTCGAGTCATAGATGTTTATAAACGTATTTAAGTATGTCTATCCGTTCACCTAGTATCCATAGTACAAGCATAAGCTTAGTTTGGGACTAGGGAATTGGTGTGTCAGTCTGAAGAATTTATTATTTATTATTTATTATACGGGCTGAAAGGTCATGTTAGGTGTGGATCATACATTAGTGGAACATTAACAGTATTTTTTTTACAGACGGAAATAAAACGTTTTACCTAGTATTTTTACTGATATTGTAAGATGCAGAAGTGAGTCTATCCATCTGCTTGTTACGTAGTCATGCCTAAACGACTACAGAAGGCGACTAAAGAATTTGTGATGAAATTTTGGTCAGCTAAAGTTCAAACCTTAGGAATCCTAAAAACATGACTACTGTATTTTGGAACAAATACCATAGGACACACGGATACTCTCTATATTAGAATTTCAGGCGGTGTCGCGGGAAAGCATAGTGATCTAAAAAAACAAGTAATATCTGTCTGTAGACACGGCGTGGGAGGCGACCTTGTCGAGTACATCTTACTCGCATATTCTGAGACATAATACGTTTCTCAACTCCGACCACGTCAAAACCAAGATAAAAGTTTTAATTTCTCTTCTTAATATATTCCTTCTTGGTCTAAATTTGAAATATAATATATCCTTTCGTTATTAGAAACACAAATAGCGCTTTTTAATCCAGCTATTTGGCAGGGTGTCACTAATGACCGATTCCGCAAAACAGCTGGCTGAATTTAGACAGTCCAAATTATTTATAAAGATATTATTTATAAAATAACATTCATATTATAAAATATTTGATGTTTGCTTGCATTGAATAGGTTCAAAAACTACTGGACCGATTGAAAAAATCTTTTACCAATGGAAAGCTACTTTATTAGCAAGTAACATAAGCTATATTTTATCCCCGGGAACGGGAACGCTGCTAGAATTTTTATTTAGACCAAACGGTATATTTAGACCAATTAATGAATTGGTCTAATATCAAGATACTAGGTAAATGGGAAGGACCTTCTACAGGTTTTGATTTTCTTGCAAAGCAGACTTAGTATTTGATATTAAATTAACTTGATACCGGTATACGTAACAGGCAACATGAGCTTAACAGTCAGATACCTAATGGTGTTCCCAAGAAAAGAGTCTTAACTACGGTTGCCATCTTTTCTTGTGAAAATTAAGTTATATTGATATCAAAGGTAGGTAAAAAAAGTACTTTCTGTCTTAATAAAGTACGGTATATTTTGCTTAAAAAATACTTCGCATTACTTTTAACAGGTAACTCTCGCGGCTAATCAACCCCAGTAGGTAGCTGCCGTTTCAATATACAAACACCTTTTTTTGGGTATTGGGTATGGGTAAAATTAATCCCAGAAAAATAAAATCGTGCGAAATATAGTATTTTTGCGTTCTTTATTTTGTTTTATAAAGTTAGATGAAAAATTGTGAAAAAGTAGTGACAAGTGGCTAGCTCGCCGCCTACACAATCACATACCCAACCCTGATATACCATTAATCGCCTTTTACAACATGCTAGGTAAGGACATATGTGTTCCTTACCTAGCATATATTTTGAAATCCCAAACCAACTTAATATTATACATATGTACTTCAGATAATAAAATAAATAGCACGTCTACGGTGTTAATATTCCTATTCTGTTTTTCCAATTGAATCGTGATATCCCCTCACTGCTGCGCTAGTGATGTCGTTCCATGATTAGATTTCAACAACCGATAGGATCGGCTTGATCAATTAAATCTTTCTAAAACTGGCAGTATGCCCGTTTGAACAATTTTGCTGACAGACCCGTTACATTATAAAACTACTAGCCGTAACCCGCGACTTCGTCTCGGTATTAAACAAATGAAATCGTTTATTCGTATTTTATGTCTGTCTTCAGAGTCTAATCTATGTCTATGATATATTTTTTTATATGATCTAACTCGATTTTCGTCTCCTTGGACACTGCCTTGCCTTGATAATATGTATGTATATATGGTAAATTTATCAAAATCGGTTCAGCTGTTTTGACGAAAAATACGAACATACATAAACATTACGTACTTACGTATATACAATTGTTAGACATTTGATAAATTCGCGTTCTGTCATTTATAGTTATCATGCGTCACTATAGGGGTCGCCCCATGTCGCCTCTAAATTTCCCGCGGTATGTATTGCATTATACTTTCTATCAAAATAAACTCTGTAATTAAAGAAAAATCTAAGTCTTTTCTTTAATAACTTATCAAAAAATACTAAGGATAGGGAATTTGCATGCAATTTGAAGCTGTGTCGTGGTCGCCTCACAAATGGAGGCTGGAGCAAAGTTCAGAATCCCTTGCCTTTGAATAATTAACGCAATACAGTCTGCCGGGTCGCCAGAGTACACTATTAACCCAGTCACTGTTCAGCAATGTTTAAATTATTGCGATTTCATAATTAGAATCCGCGCTCTCATTTATATTTTCCCTCGCTTCCTATACTTACAACAACCTGTGTAATTTTTTTTCATACGAAGACATTTTTGCTTAAAAGTGACAGAATCATAATGAGTGGTTAACTTTTTTTAATCGTTGGACTCATAATTAATTTAGTTATGGTCCGGGAGCTTGCACCAATTTTTGGGTAGGTGTTTGAGGCAAGCTGAAAACTTGTCCCATGCTTTTACCGTTATTACCCCAACATGGAACTGCAGACCTGGCTAGTGAGTAGCGGGGCTTTGTATTTTTTTTATTTTTAAACAATAGCATTATTTTTTTCCCAAAAATATGTTTGATGCTATATGCAATTTTAAGTATATGTTGTAGTTAAATGTTTAAAGAATTTAAAAAATATAAACCAGATGATTAAGTCGGGGTTTAACATTGCCAGACACATTCTAATATATTTTGAAAAATAATATAAAAAATGTATTTGAGGCAACTTCAAATCTTAATAGGGTATTATTTTTAATAAAAAAAATAGGATTCTAAAAAAGACAGATAATTTTGATGGGACATTTTACCTGCCTAATGATCTAACTATCTATCTATCTTGATTCAGCCCCACTACTCACTAGCCAGGTCTGCAGTTCCTTGTTGGGGTATAATAGTAGAGGCTTGGGACAAGTTTTCAGCTTGCCTCAAATACCTACCCAAAAATTGGTGCCAGCTCTCCTACTATTACAATTTAATTTTAACCATTGATTTTACTACGACTTAGAAAAAGTCTCAATTACTTATGCACGTCTATTGCATAAGAGCGACTCACAGCAACCATGTCTACCATTGAAATGTAAATAAAAAAATATTACGTTACTCGTAAACCTTTTTCAATTAACCTTTTAAATTCAGTATTAATTACTTATCCAGATAAATATGTCGGTTCCCTCATGAATTTTACTTTACTTCATCTGAAATCTGGATGGAATGGAAAATTTACAAGATATTTATAAGATATTATAAAAAAAAAATAACTCTGTCTGACTGTTATTTCTTTCAAGACAAACTACTTAAGCGATCAAGATAATAAATAGCAGTATATCAATGTAATCAGTCAGTCAATGTTAGTCACACACTAAACATTACATTGTGATTTTATGATGTCTTTGGGGTAAAATCGATATAAGTGAAATGATAACAAATAGTTGGTTGACGACTGAACGGGAAGAGAAAAACATACCGCGTCAACTGTATAGGTCATCCTAACAAAATGGCAAATAGTTAATGTCAATTTGACTAGCACTAGCTATTGAGCGATATATAAAAATTAACGAGCCTGATCATCGCATTGATGCGAATATTAACTGACGTTCATAGCCATTAAAGTGGAACAAAACATAACAATTAGTCATAGGCGTGCCTACCTCTGTACTGGGTTCATTAAATACATACATAGCATCACGCCCATAAACCCCGAATGGGTAGACAGAGTCAAAGAGGCAGCAGGCCCCTTTAACCACATTCAGCCAAAAACAAAACTGGGCTGGGTTAGATGGAAAATTTTGAAAAAGTAGTAACAAGTGGCTAGCTTGTCGCCTACACAATCACATACCCACAACCCCATATATCATTTGTCGCCTTTTACGACATGCTAGGCAAGAAACACAGTTGGCACATTCTTTGTAAGTCCCAGACCAACATTGGACAAAATTTTAAATTCATTAGTTGCCTAAAAGTGTTTCTAACGATATTTCTCCTTGCAGCCGTAGAAATAAAGCTGTAGGACCGACAGCTTGGCTAGCAGTGGTTCTTAACCGGTGGTCCGCGGACCACTTTGGTCCCTGAAAGCGTCCTAAGTGGTCCGCAGAGCCATCCATAAAAATCAGTTAATAATAACCTTATCGACATAACGCGACAGTGCGTGGCGCGAGTCCGAGCGAGGTGCAAGAGTGCGGGGAGGACCCTTTATTTCCATCCAACTACATATTACCTCCAAAACAATAAATCAATCAGATGGTCCATGATAAATAACAAGAAATTTTATCTTGGGGACCACTAGACAAAATTTCTTTTCAAGACAAAAAGGTTAAGAACCACTGCTTTAGGTACATCGATTTCGAAATTTCAAAACTACGTGCCCGTTCGAATCAAGCCCGCCTTGTGTCTTTACATTGAAACGGCCTTCGTAAAATCCAATTACATCTTTAGCAAACTTATGTACCCCGGGAAGTTTGGGCCAATCTATACAACTTGCAAATCGCGAGTTCTGGATATCTATCAAGTTAGTTCGGGCTCGGACCGAATACCAATGCGGGACGGGCCGGACGTCCGGGCGAGTGCGCCTGCCCACTTGTCGTTCGGTTATCGGATGGCTGTGATAATACGAGTTGTTTGTTTTGACGTATCTTCTTAGCGTTGTGTACTGTGCTTAGTCGGACCGCATAGACCATGATCCTGGACTTTGCAAGCCTGGTAATAAACCTTTTAATTTGAATCAAATCTCAATTACGTCTATGATACTAAATTTTAAGTCAAATTGCTAATCATTTCCACAGTGCATGAAATTTTTGTATAGTTTTATGCTAAATAAATTTCGAGTTGTAGCAAGTAGCGTGTTCCTACAAAGAAAACCCTTTTTTCCCGTAATTGGCCACCCAGTATAATATTATGTTACGTATAAAAAGTTTAAATATGTATCAAAAAATTTTCAGACAAAATAATAATTCCGAAATATAAATATTTCCTACAGAAAATTACTTTTTTGAAGGGGTGGAAATTTGTATATCTTGGTGTAATTAATTGAAAGGTAGTCTAAAAATTTTACAAGTATTTCTAAAAATATACAAATTAGCCTAATTTTAATTAAGGCGCTGATAATTATTAAGAAAAAAGACGCTGCTCTTAAAAACGTGGTAATTTAATTCAGATTAAAATATCTTGACATAGATTCTTAGATAGCTTGCTAGGAAATATAAATTATATTGCTTTATAATAAAGAAATATAAATATTTGACAAAATCATATACATTGATGCCAATCCAAAGTAAATAGCTCAAGCTATGATTAACATAATAAATTAATGTACAAGTACCAAGATCTGTGTAAAAAAAACTCTATCTCTGCAGTTTAAATGTCAGGACTGAAATGCTTAGTTTGTACTTGTACAAGTAAACGGGGACTTACGAGGTTGCAATCAACAAAAACAAATTTATAAATTAAACCAGCACTCTTCGATCGAAGAAAAATCTAAAACACTAAATTTTATATTTGTCAACGCCCATTGGCTCAAAAAAGTAAAAAAAAAAAACAAATTCAATATATCTACGTAACTCCATATCAATGTACGCTCCCCTCCACTTGTAACTACAGCGTCACATTTCAGCACGCCATTGAGGCCTGATTCGAAAATTATTTTCTATATTTTTAGAGCCCCCAGCATCAGCACAAACGATCCTATTCAAACAGCGAGGGCGTTCCCACGCTGACCCTCTCGAGCCCGCACCCTCAGAGGATAAAGGTGAGAGGGCACAGTTTCTTGAAACACAACGTCTGTCGAAAGGCATCGATTAGTATAACGCAGGATCTGGACGAAGAAGTAAATCGTTAGTGTAGGAGAGATAATTATGAAAGGAGAATATAGCAATCTGTAAAAATCTATTTTTTTTCATCTAACCCAACCCAGTTTTAATTTTGGCTGAAAGATTTCTTCCATATTGGTCTGGGACTTAAAATAATGTGCTAACTGTGTTCCTCGCCTAGCATATCGTAAAAGAGGACTAATGGTGTATGGAGTGTTGAGTTGGTGATCATGTATGTAGACAACGAGCTAGACATTTGTTTTCACAATTTCCTGTCTAACCCAGCCCAGTCTATTTTTGGTAAAAAGTGGTTAAAGGTCTCTTTAACTCTGCCTAGCCCTTCGGGGATTGCGGGCGTTATTATATGTATGATAAAGACTTGGTTCCGCGTGTCAATAAAATACGATTGAAACACCAATTCATTACCCCCATTATATTATTTAAAAACTTAAAACATCAGCTCCAAAAAAAAAACACTTTAAAAGATTCAAAACGCACCCTGTGCTCTTGAGGCGTAATCTCTAAGAAACAGTCCATCATGTGTCATATCACAAAGGTTTAAAACAACAACGCTAAATCAAGTCAGCGATTCGCTGGAACAAACCAAGAACACTTCTGAGCTGGAGCGCCCCTAGCTTCAGCAAACACTCCTATACAAACACGCGAAGATTGTTCCCGGCTGACCCCGGTGAACTCCGCGCCTGTGCAGAATGAAGAATACGAGGAAGTACAAGTTCATGAACTTCATATTCGCCGGTCGATAAAACTGTCGCATTAAAATGTTCTTCTTAACGCTTTGGGCTCGGTCTTATTTTTTTAGGCGCTGATAATCTGACAGCGCCATTGGAACAGTTGTGGCGGATACGATCCATGACGGATTTTCACTTCTTATTTTTTTTTTGTAACAATGTGCCCAGTCAATTAAGATCAGCTTTACACATCAAAAGTTGATTGTACAGATTTCCTATTCGTCGAATAATTATTTGGACTTAGACTTTTAAAATCTCTTAGAAATTCAAAAGTTTTAAATATTCCAGCCAGGGCTTAAACACCTTTGACAATATGAACTGCGTGTGCATATGAATATGAAAGGCTTTACGCACTGTCACTCTACCCGGTGGGGCAGGATAGTGTGTGGGACTCCTGGGGACAAATAATTCGGAGGTTACTTTTCCGGCCAAGGATAGTAGTGGCCAGGGTATACCTATTAACAGTGCAGGGATGTCATGGGCGATGGCTGAACCTTTCATCCACAACTCCCTCTGGCGACCGGCCCGCACTACACAGTGGGCACCACTGCCGCTATCCCATAATATGTAGATACCATTATGTAGGTAGGTGGTATGGTAAGGACACAATAACTGGAAACACAATATTTTAACAAAGAACAGTTTTATTGTTTAAAAATAGCTCTGTTTGTACGTATTCCGAATACATACAAATACAAATATGTATTTAGACTTAAATATTTGTCTGAATTGATGATAGATCTATTTATTTTTTGTTACAAATTTCGTTAGTCGTCTTATCCATTGAGCTATCACATTGTTATCTAAGATAAGTAAGTATTGCAAAAACTACAAAGATTACAATAAGTTTTGTTAAGTAACTTTCTCATTAATCAATATTATCATAATTTAAAATATGGTATAGTAGTATTTCTCAACCAATTCATAATTGTTTTCCGAATCTTACAAATTATATATGAAGTTTAACGGCCTTTTCAATTAATATGAAATTCCCGACGTTATTTAAGAACTAATATTTATCTTAATAAGGATTTATCCGAACTGAGGAAAATAGTTTCGAAAATACCAAAACATTTATAATTAATATTAATATTATAACGATATGCGATGAGTGTTGGCAGCTTCAAAGTGTACTTACCACACGCGCCTGACAACTGAGGGGTGCGGGTTCAAACCCGAGTACCTACCTCCCTCTGGATTTTTCAAATCTATGTACATATTAATACCACTGGCTCGGCGGTGAGGGAAAACATCGTGATGAAACCTGCAAATTCAAACAACTTTGGATTTGTAACCATGGCCCAGAAATTGTCTGGTTCCCCTATCTCAGGGTTCCGACACGGTTGGATCGGCAGTCTCTTCACTGTTATTATCAGACTTACTAAATCCTGGATCATGGTCTAAGCGAACCCCGTCTAAGCATAGGAAATAACGCTAGGAAGATGAAGATGATAAATTTAACGATAATTAATGGATCCATCCTATGGTAGAATCACATTAAGCTTATTAGGCCATAGCACTAGAATGATGATGATGTGGACATCATTATCTATTCTTAGTTGGGATTTGCTAGGCTATTAACCTGGATTTTCAAGTTTGGTCATTACATTGAAGGAACTGCCTACATGTCCTTCGTAATCCTCAGATACGCCAATGATAACTTTCATAATATAGTTTGTTATTTCGAGATATCTGTTTAGGCTATTAATTGGCTGCCTCGTTGATTTACTGGTGGCTAGTACCATCTGACCAAAACTTGTGGCTGAGTGTTTCAATATTAAAATTACTAAGAAACTAACTAAAGCTGTTGGTTCTGACTTCCCGCCGTTCATGTCGAATTAATTGACTACGAGAGTGCACCTGTGTTTGTGCAGATGCTTGTGAATAATAATATACCCTGCATATTACACTAATCCCCGTTGAGATTGGCGCTGTGACTGAAATCGATTACGAGCCGGATATAAGGTTTAGGATGAGTAAACCATTTTGTACATTCGAAAATCTCTGCTGCAAGTTAATGTAAGTATATGCACACAGGAGTGTGTACACATGTGTATAAATAATTTAGTTTTTTAATACCATAGAATGTTATAGTAGTCACAATTTTAGAGATCACCAAACTAGGTCTAGTCTTCATACAAGTACCAGTAGTATAAAGTGCAAACAATCTATATCGGCAACTCAAAAACTTCATTGGATAGCCTAGGTTGGTAATATCATTAAAATAAAATTTGAATATATCCAAATATTTACTCTTTAACATTAATCTAAAGGGTATTTTACGACTGTATTAAGTTAAAATTCCTATTGTAATAATTTCCGGTAAGCGAATTGCGGTGTTGCTCAGAATAGGTATCTTTCAAAATGGCTGCCGTAAATTTTCTGTGAAAATCAGGTTAAAACAACCGTTTTAACAAAATTTTTATTCAACATTTTCAGAGAGATTTAAGAATCGAATTAATCAAATTTCGGAAATTGGGGAGCTGATCGTTTAAAAATAATTTACTACATTTTCGGCTGTATTTTATAGACTGTTTTTACTTGACTTTGCCAAAAGGGGTATTATTTGCAAGCGTTTAAGTAATTATCCATATTTAGACACAATATCTAGCTACATACAAAGTTTGGGCTATATATTGCCTTAATTCAATTTTCTTTTTTCATTAGTCGACCGTTACAAGTTGATAATGATATTTATCTGTGATAAATGTATTTGTTTTTTTTGCGTCATATTTATTGACGTTTTTTGACGGTTTTTAATGATGATATTTGACTATTGGTTTTAATGCTAGGGCTGCTGTTAGTAGCTCAAACCGCCTGACAATAGTTAGTAATTTTTTTCTTTTGAAATTAGAAAGCAAAGCATGGAATTATTATTTCTAGTATTAACTTTATTCAAAAGAATTTCTAGTATTAACTTTATTCGCTGTCGCTGTTAGTAGTATTTCAACGACTTTGTAATATATTAGTATTAAAACTAGGGTCAGATTTTTGTGGAGACTTGACCTTATTCTTAGTTTGAAAGCCACACAGAAAAAGGTTCGAAGACAAAGATAAGAGTATTTGGCAATAAATAGTGACAGTAGACCGCGAGCCAGACAAATGGCGATAAGACTACGAGACCTCCACCGCATTCTAAAAAGCATTGAAACACTGGATAACACTACATATTTGTAAGATATCTTAAAAGATTCTTCGATAAATAAAGGTATAGGTTTAAGACCTTTATTTTTATTAAGACCACACTACCTACGAACAAATTGGTAGTGTATTAACAGTGCAATATACGGAGCCATGATAATATAAAGCATAGATGAAAATAACCATGAATGTCAAGAAGCGAGTGAGGTGTGTAGGACCGCGTTATATGGCGCTGGTTTTTTTTTATACTTCGCTAAGGAATCGCCTTTAAAATGGATTAAGACCTCTATAGTAAAAAGAACATGTAGTAAAAGAATACTGGATAAATAAAACGCTAGAAGGTGAAGGTAGAACATAATAAAACAAAATACAAACTCCGCGGAGCCGCACAACATCAGGGGTAGGTGGACGACAAACAACACAGGTATAAAAAATACCGCAAAATACGTAGGTATAATTATTTTGTTCAGTCCACGTAAGGGAGGTCGCGGGAAACAGCTAGTTTCAAATTGGAAAATGTAGGTCGGCAAAGTTCTTAAATATTGACGAACATTTTTTATCTCAGAAACAGCGTGACACATAATGTGTGAAATGTTTTGTAAAAATTTTCGTCAAATGTTTGCAAATTTCGTTGTTTAGGATAATGTGCTTAACATCAACATTGAAAAACGTACGTCTCAGTATTTAGTTACACTCATGTGATAGATAATTTCGGTGAAATTATCTATCGATGAAGGATTTATTCGTAAAACCAACGGTCGACTAAGGGTGATTTCGGTGAAATTATCTATCGACGAAGAGTCTTTCGATATACCATTCTAGGTTCGTTCGGGGCAAACATTTAAATTAAGCTTTCTCAATCTGGAGGCACAAGAGTGCACTGAGATTTGGTAACTTTTTGTCAGTGCGAGCCATATGAGCTTGCTTTGGGAACATTTTACATAAAAATGTTTTTGGTGGGATCCCACTATCACGCTACTGCTAATTTATGTGTACGTCAAGCCAACTTTTAAGCTTGATGTTGCCGACCCTGCCCTCATTTACTTGTATATTCATACTTTTTATACCTTTTATTATTTTTGTATTCAAGTTTAGAATTCTCATTTTATTTTGATATAAGGTACCTACCTATTGTTTTTCTAGCAGTCTCTTTGTAAATATACCTACGCCTGTTCACACCTTGTCAGTTTCTGTCATTTATACTTACTTGAAATACTTTCAAAAGCTTTGAGAAGCTAACTAGAACAGCTACGTATTATTTGATCTATCCACAAGACAATCCATTAGGAATCACGTAAAAATAATATATCACAAAAATATGTAATTTTAAGAGTCGCAAAAAGTACAATATGTTTTTATATTTCGTTCCACATGAGAAAAGGAACTAATTCAATCATTACGTTGTCTGTCTGTCTAGCTGTCTATTAATCCGTTTTCTCAGAAGCGTGTCGAGTGGTCTCGTGTTATCCTCAAGTATAAAAGTTCATGGTCTCCCAGAGTTCTGAGGGTCAAGTTTCTAAGAAGTGTAAATAGTTAATATTTTGTTGCATCATTTTGTTTCTGTTTTAGATACTGCATCTTCATTATCACTGTGCAGAAACTATAGAAAAAAGCACTTGTTTTGTATCATATGTGATACACGATTTTGTAAAAACGCTACAGAGCTCTAAGTACAAGCAAGAATCACAACGCATGCTTGTACTTAAGCAGATTTTTATAAATGTTAGTTAAAAACTCAAATTGTCATGGTTAATAATTACCTATTCACAAAAACTCGCTTGCTATGATATACATTAAATTCTTAGTATTATTATATGTTCTTAAATTCTAGATTAATTAGTACCTATCACCACTAATTGGTCCCGTGTCTGATGTAGACGTCGGAGGTTGACTTTTACTTGTTGATTGTTAAACAAATGTTAAGATTTAACTTGAAGCATAGATTTAATTGCGCAAAATTTTATTTTAATCACAAGCCAAACATTAACAATGCCTATAGAAGAGCATTATCTAACTATTTAGTACACGATTTATTGTTAGTATATATTATTTCCCCACAAATGCAAACAGGACTCCCTATAAATTGATATACAGTTGCAAGTAACATCTTGCGGCAAGTGACATGTCGTATGTATTCGCGTCACTAAAAGCGGCGACACTTATATTTCTTAGGTAAATAAAAGCTTTAAAAAAAAAAACTAAATTACATTAAACCTTTAATTATTTTGAAATAACAAAATTAATTATTTTCTATGAGAACAATGACAAATGAGAAGTGAGTAGGTGAGTGCCTGGTCCTATCTGCTCGGAGCTCTTGTGATGGCGTGCAGCTCTAAAATAGCGCGGTGTCAGCATTTCTTATTCTTAAATTACGTCATAGGATCTTGATATATATAACACGAGCGTGTTCCTTGTCTCAATAATAGCGTGAAGTGGGGCGTGGAACTAATGGGATTTTTTATCTTGGTTTGATTGCGATGACACGGCGTTACTAAGTTTAGTTTTTGACTTAAAGTGGTTAAAGGAGATTACTACTTATAGGACCTACCCTTTCAGAGATTGAGGGCGGAATGATGAATATGTGTACTTTGTACTATTCCCCACAAATGCAAACATGATTCCCCAAAAAATTGATATACAGTTTCAAGTAACATCTTGCGGCAAGTGTCATGACGTACGTATTCGCGTCACGCGGCAACGCGCTTACGCTAAAAGCGTCGACCCGAGCGTGTCCCGTGTCTCTTTAACAGCGCGAACAGTGGGGCGAGGAGCCAATGGGATTTTTTATTTGTTTGTCTTATAAAAGGTTCAATTCCAATGTTCACACAATATACAAATTGTTTGAAAATAATATGTTCTTTGAAAACACACCGTATTTAAGACATTCGTTAAGATAACAATACTCGTACTAAGTAACTGCTGTTTTTATATTATAGAACCGTATCTATAAGTATTTTGCTAATATAGTCGACAAAATTCTCATAATTCTACTTTTCTTGAATGATCATAATCTTAAATTAAGTCTGATTTGTGACATCGAATAGATAAGTGTAATTCAAATTCAAATTCAAAATCTCTTTATTTATATAGGCTTCAAAAAAGCACTTATAAATAGTCAATTTAAACAGAAAAGAAAACAATACTACCGGTTCGGAAGGTAGACTATCGAGAAGAAACCGACAAGAAACTCGATAATTACTCTTTTAAATGCCAAAATTTACAATTTCGTACTTAATAATCTATAGGTAACAACACTGCAGGTGAACACTTTATTTTAAAGCAAATTTTTTACCACATATGATACTTGTGTAATCACTTTGTAGGAGCAGTGTTTCCTACTAACAGTTGCGTCTTGGAAAAGGCCCTACAAAATACAAGCCTACAAGTTTAGTTACCCTTTCTGCTATTTTTACCCTTTAAATTCATCACGCGCTGAAGGAATTCGTTTTAATTAGAAGAAATGATCAAAGTGCCTATTTGTATCTGCAACGGCGATATCCTGGGGTCGAAGTCCTGGTGAAACGAAGATTTTCATACTTGTTTCGTTTTATATACGAGCCTTAAATATTATAACCATGTTACGGTATAAAATGAGAATAAGAGTCTCATGCTAGGAGTCATAAAAACCATTGAGCTTGTATGAAAAGGATCATGAATGTTGTATGATGATGTGAGATGTGTAATGATCGTGCCATATGGCGTTCGGTTCTCTATGCCTACCCCGCTAGGGAAGTGGCGTGAAGTTTAGTTAGTTAGTTAGTTTAAGAGTCCGATGTTGGTGTAGGACTTAAAAAGAATGTGCCAACTGTTCCTTGCCTGCCAAGGCGAATAATTGCCTACCAAGGCGAATAACGTTTTCTTTTGTAAATTTTCTAGTCCCGAGTCCCGAGTCCCGAGTCCCGAGTCCCGAGTCCCGAGTCCCGAGTCCCGAGTCCCGAGTCCCGAGTCCCGAGTCCCGAGTCCCGAGTCCCGAGTCCCGAGTCCCGAGTCCCGAGTCCCGAGTCCCGAGTCCCGAGTCCCGAGTCCCGAGTCCCGAGTCACGAGTCCCGAGTCCCGAGTCCCGAGTCCCGAGTCCCGAGTCCCGAGTCCCGAGTCCCGAGTCCCGAGTCCCGAGTCCCGAGTCCCGAGTCCCGAGTCCCGAGTCCCGAGTCCCGAGTCCCGAGTCCCGAGTCCCGAGTCCCGAGTCCCGAGTCCCGAGTCCCGAGTCCCGAGTCCCGAGGTCCCGAGTCCCGAGTCCCGAGTCCCGAGTCCCGAGTCACGAGTCCCGAGTCCCGAGTCACGAGTCCCGAGTCCCGAGTCCCGAGTCCCGAGTCCCGAGTCCCGAGTCCCGAGTCCCGAGTCCCGAGTCCCGAGTCCCGAGTCCCGAGTCCCGAGTCCCGAGTCCCGAGTCCCGAGTCCCGAGTCCCGAGGTCCAAGTCCCGAGTCCCGAGTCCCGAGTCCCGAGTCCCGAGTCACGAGTCCCGAGTCCCGAGTCACGAGTCCCGAGTCCCGAGTCACGAGTCCTGAGTCACGAGTCACGAGTCCCGAGTCACTAACATGAGATCTAATAACTTTTTGACAGTGCGAGTCATATAGCCTCGTGTTGGCAACATTTAAAATGAAAATGTTTTTGGTAGGTAGGTATATATTTTAATTTCAAAAATGCCAGCAGTGCAAATTTCAACCTTTTTTTTGACCTTGGAAATAATGCACACATAATAATATAATTGTTCGGTCCTTAATTAATATTCCACTAAAATGATATTTAAATAGAAATCTCGGGTTTAGCAACCACTACAATATAGAGAAAAAAACAGTAGGATAGTGATTTCCTACAAATTTATTTATTTTTGTTATATACTTTATTTACGCCACTCAAATTTACATTGAAAATGTTAAATGTTAAAAATGTACCTAGTTAAAAGAAATAACTATATACAAATTTATTAGATTTAAATGAAATATTGTGAAACTACGTATGTAGTATAAATAACTGAACCGGCTGGGAAAGCTTAAAATCAGATGGAAATGCTGTCATTAGAATCATTTTAATTGCTTTCCGAGACTGCTGCCCAAATTTTGACTGCAACTTTCACTGCAGACACCTGTTCTCGTGGTTTAGGAAGTAAATAAAGACAATCCTAGCATATCGTAAAAGACGACTAGCCAGCTACTTGCTACGACTTTTTCACAATGTGTCATGTAACCCAGCCGATTTTATTTTTGGCTGAATGTTGTGAAAGGGGCTTGCTGCCCATTTGACTCTGCCTAACCCTTCGGGGATTACAGGCGTGATGTTATAAAAATATATTAGGGTTATGCGAAAAAATATATATATTTTATTTTATAAGTGAATGAAGTCGTGTGCGACTGCTAGTCAGAATTAGAAATAAGTATGTTTCCAAGTAAAGATGTCTCACTGTATTTGAATGCTTTGTCCTTCAAACGGTGAACCGTTGATCGTACATCAAGACGTACCGAGACAGACGTAATTAAATCGGGTGAGATAGCACTTCCTGAAATAATATTTTCATTTCCTTCACTCGTAATGGACATTTATTTAATTCCTCGGTCCATTAGCGGAGTGTTCCCTGGGATTTGGCTACTTGCACAAAGCTTGCGTTGGTAATCTCCAAGGGACCGATTAGATGAAAGATTGGGGTTAAAAATGTTTATGCCCTTTGAGACCACACACGCCCTCAACACAGTAGATGGATATTTTAAGCCGTATCAGATAGATTAAACATACGTTGAACTGATTTAAAAAGTATGTAACTTGAGCATTTGACAATAATCCGAATTATTTTGAAACTTTTTGTATAAATGTAAATTTATCATCATCAATATATACTTAGTCGGGTCATAAGTTCTGTCAAAAACTTTTGATGTAATTACTTATACACCTTTTAACAATTATTTAATAAATTATATATGAAATGAAAGGTCATTAAATGTATAATATAATTTTATTTACATTATTCGAAATGGCCTCCCCCATTTTGAACACATGCCCTTAATCTACGCGGCCAGTCATCGATCGCTGCACGCACCACATTCATATCTATTTCTGCCGCTGCTTTAACCAGAGATGCTCGGAGAGACTCCAAATTCGGGTGAGTTTTAGCACATACTTTTTCCTCCAAATATTGCCATATCTTGTAGACCAGTAGGTTTAAATCTGGACTAGAAGAGGGCCAGTCTTCATGCCGGATGAAGTCAATGAGGACTATCGTTTTTTGTCTTACCAGGTGGCGCCACTAAAGAGTGAGGTCCTAAAGTACGGATGTCAAAGTTTGTTATTATGGACGCCAAAACAAAAATTTACATTTAAATCTTATTTAATACAATAGAACCGTAGAATAAACGTATTGGCCATGCCACAGTGTTGCGCAGTCCCGTTTTGCTCGCAAAAAAAAGCGGACACAAATTTCCGAAAGATAAAACTGTCTCTTAGCAGTATTTTAACTCATATTTGCCATAATTAATCTAATGTTTTGCTAATTAAATTACTGTTGCGAATAAATATAAATAAACCCGCGTAGCCAACCCACAAACAGTCACATTTGACCATCATTTGACATTTCGGGGACCTCACGCTACACAAGCGCCCCTGGTGGCGAATTCATACGCGATAGCCCTCATTCCACGAGCGATCAACCAGCCTTGCGTACTTCGTGCCTTATGAGCCGGTGCAGAGTCCTGTTGAAATATCCAATGCCTGTTCCTGAACAATGTTTGAGAAAGAGGTTCCACTATGTTTGTTTGGACAGTATTTTGATAAACTTCAGCACTTGTTCTCATACCTTTTTCACAGAAAAACACCTCAGTTACGCCTGAATAGGAGACTCCAAGCCAAACCATGAATGAGGAAGGGTAATGCCCACGCTGGACCCTCGTAATACGCGCGCTTGCTTCTTCACTGCTGTGGGCATACACCTTATCATTTTGTTTGTTAAAACTTTCTTCAATAGTAAAAATTTTTTCATCCGAAAAAAAAATTTTGCGGTATTTTTTTCCCGCGTACCGTCGTAGCAAAGCGCGGGATCTGTCTAGCCTAATTTTTTTTAAACGCTCGTTCAAAAAATTTCCAGTCTTTTTACGATAAGCTCGTAGTCCCAGATCTTCATTTAGCACTCTTTTAACAGTGGTTCTGCTTAGCCCCATCTGCAGAGCTAGGATTTTTTGTTTACGTACGGAATTTCGTTCGATTCGCGCCTTCACTGCTTTGATGACCTTATGTGTCCGAACTGTGCGAGGTCGGCCGCTTCTCTTACGATCTTCGAAGCTTAACTCTTCGGTGTATCGTTTGATAGTACGATAAACAAACCGTAACGTTATTTTCAAATTTTGTAGAATATTGAAAATGTCTTTTGGCGTGTAACCACAGCGGTGCAACGCGATAACCGCGATTCTGTCTTCTTTATTCGACCACTCCATATTTGAAAATGAATAAAAATAATTTATTTTTTATTTTCTACAAGCGCGAAAGTTCTATTTTTAAAATTAGTCGAAGAATTTCAGGCCAGTATTCGAAAATTAAAAATATAAGGTTTTGACAGAACTTATGACCCGAATAAGTATAAAAATCAATGCCACTTTTCGTTGTAATTTTATAACTCAAGAACGGGCTCCAAACCAAATGTTTAGGTTTTGTTCGGACTATTTAGTAGATGGTTCTTTACATAGTTTGCACAAAATCGTTAGAGCGGGTTCTTCATTTATCGCATTTTTTGTAATAAATAAATTCAATAAATGGCGGATCATATTGTTAATGATTGTACTGTCAACACTGAAAAAAGTTTCAATTTGACAGCACAATCTCCATCTGAAAAAAGTTTCAATTTGACTAAATGAATTTGATGTTCTGATTTTTTTTAATATTTCACTTTATACGTAGCGAAGCACGTACCGGGCTGCTAGTTTCATATGGATTTTTTTCTATGAGAATTCACAACAGGTTTATAGATATTATGTATAAATATTAAAGAGGGTGATAAAGTATGTAGTTAGTAGTAGTAGTAGAAGGTAACATAAATAATATATAATCTGAGCCTAAAATAAAAAAAAACATAATAAATGGGACATATACCAAAAATCAGACGGAGTAGGTATCACAAGAAAACAGCACAGATAAGAATAATAAAGGTATACAATATATCCGATTGTCCGCTCTCTTTGTTAACAAAGAACCCCGTTTCCGCACGGAATCACTTGTTTACAAACATGACGTGTTTCCGACGTTTCCGTCGTACTTAGTTCACTTTGGTGGGTAGTTGAACAACACTAATCATAATATATAATACATCATATATGCTTTGTTTAAGAGAACATCAAAACTAAATTTTGCTCACAATTTTTTCCGAGATAATGTCATTAATTTTAAAAGCCTTTTTTTCTTCGTCTTTTTGAAAGCTTTTACTCGAACATTTAATTTTTATCAAAAACGACACATTAAAGGATCTTTCGTATTTTCACATGTATGAAACCCGTAAAATACAGGACTATTTTTGATCGAAAGGCGAAGACAGCTTAATACGAACGAGCACACGAGATACGCGGCTCCTTTTAAAAATCCTTGCACATATTTTTTTTAATCTAGTGAAGAAAAATATTATGAGAACGTGTCAATTTAAATAGCTACTAGCTAAATAGATATTAGATGTCTACAGTAGCCTTTCGCATATGTAATTATGATGTGTTATTATTATAATGACTAGCACCAACACACTTTTCCGTATTACTACTTTCATACTACTTTCATGAATGATGTAATCACTAAATTCATGTTGTGATATCCTGTTATTGGCTTTGAAATATGTATCCTGTTTCTTTGTACATAACTAACTAACTAAACTTCACGCCACTTCCCTAGCGGGGTAGGCAGAGAGAACCGAACGCCATATGGCACGATCCTTACACACCTCACTCGCCTCTTCAACATTCAAAATCCTTTTCATACAAGCTCTACGGTTTTTATGACTCCTAACATCACCTTCTTTTAATACAGGACCAATCTGGTCGTGGTAGGTGAGCCTGGGCCTTCCGCGGCTCCTACATCCTTCCACATTCGCATTGTATATCTGTTTAGTCAATCTTTCGTCATCCATTCTTTCCACATGTCCGAACCACCGGAGCATGCCTCTACTTACCTTGACTCCGACGCTGTCCTTCAGACCAACTCTCTTTCTTACATCTTCATTCCGAACGCAGTCTGTGAGCGATACACCGCAGATTTTCCGCAGCGCACGCATCTCGACCGCGTTTATTCTACTTTCATGCTCTTTCTGCCATACCCAACTCTCGCTTCCATATGTTAGCGTAGGAATCAGCACCGCATTGTGTATGGCGAGCTGGGCCTTCTGGCTTAAGATTTTGCTGCTTAAAAGTTTTCCTAACACTCCATTCACCCTATTCCCTGCATTCACTCTTCATTCTATATCAGCGGAGTACCTTCCATCTCTACTAAATGCAGATCCTAGATATACAATTTCATTCACCTGTTCCAGCACTTCTTTGTACATTTGTTATGGATTTGCTGTTGGATATTCAAATAAAATAAAATAAATTAATAATAAAATGTGTTTCCAAAAGCTAAGGTCAGATTTAAGACACGCCTTGTATCCTGGTAGGCTTCAAGCACACCTCAAATAGCAACATGATATATATAACGCTAGAAAGATAAATTGCAGAATTTCAGACAAGAATTTATTTTATTCTTACCCCTTCCACCATCATATTGTTCAAGATATAGGTACGAGATACAACGTAGTTATCTCTGGATGATATAGCTTCCTCATTGTAAAATAGTCTATGGCGAACACGAAGAAAAGCTCAAAGCCATAACAACGGATGACTGAGGAAAAGAGGACTAAATTTGAAATATATGAATATGAATATTTCGTTCTATAATGTCATGTGTCTTTCCTTTCAGCTAGAATATATATTTAAAGTAAAACAGTGTACGTTTTGTCTGTTACAACGCGAGATAGGGAAAAGTTAATTACGTCAATGGCTCGTCCCCTCCCGGATGAGTCTTTGTCCAACTAATGGGGATGATATCAGCGTCACAATCTGACAATAACGCGATTTTCCTACGTCCGTCTTTGAGACGCGGTCAGACGATTACTTGTGGCTGATGTGTAAATATATAATAATAAATTAATTCTCCACACTGACACACTAATTCCCTAGTACCAAACTAAGCTTATACGCTTGTGCTATGGATACTAGGTGACCGGATAGAAATACTTAAATACATTTATATACATCCATGACTCGAGGAAAAATGTCAATGTTAATCACACGAAACATTTTTAAGCGGGATTCGAACCCGCGACCCTCGGTTTCGTGGCCAGGATACCTCACCACTCGTCCAACGGGCCTGTCATAAAAGTGTAAAGACTTTAAGAGATGTTACACTTCGGCGACAGAGATCCCTAATTTTATTTAGATTGAGAGCAAATAATGTGATTCCGAGATTATACAAGGTATGTTTAGTATATGCGAAAGGGGTCCCTGTGCGGCAGTCTTGGCTCTGGCGTGGCTCGGCGCACAAGTTGTGCCCTTGCTGTTGGCTCTTACATAATAGGTTCGACCATAGATATTCTGCTAAAAGGGCTACATAATTGTTGATTTATGCAAATACATATAACGGGTTGTTCCTAAATATACAAATAGTTAAAATAGAAGTAAATTATTATAAATGCGAATGTATGTATGGATGGATGTTTGTTACTCTTTCACAAAAAAACTACTAAATGGATTTTAATGAAACTTTAGAATAATATAGCTCATAACGCCTAAATAACATATAGGCTATGTTTCATCGATGTTCAACGCGAGCGAAGCCGCGGGCAGAAGCTTGTGGATAATAAAGACAAGACTATAAAATCTTGTCTTGGTATATATAGCCTATTATATATAATGTCCGACTATCTTTGACTGGCCCGTTGGTCGAGTGGTCAGAGACCCTGGCCACGAAACCATGGGTCGCGGGTTCGAATTCCGCTAGAGGCAAATATTTCGTGTGATGAACGTGGATATTTGTAATCGAGTCATGGATGTTTATAAACGCATTTAAGTATGTCTATCCGTTCACCATCCATAGTACAAGCTTATAAGCTTATTTATGGACTAGGGAATTGGTGTGTCAGTCTGAAGAATTTATCTCCTTACATATTTATTATCTTACTTAAAGGCAAATTTCATAGGTATAATTTAGACCAGTATTCTACAAAATGTGATTCATCGTACACTGGTATTCCGTGGTCATTAGTTGGTGCGGAAACACGGCAAGTTTTGTCAGCTGTAAGTTATTAAGATAATGTCTACAACTGGGACAGTGCTAGCGAGGGTTTTACTAAATAAACACCGTTTTATTTTACGGTGTTCCTCTTAAATTACTTTTTTGATACGGTAAGCAGTTCTTGCAGTTACTTAATTTTTTTTTGTAGCAACATAACTTGCCGATGCAAGCTAAAGCTAGCTGATGTAAACCAGCTAGCTTATTTCGACCTTTGAGATTTGTCATTATTTTTAAGCCTTTACATGTTTCTGTTAGAAGTATTCAATCCGTTTTATGATAATTACGCGTGGTAGAGTTAACAACAAAATAGCTAAACACAAGCTTTATAGAGAACACTCCATAACGCGTCATACTTATGACGCGTTATGGAGGACTTAGATCAAATATGCCTTAAATGATTAAACTTTCGCTTTGCATTATCACTAGAAATTATATTAACTGCCGAAAAGTCAAGCTGTAGTAAGTAGTCATGTATTCCCCCCCGCCGGGGTCCTCGGTTTGTCGTACCGGGGGGGCTTAGTAGGCCCTGACATGGCAGGGCTGAAGCGAAGAAGGACCCCGAGGTGAGCCGCAACTGCACGACTTGCTACCGGGCAGTTGCGGCGGTCCGGCTGTAGACCCACTGCGGCCGGACCAGGGTTGCCGAGGAAGAGGAGGAGCTGAGTGTTGTCGTTGCTCGCCTCCCTATCCTCGGCAACCCGACAGGGGCGCGCTGGGTCGCGTCGTGGTGGGTCGCAGAGGGATTGAGCGTCTCGATGCTCTCCCTCTGCGACGACAGGGCTAGACCCTCAATCTGGGTCGCCGGGCGGAAGGCGGCCCCTTCGACGAGGCGCTCTCCGCGTGTCCCTCTGGCTTAGCAGAGGGCACAGCGCGAGAGTGGGCCCACGACGCCGGTCACGCGGATGATCGGCGTCTGAATCCTGGGCGGAGTGGTTGAGACATGCTGGGTGGCCTGGCATGTCTCGACGCGCGCGCGTGCTCGGTGCTGTGCATCCGACGACTGTTGTCGTGGGCTGTACAGCATCGACCACCGCCGCGCGAGGTGGGCCGCGTAGCGCGGCACGCGCATCACCGGAGGAGCTGTCGTATAGTCCCGACAGTGGGGATACAGGCTCCTCCGGGACTGCGCCGCTGGAGGCCACGTTGGGGTTTTAGTCGGTTCGAGTCCGACACACCGCCCTCTACTTCCCCGAGTAGAGGGTGACGGCTCGTGGGAGTTTCCCCAATTAAAAAAAAAAAAAAAAAAAAAAAAAAGTAGTCATGTATTACATAATGCATAATGCGTTTACTCCCGACAGTATTATGTCTAGTACAAATATCCTGTTTTGACAAGGAGGGCAACAGGCACCGTAGGAATTGGATCGATTGTCACAATGGTAAGTAATTGGACCCCGTCCTTTATGATGAGTTCATTGTACCGGAAACCGTTCATGTGTATCGTTCATGCCAGCCTTCGGGTGTAGATCTGACCAATCTGCATTCGCTTTTTAGCAGACACTGATCCGGCTTACTAGTTTGGTCATCGGTCCATCCGATTTACCCATTTCCTGCAAAATTCTCATACTATGTTAAACAAGTCTTGAACCAGATTTATGCGAAATGAAGGAAATGTCCAACCCAGCCCACTGTCCCATGTTGGTCTGGGACTTAAAAAGAATATGCCAACTGTGGTTTTTGCCTAGCATGTCGTAGAAGGCGACTAATGGTATATCGGGTTTTGGGTGTGTGATTGTGTAGGCGACAGGTTAGCCGCTTGTCACTGCTTTTTCACAATTTTACATCTAACCCAGCCCGGCTTTATTTTTGGCTGAATGAGGTTGAAGGGGCATGCTGCCCCTTTGACTCTGCCTACCCCTTCGGGGATTATGGGCGTGATGTTATGTATGTATGTATGTAAAGAAATGTGTGTGTCAATTTTGGACTGTCCACGAAACTTATATATTTCTGAAAATCTAAGCCTGGAGACAGGAATAGAACCGTGAGAAACTTCAGAGGTCCCATTCTGATAAGTAAGCGTGTGTAACTATGGTTCAATATAACTGATTATCTTGCCTAAGGATTTAAAAGATCAGGTGGCAACCGATTAATGTAAAATTTATTGACAGTCATGTGATCTTCTGAATAAAATGAAAACCAGACTCACAAAATCTCAGAACATTGCTAAAGTCGTCTCCATCCAGGACTACGACGACACATAACACAACGTCGAAGAAATACATTTTATTTTTCAGCAAGAATATTTGCAGCAATGTTACACACAACTGTTAAACGCAACACAATATATTAACAGTACATTTTAACATTAAGACATTTAAATTCAAAAGCGGGAATTGCCGGGCCGTAAACCAAACGGCGTCATAAACACACGCCGAATAGTCCGGGGATGTCACACAATCTCAGAGTGTAATAAAACTCAGAGGCTGAAGCAGATTTGACTTGGGATCGAGTAAAATGGACTTTAGAGGGCCAGAAAAAAGGGCAAAGATGAAGTTTGGTATGTGTAACGCGGTGATAATGGGAATCGTAGCAGCAAAAAATTTGTTGTGTTTTCGAGATGTCTTCGATTTGCATACGAGTATCAAAATTTGGTTTAGACCAAAATGGATAATGTAACAAAAGAAAAAGTAATAACTAGTTATAAAGTTACATACATGAGTACAAGTCTAATGCATAAGTAATGAATAGTGGGAGTCAGGATCCCAGCAAATGGCAGGTCGCGATGAGGAACAGCGTGACGTTATGCACATTTTGTATAAAACCGTAAAAATGAGGACTAATCTGCGCATAAGCTGGAGTAGAAATGAGTAGTTAAAGATCTAACTCAAGATCTAACTCTTATTCAGTTAAAAGCATTAGCGAACATTACCTACTAGAATAGGTCGCAATGGCACTAATAAAGATGAACATTGCATAATAATATGAATACAATTTGTAGCTATATATCAGATGTAGATTGAGTGCATTTAACTAAATTTCGTGGAAATATTTGATATTTTTAGGTTCCTTGTTCCTTAGATAAATAATTAATTGTCTCAATAGTACAGTGGCGCCACCTACTTAAGACGTATGGGGGACATTTATTCATTCAGATTGTCCTACCTTTTACGTTCTATTGTGAAATAGAATGAGCTAACAATAGACTTAGTAAGATGTTATTTTAAAAGTAGCATAGCTATTTCCTGATAACATCTAACTACACACCGATATTTTATCTTGCAACAGTTAAATGCAACATAACATAGATAGCATCGTGACATTCAAATTCAAATGCGCAAATTACTCAGCGATAAAACGAATAGTGTTATAGCCATATATAAAGAAAATGTTTGACCTGAGAAATTACGCAACCTTGCGGAGGCCATAAAGTGAAGTTGAAGATTTGACTGGGACCCGTAAGTGCAGGTAAATAAAAGCAAGGTTTCGGTTTAAGCACGTGCAAAAATGTGGTGATGGGGGAAAAATAGGAGGAGTGTTTTGAAGAAAATTTCAAATATTATTTAAATCAGGACTTTCTAAATGAGACTAGGAATAATGTAACTAAAAAAACATTATGATTAACTTCATGTATAAATTAGTATGGGTTCAAGTTTAGTTGTAGAGTGCGATACTTTTTTTTTCATATTTAACTATGACATTTGGAATTTTGAATTAGCTTAAAAATTTTTAGGATGTAGGTACGTAATATGAGCGTTTTGAATTAAAATTGCCGACAGACACCAAATTCTAAAGATTATATGGCTGTTTGTTCATCAGGCCACGAGATTTTCAATAACTACAGTTATTATTTGCCATTTAGCTACAAACGTCATCAAAACATATGTATAAAGAGTATTTCTACAGTTTTTAATTTAACTTAAATATCAGTGTCCATTGCAAGTCAACCCTTGCAGTTTCGCAAACCAAATGGAAAAGAGCGACTTATCAGCGAAATGGAGTAAAAATATTGCAACGCGAATGCATAACCAAAAGGGAATAGTTGAAATTAAAGGAGCGGTGACGGCCTGCTGGCGCCGGGGTTCCGGGTTTCTTGGCAGAAAGTCGCCTTTTTAAAAGATCCCTCTTTTGAGAAACGTCATTCAATTAATTACTGTTTCTGTGGCTTACGATTTTCTTGGTTTTAAGGTATAATCTTTCGCACGATTTTGGATATGGTGTGTTATTACATAAAAACATTTAAACTACCGCGCTTTTTTCCCATGGGGATAGACTGAGGTTACATATTTTTATTTACTCTGACGACAACTTTATATTCCCAGGTCATACATGTAATAACTAGACGAGGATCCTGGTTAGATACATCCTTCATAGTTATTCGAACGTTTTCTAAATGTATTTGATAACATAACGATGATCAGGAATTTGTTAAATTGGTTAATTTGTTAAATTGGTCTCTGTTGATAGTAGAGCTCTTCAATGAAATACCCCGCGCGTATTTCAGCAGAACAAAGAAAATCCTCTACATCAAGAATACTCCAAAGCCTTTTTCACAATCCTCGACGAAGAAAGTTGAACCTCTTTCCATGTATGTATTTGACCTTTGTTTCTCAACATGCACAGTCTTCTCAGATAAATATATAATATAGAGCTCAGCTGAAACTTTTGTCTCAACGCAATAACTTTTCGTTTTAAAGATGTGTTGACCACGTCTTTTCTTAAAATTTGATGTGTGTTGTTTTGAAAAACTTACAAATTACCACAACTGCAATATGAAGAATTATATGTTTTTTCCACTACTGCTCATAATACAATTTAAGAACGAACGAAAGTCGACTCATTTTATGCCCATTTATCTTAGTCTAACATTAATTCAATGAATTTTGGCCCATGGTTTACAAGGAATCAATACACCAAGTAATGCTTCTTGGACGTGTCTGTTGTCCCGAACACTGGCATTACCAAGAACTAGCATTCCAGACCAGGATGATTAATTCGAACTAGCTGGATACTATCAAACTTTTATCCAGGATTAACGACTTGTCTATCAGCCTAAAACCAAATTTTGGAACGGTCAAAATCTCGTTCAAGTTCACTTGAAACTTGCAACTACGAGAGAGATTAGATAATCAATAAAGGATATCTGTTTGGAAAGACTTGGCGATCCAGTATTGTATCGCCAATTAAAATCGAATTAATACGATCTAGATAATGCCGTGATAAGAGTGTTGTTGGTATCTTATTTTTCTTGTGCTCTACAGAGGAGATGCGGTTTAATCTACAGATGCAAATCTGACACCAATATTTTTCTTGATAGTTAAAGAGACAATAATGCCCGGCCGCACGGTGTATATTGACACAAACTCCTTCATGCCATATTCAAAACTTCTAAAATTCCTTGTTGTCCCATGTTGGACTTAAAAAAAATGTGTCAACTGTGTTCGTTGCCTAGCATGTCGTAAAAGACGACTAATGGTATATTGCGTTTTGGGTATGTGATTGTGTAGGCTACGAGCTAGCTACCTTGTCACTACATAGTTTTCACAATTTTTTATCTAACCCAGCCACGTTTTATATTTTGGCTGAATGTGGTTAAGGGAGCTAGCTGCCCCTTTGGCTCTGCCTACCCCTTTGGGATATGTATGTGATTGTTTGTAAATTCATTAAGATTTTACGTTAGAAACCCCGGCAAACCAAAAGTTGCGGATACGAAAGGACAACGTTGTAATGAATGTGGTCATTAATACTCGAGTTACGGATGTTTGTAAAGGTATTTACGTATTATATCTATCAGTTACCTATTTTCTATAGCACAAGCACTCCTGCTCAGTTTGATGCTAGTGAATTGGTTAGTTTTTACAAAAAAATAATAACTATAGATATGTTGTAAAAATAATATAAGATGAATTAAAATACTAACATTAATAGAAAAATAATGGTTGGAGTGTAGCCTTAGGGGCACTATGGGCGCCAGGGACTTAGAAAATTTTCGAAATTTTCAAATATTTCATAATAAATGAATGTTTAATAGGGTATGTCACTCCTAAAATGAAGCATAGTTTAACGTGGCCTCGTAGGGATTCTGTGGTAACATGCATAGTCATTGTTTCAATGGATTTTATCTATTATTTAACGGTATTTAGCCCACAAATTGGGTATTTAAGCGTCCAATAAAGTGATGTAGATATCTATAGTCAAACTTCGCTTTTGGTTTACCATTAAAACTAATAATAACGAGCTTTTTAACAATTCGTATTTTTTTAAATTCGTTTCTGTATTGGTAACATTTTATATTCTAACCAGTTTTTATTGGCTGTTAGTAGTTAAACGGTCTTATTACTTCTTTGACTGCCTTCCCCTTATGAGATTGCGGTCTTATATAGTTTGGTTAAAAACAAATTCGTGGTAGGAATTGGAACAGGCAAGGTGACTAAAAAATCCGTTTAGTCCGTCAAGTAGATTACAAAAGGATATCCTTTTATAATCTAGTAGTATAAGTAGATTATAAAAGGATTTAATATCCTTTTTTAATCTACTTATTTTTTAAATTTATTTGTTAAACAAACATTGACGAAATTACAATGCATTCAAGTTAGCCGTGACGTCACACTTTCGTAAAATGTTTTACTAAATAGTGTCTCGCAAACCCCCACTTCAAAACTTTAATGCTCTTTTTCATTGTGTTTTTTTGGTAATTTGATAAAGCGAAAAATATGTGTCTAGTATTTTTTTGTATAATCTTCCTGACAGACAAAGTAGAATACTAGTTTTTTAACACAGTCATCCCTATTTTAAATGTTGCTTTTTTCACGGTGGTAATAACATTACATTTCTATTTCTATCTCCGAGCAATCCACACGAGTATGTACATTCATATGTCTTGGACCTTCAGGCGGGCCCTGCAATTTTGAAAAGGCAAGCGAAGTTATGGCAGTGCCGAGATCTAGTATATAATGCATGCGGCCGGAATTACATCCGCCCACCATCGGGCCATGCCCTCTCGAGTTATGGTATCATTTTTCCTCCGAAATTACCTTTTTTCGTCGGCGGAGGACATTGTAGTTTTGGCTTCGATTTGTCTCCTTGTGGGTCCACATTGCTATAAGTGCTAGAACTATGGAAATACTAGTACCTTTTTATGTATTTTAGCAAAAACAAAATATTAGAACCATATGTGTAAACCGGTGACGTCATCCGTATAGATGGTATGTGACTAACTAACGCGACTTCCCTAGCGGGGTAGGTAGAGAGAACCGAACGCCATATGGCACGATCCTTACACACCTTACTCGCTTCTTCAATATTCATGATCCTTTTCATACAAGCTCTTCGGTTTTTATGACTCCTAACATCACCTCTTGATAACACGACCAATATAACGTAAAGTCCATTAACGATATATCATATACATTGTTTTCCTAATCCGACTTCATAGCGTATAAACAAAAAATCGACAGGCCCGTTAGACGAGTGCTCAGAGACCCTGGCCACGAAATCGACGGTCGCGGGTTCGAATCCCGCTAAGGGCAAATGTTTCGTGTAATGAAAATTGACATTTTTACTTGAGTCATGGATTGATAGGTTAACGGATAGACATACTTAAATACGTTTATAAACGAATTTAAGTATGTCTATCCGTTCACCTAGTATCCATAGGACAAGCTTATAGCTTAGTTTGGAGCTAGGGAATTGGTGTGTCAGTTTAGAGAATTTATTTATTACTAGCTGTGCCAGCGGTGTCACCCGCGTTTATGGTTAATATCATAAAGACTATTTCCGTCATACATGATTTCTATGTAACTTTAACCATTAAGGCTGCACACGCGACGGAAGCTTAAAAAATGGAGTAACTTCTCCCGTTTTCCCAACATTTCCCTTCACTACTCTGCTCCTATTGATTGTAGCGTGATGAAAAGTATATTATAACCTGCCCAGGAGTTTGAAGAATAATTGTACCAAGTTTCGTTAAAATCCGTCAAGTAGTTTTTGTTTCTTTAAGGAACCTACAGACAGACAGACAAAAATTTTACTGATTGCATTCTTGGCATCAGTATCGATCACTAATCACCCCCTGATAGTTATTTTGAAAATATATTTCATGTACAGAATTGACCTCTACAGATTTATAATAAGTATAGATTATTAATTTATTTTATAAATACAATCAAATCGATAAATATTTTTTTCCTTCCATCTATTAATATGCAAAAACGAAAGTCTATTGAAACTCTAACCCATAGAGCATGTGCAGAAATCATATTCAGTATTAAACGAAGCCAGTCAGCCAAACATTGGCCAATTGACCGTGCTGCTAATTAGTTAATTCGCTGCCCACTGATAGCAATCAGCGTCTGTTGTGTTTTGTCTCATTATTAATCAAGCAATTTATCTTCAGATTAGCGGCCAGGTTCACTGTAATCCGAAACTGGTACCATAATCATGACAACGTAATTCAACAATTAAGTGGCATAGTGGGCTATAATTGCTTTAATTAGTGGGCCAATCTAAGAACAATCGGAACCCCGCTATGGTTAATGTCGATTAGAGAACTCCTAATTAATGATCTTTTAATCACAATCAACGGTGTAATTATGGAGGCATTAAATTACATGTGACCTGATTGGATATGATGGAAGTTAATCCAATGGATCAATTGAAGAGATATATTTTTATTAAAATGTAATAGTATATTCATATTTGAAAACTTAGGATTTATTTAAACAATGAGAAGTACTAGTTTTCCATAAAAAACCAGTCGAATTTGTTTGTTTATTTATTTACTAGCTGTGCCAGCGGTGTCACCCGCGTTTATGGTTAATATTAAAAAGACTATTTCCGTCATACATGATTTCTATGTAACTTTAACCATTAAGGCTGCACACGCGACGGCAGCTTAAAAAATGGAGTAACTTCTCCCGTTTTCCCAACATTTTCCTTCACTACTCCGCTCCTATTGATTGTAGCGTGATGAAAAGTATACTATAACCTGCCCAGGAGTATGAAGAATAATTGTACCAAGTTTTGTTGAAATCCGTCGAGTAGTTTTTGTTTTTATAAGGAACATACAGACAGACAGATAAACAAAAATTTTACTGATTGCATTTTTGGCATCAGTATCGATCACTTATCACCCCCTGATAGTTATTTTAAAAATATATTTCATGTACAGAATTGACCTCTTGTTACACTAAAGGCTGTTTTTTCAACAGTCAGATAAAAGATAACAATCGAATAAATCACAATCCGGATGATTGTAAGATGTCATTGCCTGTTTCCTAAGTAAAATACCGTATGACATCCGCAAATTGGAGACTTTGTACTTTATCAGTCGGTTAATTCTTATCTGACCATTAAAAAAGACGGCCTTAAAGACAATAAAGTATTTCTCATAAATGTGAATTGAATTCTTACAACTATATAAATGTCTAAAACCGTAAAACGTAACTACATCTGAAAGGTATGCAATATTTACAAATATTTACCGATTTTTCGTACAAAACGCATTAAACAGGTAGGTACACTGTATTTTATTAAATTCTGCCGAGCACATTTCAGGCGCTTTTACTCAGCGGACTGCGCGTACAAAATTGGTGTCATTTTGCTGTGAAGTGATGTGGATACAATTTTATTGAAATATTTCGCTTTTGGGACGCGCGTCTCGCAACGTGACGAGTAATAAATCGAGTATTAACTAATATACGAGTACATATCTTTGACTGGCTCGATGGCTCATTCGGTAGTGACCCTGTCCCACGCGCCAAGGGTTGTGGGTTCGATTCCTACCCAGGACAAACATTCGAATGATAAATGTTTGTTCTATGTCTGAGTGTTAATATCCAATATTTAAGTATGTATTTGTAATACCACTGTTGATTCTGATATCCGTAACACAAGTGCTTAAGCTACTTACCTCGGAGTCAGATCAATGTATGTGATGTAGTGGGATATTTATTTATTTATTTATTTATATCTATAATATTATAAAGCTGAAAAGTATGTTTGTTTGCATGAACGCTAATCTCAGGAACTACTGTTTTAATTTGAAAAAATATTTCAGTGTTAGATAGGGAGGGCTATGGGCTATCACAATATAAACATAAACGCGGGTGGAACCGCGGGCACAGCTAGTCTACTTATAAAATCACTAGCTTGTATAAAGATTAAACAATATACCTATAAATTACGGGTACATTGTAATATACAACTTTACTTTAGCAACTAATAATGATTTAAATTTATAAATATATGTTTTACCAAGCACAAACAAGTTAAATACAACTAATAAGATACCTAAAGAATAAACATTATAATATTAAACGTTTGAAAACGTTAACGTAAACGTTTGCAATAAAATCATACTTCGTATTTAATTCGTAGATAATCCATCATCAATTCCAGGACATACCAAGTCTCGTGTTCTTATAGTACTTCTGTTCAAAAACCTCCGCCAAATCCACGGACTAGTAGAAAAAGGAGGACTTCGCGCCACTAACTATAACTAGACATTAAAGCTAAGCAGACGCTCTAACTTGATACGCAACTTACGTCACAAATTGGCGCTTCCAATTATAGATTTCCGATATCTGGTATCCATATGAATCTGACTCACACATGCATAAACTCGGCTTCACGAGTCCTTCTTTTTTACTAGTCCGTGGACGAACTGTACAGGACGCATTGTGCAACAACAATGTCCAGAAAACTATGCTGACTGATTGAAATATTAGCATCTATATAGTATAACGTATATTACATTAATTAATTAATGTAATTCAATTATTGTAATTGGCATCTGCCGTTTAATTTGAATTAAAATAAAATAAAATAAATAACATGCGATTGACGTATTGGTTCTGAAGTGCACAGCGTGCTGGGATTTGGAGTATGATGGTGGAAAAAGCCTTATTACTGAAATGTTTGTGCAAGGGTGAGGCTTAAAATATATTGTGTGTGTTATCGTTAAGACCAAGCTCCACGTAGGGCGAAGCCCGGAGCGTCCCCCATCGCCTCGCAGAGCTAGGTTTGGGCCAGCTAATATTATAAAGCTACAGAGTTGGTTTGTTTGTTTGTTTGCTTGAACGCGCTAATCTCAGGTACTACTGGTTCGATTTGATTTTTTTTTACAGTGTTATATAGCCCATTTATTGAGGAAGGCTATAGGTAATATAACATTAACTATAAATGCGGGTTAAAAGCTCTGCCAGTCTGTCTGTTACGCCTTTACGCCAAAAACAAATCAAGAGATTGCAATGAAATAGTATGTCAACAGCCAGAGAAAGGAAAAAAGGGAAGGGTAGGGCTCTTTTTGACTCTGCCAACCTCTTCGGGATTATGGGCGTAATGTTATGTAAAATAAAAATGCCGGAAGCAGCACGATAGCCTCTGTGAAAAATCAAATACTAAGCGGGCGGAGTTGCGATCAAACGCTAGTATGCCGTAGTAAAAATGTATGTATTCCGCCACTTCGTAGTTGCTATACATACATACGCATTCCCCGAATGGTTAAGGAAGAAAAAGTCCGCTTAGACCACGATCCAGAATTTAGCAAGTCTGGTAATTACATGCGACTGCCGATCTGACCTTCGTAACCCTTAGATAGGGGAACCAGACAATTTTAGATCATGGTTACACATCCAAAGCTGTTGAAATGTGCAGGTTTCATCACGATGTTTTCCTTCACCGCCGAGCTAGTGGTATAAATAAGTTATAAATTGGAAAAATCTAAAGGTACGTGGCTGGGTTTGAACCCGAACCCGTCAGCGCGTGTCTTTAGTATTAAGCTACCACTGCTCAAGCACTATATACTTAGCCCTTATAAACGTAGTCACAAAATATCTTCACGATATCTGTACACGTGGAAGATATGTCAGCCACGATATTTTTCTCAGAAAAATAAATAGCGCGTTTATTATGAAGGTGTCCAATATTGGATAGGTATTATACATTAGAACTTATGATAGCTGAATTGCGGATAAAGTTATTAATATCCCCTTTTTATTGGAATGCTCACAAGTTGTATATGTCTATAATCGTTCTTCTTATTTATATGGTACCTACCTATACAATTTCATAACGAATTCTTTTCAAACCACTAATGTATTTTTGATCGCCATCAGACTGTTAAAATATAGAATCTAGATCTTATTTATGCACACACAAACACCTCTTTCATGTCCCTGGTCAATTGTCAATTTCCTGTTCCAATAATTTGCCTATTTGGTTATAATTAATTGAAATAATTTGTGAAATAACGTATTTGTCTATTAAGATTATTATATCTAAATAGAATAGAATAGAATATAACTTTATAATTTTCCACATTTCAATTGTAAACATAATGATTCGTATTTTATTTCGTTGCCTATCTTACTATATATTAGATAACCACATATTCCATACTATTTGTGGACGTCTAGCAATATATACTACCAGCAGCGACCCGCTGTTTCACCCTCACATAGTTATTCCCACGAGACAGGCTCGTGGGAATATGAGAATAAAATACAGCTTATGAGACTAGCTGATAACTTATTTATTTTATACTTACAACTATCCTTACAGGTAACTTTAATGTAATGTAGCTTTTGATTTGTGAAATAAATTTTCAAATCGGTCCAGTAGTTTCGGAGCCTATTCAATGCAAACAATTATTAAAATCTTTGCTCTTTATGATATTAGTGTAGTCTAGCCCGAACTACATTGTGTTAGGTACATATGCCAATATCTGTTTATATAACTTTAAATAATATAATAATAAGAAACCTCTCAATTTATGACACCTTGAAATCGTCTTTACAAACTGCAATAAAACCGACCGGGCCACTGAAATGTGGGCTTGGGAATAAAATTGACGTCTATATTGCGAGAGTTGGTAGCATAGATTTAGAATTTTTTGACTAATCTATGGTTGGTAGCCATTTTGCGTAGATTTGAGACTACGAAAGTCAAAGTCTAAATAAATATACATCTGTAAATATATTTTTTAAAATAAACACTTATAAATCATCAAATTGAAAATTAGTTAACATGACCAGCCATTCACAGGTTTGGAATATTGTAGTCAGCATATGGGGGCTATATACATCTAATAGTAAAATAAAAAACTGATAGCTAGATAAAGTAAACCCAAATATGTACACATGTGATTGAAGCGAGTGAGCCAATTGAAAGGAATATTTCTTTTAGAATACAAGTAACTCTTTGTAACAAAAGCTATCTACTAATGAAAGTACCGTGAAATTACTACAGCCGTTTCGGAGATTATCCGGATCAAACAGACAGACAAACAAACATTTTATTTTTTATAGTGTAGATACTTTTATAGTCATTCAGTAATAAGCCAGTACAATTATTTTAAGTCTGTATAGATTAATGGGACTGGGTTAGATAGAGTAAATAAAAATCCTTCTAAATTACATAATTATGTACATTGATCTTACTCCGAGGTCAGTAGCTTAAGCACTTGTATTACGGATATCAGAATCAACAGTGGTATTAGAAATAAATACTTACCTACATAAATATTTGATATTAACACCCAGACACAGAACAAACACATGTATTCATCACACGAATGTCCTGGGCGGGGATCGAACCCACAACTCTTGGCGCAAGGGCAGGGGTCACTACTGAATGCGCCATCGAGCCAGTCAATAAAGCAAAGGTATATACTTTAGTTTATAAGCATTCGTTTAAAACTAAAGATTGTTTGTAGTATTGGCGACATGCATAACAATGAATAACAAATGCATCGAGGTAAAAATATAAAGTCCGATCCCACCAGAGCGCTCGAGCAGCTATGCAGGTCTGCATTTTATTTCAGCCACAACAAAAGAAGTGCACTGTATCTCGATCCAAAAAGTCTACCAGTTCTCGGAATATTATTGCTTGCAGCGATCGTTGGCATGCGTCAATACTGGTTATATATACATTTAGACATTCGTATTTACTGGAATAGCGCTGCAGGTGCCATATTTCACGGGACGGGCCACAAAACGGGACGGCAGGGACTGTCAGGACCGAGAAGCGATACGCGGTGAAGGAAAAAGGCATGAAGCGACGATTTAGAACGGTCAAGCGCGAATTAGGGTTTTTTCTTTATCTTGTTGCGGTTTAAGACTTGACGGTGCGTTCACATGTGAATTAATCTTTGAGAAGGAACGGTTTCTGGTATTACGAGTAGTCAACAATATCATAGATAGCAAATAGTTATTTGTTGGTTGTATGTGTCGTCGTGCTGAATAACGTTGCCTAAGTAAAAACCACTTAGATGATTTATTTAACAATATTTTGCATGTAAAATCAACTTTTTACTGAAAATTACCCTTTCTTATATTTTACATAGTAGATATACATCATCACGAAAGATATGTTATCTATCTAACATAATTATCAGAAAATAAATAAAAATCTTTATTTATTAAAAAATGTAATGATTTTTGTAATATTTTCTTTTCTGTACACATTGACTATTTATAAGTGCTTTTTTGAGGCCTATATAAATAACGAGGTTTTGAATTTGAATTTGAATAGAATGCTATATTATAAAAGTGAAAGAAAACAGAACCAAAACATATTGAAAGAACGACGAGATATAACAGTTCTAAATATACATTTACATATTTATCTTTCACGTTTTCCTGTGGCGCTTAGACTTTGATGTCACACTACGCGTAGGATCCTTCTGGCTAAACGACACAGTGAACGTTTATATAACATAATCAAGATACAAAAAAATCTTCTACCGTCGTTCACCTGTGCTATAATATACCTACTAAACCAATCGCAAAAGTCGAAGAATGTTACTCATAACAAAACATAACATCACGCCCGTAATCCCCGATGGGGTAGGCAGAGTCAAAGGGACAGCAGGACCCTTTAACCACATTCAGCCAAAAATAAAAGTGGGCTGGGTTAGATGGAAAATTGCGTAAAATTAGTGACAAGTGGCTAGCTCGTCGCCTACACAATCACATACCCAAAACCCGATATACCATTAGTCGCCTTTTAGGACATGCTAGGCAAGAAACAAAGTTGGCAAATTATTTTATTTTATAGTCCCAGACCAACACGGGACTCAATGTTTTCATATTGCTAATGTTGTTCAACAACAACAATTTAGAGTGTGGATGGACCATTAGAAGGCACTGAGGTGGGTGAAGCGTAAAAATAATTAGGGTAATTAGGTATCGGGCTTCTGCTGTATGTCTTGAGCTGATAAATGCATGGAGATACTTTGAGACTAATCGCCTGGTTGGAGTTTTGTTAATTTAGACTTCAGTATACATAGATGCATAACATCACGCCCATAATCCCCGAAGGGGAAGGCACAGTCAAAAAGGCAGCAAGCCCCTTTAACCACATTCAGTTAAAAATAAATCTGGGATTGGTTAGATGGAAAATTGTGAAAAAGTAGTGACAAGTGGCTAGCTTGTCGCCTACACAATCAACTTCAGTATAAAGACTGTATAAATGTATTATTCTACGGAGTTATTGGATGTAAGTTATAATGTGAATTATTAAGATCAATACACAATTATTGTGTGTCAATTGTCTAATTTAATTAGTTAATTCTTGACTGACTTGACGGCGCATTCGGTAGTGACCCTGCCCCATACGCCAAGAGTTGTGGGTTTGATCCTCACCCAGGACAAACATTCGTGTGATGAATACTTGTGTTTGTTCTGTGTCTATGTGTTAATATCTAATATTTAAGTATTGTTGTAATACGACTGTTGATTCTGATATCCGTAACACAAGTGCTTAAGGCACAGTCTAAGCTACTTACCTCGAAGTCAGATCAATGTTTGTGATATAGTCAGATATTTATTTACTTAGATTAACACTGATTTATAAATTTCACATTAATAATATTAGTATATCTAGATACATATAGCCTGGCTTTGTAAAGTTGCAATGTAAATATGTAATGTCATTATAAATAAATAAAAAAACAATATTTGAGCAAATTAGAATTAAGTTCAAACTATGGTCTTTATTTATTTTTATTATGAGTAGGTTAGTGTCTGATGTCCAAACATTGTGTTCTAACGTATACACAACCGAACTGTCGAATCGATTAAAAAAATATCGTTTCTAAATTCATTCAACCGGCACCGAACGTAAAACCTACACATCGATCAACGCTCAGAGCCTGGCGCATTGCCATCAAAGTTAGTCAGCCCGAAAGCTGAATGCATTCAAATTATTTAGTACCTTTGATAAAAACGGCCAAGGGCGGACCAACCGAAGTGTCAAAATGCCTCAAAAATTATACGATACTAGAAGCTTGCCCGGACTTTGCTCGGTATGTTTCCCATAATAATTAAATTTTGGTGTTTGACAAGCCGATTTCATGACATGGTTCAGATGTAAATATGATCTATACACCCTGGTAAAATAATATGTTATTGTAAAGAGTAACTACTGAGTTTCTAGCCGGTTTCTTCTCGGTAGAAGCAACATTCCGAACCGGTGGTAGATTCATATTATTAGTTGATTTTTCTGTTGAATTGATGATTTATAAGTGTTTGTTTCAAACCTATATAAATAAAGAGTATTTAGACTTTTGACTTTTGAAAAAAATCTGACTGTGCCTCCTAAAGGACTTGTATGTATCTGAACAGAAAAAAAATATTTATAAAGAAAATATAACTACTAATCATTATTGATAACACAGGTTACCTGTAAAACATTCACATAATAACTTAGCAGCCCTAATTTTTTTGTCAGTCAAAAAAAAAAAAACTACACTCATTAAAAAATCATTCCACAAATTAATATCCAGCTATGTGATAATGTTTACATATTATGAGTTAGTATCCAGATATGAGCTAATATTCAGATCCCTTTTCAAAAACCCGAATGTTCCCACAAACTTCCGCCGACTGGCGCGGCGCCATCAAAGTTGTTACTACGTGTTTAACAAACCCAAAAAGTTTGGATACCCGTGGCGACTGTACTGAATAACGGCATCAAAAGAAGAATATTTTAAGTTAATATACTGGTAAGTACTGCTTTAGTCAAGAGCAATTGTACATATAACTTAGTATATGTGCCTTAATATATGGAATGTTGGCTTTAAACCTTTAAACCTTTCCCCTCTCAGGTGGGTTTTAAAACTAAAAAAAAAGTATAGCTTTATATAACTCTCACACCGACAGGGGAAAATTGCACATTACATAACGATATTCGGTTAACCTTTCTAGTCTAGTATTATAAATGTCGAAAGCAACTGTCTGTCATCAGTTTAAGCTGATTGCGATGAATTCAGTACGCCTAAAGTTTGAATCCTGAGACAAGATATAAGCTTATTTTTATTCTAATGAAAGATCCAACACAAGACATAATAGCCACTAAAGCTCAATACACACTAAAGCCAACTTACCGACCTATGTCGGTGGCTTTGGTGTATATTGCGCCTTACATACCTAATCTCATGTGGGTGGAACCGTGGCTATTATATTATTCTGGGTATGTGATTATGTAGGCAATGGGCTAGCCACTAGTCACTTCTTTTTCAGAATTTTCCATCTAACCCAGTCGAGTTTTATTTTTGGTTGAATGTGGTTAAAGCTTGCTGTCTCTTTGACTCTGCCTACGGGCGTGATGTTATGTATGGAATATGTATAATAGCATCTCTAATTCAATTTGTCTAGTGCCTTCAAAGTTAAAAAGTTGCATGTGGACAAACATCATTAGTTATTATTATTGAATACTTTGAATGCAACAATGTTAGACCTGTAACCTGTTGACTCCAACGTTCACGATAAAATTCGGACTCTAAACTTCACGCGGAGCTACAAGTCGCCAATGGATAATAAAGAATTCATTCTAAACACAAAACTGTTGGCATGTTTGTTCCATACAGACGGAAAAGTTATTGAACCCCGGTCCTAGTTCCGTTCGTGCAACACCAAGTTAGTGAAGTATTAAGAGACGCCAACCGGCATCAGATTAATTTGCGAGGATATTAACCGGACTTACAAGGTTACTTTTACCCGTTCCTGCCAACATCTACACTAACTGGTCTTGTGGGGGCTTTTCCGTTCTATTTATTTTACGTATCAAATAACAAATAATCACAATGACACTAGATATCGTAGCATAGCATGTCGTAAAAGGCGACTAATGTTGTATCAGGTTTTGGGTGTGTGATTCTGTAGGCGAAAGGTTAGCCGCTTGTCGCTGCTTTTTTACAATTTTCCATCTAACCCAGCCCGGCTTTATTTTTGGCTGAATGTGGTTGAAGGAGCATGCTGCCCCTTTGACTCTGCCTACCCCTTCGGGGATTATGGGCGTGATGCTATGTATGTACACTAGATATCCGACCCTCATACCAAATTATGACGGGTCTACATACATAACATTACGCCCATAATCCCTAAAGGGGTAGTTAGAGTTTTCACCCTAAATTTAAACTGGCCTGGGCTATATGAAAAATTGTGAAAAAGTAGTGACAAGGGGCTAGCTCGTCGCCTACACAATCACATACCTAAAACACCATATACCATTAGTCGCCTTTTACGACATGCTAGGCAAGATACACAGTTTTTTTAAAGTCCCACGTCAACATGGGACAAACCATTCCATCGGGTTCTATTCGCAATTAATTATTTTTACTTATCTTAGCTGCAAAACGAAGGAACCTCCAGTTTTAGAGGAAAGTAAATTTGAAAACTTGTAGTTAAAAATACGTGTAATATGTTAGTATACGGAATGCAATATTATGTAAATAATATAAATCTCTTTGCCCACCCCCTAAGGAAGTAGGAGGAAGTTGTTAGTTAATACAAATGCATTTACCGCTCGTCGAGATTCACGAAGGCCGAACACGATGGGTCCTTACATCAATCGGACCGTATCGTAAGGGGGAAACGGTAAAGGAAGGGATGAAACAAGGTAAACCATATCTGTAACTAATACCACAATATGCGACCCCAGAGTGTTGTAAGCCGCTTACCCAGGGCGAACCGCCTGGTGCTCTTGCATCCCTGGTATCTTCACGGCAGCAATGTAATAAAATTTCTTCAAATCATCCTACATTTAAGATTTTAATAATTTTAACTTTAAATCAATTTCAGTTTTTCAAATAATAATTACATTTTCCACAATTCTAGATGAGAACGATGCATTTTTTTTTACCCGATGACAGCCGCATTTTTTCTTTTTTAGCGGCGTGTATGTGGCCAGTGCGGCTGTTCAAGGGCTTGTCTACAATTAACACCACTTGGGTAATAATTTCGAAATTGTATTGCTTCTTTAAAAATGTACAAAAAACAATCAGATGCTTTTTTGGTGTGGTTGAAGGAACTTGCTGCCCCTTTGACTCTGCCCACCCCTTCGGGGATTATGGGCGTGATGTTATGTATGTATGTATGCTTTTTTTTCATAATCTTTTATATACAGAAGTTTAATATATTGTACATTTCAGCCAGCATTACCAAAGAGTTATATTAAATTACGGGTGAGCAAAGAGGCACGCACGATGTGGGTAGCCCGCGCGATAACTCACGGCGTAGCAGCTAGCCTAGAATGCCATATAAAGATGCTATTAGACGAGATAGGTTTACAAAAAGGAAAGTGAATATGGGGGCTTTAATCCAATATATACAAAAGTATAGCAAACTACAAGCAGGAATAATGCCAAATCGACTAACCAAATATGGACGCCAATTTTGTAGTTTACACACTTAAAAGCTCTCATTAAGTTTCGTGGAACCCGTGTAAGCTTTTGTAATTTAATTACATCGACTGTTACCCCGTGATGGAAGGGGTAATCCGGGGTAAACAGTAAAGCCTGTTAATTCGACTCTTCAACTATTTCTAGGAAAAAATGCTCTAACTAAACTATTGCTGCGATGCATCGAGAAAGAAGCACAAGCTAACAAAAATTTTTTTGTCTCATTTTTATTATTTGACACACTCAAAGGTTTGTGACTATTCGACTTGCACGTAAACATTTAGTTACCACCTACAAAATCAAAGGTTGCGTTGCGCGTTCGAATCCCGATGATTCGTGTGATGAACATGGATATACATAGGTATGTATTAACTAACTAAACTTCACTCCACTTGCCTAGTGGGGTAGGCAGAGAGAACCGAACGCCATATGGCACGATCCTTACACACCTCACTCGCCTCTTCAACATGTATTAGAGTAACTTAGTAGGTATCTATAGCACAAGCATACACGATTAGTTTGTAGCTAGGGTTTGGTGCGCAGGAGTAGTTATTTACTGTAGATATTTATTTAGACAGAAATCGAGTTTCGTTAAGATGGAAAATGTATGTAGTGAGGTGTGTAAGGATCGTGCCATATCGCGTTCGGTTCTCTCTGCCTACTCCGCTAGGCAAGTGGCGTGAGTTCAGTTAGTTTATATATTGTTAATATACCTGTGTCGTCAAGTCGGCCATGTACTCAGTACAAACGAACAGATAAACGGAAGAACTCGACGGCTCGGTATCGCAAATTAAATCACGCGCAGCGAGCGTTGGCACCGACGTCGTGTATTCAATTTAATGTTAAAGAAGAACTGATAATCTTTTGCTGTACCCTTTTTTCTTTTGGCTCGGGAAATGCAACGCAAAGTTGTGAAAAAAGTAAATAAGTATTTTGAACCAATGTAAGAAAAGACATATATCTATATTTTTTTGGATCTGACTACATCACATCAAATTCAAATTTCAAATTCAAAATCTCTTTATTTATATAGGCTTCAAAAAAGCACTTATAAATAGTCAATTTAAACAGAAAAAAGGATTACCACCGGTTCGGAAGGTAGAATCTATCGAGAAGAAACCGGCAAGAAACTCGATAGTTACTCTATTAAATGCAAAGATTTACAATTTCGTGCTTAATATTCTATAGGTACTTATTAGGTAACAACACTGCAGGTGAACACTTCATTATGAAGTTAAACATAAATGCTTATCATTTAGGAAGTCTTCAAACTTATAATAGCCCTTTTTCATTAAGAACGCTTTAATGCACAATTTGAACTTATGTGAAGGTAATGCTAGTAGACTTTCTGGAAGTTTATTAAATATTTTAATACTAAGACCAATAAATGAATTACCACTCTTCTGGAGTCTATGGTTTGGAACAGCAAGTTTGTGTTTATTTCTAGTATTAAAACTATGAGTGTTTGACTTCTTAGGAAATTGGTCAATGTTTTTATATATATACATAATACAATCTAAAATAAATTGTGATGCAATTGTTAAAATGTTAATTTCTTTAAAAATATCTCTAAGAGAGTCACGTGGTCTAAGGCCGTATATGGCTCTAACGGCCCTTTTCTGCAATACAAAAATAGTTTGTATATTAGCCGCAGATCCCCACAGCAGCAGACCATATGACATTACGCTATGAAAATAACTGAAATACACCAATCTTGCTGTTTCAACATCTGTTAATTGTCGTATTTTCCTGACTGCATATGCAGCCGAACTAAGTCTTCCTGCCAAGGCCGCAATATGGGAACCCCATTGCAATTTAGCGTCTAAGGTGATTCCAAGAAATACAGTTGAGTTAACTACATCAATTGCTTCATTGTTCATAGTGATTTGTGTATTAACTTGCCTTGTGTTTGGCATTGAAAACTTAACACATTTTGTTTTTTTTGCATTAAGTAGTAGGTTGTTGGTAGAAAACCAATATAGTACTCGTGAGAGAGCGTTATTTACATCGTCAACAAATTCCTTTTGTCTATCAATTTTAAAAATCAGGGAAGTATCATCAGCAAATAAAACTATCTCACATAAATCCTTTGCAAAATAAGGGAGATCAAAGTTAATGTATAAAAGAAAAAGCAGAGGTCCCAATATTGAGCCCTGGGGTACTCCCATCGATAATGGGGCACCAGAAGAGTTTGTACCATTTACACTCACTATTTGAAGCCTATCAGATAAATAAGACTTCAGCAGACTAAGTGAGTTCCCATATACACCATAATGACGTAGCTTCATTAGTAAAGTTTGGTGGTCAACGCAATCGAATGCCTTCGACAAATCACAGAATATTCCAACAGCATCCTGTTTTCTTTCCCAAGCTTCGATAATGTGTTTATTATATCATACATTGATTTGATTGAGGTAAGTAACTTAAGCACTTGTGTTACGGATATCAGAATCAACAGTGGTATTACAGTATTCATACGAATGTTTGTCCTAGGTGGGATTCGAACCTACAACTCTTGGCGCATGGGGCAGGGTCACTACCGAATGCGTCATCGAGCCATTCATTTAATGTCAGATTTATACCAAAAATTCTTGATATTTATTTTCACGCCTGCACTCCCCGAAGGGGTAGCCCGAGTGCAAGGCTGAGTAAACCACCTTAACCATTATTAGCATAAACGAAATTGCGCAGGATTCGATAGAAATAGTTAACAAATAACGAGTTAAAAAAAAAATTAATTCCTTTTATGTTAACACCTACTATGTACACTTAGTGAGCATATAAATGTTTAATTTGATTTGATTTGATAGTGAATAAGCCGTGACAAGTTGCTAGCCTATCCCCAACACATTTACAAGTCCCAAACCAAAATGGGCCAATCCCATCCTCGTCGATAGATTCCGTAATTGTTCTAAAAACTTCCCGGTCACGTGTTCGCGACAGCTGTCACCCACATTACGCTACAGACCAAACAGTTAATAAGTGAAGCGATAAGTAACACTTTACGCGAAATAAGTTTTTGCCACAGCGGAGGATGTAAAAAAAATATTTATTTAAAATATAACTAAACTAATACAACTATGTGATCCGCGATGGATCTCGGTATATCTATTACTGAATCTATATAATGAAATTGGCTATTACAATGTATTGCAGTGTCAGCCAAACGGCGCATGGAATATTTCTATTGCTGACACTGCGCCCTCATTATTTTATACGAAAACAATTTATTGAACAAATGTTGCGAAATCTATTGTAAAGCTTAGGTCTGAATATATAAAATAAGGCTATGTTTTCATGTATGTCTGGGCGTATGTTTCACTTAACACCTCCATCCTCAGATGAACCATTATCTCACTTGGAGAGAAAATGGTGATGCAGGTGACGCTGTGGGGATGCTGGAAGCTGTCAGCTCTGGATCGATGTTATGTCGTTGCCGTTTATTGACGGTTTTCTTATAAATAAGATATCCGATCACAAATACAACTGCTATAATATAAATAGGTATTGTTAGAGCGATGTGGGCTGGATTCATCTTAACCTCTTTTGTAGTTAGAGGATCTTCTGTCTCGATGAGATGCTGCAGTTCGTGTAGTTTACCCAGTGGAACATCCTTGATGTGTAGTACAGGACTAGTCTCGTTCAAGTCTGCAAGAGTCAAGTCTAAGGAGATTAGTTTGACTGGTGAGCCCGTGATCTTATTGTTCCTGTTCATAATTTTAGTACTGGGCGTCGATAGCTGGCATCCTGTGGGAATATGTGCTAAGATGCTGCCTTCATAGATAGAAAATCCGTTTGAGTTACATCTTGTCTCTATCTTAGTCTTCTCAGGTAGGTTGAGGATGTAATTTGCGTCATCTAATTGCTCGATAATCTCCATGGTATTCTTAATCTTGTGAAATTTACATATAGGGAGCACCACTTGGGAATTTATGAGATGGTGAATGCAGTCTGGAGTTTGCGACTCAATTTTGTTGTCTTCGCTGCATATCTCTATATCAGGTAAGTGCTTACACTCTCTATCTAGATAGCTGTATGTATTATCATTCATTGCTATGTAAGGTTTTCTTGGGATGAGAATTGTTTGGTGTATAGTAGGTATAGGGAAGACTTTATACAGGGTATATGAAGAAGGGAGTAGTATAGGTACTTTTAACACTACGACTATAGTGTTTCTTTTGAAATAAGATCCTGTTTTAATTAGATTATAATATTCTCTTATATCATTATGTTGCACCGGTACTAATCTATCTTTACTATAACTAGATTCTAAGATGTCGATCATGCCTTGTACGTTAGTAGCTGTTACTACCTCATGATGACATATTCCTAACCTAGTGAATGCTAAGACATTCTCAAGATTGGATAGAAATCTTGATAATACTTGCATGTTATTCGTAATATCTAAATATATAGCGTCTAAATACAAACGTTTTTTAAAATGTAAATCGTATTTAATAGATACATTGTTTAACTGATTAATAGAGTCTCGTATACGATATTGATTTTCGGCAAGTCCCAATAAGGTCATATTTATTTCGTGCAACGCTTTTTTATTTAGAGATATATTTTTATTAACTTTGTTTACTATTGAGTTCTGGTTATCTGACAAGATTTTTATTGCAGAATCATATTTAAGAGCATCATTATAATCAAGATTGCCTGATATACGTTTTATAAGTGAACCTAGCTCGTTTATCAACCCTCTTTTAAATCTCTTTTCAGATAAACTATTATAAATACCAATTAAACTTTGTATGTTGTTAGATATAAATTCTCGTTTATTATAATATGCATAATTATCAAGTTCTACGTCTTTAAATTTAAGTTCTAAACTGTCCAACTGATTTTTCTGGTTTATAATGGTCCGTATAGATTGTTCTATCTCACTTAAGTCAATGTAATGAATAAAACTATGTTCATAATCTACGAGTTTAGCTAAGCCTAACTTAAATGGTATTATGCCTGGGTTGTTCTCAAGGCGGTTTATAACTACTTCCTGCTGAGCTTTTGCTGCTAGAAGTGTCGCTATCATCATCCTGTAACAAATGAATGGTGTTTTTCATGGGACGCTTCACATTACGTCGCGCTATTCGTCGACCTTTATCCAAATTTAGAGCTAAGGGATCCACATCTTTAATAACCTGCATTTTGTACCTTGGTTCTATCTTTTGCCTGGTGTCCGTTTTTTCGAATACTACTTGGCCTGGACTGACTGGAGGTAAGGGTTCGCGACCTTTGTTATGATATTCAATTTGTTTCTCATGTTTTTCTGTGCTATAATCATGTATCTTCTTATAAAGAGTATCGGTATACTTTTTATGTTCTCTCACGTATTGCTGAATGTATTCCTTATTACGTTCAATTTCTAATGGATCCTGACTATCTAAATGGCCTGAAACAACTTCGAAAGGGGTTTTATCCGTCATTGAATGTATGGAACTATTATAGGCTATAACTCCGTTCACCACTAGTTCACACAACGATGTTGCAGGGTATAAAGCGCTTTGGATACGGACGTGCTCGAGCAAAGTTGAATGAAATCTTTCAATAGTACCATTAGATTGAGGGTTCCGTATGGTAGTAAAGTGTGTTTGAATTTTGTACATATCTAATAACTCTTGTATAACATTATTTTTGAACTCTTGACCCTGGTCTGATATAATTAGCTGCGGTGTACCGTGATGTGAGAAGTAAATTCGTAATGCTTTTGCAACAGATATGGCGTCTGCAGCTGTTAAGATGTAAGCTTGAGCATACTTAGAGAAACTGTCTATAATGGTTAAAAACTTTTCTTTATTAATAGTTAACGTATCCATGAAAACCTTTTCGAATGGACGTGTTGTGATAGGTACCAATTGTAATTCGGCATTGACAGGACGCCTCTCGTACTTAGAACTGTTACATACTAAGCAGGTATTAACTATTTCGGATACAGTTTTTGTCATATTTGGCCAATAATATTTTCTTTTTAAGGCATGACAATTTTCTTGTATTCCCCTATGATTGCTTTTACCGACGTGGTGTTTTCCTGCTATTTCTTTCTGTTTGCTAACCTCTAAAACATCTTCTACCTGGTTTTCGCATAACATTAGTTTATAAGCGTTATTTTTAAATGTTTTCTGTAGTATGTTAACTAACTGTTCTTGGTAATCTTTATTAATTAAAATTCCTATCAGTTTGTTTGGACTTATATATTCTTTGAACAGTTTAATAATATCTTGTTCGAAAGAATTGATGCCTACTTGGCTGGTGTATCTCATTTTACCGGGGAATGTATGCTTCAATTTAGGTTTTACAATAGATAAAGATTGAACAATGATTTTTAACTGTATATTAAATTCATTTAAAGGTTTGTCTGTATATGGCAGTAACAAGATTGGATCTTCCTGATTACTATGTACTGTTCCTACTTCGTCAATTAAAGACATCGGAGGGTGATTGTCTAGTGAAGCATTATCGAGATTTATAGAGTTAACATTTATCTCGATACGAGATAAAGCATCTGCATTACTATTCAGTTTGCCTTTTTTATAGATAACGTCATAATCGTATTCTTCTAATTTAAGTCTCCATCGAACAAGGCGAGAATTGGGCTCTTTGAGTGACATAAGCCAGGTTAATGGTTTGTGGTCTGTAACAACATGGAATTTACGACCAAATAAGTATGGGCGGAAGTATTTTGTTGCCCATACGATACTCAACAATTCTTTTTCTATTGTACTATAGTTTACTTCGCTATCGTTAAGAGTACGTGATGCGTACGCGATTGGCTTATCTGATCCTATTTTTCCTTGGGATAGCACAGCACCTATAGCGAAATTACTAGCGTCTGTTGTGAGATTAAAGTCTTGTGTAAAATCCGGGTATTGTAATAACGGATCATTCATAAGAAGTGACTTACAATGATTGAAGCAATCTAAATATGCTTGATTCAATTCAATCTTTACTCCCTTTTTAAGGCAATTAGTAAGAGGCTTTGTAATTTTAGCGAACTGTGGGATGAATTTACGATAGTAGCCCAACAAACCTAAAAATCCTTTAATTTCCTTCGGTGTTCGAGGAATAGGATAATCCTGGATAGCACGAATCTTATCAGGATTTGGTTTAATGCCATCGCGAGTTATAATATGACCTAGAAATGGAGTTTCACGCTTAAGAAACTCTGACTTGTCTAATTGTACTTTTAAGTTAACTTCTCTTAGCCTTTGGAATACAGCTTCTAAATTCAAGATGTGCTCCTGCAAGGACGTGGAAAACAAGACTATGTCGTCCAAATATACGACGGTATTAGGTAATCCTCTTAGCACATTATCCATTACCCTTTGGAATGTAGATGGCGCATTTTTGAGACCCATAGGCATCCTAACAAACTCATAATGCCCGTTTTCGACATTAAAAGCTGTTTTAGGAATATCCGATGGATCCATCTGGATTTGATAAAATCCGCTGGCCAGATCTAGTGTGCTAAAGTAGTTACACTTGCCTAATTTATCTAAAACATCCGATATATTGGGCAAGGGGTACTTATCACTTATAGTTTTATCGTTTAATTTACGGAAATCTACTACAAGTCGCCATTTCTTTTTACCAGAGGCATCAGCCTTTTTTGGTACAATCCAAATGGGTGACGACCATGGAGAACTAGAAGGTTGAATTATTTTTTGTTTTAACATTTTACTAATCTGTTCCTGAACCTCCTCTTTATGAATATGGGGATATCTGTAACTTTTGGTGTAAATAGGAATCTCGTCTACTGTACTAATTTTGTGTTTAACCACACTTGAGAAGGACAAGTCTTGACCATCATAGTGGAAAATATCGCTATACTGATCACAAAGGCGTTCTAACTTGGCTTTTTCCTCTTGATTTAAATGCTCGGTTCTTATTAATGATTTGATATCATACTTTTTGTCGGCTAAAATATCAAAGTTAAAACAATCAAAGTTTTTAACAGAGCTACAGTGTAAAGGTTCTTTCAAACTAAAAATAATATCGTTTTGTGTATCATTAGAAACTTCTACGTATGCTTTATAGTCATACGCCGAAGTAATAGAGTCATGAATCCGACATCCGTTGTAATGCGACTCTGCAATTATGATATCGCCGTATCTACGCGTTACCGGTAACTTGAGTCTCTCTGTACTTTGCGACTTTATTATGCATTCATATAAGTTATTTACGCCGGATTTTAACATTTGTATTTTATTTATAGAATTCCGAGTTTTTAGAAGATTTTCACCCAAATCAATTCGCGCTTTTAAGTTATTTAAAAAGTCTAGGCCTAATAAACCGTCAAAAACGTCGTGGAACTTATATATGAAAAATTTTGATTGACCTTGCTCTCTAAATTCGGGGAAATTTGGTAGCATAATTGCATAGTCATTCTTAGTTGTAAGGTGAATGTTAGTCACTACGAATGGTTCGTAAATAACGGGAATATTACCGAAATATCTTTCTACGGCCTCTGGGGAAATAAATGATTGATTCGCGCCTGTGTCAATGAGCAACTTAAGAGGCGGGTTGTTAATTTGGATATAGGGTAAGACGCGATTACTTTGTAAATTTATCTCTGTTACGAGGGTTGCTCTTTCTCGGCCGCTACCTGAAAATCCTTAACTTCTTGTTCACTATCATGGTCACCCGAGTCAATTTGCGAATAAGATTCGTCATGACAATTAGTATCTGTGCATTCTACAGTATAAGACTCTGGTTGGTAATATACGTCGAAATGCTCTTGTGGATAGTATTCGTAGTTTTCAAAGTACGGATATGAGTCATTTAAATGGACCTCGCGGGTCTTAAAATATCTGTTAGTAGGGTTTTGAAAGTTAGTGAGGTCTTGTCCTCCTGGTCTGAATCGAGGGGTATTTTTGATGGTACTTATACCGCTCATTGGTTTCGGACGAAAACCCTGATGCAACATTGGCTGCTGATTATTTGCGATAAAAGGCCTTGGTGCATTATAAAATCTGTTCGGGTTTACAAAATTATTTTGGGGAGGTCTAAATCCCTGCTGATTTTGTATTGGCCCTGGACCTCTAAATACTTTATGCGTATGGGCGAATCTATTTGCATTGCTAACTGGAAGTCTTTGTTGCGGTGGCGGCATAGATGTAGGCATTACTGGGACGGGTACCGTCGGTTGCTTAGAGTATACCTCGTTATGTTTACTACTTGATGCGGGAAAAGTCGTTTGAATGTACTTAATATTGAGCTCTTTTTGAACGTATTTAAGAGCCATAGGCAGCGTGGTAGGCTGCATACACCTAATCTGAGAACCTAGGGGGTCCTTTAACCCACCAATAAAAGTTTGCAGTGTCTGTTCCGTATAAAATGATCGCTTCACCTCTTTAATACCCGCATCTGCTATATTTAAATTTATGAAATTAATTATTTTACTTAACATCTGCTGACAACGAATATAAAAGTCCTGAGGGGATTCGTTTTCTTGTCTAAGTAAGGTCAAATCCCTATTCAGCGTCGTCTCGTCCCTTTGATCCGCAAAATTTTCGATCAAAGTCCTACGGATATCGGTCCAGCTAGTATTGTTCCCGCTAATGTTTAAAACGTCCTCGGCATCGCCTACAATTTTATTTAATATACCGTTTAGTAGTGTACCATTAGCAACTGGGTAATCTACGGCAAAATAAGTTCTTGTGAGATCATCACAAGTTGCGATAAACCTGTACAATCTATTCGGATCACCATTAAACTGAGGCACATTTTTTAAAACCAAATGGACAAGTTGAATTCTATTTTGTTCATCCGCCATTGTAATGCAATTAATAAAACACACAAAATCAGAACTTGAATTAAATAAAATCGGGTAGATAAATCAATAATAATCAATAAAAGTATGTAAATATAATAGTTAAATCTGTAAATTACGATTTTCGATCTCAATGTAAAATTAAATCACTATTTTAAGTTACTACTGGTCTCTAAAAGATAAGAAATACGATCGCAATGTAATACGACGACTTCTTTTGTTCTATTAATAGAACGTAAACTCTAGTTATTTAGAATTTACTGTTTTAATAACTTATTTTAACTGAAACACTTAAAGTTGTAGTGTATCAATTGAGCAAGGAAAGTCAGGAAGTTCAATGAATGATAACGAGCACTTACAGAAGCTGGGCCGTGGTCACCATGATCTCCACTCTGTGATGACTTCACCGCTCGGTCTCCGCTATTCGTGGTCGAAAGGTTCTGGATCCTCGCTAGCGATCGTTAAGACGACCTATTCCGATCTCGATTTTTGGAGAAACGCGAACGCGACGATCCTACCGACTGCGCCAAATAAGTTTTTGCCACAGCGGAGGATGTAAAAAAAATATTTATTTAAAATATAACTAAACTAATACAACTATGTGATCCGCGATGGATCTCGGTATATCTATTACTGAATCTATATAATGAAATTGGCTATTACAATGTATTGCAGTGTCAGCCAAACGGCGCATGGAATATTTCTATTGCTGACACTGCGCCCTCATTATTTTATACGAAAACAATTTATTGAACAAATGTTGCGAAATCTATTGTAAAGCTTAGGTCTGAATATATAAAATAAGGCTATGTTTTCATGTATGTCTGGGCGTATGTTTCACTTAACACGCGTACAAATATACCGCCAACTTATAATAGCCAATAGGTAAAGATGACATGTTACAAACAAGTATTAATGTTGTTTTATACCTCTAAGGCTGCCTGTCTACCGGAGCGGGGCGAGGAAGCGGCCTCTCTCCGGTCTGGTGGACAGGCAGCTTAAGAATGGTAAATAATAATAAAGCCTACTTTATAGTAAGTAGTCTAGGATTATTGCAACTGCCAACCCTTAACTTTATGATGGTGACACATTAAGATGGCGAATGTGATTTAATGAATAAAATAAATTCTCCATCCTGACACACCAATTGCCTAGTCCCAAACTAAGCTTGTGCTTGTGCTATGAATACTAGGTGATCGGATAGACAAACATCCATGACTCGAGTACAAATGTCCATGTTCATCACACGAAACATTTGCCCATTTGCAATTATCGTGTATACGTATATTAGGCGTAGAAGTACCATTAGTTGTGCTACACATGATTTCGAGATCGTCACTGGCTAATTCATGTGTGCAGAGCTTACAGTCCTCGTCACGTTAAACAACATATTTTGACGGACATGACATGCTGCCGAGAGCTGTCACTCGTCTGCACCAGCCCTATCTCGCAAAGTCCCGTTAAATCCCGTTAATTTAGCAGCTCAGCCGCGGATCGATTGCCATGCGGCGCTCGCCGCGAACATATTAATTCACGGCGGTCGTAATTATTTGATGGACCCAATTAAGTTGCTAAAGCATTTGTCAGACATATTTGATTTATTCGTAATACATTCTGTAATGGTGTAAAATTGTGGTTGTTTGGTTTCGCTTATTTTTTAAACACATAACCTATTTATAACTATACTAAATTATTTAATAGCGTATGGGCAGCTCTGTAATTTTTTGACACAAATGTGTAGGTTTTCTCTTTAAATTTATTACCCTTGCCGCAGTTCCAAAAATCTTGAGGTACGTGATGCTGGATTGCACTAATACTCCTCGCATTTGAAGTGCATATCATTTCTAGCATTTGGTTTAAAACATTTAAAAGAAAAGTGTATATTACTCATGTATATTCTGACGCTGAAAAGAGTAACTACCGAGTTTCTTGCCGGTTTCTTCTCGGTAGAATCAGCATTCCGAACCGGTGGTAGATTCACATTGCTCTAAGGATTTTGTAAAATTGACGATTTATAAGTGCTTTTTTTTAAGGCCTACATGAATAAAGAAGTTTTGAATTTGAATTTGAATTTGCATTAGCCTTCAGTTCTTTCGCTCTTTATTTAAATCCCACCAACTTGATGTTCATACATTTTTCTGAGGTTCTTAGCTACATCTGGCAAAATTTAAATAGTCAATACGATTAAGAGTAACAAATAAATAAACATACTTACTTTTAAATGTTAATGTTATAAACTGGATAATCCACAATCCTTTCAAAGTTAAGATAGCTGCTGAGCCAGGAAAACGAACTACGTGAACTTATAGGAAAGTTAATTGGAATGTAAACTATGGTAGCTTGAAGTTGGAGCTCAAAAGTAAACTATTACTTCAAGTTATTTTCTTATTCCCAACAAAGCATTAATCCGAGCAACAATGATATTTTTCATCTAATATAAGTGCAAACAATAGTTTTTATATGATTTTAAACTTTTGCGTTGCATTATTACTAGAAATAAAACTAACGGGAACGCGATATTCAATGCAGTTGCTGACTGAGACTACTTACAGCTTGACGTTTCGGACGTGTTGCAACGATAACACGTCCGAAACGTCAAGCTGTAAGTTCTCTGACCAAGTGGATCTTCAATAGGAACATAATATGATGCTAGAAAATTACTAAACCGATCAAGGTTGAACCTAAAAGCCTTACACTCAGTTAGATTTTAATGGCAGAATTAGACACAGAATTAGCAAATTTAAGTGTTATCAGTCCTTGGGGCTTCTTTTGTTAGCAATTAGTTACCTCATATTTGTTGAAAGGGCACCCTTAGTTTTTCGTAGAACAGCGAATAACGAAAAACGCTGCGTAGCGTCGCGACGGGGCGCGACCTGCAATAAACTGCATTAAAGACGGCGAAGATAAATCTTATAAATAATACTGCTGTGATCGGGTTGTATACTATAATGAAAGTAATGTGAAAGTTTTCAGTTATGTATTTATTAAAACGTGATGCAAAACCTTGTGGCCCTTTTTACGAAACGTATGTAGACAATGCCATTTGGCAGTTAAAAATAAAATATAGAGGAGAAGTGCAGAAAACGAATATTTTAATAAATATATAAATGAAGTAAAATTAGTAATAAAACGAACTACCGTCCATTTCTGTAAACTTGCATGTGACTTATAGTAATAAATAAATATATAAATAGTCGAATTTAGACCAGTGGGAAACCACAACGATTTCAATAATATTCATTATCTTCCATTTGAATACGAGACTATTGACACGAGATCCTTATCAATGGGATCAATTAGGATATCTGAAACATAGATAGATATATAGTAGGTATATCTATGCAACACGGAACCTCCATTAGTAATTAATTAGCCTTGATGCATTTATGAGATCATTTCCAATATTTATGTATTCCAATATTGACCTAAATTGTTACTATCAAATACCCAATTTAACAATAATATATAAATACGATAGCAGTAAATATATATATATATATATATATATATATATATATATATATATATATATATATATATATATTTACTGCTATCGTATTTTGTTGAACAAAACGGAATTCTTATCAAAGCCGTTTAACTATTTCCGGCCGTTATCTTCGCTCGAGGAAGTAATTTAATTATTACAGCCGTTCTATCGGTACGATCTCGGATGGAAGTGCTCATAAAACCAGTCAGCAACTGCATTTATATAAAGACCCATGAATTATTATACAAATCTATACTTTGCTGTAGGGCAAAACTGTAAGACGGTGAAGTACATTTCATAACAGTGACTTCAACCGCTTTGTAATAAACTAAGACACGAAATAAAAGTCGTATTACAGAGTCCATACGTAATAGCCCCACTAAGTCGCAATTTATAATTTAAAGTGACCTAACACAGAATATGCTGATGATGGAAAATAAACCATAATGTTTTGTCACGTACATACATACATATTACATAACATCACGCCAATAATCTCCGAAGGGGTAGGCAGAGTCAATGGGGCAGCAGGCCCCATTTAAACACATGCAGCCGAAAATAAAACTGAGCTAGGTTAGATGTAAAATTGTGAAAAAGTAGTGACAAGTGGCTTGTCGCCTACACAATTACATACTTCAAACTAAGCAAGCATGTCGTAACATGCGACTAATGGTATATGGCACTAATGGTACATGGCATGCGACTTAAGAAGAATGTGCCAACTGTGGTTTGGCACATTCTTTTTAAGTCCTAGACTAACATGCGATAATGGACTGGGTTAGATGGATTTTTTATTAACATGTCATATTAATTTTAAATATACAACAGATTTTGAGTTAGGTCACTTTACTATTAAGTATGCGATATCATGGCTAACTTTTATAGAAAGGAAAAAAGGAAAATGTTTAATTTAGGTACGTTGATTAAGGTAAGTAAGAAATATATTACAAAGTACGTGGTCGCGATTTTTATTCCTTTATAAACGAAACCTCACTGTTTCTCTCGAACCGTTAATCGCGTGTCTAGATAAATATGTTTTTTTTATTAAATGTACATATGCAATGAGAAGAGAGAAAGGGCATGTGACAAAGAGAGTGATAACTAAGAATGTTAGTGGATGGAGAGGTAGAGCAAGGCCAAATAAGAGATGGATAGATTGTGTAAAAGATGATGTGAGTGAAATGGGAGTGGATAGCTTAAAGACAGCTGACCGGGACGTATGGAAGAGGAAGATAAGCTGCGCCGACCCCAGACGACCAGGGAGAAGGGCAAGAGGATGATATGTGGTTAGGCAAAGCTATGCACACTTATGCAGCACTATCGCTAGTTTCGCCACACTTAAATTACATGGCGTCGCATCAGAGTAGCGGTTGCCCAGACTCGAAAAAACATAATCATGACCGCTCTAGAAAGAATACGTAAGAATAAATAGCCTAGGCGATTTTTCCAACAGCCACCGTTATCGAAGCAATCGTCCGAAAGCGGCACATTACGCAATGAGCACCATCCCCTTCAAACCGTCCTACTGTTTTTTCCTCAACGGCTCTTTTTAATAGACTCGCGTTAACAATGGGGCCCAATTAGCCCTCGCGCGCTCTGAATAGTAACGTACGCCGGGTCACAATGACCCTGTAAAAATTAACGCTGTCATTTGAGACAAAAGTGTCTTTAATGACTGCATTATTATCGTATTTCTGCTCGACCTCGCTGAGGTATATAATATCACATGTACCCTTAAAATAATTATGTAGATTTTGGTACTTTTTTAAAGTTCATTATTTTCCTATCGTTATGTATTGTGCTGAGTCGGGGTCCGCTTAGACTATGATCTAGGATTTAGCGTATCTGGTTATTACAGTCAAGCGACTGCCTATATGACCTATTTCATTCATATCCTATGGTTCTTTGAAGGCGCGGATTTCATCATGATATTTTACCTCACCGCTTTGAGTTTGAGCTAGTGAGAGTTTGAACAGCACTCCTCGTATGAAAAGCGCGTGTCCTTACCATTGAACGACCATCGCTTAATTTTTTTAAGTATAAATACGAACATACATAACATCACGCTAATAATCCCCGAAGGGGTTGGCAGCGTCAAAGGGGCAGCAGGCCCCTTTAACCACATTCAGCCAAAAATAAAACTGAGCTGGGTTAGATGGAAAGTTGTGAAAAAGTAGTGACAAGTGGCTAGCTTGTCTTTTACGACATGCTAGGCAAGAAACACAGTTGACACATTATTTTTAAGTCCCATACCAACATGGGACCAACATGTTTTAAACGTGAAATGTATTTAAACCAACTTCCACGTCATTACAAAATAACTGAACGATGTTTGCGTTATTATCGCGTGAAGTGAGTCCCAAATTAGAAGTTTCCAAATTTGACTGCCACAATGACCCGGCGTCACAAAGCGCGAACGAATTTCCGCACAATTCGCGCCTCATTCCGGTGATAAACGACGCGCGTCACATGCCGTATGACGTCACACACCTTCGTCACGCACGAATTAAAAAGTGATAAAGAGCAAACCGCTCCTTTTAGTTATAAGGGCATTATAGCAAAAAAGTAGTTTTTGGGAAATCGCTTGCAGAGATTCTGGATTACTACATTCCAGTTAGGGCGGGAAAAATACTTACTACAGAGACTTGGTAACTATGTACCAACTTATTAAATATTGACGTATTTGTCTCTTTGTCATTGCTAACCCGTAGAGAATTTCGTTTTGTGTCCTTAGCATTTAGCGATTTTAATTAACTATAGCTAACTAAACTTCACGCCACTTCCCTAGCGGGGTAGGCAGAGATTTTAAATGCAAAATTTAACGGTTTAACAAAATGTTGATTTCTGAACGTGCGACACAGTCCAGCATCAGACATAGTGATTGCTATTACTATCAAACTTAGTATATATTTTTTTAATTGAAAAAATCTAAAACTCAAGTTCTGGTGGAAAGTACCACACTGCTTTAGACCTTCAACTCCGTTCATCAATGAGGAATTGACGATCTAATGACACATGAAATTATTTGATGTTTCCATACATTTGCCTTAAAAGCAACATGGCATTATTATTGCCATGAGCTACATTTCTACCTGATATAGGCATCTGGACTTTATGTTTTTATGAAAACACTAGATGTTATATAGTCTTCCTCCATATATTAGTTATACAACTTAAAAATATTTTTTTTAATTTGGACTTGTAGTTTTTGATTTAGCCTATAACCTTCCTCGATAAATGGGCTATCTAACACTGAAAGATATTTTCCAATCGAACCAGTACTTTCCAAGATTAGCGCGTTCAAGCAAACAAACTCTTCAACTGACTAACTAAACTTCACGCCACTTCCCCTAGCGATGTAGGCAGAGAGAACCGAACGCCATATGGCACGATCCTTACACACCTCACTGGCCTCTTCAACATCCATAATTCATTTCATACAAGAAAAAGTAAATGCATACTTAGAAGGACTAAAAGTCTTCTCTCTTTTTAGGAGGACCAAAAAATAAAGACGTAGATACCATTGTTAATTTCTTCTGTACCATTTATATAGAAATTATCAACAAGACACTTCATAACCTTGTACTCCTTTTGTTTAGCGTACAACTAAACCATTAGTCAAGGAGAATCACACAAAACACGTTCATAATGGCGCCTAATTAATTGCGGCATAATATTTAGCTGTGTAATGTTGCGCGGTGTCTCGCCGACGTTAATTGTCTTAACAACGTTATGCTTAAATAAGTACACATTTCTTAGTTTACCTTCAATTAGGTACAACATCATTCTCATTATTAAGCAAGCAAACCCCTTACGATAATCAGAATACTGTCCTGGGTGGGATCGAAATTGTCCCATGTTGTTCTGGGACTTAAAAAGAATGTGCTCACCGTGTTTCTTGCCTAGCATGTGGTAAAAGACGGCTAATGGTATATCGAATTTTGGGTATGTGATTGTGTAGGCGACAAGCTAGCCATTTGTCACTACTTTTCTACAATTTTCCGTCTAACCCAGCACAGTTTTGTTTTTAGCTGAATGTGGTTAAAGGTGCCTCCTGCCCCTTTGACTCTGCCTACTATTATGGGCGTGATGCTATGTATGTATGTGGGATCGAACCCACATCTCTCGGCGTACAGGGCAGAGTCACTACCGAATGTGCCATCGAGCCAGTCCAGTCTAGCTCAGTGAATAAAATTCATGCAAGTCATTGCCGGTATTACCGGTAGTTTTGAATATTACTGGTCAAAGTTCATCAGTACAATTAAATAAATCTAATAAAAATAATTAAGATAAGTAATATCAACACCATCTATATTTCAAAATCTTCACTAAACGTATGTTCCTTGCATAAATGCATTACTTAACAGCAATATACATTAAAGCTCCCAGCAAACTATTGCACGTACAGCCAAATTAACCCTCTCCTTCAGGAACTTACACCTCCATGAGCCACACATGGTTCATATCTCACGTTCATATACCGTCGCTATCAAACTTTCACTTCGCTTACAATCAAGCAATCAATCTTAATTTAAAGAAGCCGCGGTGTCAAAAGGCCCGTATTTTCCTTAAGGCTGCACCAAAGACGTGTCGGCAGCCGCCATTAATATTGCACGCACGAGATCAGCGGGTACATTACTGTAATCGATGACGTCACTCAGCCTTATGAATATTTCACAGAGACACATATGGCGTTCACTCCACTTAACACGGTACCGGGAGGAGGAAACATCATGTTCGCGTAAACAATTTTTATTAGAAACCGGTTCGCACAACTTCATCCGAGATTTCTTTCAATCCCCATTGCACCTCTTAATGGTTGAATTTATAAAAGCCTATTCTTATTGTTCGCTTTGACTTTAAGACTGATCTGTGTGCAAAGTTTAAAATAGTTCCAGAGTTTCGGCTGTGCATTGATCGCCAGTCAGTCAGGCAATCAGTCAGTGAGCTGTATTTTTTTATATACAGATACATACATACATACATAACATCACGCCCATAATATAATAAATAAATAAATTCTCCAGACTGACACCAATTCCCTAGTTTCAAACTAAGCTTATAAGCTTGTTCTATGGACGGTGGTAGTATTAGTTCTTATCCTTTTTGTATGTATATTGACTATTTATAAGTGCTTTCTTGAAGCCCATATAAATAAAGATATTTTTTGAATTTTAATACTAGGTGCACGGATAGACATACTTATACGATTATAAACATCCATGACTCGAGTACAAATGTCCATGTTCATCACACGAAACATTTGCCCCTAGCGGGATTCGGACCTGCGACCCTTGGCTTCGTCGCCAGAATCTCTGACAACTCGACCAACGGGCCTGTCAATAATCCCCGAAGGGGTAGGCTGAGTCAAAGGGATATACAGATATTTAGGGAAATTCCTTAAGAGACTTACTCAGGTGGTGAATACTCATGCTTCGTCGGATTTAAGTATTAATTTGTATACTGTGAAAAGAGATTTGGCGTTGTAATCGGATTCTATGATATGACTAGCTGTGTCCGCGGTTTCACCCGTGTTTATAGTTAATATTATATAACCTATATAGACTTCAACGATAAATTAACTATAAACTTAACAAAAAAAAAATCTATTCGGACCAGTAGTTTCTGGGATTAGCGCGTTTAAGCAAACAAACAAACAAACAGGCTCTTTAGCTTTACGATATTAGTATATAGTATAAATAAGATATAAGATATGTCAAGCGAAGTCGGGGCAAGCCGTTAGTTTATAAGTAAATAAATTTACCTACCTATTCTAAAATACAAACTTATTAATATTTCATGGAACTCAGAGCTTTTTGCAACAATAGAGCCCGTATAATATGTATTTACGGAGTTTCGTCAAAGTTTTATAGTACATTTGAAATGTAACAAAATATCTCGCTTGCGCATACAACGCTATGGACAAAAGCTGTTTTATAATGACCGTTGGACATTGTCAAATCTAATATTTCAAATATCTAACATAGTATTGACTTTACAAGCTGGTTTAATATGTAATATTAAAAATTTAGGCACCCTTATATTTTAGGTTATTGAACTAATTTGGCTAATAAATTGCCTACTCCTTAGGGGATTACGGGCGTGATGATATGTTTGTATGTATGTATACACTAACTTGGTGGGTCTTTGACCACCACGTTGTTATGGAATAAAACAGTATGTGAAACATGTTTCTTGCCCACCGTCTTTAATTTGTGATTGTGACTACAAACTAACATTTTAAGGTTGAAGGCGCTTTCTGTTCCGTAGGTTCTAATGCTAAAGTCAGAAATATGATCTAAACGGATGATTAAGCTCGTGACATTACATCAGGAAGAAGAACCTTAGTTATCCAAATATCCAAATAAATAAATAAATATCAGACTACATCACATACATTGATCTGACTCCGAGTTAAGTAGCTTAAGACACAGAAAAAACACAATTTTTCATCACACGATAGTTTATCCTGGATGAGGATCAAACTCACAACTCTTGGCGCATGGGGCAGGGTCACTACCGATAACCGAATGCGCCAAATTAATAATTTGTATAAATTAATAAATAAATAATAAATTAATACTCCGTACTAACACACCAACTCCCTAGTTCCAAACAAGGCTATAAGCTTGTCCTATGGATACTAGGTGAACGGATATACATACTTAAATACGTTTATAAACATCCATGACTCGAGTACAAATGTCCATGTTCTTACACGAAACATTTCCTCTAGCGGGATTTGAACCGGCGACCCTCGGTTTTGTGACCAGGGTCTCTGACTACTCGACCAACGGGCCTGTCAATAAGTTTTCAGTATACAATAAAAGTACATATCACGTGCATTTCATTCCTACCTCTGGTATATTCTATTTTATTTCTTTTATATATTGCACAAGAAATAATGAAGATGTTTCTAAATCAAGTATACCACCATTGTTCACACTTATTCAATACTCCGGGCCCTTCTCCCTAATCCGAAATCACTTAGGTATGTATTGGATACCTACTAACTAACGCAATACAAGTTCTAACAGTGAGATAACTTCTTCAGCGTCAAGTGCTCGATCGAGCAAAAAATACCGTTGAATTGCTGAGAGCCAAAACTGTGCTGGAACCAGCTATACTGATGATTGAAATCCAGCGACATTGTATGAGCACATGTCACTAGATCCCGTACAGCCAAAATTGTGGTAGGCCCACGCACTAGTAAAAAAAGAAAGACTCCGCGCCACTAACTAGACATTAAAGCTCCTCAGGTGCTCCAACTTGACACGCAACTTACGTCGCACATGACATAATAAGCGCTCCAAATGGCAGGTATCCGATAACTGGTATCTATATGTATCTCACTCACACAGAGTCCTTCATTTTTTACTAGTCCGTGGTTGGGCCCAACTGGATTGCGGGATCCAGCATTGCAATTCCTACTTCTATCATAAGCTTGTGTATTGCATACAGGTCATTGTACTATATAATAATGATTTACAAGTCACTTTGACTGGTTAATTTATGCTTAAATCACTCTGGTCTGGTTAATTTATGCTTAAATTTTATAAACATAGTTATTTTATATTTTGTCTGACAAGCAGACTTCATGACATAGTTCGGAGGGTAATATGATCTATACACCCTTGTAAAAGATGTTGTTGAAAATAGTAACTACCGAATTTCTTGCCGGTTTCTTCTCGATAGAAGCAACATTCCGAACCGGTGGTAGATTCAAATTATTAGTTGAATTCCTTGTTGAATCGACGATTTATAAGTGTTTGTTTCAAACCTATATAAATAAAGAGTATTTTGACTTTGACTTTGACTGGTTCAACGGCACACTTGGCGCACTCGGCAGTGACCCTGCCCTATGCGCCAAGAGTTGTGACTTTGATACCCACAAAAATTGTCGATCGATTCCTTGTGATACGATACGATTGACATTATTAAAGTCTAATATGTCATCCCTCTTTAAGATAACTCTAAATACACTTAGCTTTCTCTGGTTCCTTTTAGACGGGGAATAAAAATGTCATCAATATTTTACTATAGTCTACTATTTAATGCCTTTTGGCGATCGTTGGAACACATACGGGATTATTAAGAATCTCCTTAGAACTGGCTGGAGTGACTCGATGGCGCATTCGGTAGTGACCTTGCCCCATGCGCCAAGAGTTGTGGGTTCGATCCCCACCCAGGACAAACATTCGTGTGATGAATATTTGTGTTTGTTCTGTGTCTTGGTGTTAAATATCTAATATTTAAGTATATATTTGTTATACCACTGTTGTTTCTGATATCCGTAACACAAGTGCTTATCTCGGAGTCAGATCAATGTATGTGATATAGACTACTAAGCAACTTAATTTCTTCGACTTACCTTTTTTAGTCTTTAAATATAAATTTCCTTGTATAGACACAGAAATCAACTGTGTGACTTTACTGCCATGCGTAATATTTGATATTTTGCCAATAATATCAGTATAATAACTGATTTGGGCCACTGGTCCGCTGATATCACTCGGATCTGAACTTAGCGTTCAATCATTGTGGCCCCCTTTGGGACCAACCTTCGGAGCCCATTCCAGTTGCTAACTATCGATTCCTGTCGAAACATCGGATATTTGGATTTATAAAGTTTAGTGTTATTTGGCCAGGTTGCTCTCTGATTCTCGATTAATACGTTTACTAACTTTCAAGCAACAGAACCTTCCTTGATTTTCGTATACAACCTTATTTTGTAGTATATGCGAAACCTGAAAACTGTTTGCACAGAATCGTTAATAGTTTGCAATAGTTTTTAAAACATGTTATATTTAGACCAAAAAAAACATAACCTTATATAAAGTTACACTCTACTAAAAACCGTACTGCGCATGCACATCGCCGGTTACAAGGTCACATTGCCGATTTATTTTTAACTAGCTTCTGCCCGCAACTTTGTTCGCGTGGTACGTCGATGAAACAAAACATAAATGTTATTCGGGTGTATAAGCTACATTATTCTAAAGTTTTATTAAAATCAATTCAGAAGTTTTTGCGTGAAAGAGTAACTACCATCCACACATCTATCCATCCATACAAACTTTTGAGTTCATAATGTATTAGTAAGATGTATGTCAGGATCGTAGCAAATGGAAGTACGTGATCTCTGCCTACCTCCATGGGAAAAAGGCGTGACATTATGTATGTATGTATGTATGTATGTATGTATGTTGGTCTGTGCCACAAAAATATTGTTGTGCTCCTTGCCGAGCATGTCGTAAAAGCGTAGCATGGCAGCGATGAGCTAGCCACTTGTCACTACTATTAATAAATATCAGACAACATCACTACTACTATAATATTGATCGGACTCCGAGGTAAGTAGCTTAAGCACCTGTGTTACGGATATTTGAATCAATAGTAGATAGCATTATAATATATATTTAAATATTGGTTATTAACGCCCAGACACAGAACAATCACAAGTATTCAATACACAAATGTTTGTCCTAGGTGGGGATCGAACCCACAACTCATGGGGCATAGGGTAGGGTCACTACCAAATGCGCCATAGAGCCAGTCAATTTAACTTTATTTTTCACAATTATGCTTTTAACCCAGCCTAGTTTTCTTATTTATTAGTTATTCCTTTATCTTTTTATTTACATCACTCAAATTTACATTAAAAATTAGTTATTTATTTATGTAACATTAAGGTTTGTATCGTACACGAAAATTATGGAACAGTGAATTTGACGTACGTCACGACTCGGTACTTAAAATGGCGATGGTTATTGCAAACATACAACCTCGTTCATTTTACAGAAAACAGCTAAAATGATCGTATGCAGTGCTGCCCATCAAATTGAGGCTGCATTTACATCAAACCGCACTTGATGACGTCATCGAATATACCCTAAAATATTTGTATGTATATGTGGTATAGAAGGAAGGGCGATTAAGTTTATGTTTGACTGGCTCGATGGCGCATTCGGTAGTGATCCTGCCCCATGCACCAAGTGTTGTGGGTTCGATCCTTGTTGAATACTTGTGTTTGTTCTGTGTCTGGGTGTTAATATCCAATATTTAAGCATATATTTGTAATACCTTTGTTGATTCTGATATCTGTAACACAAGTGCTTAATCTACTTACCTCGGAGTCAGATTAATGTATGTAATGTCGTCGGAAAAAAGATAAAAAAAATACTGCGATTTCGTGTACGACAAAATACTGCCACTCAATGATTAACTGCAATATCGACGTTTTAAAAATATTTAGGTACATTGGCGTGATCATCCTAGCGCTACATTATGATCATAGTAGGGTTGCCATCTTTTTTGTGCAAATAAAGTACATATTGATTATTAAAAGTAGTAAAAAAGTAAATTAAGTTTAAATAAAGTACCATTGTATCGGTTATTTTACATTGTCATTTTGCTTAAAAATATTTTGCGTAACATTTAGCAACTTTTAACAAGTAATTATCACTGCTAATCGACTCCAGTAACCGTCGTTTTTTAAACAGAAATAATCTTACAACCCCTGTTTTTGTCCATTGGGTATATTTAAAATGAATACCAGATAAATCAAATCGAGCGAAATAAAGCAATTTTGTGTACTTTATAGAATATAGAGTACAATAAAGTATTATAAATAATATAAAAAAAAAGGGTGGCAACCCTAGATTATACGGTGCAGATTGCTCTGGACTTAATACTTTTTCATTTCCTCCTTATTGGAAAACAAATACATGGCTTTAAATTTACTCACAGCAACCGCAAAAATCGTTTGGTGTGAACACAGCCTTAATCAATCTTTTGATTTGAGTGTCGAGTGCGCTACCAGTATTTAATTGGCTTCGAACCCAATATCCCCAATCCGCGTTCTTGTGCACTGATTAAAGTTCTGTAATAAACTTCCGAAAGTTATGTCCGTGCTCTAATAATGGAGTTATTACTCTGCAAATTGAGTTCAAACCGGATACTAGGTTTCAGAATTCTTAAAGAGATGAAACCAGAACGGATACAAGGATAACGGTTGACGATGTAGTGCTGGAACAGGTGAATGAAATTGTATATCTAGGATCTACATTTAGTAGAGATGGAAGGTACTCTGCTGATATAGAAAGAAGAGTGAATGCAGGGAATAGGGTGAATGGAGCGTTAGGAAAACTTTTAGGCAGCAAAATCTTAAGCCAGAAGGCCCAGCTCGCCATACACAATGCGGTGCTGATTCCTACGCTAACATATGGAAGCGAGAGTTGGGTATGGCAGAAAGAGCATGAAAGTAGAATAAACGCGGTCGAGATGCGTGCGCTGCGGAAAATCTGCGGTGTATCGCTCACAGACTGCGTTTGGAATGATGATGTAAGAAAGAGAGTTGGTCTGAAGGACAGCGTCGGAGTCAAGGTAAGAAGAGGCATGCTCCGGTGGTTCGGACATGTGGAAAGAATGGATGACGAAAGATTGACTAAACAGATATACAATGCGAATGTGGAAGGATGTAGGAGCCGCGGAAGGCCCAGGCTCACCTACCACGACCAGATTGGTCGTGTATTAAAAGAAGGTGATGTTAGGAGTCATAAAAATCGTAGAGCTTGTATGAAAAGGATTATGAATGTTGAAGAGGCGAGTGAGGAGTGTAAGGATCGTGCCATATGGCGTTCGGTTCTCTCTGCCTACCTCGCTAGGGAAGTGGCGTGAAGTTTAGTTAGTTAGTTAGTTAGTTAGAATTCTTAAAATTTGGAATCGAAGTTGGAATTCTGAAAGTCGAAACGCTTATTTCTGTTCCACTCACATATACACCTTCAAGCCTGCAATCTCCGAAGGGGTAGACAGTCAAAAGGGTAGATAGCCCCCTTAACCACATCCAGCCAAAAATTAAAACTGGGTTAGATGGAAAACTGAAAAAAAAACAGTGAGAAGTGGCTAGCTCGTCGCCTACATGATCACTCACTTAAACCCGATATACCATTAGTTACCTTTTGGGACATTCTAGTGTAGTAGGTATGGAGAATAATAATATTTGAAATTAGAAACCATGTAAACTATGATCCATATTTGGTAAATGAGGTTGTAATACGAATAAGTAACAAGACCCTGTTTAATAATAATAATAATAATATAACTATCGATAATATTGCTGTTTACCGATAGTATTGCAGTATCGATAAAGTGCCAATAGTAGTTTCTACTACAGGAGTTATCCCTAAACAATTAATCACCGGTTTAAATATACTAAATATACCTAAATATACTTACATAACCCTACAAAAAGCCGCCATACTAAATACATGCCGAATAGTACGTAAATTTTTACAGCTTGAATCCGATTCTGATAATACATAACACACAGCTTTACCTTCATTCTTACTTGGCCAAAAGCCCGTAATAATGAAAATTACCCCTTACTTAGGGAGAATACATAACCGTATATAAACAAAAATAATAATAATAATATTCCCCTTTCAAAGGGAGAAAATATTTATATATTTTAAACACAATAATAATAAATAATAATAAATTCGCCAGACTGACACACCAATTCCCTAGTTCCAAACTAAGCATATGCTTATGCTATGGATACTAGGTGAACGGATAGACATACTTAAATACGTTTATAAACATCCATGACTTGTGTACAAATGTCCATGTTCGTCACACGAAACATTTGCCCCTAGCGGGATTCGAACCCGCGACCTTCGGTTTTGTGGCCAGGGTCTCTGACCACTCGACCAACGGGCCTGTCATGTTTGTAAACACACGACACCTGAAACCTACCTACTTACCCTTTTTTTTTTTTTTTTTTTTTCCCTGGGAAATGCCTTACGCATACCACTCCACCCGGGGGGGTGAAGTGGTTATGTGGGACTCTCCCCCTATAGTAGGGGGCCTACCCACTAAAACTCAGGGGTGTTCCGCCGAATCGCTCGGGAAGGGGGCCTGGGAACGCTACGCTACGCCAACGAACCCCTTAAGCTATGGCTATGGCGGCATACGTGCCGTGAAAATGGCACGACGCCTGCCGGGCCTCCTGCGGCGCATGGGATGAGAGAGAGGGTCTTGCTCCCGCTCACCTACTTACCCTGACGTCATCCTTAATTATTATTATTTACTTAGTATATAAGCAATATCACTATTTAAAATACAGTCAGTTTGTAACCAGCCTTAGAGTGTTTAATTTAAGTCCATCCCGTCACTACTAGTGTAGTGACGGGATTGCCTAGTGGCAAGAAGCTCAGTTGGCACATTCTTTTACACTCTTAACCAGCCCAGTTTTGTATTTGGCCGAATGTGGTTAAAGGGGATTGCTGCCCCTTTGACTCTGCCTACCCCTTTGGGGACTACGGGCGTGATGTTTGAAAAAAATAGTGAAATATGTGACATTATAAAGCTAATCTGATGATGGAACCTGGAGATGGATGGCCGAACTCTTTAACGGCCAATAATAGATGTGATGTGACTCTAGTACTACTATTTGCAATAAAAGTAAGGATTTGGACTAAGACTCATGTTACTGAAAAATAAGTGAGCAAAATCGACTCGCACGAGGCACCACAGTAAAGAGGTGTAACAGTGAGACATGTCTGCTTGGATGCATAAGACACAGTTAAATATTATTTACTGTGTCCCAACTACTGCAAGCCGCTCAGCAGGTCGTAAATATGGAAATTATTCTATCGATAGTTTATTGGTTGGCAGCGATCAAAACTATCGATAGTATTGCAGTATCGATAGACTATCGATATTCTTCAACTATCGATAGGCTATCAACAAACAATCGATATTAACCTATCGAGCGGCAACACTATTTAACACCAATAATGGATATTTAAGACCCTATATAGGTTATGTTGGCCAATCGCCCAACGATAATAATTTAATAGAAGAAATAATTAATAGGAACCAAGCTCTTGCGTAAAAAGTGTGTTTTCCGAGTTCAAAAGCTAAACGACGATATTTAGATCTATTGTAATTTCTATGGGTGTTACCGCAATGTTACATTGAATTGCTTTATTCCATTTAGACTTTATTCAATACCTAGTCTTACATAAGTCTTAAGTCAGAATTTACAATGATTTATATTTCAAAATAGCGAGTTTACAATTTAAAAAAATTGTGAGCAATATATTGATAGAAGCTAAATACGTATATATGTCGGTACTTTACTTAATTTTTTTACCACATTTCGTTTTTTTTACTTTGTTGTCATCTCTCTATACTGTGTCAAGGTCGTTTTTCTCCGAACCGAGAAAATAGAGGTGTGCGCCGCCGCGAACCCAAGTTTCGCATTTTACGGTATTTTGTTTTCCGGTTATTTTATGAGCGACATTTACATATTTACGGCTTTGGGCTTTTTTATGTTTTTTTAAGGGAGATTACGGAGGCGTGTTATCGGGTATTGCTTGCCGTCGCTTTATAAGGTTCCTATCGGATTCGTCAATCACTGGAAATGCGGTTTTCCTTTTAATGGCTTTAGTACTAATCATGATTCTTTGAAAATACTTAATTTGCATTTAGTTATTTTGAGGGTATTAATTGTTTGAAGCTTTTTATGAAGGCGGTTTGTCAAATCTAAACAGAAATGAATTCAAGCGTCTGTTTGTCATCTATACTAATAATTATAAAGAGGTTTGTATTTGTGTGTGTGTGTGTGTGTGTGTGTGTGTGTGTGTATGTTTGTAATGAATAAACTCAAAAACTACTGGGCCGATTTCAAAAATTCTTTCACTATTAGAAAGCTACATTATCCGGAAGTAGCATGGGCTATATTTTGTCCCCATATTTCCACGGGAACGGGAACTACGCGGGTGAAACCGCGGGGCGCTGCTAGTGTTATCATAACAGCTTATAGCTAAATACAAATAAATGTTCACGCTACTCATAACAAAGCAAAAAGTTTACGTCTGCCTGTCCACCTGTCTGTTTGTTAATCCCGCTAATCACTGCAGCGGCTGAATTGATTTTCACGGAATTTCCACAGCAGATAGCTGATATTTCAAGTAGTTACTGAGGCTTCTTTAATTTTAGGAAAAGAGCTATGCTCCGCGCAACGAAGGATACTCTTAAATTGCTTGCAGACAATGTCGGGGATAGTAGCAAGCCGACAATGACACCAATTCAGTTTTTTTTTAACAAGCTTTATTATAAACTGGCTTCTGTCCGCGGCTTTGCTCGCGTGGTATATCGATGAAACATAGAGTATGTGTTATTCTAATGTATAAGCTATAATATTGCAAAGTTCCATTCAAATCCATGCAGTAATTTTCGCTTGACAGAGTAACAAACATCCACACATCCATCCATTCATACAAACTTTTGCGTTTAAAATATTTGTAAGATACTTAGTAAGATTTTACCCAAGTACTATAAGTAAATATTTTTTCGGTTCAGTACTCGTCCGAGCAATAAGAAAGTTCCAAAACAAAGATGATATTAAACCTAAAGTTACACCGAAACAGCGTCAATATTTTAATTAGCTTGGGAACGAATCACTCGAATACTTAGTTAATACAAAAATTTGTGTAAACTTCATTATCTTCCTAGCGTTATGTCCCGTGCTGAGACGGGGTCCGCTTAGACCACGATCCAGGATTTAGCGAGTCTGGTAATTACATTGAAGCGACTGCCGATCTGACCTTCGTAACCCTGAGATAGGGGAACCAGACAACTTTGGATCATGGTTACATTGGTTACACATCCATTACACATCCTGCAATTTCAAGTGACGTAGGTTACGTGCCCGGCCTTGAACCCGCACCCTTGGTAAAGAGGCGCGAGTTCCATCTTTTCATCATCTTGGACTGACTGACCTTCGTAACCCTACATAGGAGAAAGGATTATTGTAATTGGTTTCATCATGATGTTTTCCCTGACCACTAAAATTTTCTAATAGATTAGAAAAATCACAGCAGATGTACAGGCCCGGGTTGGAGCCAGCACCTCTTATACGAAAGGCGCGGATCGTTATCATTGAGCTGCCACTGCTACAATATAATCTTAGTAGCCATTGAAAATTTATATGATTACCCAATAGAACTATTAGTCATCGCCCACTGGTTGAAAATCCCATTTTTCTACCGATGTTTATCTCGGACTTAAAAAAGAATGTGCCAACTGTGTTTCTTGCCTAGCATGTCTTAAATGCGACTAATGGTATATGGGGTTTTGGGTGTGTGACTGTGTAGGCGACGAGCTAGCCAGTTGTAACTACTTTTTTACAATTTTCCATCTTAATCAGCCCAGTTTTGTTTCTGGCTGAATATGGTTAAAGGGGCCTGTTGCCCCTTTTGTCTCTGCCTACCCCTTCGGGGATTATGGGCTATTCTTTGACCATTATTTTTTTTGTTTATTTAAAGTATTGCTAATACATTATTTATTGAAATATTAGCTTTCTGCACTACTTTTCCATATAAACTCTGTGTGTGTCTAATGTGACAAATCTCATACTCCTCCATACGCGTAATTCTCATAAAAGGGATTAAGAAGTTTTTGCTTTACTTATTAATATATATGTAGATATATATGATATTTCGACTGGCTCGATGGCGCATTCGGTAGTGACCCTGCCCCATGCGCCAAGAGTTGTGGGTTCGATTCCCACCCAAGCCAAATATTCGTATGATGAATACTTGTGTTTGTTTTGTGTCTGGGTGTTAATATCCAATATTTAAGTATATATTTGTAATACCACTGTTGATTATGATATCCGTAACACAAGTGCTTAAGCTTCTTACGTCGGAGTCAGATCAATGTATGTGGTGTAGTCGGATATATATTTATATTTTATTTATATATCTATAATCTCTACGAGGAGCGGAGGTAGCTCAACGGTAAGGACACGCGCCTCTTAACCGAGGAGTGCGGGTTTAAACCCGGGCACGTACCTCTGGATTTTTTAAATCTATGTACGTATTTATACCCCTATCTAAGGGTTACGAAGGTCAGATCGGCAGTCGCTTCAATGTAATTACCAGATTCGCTAAATCCTGGATCATGGTCTAAGCGGACCCCGTCTAAGCACGGGACATAACGCTAGGAAGATGATGATAGATGATGATATATAATCTCTACTAATATTATAAAGCTGAGGAGTTTGTTTGTTGGTTTGCGTGAACACGCAAATCTCAGGAGCTACCGGTCCGATTTGAAAAATTATTTCAGGTTTAGATAGCCCATTTATCGAGGAAGGCTTATGCTATATAGCAGTAACCATAAACGCGGGTGGAACTGCGGGCACAGCTAGTGTTCTAATATATCATGGCAAAGTCACAGTGTGCACCGTTTCATATTTTCTAATTACCTACTTTAGTAGAAGTTTTTGAGTTGTTGAAAGGTTGGTACAAGATTTGGAACAAAGATTTGAACGAAGGTATATGCCGTCGAACAAAACAAAAAACTATTAAAAAACAAATTAACCACGAGGGTTGTTTATTTTATTATGCTGCTTAATGTACATAATAAAATCGACGGGATGAAAAATTACATATGCATATCTCGGTACCTATTTTACCTCAGCTTAAAAAAAATTAGAGCAACAAATTGACAGCTCAGGATAAAATACAAAATAATTACTTAATACTAAAGTACATAATTATGAACACAGCGTGTTAAAAGTCTGGTATTAAGTTATATCAAAGCTTACTCTGGTGTATGTAATAACATTCTTAAGTTACGAATTCGTCGTAAACCTCATTAAATAAAAACAACGACACGACCAACACGAATCTAGAAAGAAAATAAGTAAATTCAAATACCTATCTACCTATAACTTTTTCCTTTCAATTTTCTATGCGGAAGTCCTAGTTCATTGCAGTGTAGGTAATTGTTTCTCGAACTCATTGGCAGCAGCGTTCTATTTTCAAAAATCCGAATTAACCGTGCACGCTTAGTACAATTGTTCCACCGCTATCGGTTTTCGATCAGTCCGCCCCGCGGCGCCGTGGTGTGCGCTCGTTTTCTTGGCCGGTCGCCGGTCGTCGCCGCCTCGTATTGTTTACGAACAACACGTGTTCGCCCGCCCCGCGAATACTGCATCAGTGTTTTGTCTGGACCATTTATTGTGACTTTGGACCTGTTTGGATGAGAAAATTAGATTAATTTAAATTGTACAGTTATGTTAGTGACGTGTTGTGTTTAAGTGGTAATCTATGGAGCGCTTTTCGGGATGCTCCCGAATGGGGAAGGTAGCGATATTGGCCCTGGTGCTTATGACACTGTTTATGACAATGGTTGAAGCTGGAGGATATCACGCGGAGACTGAGGAGTTCATCAGTGATCTGGATAAACCAAGTGAGTTATAGATTGTGACATTTACATTGGTTATAGCGACAAAAAAGTTGGAGATAACGTTTTAACTTTTTCAGAAGATGTAAGGATAAAGTTGTATTAGTTAAATAAAGCTTTTTATGACCACGGGCTAGAAAAAAACGACCGTGTTAATATGACATATTAAAATTACATTTTCCAACTTTGCTTATTAATCTCAATCAGTTAAATGTTATATTACTATACTTAAGTATAACAAATAGGTACATACTTAATTCTTTCTTTTGTGAAAATATTTTTTGTCTTCGTTTCTTCGGTTAAGTACCTACTATCGTTTTGTTGAGAGCAGATAAGTATGATGTTTTTTTTTCATAATTATCTCAACTTGTTTTACTTAATTATAGATATTGTCTATCTATAGACGAAATCTATGAAAGGAGCGCGTTGTCATATTGATTCGTGAAAAAATTTCAGAGTAATATCAGACCGGGTTTTATAAATTTTCAGCGAATCTTTGTTACTTAATGGAAAAGGGGTGTTTTACTAAAGGTTCGAAAGTCTAGTACGTGCTATCATTAAAAATACGATATGAAGTCAAAGGATGATTTGATAAGAAAACTCGTTACCAGTGAAAAATAAATATTTATGTAGGTAAGTCAAATTAAAGAAAAATCAAGTGGCTTACGATTATGTGTATATTTAAAAATAATTAATATCAGTTAGTTTTGTTAGGTAATTTTTGACAGAAAATTATCAAAATCCCAGGCTCTATGTTTACATAGTACGTCATAGACTATATTCAATAAAATTTTGTTCATTCAGACTGTATAACGAAATAGCGCCATTTGCACACATTCATCATCATCTTCCTAGCGTTATGTCCCGTGCTTAGACGGGGTCTGCTTAGACCATGATCCAGGATTTAGCGAATCTGGTAATTACATTGAAGCGACTGCCGATCTGACCTTCGTAACCCTAAGATAGGGCAACCAGACAATTGTTGGATCATGGTTACAAATCCAAAGTTGTTTGAATTTGCAGGATTCATCACGATGTTTTCCTTCACCGTCGAGCTAGTGGTATAAATACGTACATAGATTTGAAAAATCCAGAGGTACGTGCCCGGGTTTGAACCCGCACTCCTTGGTTAAGAGGCGCGTGTCCTTACCATTGAGCTACCACCGCCATTTGCACATATTGTAAATAAATAATATTTTTTTAAATTATTAATATGACTCAGCAAAATAGCATCAACATCGAACGTCGCTAATACAGCTATAATCTATATTCCATACATCGATGAATCATAGCTGAAGTGTTATTCTAATGTATAAGCTTTACTATTGGAAAGTTTCATTAAAGTCCATGCGGAATTTTTGCGTGATATATATACATGACTCAGTACAAATGCCCATATTCATCACACGAAACATTTGTTACTAGCAGGATTCGAACTCGCAACGGTTGCGTGGCCAGGGATAATATCGCCTGTCGATGTTATCGAATATCGATTTTTTTTACTTTTAATATACTTAAATGTCGATATATCGATATTTTCATTTACTTGCAACCCTAGTTCGAACCCGCGACCCTTGGTTTCGTGGCCACGGTCTCTAACCACTCGACCAACGGGCCAGTCGCTTACGCCGACAACTCGTCGATATATACCGTCGAGGTTTTGCCCTTGCCACCGAAACCCATCTGGGCGGAAGATCGAATCAGTGTTTTGTGAGATGTGAACGACTTGACAGGCCTCATTCTTATAGCCTTTACACCAAATTAACGAGACAGTCTGCCTGAACCCATTAAATGTTATAAGCAACAGTACTTTACAGGCTATTGAGAGTGAGCAATAACTCTACCTTTGATCATTCGCGCATGTCAATGGTATTGTTAACCTATTCCAGGGAAGACGTTAATATAATATTTACCTTCACTCCGTTAACGTCGAACACTGGGCCTTTTCAACCGACTTTAAAAAAGGCGGAGGTTTGAGAATATATATAGGTATATATTTTATGTATGTTCGCGGATAACATCGTCGTTTATGAACTAATTTTGATGATTCTATTTTGTTGGAAAGGAGATATCCTTAGGGTGGTCCCATGATATGGAAACCAGGATCTGATTATGACAACCTTTGAGGGAAACCTTCGATAATCGTGGGGGGCTAGTGCGTTTGTTAATTATATGATTAAGTACTTTAAGGCACTTTATATTTATTTATACGGTAATGTTCACGATGTTCAATTGAACTTCGTATTATTGTACAGCCGTTATATATGCCAGCGTTATATACCTATGTGACATGTCGTGCTAATTAGTAGATGCAATCTGACAATGCGGTCTCGTATTCCATTGAAATGTTACTACAATGGAAACTGTTTAAATGAATTGTTTTCATATCCTTGTCCCGTTTCTTGTCGGCTCGTGTAGGCGAGCCACTGGGAATATGGGCCTATATTTAGTATGGTTATTACATTTAAGACTTTACTGTCTGAATGACTGGCTCGATGGCGCATTCGGTAGTGACCCTGCCCCATGCGCCAAGAGTTGTGGGTTCAATCCCCACCCAGGACAAAAATTCGTATGATGAATACTTGTGTTTGTTCTGTGTCTGGGTGTTAATATCTAATATTTAAGTATATATTTGTAATACCGCTGTTGTTTCTGACTTCCGTAACACAAGTGCTTAAGCTACTTACCTCGGAGTCAGATCAATGTATGTGATGTAGTCGGATATTTATTTATATATTCTGTCTGTACCGTTCAGCTGGGCCTTAAAGGTTACGATATTTACTATTTTACTATGAACTTCTTACACACCAACACGCCTGCAATCCTCATAGCAAGAAGTAGGCAGAGTCAAAGTAAATCAAAGTTGACAAAAAAAAATCAGTCGAATTGAGAACCTCCTCCTTTTTTTTGAAGTCGGTTAAAAATTCGCATGCCAGCTGAGCTGGAGATATAAGACGGACCATGTACGTATTCTTACAACATGAATTACTTAATGTCTTTATTTTATACTTTAAAGGTAAACAGAAGGCCAAATAAGAGATGGATGGATTGTGTGAAAGATGATATGAGTAAAATGGAAGTGGATAGCTTGATGACGGCTGACCGGGACGTATGGAAGAAGAAGACATGCTGCGCCGACCCCAGATGAACTGGGAGAAGGGCAAGAGGATGATAAAAGGTAAACAGAAAAAAAATATTATAACCAGTTACGTTTAAGCCGCACGCACGTAGTATGCTACTAAGATATAGAGCTCAAATAAATTGGTTAATTAAGAGAACTGTACTGAATTTGTAAGTCGTTTTCTTGACGAACAAGTTTGTATGGAACTTTCGGCGCGGGTCCGACTCGCGCTTGGCCTTCCAAGTTGACGAGAAGACAACTTGATAGCAATTTGTCTTCGCGCCTGAAAACAAAACGTGCTACGTTGTTTATAGGGAAGCCTTACGATATATGACATACTGTAAGGCTTCGTTGTTCGTGGTGACGTGGTCATGTTATTTGAGTCTAAGTATTTTTTTTATTATAGGAGCTCCCTGAGGTTTAAACCGCGTAGTTCCCGTTCCCGTGGGAATACAGGGACAAAATATAGCTTGTGTTACTCGCCAATAAAGTAGCTATCCATTGGTGAATTTTTCAAACCGGTCCAGAAGCTTCAGAGCCTATTAAATTCAAACAAACTAACAATAATGAAATCTCTCTCTATAATATTATTATAGACTAGCTGACCCGACAGTCGCGCGCTCGCGAGTTTCGCGCTCGCCAATTGATGATTAACTCTTCATTAATCTGTCATTTATACAATCGTTTTGACATTAACATTTAAATTGTTTTTGTATTATGTAAATATTATCCCAATTTTAAAGTACGTAAACTTTTATAACATTTTTTTTCATACAAACACTGTCTTGACACACACATACACACACAGACATACGCACATACAGACACACATCATAGAATTCAGAATAAAATGTATTTTTTTTTGTTTTCTTAATAATAAGTTAGATTGTTAAATTTAAGTCTAAATTTAAATTGTTCACTTTAAATCATCATCATCATCTTCATCATCCTAGCGTTATGTCCCATGCTTAGACGGGGTCCGCTTAGACCATGATTCAGGATTTAGCGAGTTTGGTAATTACATTGAAGCGACTGCCGATCTGACCTTCGTAACCCTAAGATAGGGGAACCAGACAATTTTTGGATCATGGTTACAAATTCAAAGTAGTTTGAATTTGCAGGTTTCATCACGATGTTTTCCCTCACCGCCGAGCTAGTGGTATAAATACGTACATAGATTTTTAAAAATCTAGAGGTACGTGCTTGGGTTTGAACCTGCACTCCTCGGTTAAGAGGCGCGTGTCCTTACCGTTGAGCTACCACCGCTCTCACTTTAAATCTCATATTATAATAAAAAATTTGGAAAGAGCGAGACATCCCCAACACGAGTATTTATTACTTCCTGGGGCGTCTCTAAACTTGTAATTTAAAATTTGAGAATTAAAGATATTTTTTTTTTTATTTTTTTTTTTGACAAGAGCGATCACAACAATAACAGAATTACCTAATTTGGTGCAGACGTTCAAAGTAACGCGCATAAATAGTATATTTATCAATAAATAAATATCAGACTACATCACATACATTGATCTGACTCCGAGCTAAGTAGCTTAAGCACTTGTGTTACGGATATCAGAATCAACAGTGGTATTACAAATATATATTGGATATTAACACCCAGACACAGAACAAACACAATTATTCATCACACGAACGCTTGTCCTGGGTGGAGATCGAACCCACAACTCTTGGCGCATTAGACAGGGTCACTAACGAATGAGCCATCGAGCTTGTCAATTCATTTTTATATGCTTTATTTAAAAAAAATCACAATAACAGTCACTTCTGTCCCAATTTTCATACTTATCTATTTAAAGCAGATCAATATATGCGGTGCTTACATAACATTTATTATTTTATTACAAATCGTTAGGAATGTCATTTTATTATAGCAGAGTTTTCTAAAAGCTATTTATAAACTAATTTTATTAACTTTGCTATGAAACCACTTACTGATTGACATTTAATTAAATAACTCGTGACAAGTGTTGAACAGTGAAGCTGGAAATTATTTTTAAAATAAATATTGGTTTAGAACACATTAATTGGTCTCCAGTACGATACTTCGGTAGTTTATATATTTAATGGAACATCAATTAAGTTTGTGTCAAATTGACGCCTTTAGTACCTATCCATATGGCTTGAAATCAGATTACATGCAGCATATAATAGCTAAATATGTCTAAAATTTGATGAAATGCCCAAAATGTGCACAAATATTAAATACAAAGTATAAAGTGAGCGGTGATAACTCAAAAGTGGGACGCCTTATATCTGTGGGATGTGGGTTCAACGAGTCCTAGACTGAGAGGGAAAACATCGTGCGTGATGAAACTTGAACATCTATAAGTGTGGATGTGTAACCATCTTTTAATTTGTCTGATAATAAATACGGGTATGAGAATTCATAATGTCCTGGTATACACATTGCCATACATAATACACATCAAAAAGGACTTTTACGTTTTCCACATCTCACCACTACCGCATGAAAGAAGTTAAGGATCTCTCGCCATCTCAAAAATACACTTGTTTATTGTGATCTATGTTTCGATACGGCTTGTAATGCGGCATACAACGTAGCGTTTTCCGTCACATTCCCGAGGGAAGCGGGAACGCAATGCAGGAAAACGACGCACTCGACTGGAGCCTTTGAGCGTCCTGAAGGAATGTTGAAACAATGGCGAAGATTAAACAAAAAGATGGAAAAATTTACATTTGGTTTGTTATAGATTTTGTTTTATTATAGTCGATGGTCTCTAAACAACTGGTAAACAAGGTAGAGTTAAAAATAAATGGGTTTTATTTTCTTATTTTGCGGTTAATATATTTCGTCTGAGACGGATTCTTACTTGGCGGCTGAAATTGAAAGTTGTACTAACTTTCAATCATACGTTAAGGCTCGGATAAAAAGTAGCCGATAATATAGACTTTATTATCCGAGAAAAATCAAAGGCGGTTAAAATTTCATGGCAATCGGCTAAGATAATACATGCGTACTTTCGCAGTTACAATATCGTATTAGCAAAGAAAATAAAAGTATCTTGTTTTTAACGTCTAAACTAAGAGATCATAAATACATTTGTACCTATAATGAAAATTCCAGCATTTCTTGCCATCACCAAATTGCAAGAAGGTCCTCATATTACCCTCTCGGTGAGAACTCTCTCGTGCAGTATACGCAATAGAACCATAAGGTACTAGACTGATATTGGAGGCAGCCTGGTTTATTTCAGCTATTTTCATAGCGTAATATTGCATGGCCTTTTGTAGCGACAGTCCTGACGTACCTACAAACTATTTTTATATTACAAGAGCATATTAGCCAGCATAATCATAACATTTGCCATTCTATTTTATTCATTAACCTATAAGAATATGAAAGGTAAAATATATTCTGCAAATATAGGTTACTATTAGATTCTGTGCCCTGGAAAATCAAGAGAAACTTACATGTGCTTATGACATGAATGTTTATTTATATCTATACTTATTATTATTATAAAGCTAAAGAGGTTGTGTTTTTGTACTAGAAAGAAAGAAAGAAAGAAAACTTATTTATTTGGTGCATAAAACTTAACCTAAAACAAATATTAACGATACATTATGGACAAAATCGTTTAGGTATAACAAAATATTATTACAAAAAGTTTATGATATGCAGCCAAAATGGTAGCCACTCAGCATTTGTCATGACGTTGTGGCGACATGACGCTGATTTTCAGTGGTACCGGTGTGGGAGGTGGGGTAATGCGTGTGTGTATTTGAGATTGTGCAGTATCAATAGAATAAGATAAATATACAGGCAAGTGACATATGTACAATATAAAGTACCTAATAATAAATACATATAATAATTAATTAATATAGTATAATACTAAATAGGAGAGATATCGAATATTTATGTGAAAACACAGAACGACTGGACTCATTTGCAGGACTTTTGCTCACTGAAAAGGTACTTTTTTAGTTTTGACTTAAATTAATAAATAGTGTACTAGTCCAATTTGAAAAATTATTTCAGTGTTAGATAGCCCATATAACCATTAACGCGGGTGAAAATGCAGGCACAGCTAGTCAGTTAATATGGCCAAATAAGGGATGTTAATCGCCGCAATATGTCGGTTATAACAAGTAAGGTTTTTATCCCAATTATTTTCAAGTTTTTGGTATAGCTCATTATACTTAACTACTCAACCAATCATAGGAAATTTTTACACACACGTTATCAGGGGGAAATAATATACACAATAGGCAATATAATTAGGAAATTCTGTTTCGTCTTTGTGATTTTTTGTTAATTTGATAAAGCGAAAAATATGTGTCTAGTATTTTTGTATAATCTAACTGACGGACTAAATAGAATTATAGTTTTTTTAATGCAGTCATCATCCCTATTATTAGCAAGTTCCAGAAGTAAAAACACAGTTTTCCAATAGAATTAACTTTATTCACCTCAGTACACAAAAATCGATATGATTAACTAATAATTTCCACGTTGCGAGTGAAACGACCGCTTAGGGCGAATGCTGAGAACAGACTGCCACGATCGTCTAACCCCCGCTCAAAAAGTGAGCGATCAAGTGGAGGGGGTCGAGTAATAACGAATAAATTTAAATTAAATGTCGGTACTCTGACAAGTCAAAACAAGTACATAATTAAATGATCATCGTAAAATAGTTATGTGACTGAAAATAAATATTTATTAATTATAAACATAAATATAGTTTACAGACATATTTAAATAATAATATAGCTTACACTATTGGGGATAATTATGGATAAGAAAATATTCATTAACTTTTGTTCGCATAACGTAGGATTGTCCAAAAAAATCGAATAGACTAAATCAACAAAAACGCAAACAAAGCTAGCGGTAAAAGTTAGTTTGAAATGAAACTGATTTATATTTAGTTTCTTCAATATATTCTATAACAAACATAATCAAACAAAGCACATCTTTCATTATCTTCTCTACGTTAGAATTATTTCTTCATATTTGGAGTTTCTGGTCCAGTAAATATGATTAAACGACTTTTGAAATATACCTAGCTTAATTTGTGAAGCTAAGTCTAGCACATCCAATTGTGGCTTCCAAATAGAGCTTGTATTCAAAGAGACATATGTACCAAATAGTTTGGTAGTAACTATCAAATATTTTTGTATAGGATCAAAAGGAATTATTTACAAAATTAGGTATTTCTGTAAATAGATACATAAATAACATAATGGGAGAATGTATTGTATGCTCTAAAATGTTTCCCAAAATATTCTGATAAATTGTCCGGATCTATTGTCACTTGTAGATCTATTTAGGTATTTTTGGAGGTCACAATAAGAGCGGTGCTAGCTCAATGGTAAGGACACGCGCCTCATAATCGAGGGGTGCGGGTTCAAACTCGAGCACATAACTCTGGTTTCTCAAATGTAGGTACGTATTTATACTACTAGCTCGGCGGTGAGGGAAAACATCGTGATGAAACTTGCAAATTTAAACAACTTTGGATTTGTAATTATGATCCAAAAATTGTTTGGTTCCCCTATCTTAAGGTTACGAAGGTCAGATTGGCAGACGCGCAATTACCAGACTCGCTAAACCCTGGATCATGGTCTAAGTGGACGCCGTCTAAAGCACGGGACATAACGCTAGGAAGATGATGATGTAGGTTATTCTGTATTGACGGGAAAATAACATTTGATTTGATTTGTTTAATAGTTTCAAGGATTTATTTTATACGTACCAACGAATTGTTCTTTGTTACAATAAAGAATTGCAAATCCTTACATACATTGTAATGAAAGAACGATAAGAATACAATATAAAAAACAAGTCATGTAGGTTAATACCTAGTTAAGTAATAAAACAGTATTTCACTAACCACCAAAATAAATTATTGAATACCCGCCCGACGCTTGGCTAGTTTTTGTTTTCGGTAAAAATACTAAGTCGTAATAACCATATTATGTTCAACTTACTAATTAAGCTACCAATTACTAACTAAATGGACTCTTTGCGACGATCGCATAGAATCTTAAAACGCTCCTCTTGCTTGCTCCTGCGCGGTTATATACTTGAGTGAAAGAGACAAATGGTGACTCCCTGAGATGTCAAGCGCAGGTCACCGTAAAAAGTTGCCCATTGAAAGTCGAGCGCAATGAATCAGCGAATTAACAATTTTATTGGCTGTTAATTCAACTTATTGAACTTATTGACTGTTAGCGAGCGAATTCATATTTTTATTCAGTGCAAGCTGTCCCTGGTTTCAACGTATAAAATGGTTTTAAATAAAATGCATTAATCGAGCTGTTTTCAACGAGGTAGAAGCTTGGGTTAACGTTATGAGATTTAATGACATCCATAAAATTTATGGGTATTTGCAGACGACAGGGACGGGCCGGGCAAAATCGCCGCGAAAGATAAAACAAAGGTAATCGTATGTGAACGCATACGACGGTCAAAAGACAGTGTTTCCATATTTCCCGCTGGGAACGCAGGGTCGAACGGGCGGCGTGGCCCAGCTCTGACTGCTTGCCCTAGATCGCGCAAACCAGTGTGTATATCATACTAGCAGCGCCCCGCGGTTTCACCCGCGTAGTTCCCGTTCCCGTGGGAATATGGGGATAAAATACAGCCTATGTACTTCCGGATAATGTAGCTTTCCAATGGTGAAAGAATGTTTGAAATCGTCACAGTAGTTTTTGAGTTTATTCATTACAAACATACACACACACGAAAATACAAAAATACAAATCACATGAATAAAATAAACCAGCTCGATTGCTTGATCAAGTACTCAATCTCTAGTAGTTTTCAAACATATTTTTTATATAAAGAGCTAGAGAATGAATGAATAATAAATTAATTAATAAACTTTTAATTGGACCAGTCGGTGTTAAGTAATGCCTAAATTAGTATAGGTACAATTATCACTTAACACATAAATTTTCGGTGATAATTACCTACTGATAAAAGCTTCAGTTGTACTAAGTCAATTGTTTTACTTGGCAACGTCTTCAAAATTATAAGTATTAAAATACGTATTACTTTGGCCTAAGTAAATTTATATTTTACTTTTGTTAATTTCATTTTTTTTTAAAGTCGGTTGAAAATAGCGGTCTTCGATTCAAAACTGCATTTTAAAAATCCATCATAGTCATTTTAGAGTGGGAACTACATTTTTCCGCTCGTAATTCATGCTTCATGTGAAGTATTTTTAGACCATTGGTAACACAGCTTATCGAATCTTAAAGTAAAAAGAATCGAGGCCATTACAGACAGCCTGCATTCACTGCCACGCAGTTGTAAAATTGCAGTTTAGTTGCTTTTTTGCAGTGCACTGTTGTCCATTGCGCAGTTCGCTTGCAGCTGGTGTAGTTCAAACGTCGGCACTGGCTGTTGACCAATTGGCCTACTAGCCTTAGGGTAGTAGTCAAACAACCCATTTGTGATGCCTATAAATAGATAAATAAATATCAAACTACATCACATACATTGGTCTGACTCCGAAGTAAGTAAGTAGCTTAAGCACTTGTGTTACGGATATCAGAATCAACAGTGGTATTACAAATATATACTAAAATAATATTGGATATAAGACACAACACAAACACCAGTATTCATCAAACGAATATTTGTCCTAGGTGGGGATCGAACCCACAACTCTTGAACTCAAACTCACAAAGCTTGTCTAGCAGCCTATACAAGCAGACTATCCTAATACTGCCTTCAGAGCTTTATCACTCTACTAAGTAGTAATAGCTTTTGCCATTGGCTTTGCCCGCGTTCAATTCCATCTGTTACAGAGACTATGTTGAATCCTTAGAGATCTATGACTTTTCGGGATTAAAATAATCTTCCCTCCTCAGGGTTCAAACTTGAGGCATGTCAAGTTTTGTCGTAAAATACAAAACAAAAGTTCAGGCGTGAAGTAGACGCAGACAGTTTTTTAGTATTAATAATTTTTCGTAGTTCTCTCTTATTCCCGGAATAAAATCCAGATTAAAGGGCCCATACGGACAATCATAAAATTTTTTGCATGTTAAAAGTTCATACGTATGGGATTTTTCCAATAAAGATTATCATACATATATACATCACACATACATAACATCACGCCCATAATCCCCGAAGGGATAGGCAGAGTCAAAGGGGCAGTATGCCACTTCAACCACATACAGCCAAAAATAAATTCGGGCTGGGTTAGATGGAATATTGTGAAAAAGCAGTGACAAGCCGCTAACCTGTCGCCTACACAATCACACACCCAAAACCCGATATATCATAAGTCGCATTTTATGACATGCTATGCAAGAACCACAGTTGACATATTATTTTTTTTTGTCCCAGATCAACATGGGCTATGTCCCAGACCAACATGGGACTGATTGACTGGAAAGATTATTATAAAAGCTAAGAATGCTATTAAAATTAGCATTACCCTTTAATATCAAGTGCTGCACTTTACAATAATAAAAGATTTCATCTCTATTTATTTAGATAGTCAACGTTTGAATTCGTTGATTAGACGTTTAGGATTGCATGATTATTGCACTTAATGGAATATTACGTAATTGCTCTGAACAAGGTTTACAGCATCCGGTGATTAACCCGATGCAAATTAATTGCTAATAGCTTAATAGTACTGATAATAGACAAACACATTGGTAATTTAAATCGGTGCAACCTATCATCAATCAAATTCTGGTTAGTTCTAATCTCCTTGAAATTTATTGTTGATATGTTTGAAGACTAAGATTTGAGCTATTAGGTGTTTCTATAAAATGAAGGTTCATCAGTATAAAAATATATGTTAATTTTTGGATTCAAATTAGCTGCTAAAATGGCATTGGGGGTATTTGGTTTCCAATAATTTCTAGGTCCAACTTTTTTTTTAATATTTGTAACGCAGTTGTTTTATAAAGTACAAAAATTACTTAGTCAAAAAATATTTTGTTTAATTAATTTTGGTAGGTACCTACCTATATGTTGCTTATCTATTTAAATTCAAAATTCAAAATTATTTATTTCTTTAACAAATACTTACTTATATCTAGTAAACGGAGCTTCCTTTTAGGCATAAAATTGCCTGTGCCAGGAGACAACGCTCTGCATAACAACTAACAATAACAAAGTATTTTATTACGTACTGACCTTTTAAAATATAAACACAATTTTATTTTTTGAAATTATACTTAATTAATTTAATTTCTTATCTAAAACTATTTTTTTTTTTATTCTTTAGACACGCAAAATTGTATTGACTATTACTTAACTGTTAATTGTTGTTGAGGTAAGAAACTCTAGAATAAATAATGACAAATTTCTGTAAGGGGTTGTTGTTTTAATTAGTGTCCAAGAAAAAACAAAAAGCACGAGTTATTTCTCTTCTAATTACTTGCATCTTATGCTACAGCACAGGCCTGTTAGTGGTTTATTTCCGAGTGCAGTTTTTGTTTTATTTAGCTGCAACCCTGCAATCTCATTCCATTTTTCCATTAGCATTCAAAACGTTACTTTAAATGGAAATCGGACATTAAAATTAACCTTGGTTTTACGAATATTTTAACATCTTTCCGGAGGACTTTACCGGAAGAGTGAAACGGAACATTAATTAATTACGTTTGTCCGTCTGTCTGTCGATGTATACAAATTCGTTTATATTATTCCAACTGCATTTTGGATGACAGCATCAGGTTGAAATTAGGATACTCGTTTTAGTATACAAAAAATTTCATAAGCAAGATCACATAAAAAAAAATGATTATTTCAAATAATGCCTCTTTTGCATTTATTACCAAATAAGGTATATGTTTCTATACTTATTTAATCCTCATAGAGGTTAATCTGCAATTCCATTTCTCAGGATCTTCTCACACTAGCACTTAAATTGAATTAAAGCACCAATAACCTCTTGGTGTTATAAACGGATCGCGTTACAACTTAGAACAACTTAAAAACTTGTTCTTACTGCACCCCTTTGACCTGGCCATCGTCCAAGAGCAAGAAACTCGCAACTCCGTCGCGGACACCTCCGCAACTCCGCCGGATCCGCAACTGGGACAGATCCGGATCCGCCAGCGACTTGCTCCAACAACTATTACAAGTTGCGAACATTGTTCAACTACGTTTTTTCAACTTCGGAAAGGAGCGACTTATGTGCTATCTTGTTTTAGAAAGGATTTTTTTGTTCGATCAATAGGCTTAAAAAGGGTCAACTTGTGAAACTGATTGGTTTCCTAGTTATAGTGCTAAAGTGCTATAGATAGAGATACGTAATTAATTATATTGGTGTCAGTGAAAACATTAAGTATTGCTTATTTTTTTCGCGATATTTTATTTAATATCTTCATTCAAAATGTTGAATACAAATGATGTAGCAGCTGAAACACGAACATTCATGAATGAAATCGCGAATAAGTGATTACATTTTAAGTCGTCCAGCATAAATCTGGCATATGCATAACAGGGAAAAGGTGAACACAAAATGTTGAAATATTTGGAAATACATTTGGTATTATCTGTATTTAGCAATATTGTATGGACGAGCGTGTATTTAAATAATTTAAGCCTAGTCTAGTCTAGTCTAGAAAAAATACCGACGTTCGTGACACACAATATTCTATTTTATTTATAGTATTGTTTATTTACATCGAAATGCTACAAAAAATATAGTCTTTTGGGCTGCGTTTAGTATAATAAATGCTTGTCATACACGTGTGTGCTTTTTTTTTCCGTCTAACTTATAAATTCATTTTCATAAATGGCGCCGTGACATTTTTATAATAATTAAATTCATTTAAATATCCGACGACATCACATACATTGATCTGACTCCGAGGTAGGTAGCTTAAGCACTTGTGTTGCGAATATCAGAATCAATATAGGCATTACAAATACATACTTAAATATTGGATATTAACACCCAGACACGAACAAACACAAGTATTCATCACACGAACGTTTGTCCTGGGCGGGCATCGAACCCACAACTCTTGGCGCATAGGGCAGGGTCACTACCAAATGCGCCATTGACTCAGTCAGTTCAGATAATGTGGCGCATTGCCGCACCTAGTAAAATACAGCTCGTACTCATACAAACTGTTGTCTCAATTGCCCCAGTCCCATACGCGGTTATAGATAACATTGATCCATTGTTGGTTGGTAACAAAGTTTACTTATACTTAATCTATGTTAGTAACTGCAAATTTCAACATGGACATTAAATTAACTCTAATATAATTTAATTAAAATACCTCAAATTAAATTGAATTGGAATTAAATAAATTAAATTGAATTAGGTACATTAAACGGAATTAAATTGGATTGAGTTTGAATTTCAAATTTTTACCTGTTTATATCGAGCAAAAAGAAGTCGGAGTAGTTTAATTAGTGAAATTTTGCTGATTGTGAAATAAGTTTGAAGGAAAATATCGACTGGTTGGTAACACTGAAATTTGTGTTTACTTCACATTCACTGTGGTGGTGACAGGGAGTCCTTGCAGGCTGCGGCAGGCCACGTGTTGGTGTGGGAATTGCTATAAATATTTACCTTATTCGAAAAATTTACAGCTTTAATTAAAATTAACAAGACTTATTTTCCTGTTGTGACATGTTTACAACACCATCGAGTCAAAGCGAGTTGTCCCACGACATGTTGCTTGGGGCTCGATGTTCGTCTCAAAAGCGAAATATTTCAATAATTCATCTTCTAGGGCCTGCTGCCCCTTTGACTCTGCCTACCCCTCCGGGAGTTATGGGCGTGATGTTATGTATGTAATTTATCTTTTTTACCTTACAGAAATTGAAAATACGATTACGCGGATTATGTATTTTAAAATCTAGCTTATTACTTCTAGCGTATTACCATGTTGGTTTGGGTACACAAAACATTAAACGGGACGCTATTACTAAGTATATAATTTATATATATTTTTATTTTGATACTCTACAACAGGCCCACACTAAAACGTGATTCAAAGTTAATTATGATTCATACACCTTGTATAAATTGTATTGAAAAGAGTAACTACCGAGTTTCTTGCCGGATTCTTCTCGGTAGATACAACATTCCGAACCGGTGGTAGAATCATATAGCTGTGGCTTTACCTGTATTTGACGATTTATAAGTGTTTCCTTGAAACCTATATAAATAAAGAATATTTTGACTTTGACTTTGACTTTTGACTAAGATTTCGCTGTCCGTCCGTTCGTCTGTCACCAGGCTATATTTCATGAACCGTGATAGTTTGACAGTTGATATTTTCACAAATAATGAATTTCTGTTGCCTCTAGAACCGCAAATACCAAAAAACTAACTAACTAAACTTCACGCCCATTTCCCTAGAGTGGTAGGCAGAGAGAAAAAAAAATACAGAATATAATAAATATTTAAGGGGGTTCCACTACAACAACCAATTTATTTGCTCGTTTTTGATCGATATTGATAACGGCAACATTTAGACGCTTGAAATATTCACAGATAATGGTACGGTACCCTTCGTGCGCGAATCCGACTCGCACTTGTTATTTTTCGTTTCATATAGCCAAATAGTCAATAGTTACATAGATGTTGACACTGAATCATCAAACTGTTTAATCCTGATTGTATTTTTTTTGAATAATTCTAAGGCTTCAATACGTAAGCAGCGACCCTATTATTCAGTCCTATCAGGCTCCGTTATCCGTTCGTTATATCTTCCGTCGCGTCTGTCCAATCGAAGTCCTGTCTTTTGAATCGTAATCGACATAATTTCATCGACAAATATAATTTTCACAACTATTCATCACTAATTATGGCCTTAAAACAAAAACACAAAAATAAGATAGGATAAGGGGTCCTCATTACTTTAGTATCGTGCAATAGTGTTCCTGTTATTTTTTTGTTTTTTTCTCTTAATAACAGCCATGCACGCGCGGGACCCTTCTCACAGAAAATGGAGCCTAAATACACTATGGTATAGCCGACTAACGACAAATCATTTTTATCCTCCCCAATGCCACTTACTCCCCGGCACGTCTCAGCCTGGACTCGAGTGGTGTATTAGAGATACGAGCCATTATTTAATCTATTAATATAGTCTTCGCCGCGACTAACTTAACTTTAACTTGGATGTTTACAAAGTTCACAAATATTTGAATCTATTAGGTTGAAAGATTGGATTCCGGGTTGTCATTATAAGAAGTCTGATGGATATCCAATTTGAACTCGACAAACCCTGCAGTCTCGAGTATCATTTATCTGTACATACGTACATAGCATCACGCCCATAATCCCCGAAGGAGTAGGCAGATTCCAAGGGGCAGCATGCCCCTTCAACCACATTCAGCCAAAAATAAAGCCGGGCTGGGTTAGATGGAAAATTGTGAAAAAGCAGTGACAAGCGGCTAACTTGTCGCCTACACAACCACACACCCAAAACCCGATATACCATTAGTCGCATTTTACGGCATCCTAGGCAAGAACCACAGTTGGCATATTCTTTTTAAGTCCCAGACCAACACGGGACAGTGGACTGGGTTGGATGGAAAGCTGTGAAAAAGGAGTGACAAGTGGCTAGCTCGTCGCCTACTCAGACACATACCCAAAAGCCCGTAAACCATTAGTCGCCTTTTACGACATGCCAGGCAAGAATCACAGTTGGCACATTCTTTTTTTTTTGTCCCAGATAAACATGGGCCAAGTCCCAGACCAAATTGGACAAAAAATTACTTTTTGGTGATATATTTACTTGCTTCTTTAAATATTAATAATTAGAATAAAAATACTTTTAAGAGAGTTTGTACAAGTAACAAGATCTTTACAAAAATCATTTCGGTGACTAAATATGCGCAAATTATTATGGGAACCGGTCGAATGTAATCTGTTGGAAAAACAAACATAAGAAAAAACATCATCATCATCATCCTAGCGTTATGTCCCGTGCTTAGACGGGGTCCGCTTAGACCATGATCCAGGATTTAGCGAGTCTGGTAATTACATTGAAGCGACTGCCGATCTGACCTTCGTAACCCTAAGATAGGGGAACCAGACAACTTTTGGATCATGGTTACAAATCCAAAGTTGTTTGAATTTGCAGGTTTCATCACGATGTTTTCCCTCACCGTCGAGCTAGTGGTATAAATACGTACATAGACTTGAAAAATCCAGAGGTACGTGCCCGGGTTTGAACCCGCACTCCTCGGTTAAGAAGCGCGTGTCCTTACCATTGAGCTACCACCGCTCTCTCATAAGAAAAAACATACAGAGTGAATAAAAATAAACCCACACAAATAACGTTCACGCAAGAACAACGTCGTCCATAGAAATACAATATACTGGCTGGGTTAAAGCGTCGAAATGTTTCAGCCGACTGCATCATTTATGAATCCCTTACCCTATGGGTCCGGTCAGAAACAAATGATGGCTATCCAACATTACACAATATTTTACATTTAATTATTATACAAATTCCCAAAATTAAATTAACTCCCGTACCTTTTGTTACCAACATCAAACGCTACCTGAAATATTTATACGACCGTTTGCCCTAAATTGTACACTGGCATAATTTAGCGCTTGGGCAGACAAGTGTTAGAAATTTCGCATTCTAGGTAGGCTTTTTAAAAATTATCTTCGCAGCGGAATCACAGTCTGTTAAGCACGGTTGGTAAAGTATTCAGACATTTTGTGGTAGTGATAATAGTAGGCACATCACAGAAGTAGCAGCTTTATTATTAGAGCCTGTAATAAATATAATACCACGTTTAACCTCATCGACATTTTTGACGAAAAAATTAAGCGTTTTCGTGGCTTCTTGAAGAGCCACAGGATTGATCTAGGCAGTTGGAATTTAGAGTTAAGACATAATATATCACATTCAAACTGTTTAGTGGGTATTTTTAAACAAATTACTGTATAATGGCCTTTCTGGCTTTTTTCGTGTTTAATCAACATTACATAATGTAGTAATTAGCGTTGGAAACTTTAATTGATAAAGTGTAATTTATTATCTAAAATGTATGTTTCCTTAATAAATAAATAAATAAATCTCTTAGAGGCGTTTCGTCTTAGCAGCGAAGATTATACAAATTATGTCGTGATCTTTTTGCTTCGTGATATTGACGATGCCTTTTAACAGCACTCCTCTTATGAGAAGCGCGTGTCCTTACCATTGAACGGCCGTCGCTTAATTTTTTTTAATATACATACACATGCATACATAACATCACGCCCATAATCCCCGAAGGGGTAAGCAACGTCAAAGGGGCAGCTGGCCTTTAACCACATTCAACAAAAAAATAAAAGTGGGCTGGATTAGATCGAAAATAGGGTTCTTGACTATTTTTTTATAATCGTTTTAAATCATTCTTTATAACATAATAAGCTTATTGTCATTAATATTTCCGGGAAATCATCGGTATTATTAGTAAAAATCAATATTAAAGTTTAAATTGCGAGAACCCCGGCAAAAACGCTGTATAGGTAATGGCGCCGGTCACGTGACATGCGTGACGTCATCTACCAGTAATCTACACGTAAACAGAGTTGTTGACATTTGTGAATCAATACATTTCATCGACTTTCTTCAAATTTATTGAATCCAATGGTCTATAAGTGGTGTGTAGTGCCACAATGTACAAATACTTCGATAAAAAGTCCAGAGAAAGTCTTTATTAGTGTACCAACCAATCGCAAAAGGCGAAAAATGTTTCTAAAACTAGCTCGAAGAGATCCAAATGCCATTCAACCACACTCAAATGTCTTTATGTGCGAAGATCACTTTGATGTAAGTATCACTTAACTTTACCAGATACCAGATAGTAAAATATCTATAATGGATAAAACAAAATTACATCTTTTATTCCTAACCTAAAATGTGGCCTAAGATTTCTTAGAAGATCCTACATTGTAGAACACCACTTCACTCTGTTAAATTTCAGATGGAAAAAGACACAATTAACTACATGAAGTACAAAATGGGCTTCAGTCAGAAGATATTTCTCACGGATGAGGCTGTGCCAACTAAATTTCAGCATAGTAGTCAGCATTATTTTTAAAGAAAAGTGCTACCATAAATGCATCTATCTTAGGTAGGTTGCTGCTGTCAGCTCGCACAAAATTTGCCTCCATTTTGGGATTGGATACGAATCAAATATTCCTTCAGAAAACACTCAAAAATCTAATTAATCAGTGATACAACCAAAATACAACACGAATTATGATCATGGAAGCAACGCTTACTTGCGCGTGACGTAGCATGAATCTTAACCAATCACAGAGCACAGATAAGACTTAAAAAAATATTACATTTTATTTCGTGTAATCTGCAAGAAATATACATATTTTTGTTTAAAATAAAGTGAAATATGTTATTTTACGCTATTTTCTGTTAAGATGACCACAATTTGGGATATATTTTTAATGTTGTCAAACACCCTGTGAAAAAGTAGTGACAAGTGGCTATGTCGCCTAAACAATCACATACCAAAAAACCCAATAAACCATTAGTCGCCTTTTACGGCATGCTAGGCAAGAGACACAGTTGGCACCACAGGTTGGCACATTCTTTTCATTCCCCGACCAACATAGGACAACAATTTTTAATATATACTGGACAAAAAGTAGATTACAGTTAGTGTTATCTTTTTCTTCTGCGTATTAGCATTATTTGCTGGCCTTTTTTACCGAAAGTAAATTCCAATCGTTTCAAGCTGGACCCAAGACGACCGATGCAATTTGCTGATTGCTTCTACTTACCGCTTCCTGAACTAGACAAGTTCAGTATTTTTTTTGTCATTATTGGTGAATACACAATTTTATTAATAAAGCGTGCAAAATAAACGGCTAGTCTTTTCACTCACCGTACTTTCATCGGCTGCATTTCTTGTCAGGGTATGCCTTTGCCGTCACCCTATATTAATAAATATGGTTAATTGTGTTTTCTGTTTGTCTATTACTTGCAATAACATCCTAGTTCGATGAATAATATACATTAAACCTACTGTTTTATTTACAGCTCTTAAACACGGGTGTTTGACTAATAGGATTATAGTCTTTACGATGTAGTAACAGTGCTACCGGTAGAAATCCTTGCTTAGATTTCAAATTTACAAGAACCTGCTCGAATTGCTACTAACATCCAATGTATTTTTGCTCTGATCATACTTTGAGCTACGACCGCTCTTCAGAAAGACGAAAGTGAACTATGTGGTTCAAAGTAAATCAGTTGTAATGATTTATGTTCCTAAAGCGAGATGCCTCACCACGGTCATAAGAAAGCTCAAGGTATTTTCGTAGGGCTTTAGAAATATTAGAAATGAAACCGCAAGAAAGCGTCTTGTCAAATAAAAAATGACAAAGACAAACGACATACATCCGAAAACTACCCGTTTCCCTCGCTCTCCTCGGAGAGTAGATCAATGTTCGCCACTAAACGAGAAGACGGTTTATAGGGACGTTTTCCCTAACATTATTTATTTTTTCCAAAAGGGACTCAGAAATTGTCGTCTGATTATATGATCAGAATGACTCTTCCCGAAATATTGCGGAGAGTTTCTTTGTAACGACTGCCAATGTTAAAATAACGATGTTTAATTGCATTCGCGGGAATTTGGAAGCACTTTATGAACTTTGATTTTTGCAAAATTTCTGCGTCTATAAGTGTATTTTTATCGAACTTAAAAAAGTTATTGTGAGGTTTTTAGACAAGATAATACGTCTTTGTAAATTACCGTCTATATATTTATGGAAACATTGTCTAGGATATGTCTTTAGGTATCTCTGAATTTTCCGTCAAAGTTTTTGAACAACAGATACTTGTACAATATCTAATAAATCAAACGGATTTCGATATTTTCGTAAAGCAGTATGAAATTAGTAAGTAGTGGGCGAAGACGATTCGTAACATTTTTACAATCCACGTTTTCGCACAACGAACAAAATGTAACGGCGAAACACACTCTAATCTCGCAGAAGCCCGGTCGTTGCATTACAATAAGCTCGAATGGCTCAAATCAAAGGTGTTTCAATGCTTAATGCCTTCGCGTTAAACGGAATTACCGTGTGAAATATCGTACTTAACCCCCCTTTTATTTTGCTACCCCCATATCAAAGTAAACTGTTTTGGCGAAAGAGCCTTTCTGATATCCGCTGTTATGTACGTCAATTTCTCATTTTTGCCATAAACAATAAAGGCATTTGTCCGATGTTGGTCTGGGAATTAAAAAATAATTTGCCAACTGCAAACTGTGTTTCTTTCCTAGCATGTCGTAAAAGGCGACTAATGGTATATGGGGTTTTGGGTATATGTTTGTGTAGGCGACGAGCTAGCCACTTGTCACCACTTTTCCATCTAACCCAGCCCATTGTCCCATGTTTGTCTCAGACTTAAAAATAATCTGCCAAATGTGTTCTTTGCCTAACATGTCGTAAAAGGCGACTAATGGTATATGGGGTTTTGGGTATGTGATTGTGTAATTTTTCACAATTTTCCATCGGACCCAGCATAGTTTTGTTTTTGACTGAATGTGGTTAAAGAGGCCTGCTGCTCCCTTGACTCTGCCTACCCCTTCGGGGATTATCTATGGGCGTATGAAAAAAGGTATCCAACAATTTCTCTATAATTATATTTTCTTTCATCGCTGACCATGCATAATTATAAAACATAATGTATATTGTGAATATTGATCTCATGTCAAACATTTTACTCTACAACCTCGCAACCTGATTTGTAACCTTGTCCGAAACTAATTCTGCGTTATTTTAAATGATCAATTCCATGTCAACGGTTTTAAATTACCAATAAAAAAAACCCAAATAATAATATCGGTATAGAAGTTATAGACCAAATAATGTTTTGTATGAAACGGATTGTGTAAGTAATAATGACGTATATGATACGCATGAGGGAGAGTGTGTATAGGAAAATATAATCATTAGTTAATTAATTAAATTGTGTAGATTACACATAGCCTCGCTGTGGGATATTAGATTGCTATAATCTTACCCACACCTCACACGGTGATGGGCCAAGGGCTGATTATCTCACCCTTAGAACGTAATACGATAAAGATTACCCTATACGTAATTCATTAGTATTAACACACAAATATATTTATTATACGAGTACCTTTGATGAGTGAGTTAATCTAATAATCAACGAGTGTATCTCGATATCTGTATTGAGTTGTAAGTTCTTAAAAAAATTGTGTAAAGTTTGTTATTACATACATAATATCACGCCCATAATCCCCGGAGGAGTAGGCAGTCAAAAGGACAGCAGGCCTCTTTAACCGCATTCAGCCAAAAATAAAACTGGGCTGGGTTAGATAGTTAGACTTTAAACAGTTCTCTGAGTGATTTATATTTAACACTATGAAAGGGTTCTCAAAAGATTGGGTCGACTTACGCCAATGTTCTTTCTGCACAACTTCCTTAAAGGCTTGCCTTTTTACATTTTTATATCCCACAAATGTTCTTAAGAGAAGAAATTGTTTAAACTGTTTGCTATAATTTTTATTCCTTTATTAATTTCCCGCGTTTATGGTTAATATTGTAGACTATTTCCGTCATACATGATTTCTATGTAACTTTAACCATTAAGGCTGCACACGCGACGGAAGCTTAAAAATGGAGTAACTTCTCCCGTTTTCCCAACATTTCCCTTCACTACTCTGCTCCTATTGATTGTAGCGTGATGAAAAGTATACTATAACCTGCCCAGTAGTATGAAGAATAATTGTACCAAGTTTCGTTAAAATTCGTCGAGTAGTCTTTGTTTCTAAAAGGAACACACAGACATACAGACAGACAGACAGACAGACAAAAATTTTACTGATTGCATTTTTGGCATCAGTATCGATCACTAATCATCCCCTGATAGTTATTTTGAAATTATATTTCATGTACAGAATTGACATTGACAGATTTATTATAAGTATAGATTATGGGCGTGATGTTATGTATGTATGTATAATTTCTGGGGATCGCTCGCATCCATATGACACGGTACCGGGATAAATTATTTTGTTGATGATACATAATACTTCAGTGGTTGTCAACATCATGGTTTACCTAAGTTCAGGTTTTTATGTTATTTAATATGATTCTGATTTCCAAAATACTACTTACATTAATCAATAGTACGTACTTGAACTATCCACTATAGTCTCAGATGTGAAGTGGTCCAAAAATTTATAAACAATTTCAAATTAACCTTTGACGTCCCGTCGTCGCGATATCCGGCCCATAACAATTGAAAATCAATTGTGTCTGGAATCTCGGTACTCGAAGCATTAAAATTCAAAATATTCCTATAAAATATGGTTCAAAGTATGCCAATGGTACAAATCAGAAGTCTGTAAAAATTTACGTTGCAGACAAAAGACGACCGAAACTCCGTTAAAGAACGCATGGTAAAAAATTCAGTCGAATTGAGAACCTCCTCCTTTTTTTTGAAGTCGGTTAAAAAAGAAAACTAGAATAAGGCTCCAAAGAGGTTTTACTTCTCAACACGTAACACAAAAGAAAAGGTGAACTTGAACAATTTTGTATTTCCGCATCTCTCAAAAATCTTTAAAAGCATTAAATGGAATAATGTCGTGAGATTATACAAATTTTAAATTAACGGAATCAAGTCTCGATCGTTCCATAAAATAGGATGATCCCGTGAACCGTGAATTGTGAATGCAAATCAGACTCAGCGAATGTCAGAATACAATTTGGAATTCTGTCCAACATTTCGGATGGGAGTAAACATTTTCGTTCGTGATTTTGGTCCACCTCAGATCTCGTGGGGAGCTGATAATAATGAGACCGGTGACCGGAGAGTGGGTAATCTCTAATCTTCCTAAAAAAGGATTGTGGTGGCTTATAGCTTTAGTTCCAGATATATCATTGTTTAATTTTTAGGATGCTGATATCGCAATGCAATGGCAGAATCATTCGTTACCGATAAATATTAATACAAGGCACAAGGATAGTATTCAATAATGTTTTTAGAAGAATGCAAGTTTTTACTTTGCTAACATATATTCCATGTTGGTCTGGGATTTCAAAAGAATGTGCCAACTGTGGTTCTTGCCTAGCATGTAGTAAAAGGCGACTAATGGTATATCGGATTTCGGATATGTAATTGTATGGGCGACAAGCTAGCCACTTGTCACTACTTTTTCACAATTTTTCATCTAACCGAGCCCAGTTTTATTTTGTGCTGAATGTGGTTGAAGGGGCTTGCCGCCCCTTTGACTCTGCCTACCCCTTAGGGGATTTTAGGAATGATGTCATGTATGTATATATGTATGTATTATATAAAATTAAAGGTAATACATTTGGTACATTAGCTATATGAACAACTCATCAAGCGACAAACGCGTATGTTGTCTAAGAGTCCAGTAAAACTTAAACCAAGATGGTGCTTTTAACCGGCAACGCAATCGGAAGAATAGTACCGATATGCGTTTTTCACTTCGATTATGAGACTGGCCCCTTGGTCGAGTGGTCAGAGACCCTGGCCACGCAACCAAGGGTAGCGGGTTCGAATCCCGCTTGGGGCAAATGTTTCGTGTGATGAATATGGACATTTTTACTCGAGTCATTGATGCTTATAAAAATGTATTTATGTATGTCTATCCGTTCGCCTAGTATGCATAGTACAAGCATAAGCTTAGTTAACTAGGGATTTGATGTGTCAGTCTGGAGAAGTTATTTAATTTATTAATATCTCGTAAATATTTCGTTATTAGTGAGCCAATCATTAAATCGGACACGTGTAGTTTAAAATGGTAATTCGGCCAATCTTATTTTTCGAGCAAAATAAATAATTAATTATTTTCATGTAATTAGCTTAATTGCCAAATGACTTTCAGAAACATGTCCAAGACTGGATACAACAAACATTCAAGTTTTAAGTTAATACAAACAGGATTTAACATTTAAAATGACTGCCGACAAACAAAAATGTAAGTACCTTAATTCATAGCTGAAAAGTTTGACGTTAGCGTATCAAACTGTGTTAAAGCAATTTGTATTCAGTGGAGAAAGTTTTGAAGTTGTTTATGGAACAACATAGCCACTGTTTTTGAGACAGAGTGCCCTGGGATATACCTCGAGGAAAGGTGTTTGCGCGATTGTAAAATGTTAGCACAAAGTAATAATTAGATAAGACACTTTCAACCTTGTGACGTTGGCTTACAGTTCAAAGTGGTGTTTGTTGCTTTGATTGAGTAAGTATAGAGTGCTAGTGAATGTTCGTCACGTCTTTTCGGTTTACATTATTTATAGTTTTGTTTTAACTTGTTATTTAGAAATTCAAAATAAATATAAGTAGGGCTGTTGGTGATATGATAAATAGATGATGAACATAAATGTGATCCTTCAAGGGTTCTTTTCGTTTTGCAGTACGGAATCCTACTTACTGGATCAGCTTCCATAGACAACTGCTTTGTTAACTCTTAAACCTTGTGATTAATACGCTGTTGTTACTTCAGTGTAATTGTGCTAACAAATCGGGAAGCTATCAAAATTTTCATTAAACAATCATATAAGTGACTGGCCCGTTGGTCGAGTGGTCAGAGACCCTGGCCACGAAACCAAGGGTCGCGGGTTCGAATCCCGCTAGGGGCAAATATTTCGTGTGATGAATATGGATATTTGTACTCGAGTCATGGATGTTTATAAACGTATTTAAGTAGGTCTATCCCTTCACCTAGTAGCCATAGCACAAGCTTATATGCTCAGTTTGGGACTAGGGAATTGGTGTCTCAGTCTGAAGAATTTATTATTATTTATTAAGTGCCTTTTCCCTCTCACTGGTAAGTAATGCAAGAATTTGCGTTTTCTAATAAAATCTAATTCAAACTCGTTTATTTTTATATCTTAGTGACGTGTAAATATAGTCATTTACAGCCATACAATCAACGCCAAAGGCCTTCGCATTATATGTATCACGACATTGGGAAAAATGTAATATCTTTTTCGTTTCTTAGGTAATGAAAAAAGGCGAAATTTTTGCTCATAACAACATTGAATTTTGAGGATATTTAGCTGGGTTAAGAGAACAATCTAGCCTATTTACCTCAAATCGTAGTTCTTCATAATGTCGCAAAATCCTCAAATTTTCTGGAAACCCCTCCAGAAACACAAAATGAAAATTTGAATTGATTAAAATTAAAATTTAAATTAATCTCGGACAAAGTTGTAGAAGCACAACAAAAGGCGTTTCAATAATCTCACAATTTAAATTCCATTTCGTCTTACATTTTCCCAGAAGCTTTGAACTGTTTTAAAATTGATTAACAGAAGAATGTAAAGTGAATATTTCAATATCATCGTTGAGTCGTGAGTTTGCAACACCAATAAAACGTGACTCTGAACTTGATAACATCGGAATAAATTTCAAAAACATCCAAGTCGCTATCTCGGCGGGATCCGTTTGATATATTATCGGGGGTAAGTTCGGCCAGAAGTTGGCCTAAGTGCGATTATACAAGGGCATAACAGTTACAGATAAGCGATGTCTGATTCCACTCAATTAGTCTGCGGGACCCCATATCAATTAAGGGCGAGGCCTTCGGATACGAATCGTACCCCCAACTTGTGAGTTAATGACAAACTCGAGTTTCAGCCAGGTACTCGTTGATGAACAGACAGATAAGTTGGAACACATTAGGTACGACTTCAATTTCAGATTCGGATCTCAATACATTTGCTAAGTGCTGGTGAACCTTTTGGGGGCTTTCAAATTAGCTTTAAGTTAGAGTAAATCCGTAAAGTTAAGGGAACGTCCTGATAAAGGTTATTTATGGGTCACCAAGCAACAGTCTTTATTCTACTCCGATTCTTACTAGTGGTGTTTTGCGACAACTATTAGCAGGCGTAATGTGTATAGAATTTGACCTGATTTTAGAATTTATCAGAAATCGAAACATTCTAAAAGCGTTTAGGACAAAACTAAAAACTAAACTGACTTGTATTCCCTTGCGGGGTTGGTAGAGAGAACTGGGAATGTATAATAACATTCTCGAACTAAAGATCTGTGAGTTAACCACTTTGATTAAGAATTAGCAGGCGAACATAAATAGCAAAGAACCGTTCAAGGTAATATTAATCTCTGAGTTTATTCTGACGCTGATAAAGTCGTATGTAAAAGCGAGTGAATCGTAAAGTCTTTCAGACGGACTAATGGTCACGGCTACACTGTTCTTAGTGCCAGAAACAAATTCCCTAGCCACAGCTCAAGTTGATTCTAGACTCTAGAATATTCTGTTTCATCCTAGTCAAATTTTCAGCCAATAATCCCTATAGATTTAAAGTTTAGCGCAGCTGTAATCTCTCAGTTTTACTGGGGGACTCATTTATTATGTTCTGAAGGTCTACATTTTAGCCTCCCAACAGATAGAAAATTGCTTTGAACTGAATATCATATTTCAAAACTTTTCAACAACTTACTTATGTTGTCATCAAGATTATGAATAAGAAATCTAAAATTGTGCTTATCTAGCGAGTCTTACATTAAAGCGACTGCCGATCTGACCTTTGTAACCCTACCATAGGGGATCCAGACAATTTGTTTGGATCATAGTTACGAGCTAGCCACTTGTCACTCCTTTTTCACAGCTTGCCATCCAACCCAGCCCACTGTCCCATGTTGGTCTGGGACTTAAAATATATGTCGTAAAAGGCGACTAAAGGTATATCGGGTTTTGGGTGTGTGATTGTGTAGGCGACAGGTTAGCCGCTTGTCACTGCTTGTTCATAATTTTCCATTTAACCCAGCCCGGCTTTATTTTTGGCTGAGTTTGGTTGAAGGGACTTGTTTCCTCTTCAACTCTGCCTACCCCTTCGGGGATTATGGGCGTGATGTTATGTATGTATAAATATAAAAATGAAATAAATCTTACATACAAGTGCGAAATTGTGTAGAAATAAGTCAATCAATTTGGAGTTTTCCGAACATAAAGGTTTTGCAGCAGATTTTTGTAGATAAAAGAGATGGCGGCCATAAATTGAAAATACTCTTTTCCTCAACGGCGTGTTGGGTCAAAACTATACTTCTTAGCGATCCTTTGTCGAATTGTGGGAAAATTCGTCCTTCATCTCTAATACATAACGAAATTCAAGTTACAAGTCTCTCGGGACAATCAGTTTCGGATTAAAAGTCGTACATCATGATATAAGTAACCACGGACGATTTTTATTCTTCTGAGAATTTAAAAATCCAGGGAAAAAAGGGCCTATTTTATTGACATGGGTATGTCAGCTGGAGTATAAAATATTTTTGTATGTATAGGCTTCAAAAAGCCCTAGAAAATATTATCCAAATACGCGTATTGGTCCATTCAGGTTACCGAGTGGTTTTGAGAAAGAAAGAAAGAAAGAAAGAAGAAAGAAAAATGTTTATTAGGTAACAGACATACACTCATAACAAATACAAAATGACAGACTGTCATAATTTAAAAGATGTGAAATATGTAGCACCTAAAAGGTCTCCGCTCAGCATATGTCGCGGTGGCACTGCGCTCACCGCGCCGCTGGTTTTCAGCGGATGCCTAGAGATCGGGGCGTTCAGTGCTGCCCAAACACACCTTACATTAACACTTAAAATTACTAAACAAAATAAAATAAGCAAAATTCTAAACATAACAAAGACAAAATGTAGTAAGTACTTAAGTCTTATTCCACTAAATACAATTATAAGCAATACAATTGTTTATAATAAATATAGCGTTCCTTGATATTTTAACTATTTACAAAGTTATTAAATAAAACAAGTGTGTACAACCTCATATATTATTATGATTAAAGATAGGAAAATAATTATATACCGTAAAAGAAAGGTTTTTACCTTTCTTTTTTATTTATCTAAAAAGATACAGACATCTAAAAAGATTTAAACAATATCTACTATCCGTGCTTTATTAATATTTGTAGAAGTCCTAATGGGAGGTGGTATATTATTCTAGCATTTAGTTGAGGAATAACGAAAGCTACCGCGAAAGGTAGCTTTATTGTACGTAGGACATATTAAGCGGTCGATAAGTCGTAAGTTGCGCTTAGAGAAATTTAGCTTACAATATAGATAAGGAGGGCTTTAATTTTTAATAAACACCAAACAGTAACGCCGCAAAGTGTAGTGCTCGTCGCGATTGCATGTTCATGAGGCCTCCTCTATTAAGGTAGGGCGTGACGCGAGCTCTGCGCGGTATAGGGAAACAAAATCGCGCGCAAGAGTTTTGTACTTGCTGGATAAGTTTTTTAGTTCTTGCCAGCAAACATTCACTGATGACGGTATCCGCATAGTTAAGTTTAGATAAAATTAACGATTCACATAAATAGATTCTCAGATCAACACTCAGGTAAGGTTGCATACTGTATAATATATTTAACCTATAATAACATTGTCTGACGACATTATTGATATAGTTTTCGAATTTGAGATTCTCATCAAATATAAGCCCTGGATTTCGAGTTTCAACCACCTGCTCGATCTGAGCATCTCCGACGCTAATTACTGGTGAATAATTATTTATGCGGAGTACTTGCGCTTTTGTACCTATAACTAAGAACTTAGTTTTTTGGGGATTTATTATAAGGTTATTTTTTTGCGACCAATCCATTATAAGTCTAAGATCTTGATTAGTTTTATCTGCGGCTGTAATTGTTTCACAAGGTTTAAATGATTTATAAATTTGTAAGTCATCAGCATATAAATGGTAGGTGCTATTAATGATACATTTAGGAAGATCAGCGGTATAAAGAATTAAAAGAATTGGGCCGAGTATAGAGCCTTGTGGCACCCCAGTATTAATAAGAGTAGTGTTTGAATATGTTTTCAGGCCATTACTATTAGTTACTTGAAAACCATTTAAGCGTTGCATCATTAAATCCATAATAGGTAAGCTTTGCTATAAGAAGGGTAAGGGTTTTATGTACCAGTTGGTCGTATTTCGCCCGATGGTAAGTTCCGAGGTAGATTCTGTTCTCGTGGGAATACGGGGATAAAATGCAGCCTATGTATTTGCTGATGATGTAGAAAGCTACACTGTAAAGGCATTGGTAAAGGAACTTTGCATATTACTGGACTAACTTGTTTCGGAGCTTATGCAATGCAAACAGACAAATAAACAAACAATCGAATCTTTCCTTTTTATTATTATTATTATAATATTAGTGTATAATATTATGTTAGTGTATTTGAATGCCTTGTTAGTCTAGTGGTACAATGCGTCGCCTGAGGACCAAGAGGACGGGTTCAAATCTCGGTTCGGGCCAACATTTGTGGCTGGGTATTTCAATATTGAAATTACTCAGTAACAGCCCAGAGTCAGGAAGTTGGCGGTTTAATCACCCCCGTGCTTCGGAAAGCCTTCGCCTGATCTCCCTCCAGTCATATCAAATTGCCGTCTCACCGGACTATGAGAGTGAAGGAATAGAGAGTGCAGCTATGTTTGCGCACTATAATATCTCCTGCGCAGATGGCTAACCCTCGCTTGACATTGGCCGCCGTCACCGATATTGGTTAGGAGGACATTTTATAGTGTAGAATACAATGTTGGGAAGAACTGAAGGGTGTTAAAATGACCACAGAGAATCAAGTCTCACCACAAGGATTCCTTTTGTACCATTTAGGCACGAAACCGTAATGATGGCCATTGTCAATTGAGCACGTTAAACCGTCAACGCTAGCATCGAGCATATAACCAATGGAGTGGAAATGTGTTCAAGTTTCTTTGAGAATAATGGTTAATCTTACATTTTTATTGTAATCAGATTATGTCATCTACCACAGTCAGTGATTGTATGATTTGGTTTAGAACTTTACAAAAAGTGTAAGTATATTATGTATATTTTGACGCTGAAAGAGTAACTACCGAGTTTCTTGCCGGTTTTTTCTCGGCAGAATCAGCATTCCAAACCGATGGTAGATTCACTATGGTGTACAGATTTTTGTAAAATTTACGATATATAAGTGCTTTTTTGAGGCCTACATAAACAAAGATATTTTGATTTTTGAATAATGTCGTGAACACTGTAAAGTCTTTGAAAAGATTATATTTAATCAAATAATATGTCACCTTAGAGTCCACAATTTACTACATACTAATCAATATGGATTTACTAAGGGGAAATCCACTACTGACGCAGGAGTAGCGCTTCTAAAACATATTTTTGAAGCTTGGGAAGGCAAACAGGATGCTATTGGAATATTCTGTGACTTGTCGAAAGCGTTCGATTGCGTCGACCATCAAACCTTACTAATGAAGCTACGCCACTATGGTGTTTCTGGTAACTCACTTAGTCTGCTAAAGTCGTACTTAACTGATAGGCTCCAAATAGTAAGTATTAATGGAACTAACTCTTCTGGTGCCCCACTATCGATGGGAGTTCCCCAGGGCTCAATATTGGGACCTTTGCTCTTCCTTCTGTATATAAATGATCTACCATATTTTACAAAGGACTTGTGTGAGATAGTATTATTTGCTGATGATACCTCACTAATTTTTAAAATTGATAGACATAATGAATCTCTTGACGACGTAAATAACGCTCTCTCTCTAGTCCTATATCGGTTTACTACTAATAACTTGCTGCTTAACGCAAAAAAAACTAAATGTGTTAAGTTCTCAATGCCAAACACAAGGCAAGTCAATACGCGGATTATTATGAATAATGAAGCAATAGATTTAGTTCAATCCACAGTATTTTTAGGAATTTCTATTGATGCTAAATTGCAATGGGGTCCTCATATTGCGGCTCTGGCAGGAAGACTTAGTTCAGCTGCATTTGCAGTTAGAAAAGTAAGGCAATTAACTGATGTAGAAACAGCAAGATTGGTGTACTTTAGTTACTTTCATAGCGTTATGTCATACGGTCTGCTGCTGTGGGGATCTGCGGCCAATATACAAACTATTTTTGTATTGCAGAAAAGGGCAGTCAGAGCCATATACGGCCTCAGTCCACGTGACTCGCTTAGAGAAAAGTTTAGAGAAATAAATATTTTAACAATAGCATCACAATTTATTCTGGATTGTATAATGTATATATTCAAAAATATTGAAGCATTTCCTAAAAAGTCAAACTCTCATAGTTTTAATACTAGAAATAAACACAAACTTGCTGTTCCTATTCAAAGACTCCAAAAGAGTGGTAATTCATTTATTGGTCTAAGTATTAAAATGTTTAATAAACTACCACAAAGTATTATAACATTACCCCTACATAAGTTCAAATTATATATTAAATCATTTTTAATGAGTAAGGGTTATTACAAGATACAAGATTACCTCAATGACAAGGATTCATGGTTAACTTCATAATGAAGTGTTCACCTGCAGTGATATCTACATAGTCTTAAGTATATAATAATTAAGTTTACTAATTTGTAAAATTTGGCATTTAAAAGAGTAACTATCGAGTTTCTTGCCGGATTCTTCTCGATAGAGTCTACCTTCCGAACCGGTGGTAGTATTAGTTCTTATCCTTTTTTTTATGTATATTGACTATTTATAAGTGCTTTCTTGAAGCCCATATAAATAAAGATATTTTGATTTTGATTTTGAACATAACACGGCAGTTCCTATACTGTGATTGGCTCATTTGATTGACAACTATATAACTAGATTCTTATTGGTTATATTTTTTAGGTTACCATTACGGATTTATACCACTGGCTTGCCGGTGAGGGAAAAAATCGTGAGGAAACCTTTGCATTCTAATAGATATGTAATCATGATCTAATTTGTCTGATTCCCCTTGGCTACGGAGGTCAGAGAGGTCGAGAGTCGCTTTAATGTAAGCAAATTTGCTAAATCTAGAATCACGGTTTAAATGCACCTTTGACTAAGCATTGAGCTAGGCTTAGACCATGTTCCCGGGACATAATGCTCGGTAGACGATAAGCACTCTATGTTATATGCTCCATGTCTTTCATATGTTGACGGGGCACGGTGCGTGGCCGGAATGGACCGACTGCCGATCGCTAGGGACAGGAAATTGGAATTTGAAATCGGTCAGGCGCAGGTTAGTCGCTTCGCTTGGCGGCTAATCACATTGGTCACATTACGTTAACGCTTTTTGGGTGCGGTATGGTTGCTAGTCAGGTTGTCTTGGTTAGGAGATTTCCGGGAAGCATTCCGAGGGGGGTTTTGTGACTCGCGATTAAAATTTTACAGTTATGGGTCATCAGAAAAAAAAGTGGATTTCTACCGAGTTAGTTTGAAATAACTATTGAAAATATAATCGCGGTATAGTTATATGTAAATGAGTCGAGTCCCACCCTACCGGCATTGAACTACATACACCAAATATTCATGCTTCATCAAAGTTTGATGACAGAACTGACTGAAAACATTTCTGTGACAGGTGATATAATTTCTCTTGAAATATCTAAAGATAGTCAATATTTCAATTGGATACTGGGATTTCATTAAAAATAGCTGGAGAGTTGAAAAGTAAAAAAATGGTTTTAATGGAACGGGCTGTGCAATAAATTTATATTGGCTTTTTTACAAAACAGGCGCCTAGTAAATCTACAAGTACAAGAATGAAACCATTGGTATTTTTAATATAATCCATGTTCCGCATACCCCAATCCAATGCAATTTTTTTGATTCCTGGAAAGTCATTGTCGCTCGAACTTTTCAAAAATAGTCAGACATATTGTAGGATTAATTTATTACTACTTTTTTTATATATAAGAGGAGGCAAACGAACATTATGGTCACCTGATGGTAAGTGATCATCTTAGCTCATCGACACACAAATTATGATTGATTGACATGATAGTCATGTAATTTTAACCTCCTTAGCATGTCATAATAGGCTGGTGTATTGGTTATTGTATGGTAGTGATGTGCAGGCGACTAACTATCCACTTATTAATTAGGGTGTCAATTAATTACGTGCGGTAATCAGGGGGAGGAGGTCAAGCTACAATACTCAAAAATGCCACACGTGACTTTTAATTTCCTTCTAACTAAACAGAATTTTATTTGTCCAAAATTTGTCAAATTGTCTTACTGCGTATTAAACTCTAACTTCCCCTTCTAACACTGTGGGTATGATTGTAAGTATGTATGAGGACCATATTAAAACTTAGTATTAGGAATTCTAATGCTCGAGCAACGTGAAAGCTCATTGGCTTCGTTATGGCTGTGCCGGCACAACCGAAGTACCTCTCGAGAAAACTGTCGAGGTAGCGGATTTGAAGCTGTTGCAGTTTTCCCAGTAACTGAGAGCACTGGAGGCCCAAACTCTGAGGATTTGCAGCATTGACGATAAGTACAAAAGAACAAGAACGGCAAACACCTCAAGATTGTTGTGGCTTATTCGTTTTTTTGTAGGTGAATTGTCAGATTTAAGTTCAGCAACATCCTTGGACTCTGCCCACCTGTTTCGGGGTTGAGCTGTTTGATCTTAATAAAATACTGCTTGAGGAGTAACCGATTTTATTGGGCTGGCCACGGAGCTTATGTAGCTTCGTGTATTCTGTCGTTCTATCCTTCTACGTTTTAAATGAAATTTTAAATCTAGTGTATTTATTCCTTTGTACACTTTTTTTTTTAATAATAAACTGACACACCAATTCCCTAGTTCCAAACTAAGCTTATGCTTGTACTATGGATACTAGGTGAACGGATAGACATACTTAAATACGTTTATAAATATCCATGACTCGAGCACAAATGTCCATGTTCATCACACGAAACATTTGCCCCTAGCGGGATTCGAACCCGCGACCCTTGGTTTCGTGGCCAGGGTCTCTGACCACTCGACCAACTGGCTTGTCTAATGAGATTCTATTACCAAACAGTTATTACTACTAAGGACAAATACATTTAAAAAAATCGGACGACATACAGTGATCTGATTCCAAAATCAGTAGCGTAAGCACTTGTGTTACGGATATCAGAATCCACTCAAATCAGTATGTATGTAAGTATATAACATGCGATTGTCATCTCTTATTACACCTTTATGGGTTCAGTCACCGCCCACCATCTACCGGCTATACGCTTTTTGCTACCTTGTGGTATAAAAAATACCAAGAGGTGTATTAACGAGCCCATCCATATCAGTCTACTGCGATTACTGCGTCGTCCATCACGCGAATATTTCAATGTCTGTAAGCAAACGAGCATGATCTCGCCGATACTGGATCACGTTGAGTATGTTTCACGCAGGTGATGGATTGGACGTGAATCTGTGTCGCCGCTAAAAAGTACTCTGAAACGGGATTTTAGACCGTCGCATACCGACCGTGGAAGCGAAGGCTGAGCCGAGTCACCCATATCTCACCTCCACTCAGGCGAGGGGTACCGCGGAGTTTTAGTGGGTATACCCCGGCCACTACCATCTTGGCCGGAGCAGGGACCCCCTTACTCAGCGGGCCCCGGGAGTCCCACACACCACACTACTCCCTCCTGGTAGAGTGACTGTAAGTAACGCAATTCTCCGCGGCAAAAAAAAAAAAAAAAGGCAGCAGAGACCCTTTCCTCAAAAATGTTAGTAGAGAAGATAACAACTAAATACCTGATTTCAACGCGATTATTTATAATGCCCATTGGGAATCGTTTTTGTGTTTACCATACTTACATTTATTACATAATCGTATTTTATCTTTACTATCTCAAATATTTCATACTCCTTGTCTTTCGTAAGCCCGTTGCATCAAATATTCTCACGATATTGCCCTCTGAAGGCTGTTTGGCTGCTATACCGTGTACCGCCTGTCATGAATTGCGCTTCTGATACGCACTTCACATATGCCAAAAACGGTTGCATTATGCCTGAATAAAAAAAAGCCTTGCTTTTTCCTGCAGTTTTGTCTTGCTTATAAATAGATTTTTCGATATCTTTTGGGAAAAATACTTTTTCTAATTAACCCCTTTTTGTTATCCTGAGACACGTGATCGGGAACCCTTGCATGTGACCTTAGATGTATTACTCTCCATTTCACGGAATATGTATGTAGCTATATAAGTGATATATTGTATATTTCGAACATTTATGATGTATGTGACACAAATGGGTTTTTCTGGTCGATGCTATTGCGAGCGATCGCGATGATCGATTAGTCGCTCCATCATCCCCTCACCTGCTGCTAATGTCGCTTCTAAGTACTTACTACGTATTACATTCGATTCCGGGTAAGACCCTCGCCTCGTCAATGGATTCCGGGTAAATCCTCCAGTAGGTAATATACTTATTTTAAATGAAAAAATGCTTTTTGGAGATCTTTTTTGGCGCTACAATTTCATTATTGAATTTTGATACAAAGGTATAATGTACCACAAAGGGGACATTAAAAGTAATCCTATTAAATGTCACTGTGCCTTCTCTATTCATACGAATTGAATGAAAACTAACTTAACTAAAGTTTAGTTAGAATTGAACAAAATTAACTAATAATTTTCATCGTTTAATTTGTGACGCCCCGAATTGCCATTTGTTAAGGTGAGTATCGTGCCTCTCATAGGATCCAATGAATTTCCGATAAAAAATAGGTCCTTAGTGGACAATCTTTTGGCTTCCAAATCTCATTGCAACCGGTTATATACATACATACATAATGTCACGCCTTTTCCCATGGGGGTAGGCAGAGATCACGTACTTCATTTTGCTACGATCCTGACATACACCTTTAGCTTCTACATATAAATAGTTTACAAGAAATATAATTTACAGTATTAAGCAAAGATTAACATTTTCCTATTAGCATATTTCATATATATATTCCTGCTTGGAAAAACAGACCACAGGCACTAGCCGCCCCTACGAATTTCGAAGGTTCCCATTGATTTTTCTGGGAAGTCATCATCAGATCCTGGTTTCCTTATAATGGGACCACCCTTGGGATATCTGCTTTCCAACAAGAAACATCAAAATCGGTTCATAGACGACGATGTTATCCGCGAACACACATAAGTAATATATATACATATAGATATATACGGTCGAATTGAGAACCTACTCCTTTTTAACCGACTTCAAAAAAGGAGGAGGTTCTCAATTCGTCTGTATGTATAATATTTTTTTTGTTATTTGTTTGAAGACAGTTGAAAACCACTGCTGTTATCGCATATTTCTGTTTATGACAGCATACAAAATGACATAAAAAGTTATATGAACGTAACAGATATTTTAAAAGCGAAATTCGTCGTGATAAATAGCCTTGATAATTTGAGTCGCATCTATATACCTCAGTCCTGTTGTATGTTAACTTTTTTTTATTCATATCTATGTATATTATCTTAATATGGTTTGAGTGAGCTATTGCAGTTAAATAAGTTTGAAAACTTATAGAATATGGGTATCTCAACTTATTGTTGCATTTACTATATTTTAAGTTATTTACAAACAATAAGAAGTTCGGCAAAATAATGTTACCTACTAATATTATAAACGCAAAAGTTTGGATATATGGATGGGGCATGGATTTTAATAAAACTTTATAAAAGTGTAGCTTATGCATTAAAATAACACATAAACTATGTTTCAACGATGTACCACGCGAGCAAAGCCACGGGAAAAATTAAATATTTAGTACTTAATTTTTCCCGCTAATGCTAAACATCAAGTGAACAAAGTCAGTGATTTGTCACCATCAAAATGTCAATTGTTGTCCAATCGATACTAAATTAAACAATCCTAGACCAATCAGCGCTTTGCTGTATACCCATCAAATCTAATGAGCTAATTAGGGCGCAATGACAGTAACGTCGTTTCAGAGCAATTATTATGAAACAAACTTGACCACGTTATCACGCCATTAGTAATTAACCCGCTAAGCTCATTGTTATTTTCATGTTACAATTCCCCATAACACTAAGAATATCTTAGTTTTTCCGCCGTTACTATGAGCCACATTTCCTGAAATAAAAAAATTATTTCGCAAAAAAATATTAAAAATTTAATTCATTTAGCAGATACCTACATAAAATTACGCGAATGGAGAGCGTTTCAGCGACTCGGTATTTAACTACACCTGCGTTTTTATATTGAAAGAGCGGATAAAACTTCGCATTATGCATCTCACAGTTATTGCACTTTACATAATTAATTAAACGTGGCAAAATTTACACGTTTAAATTTTCGTACTTGTGCTCCTACAATAAGAGGTTCGTTGGTGAAAGCTGGTATTTTTACTCTACTGCATTAGAAGGAAGGTTAACTATGTGTTTATATAAAATAATAATAATAACAACGTCGTCCTAACCAATATCGGTCACGGCGGCCAATCTCAACGAGGATTAGCCATAGGCGCAGGAGATATTATAGTGCACAAGTGTGTGCGCAAACACAGGTGCACTCCCTATTCCTTTACTCTCATAGTCCGGTGAGAAGGCCATTTGACATGACCGTAGAGAGATCAGGCGGAGAACCAACCCCTTAACGTGCTTTCCGAGGCACGGGGGTGATTAAGCCGCCAACTTGCTGCCACCGGACTGTTTCCGAGTAATTTCAATATTGAAATACCCAGCCACAAATTTTGGCCCGAACCGAGATTTTAACCCAGGGCCTCTAGGTCCTTAGGCGGCGTATGCTACCACTAGACCAACGAAGAAGTCTATCTAACTAACTTACTAACTCATTAAATTCATGCCATTTATCTGGGTTGGGCTGGCAAAGAGAACCGAGCGCGACACGGTTCTATTTTTAACCCACCTTATTGACTTTTTTGATATTCATAATTCTTATCATAATTACTTTTCAGTTATCTCCTAATATCCATAATAATGCAAGTATATGTATTCACCGCCTCGTTGGTCCAATGGTTCAGACTTTGTGTCAAGCGAAAGTTGAATTGTTTGGATCCCTCATCGAGTTAGAAAATTACATACATACATACATACATACATACATACATACATAACATCACGCTCATAATCCCCGAAGGGGTAGGCAGGGTCAAAGAGGCGGCATACCCATTCCACCACATTCAGCCAAAAATAAAGCTGGGCTGGGTTAAATGGAAAATTGTGAAAAAGCAGTGACAAGCGGCTAAACTGTCGCCTTCACAATCACACACCCAAAACCCGATATACCATTAGTCGCCTTTTACGACATGATAGGCAAGAACCACAGTTGGCATATTCTTTTTTTTGTCCCAGATCAACATGGGCCAAGTCCCAGACCAATATGGGACAAAAAAACAAAACAAAAAAAAAAAGAGAAAATTGTTGATGATGAAAAATAGGTATTTATCTCGGGTCTGAAATATTGTGGTGCCTTCGTAGACTCTGATTTGTATAATACAATTAGTCTAGTTATAATTATATGTCTATCCTGTATTGTAACTATGATATAATTATAGTCTTCGGATTTTCACTTTTGTAGTTGTGTTTTTGCTACGTACTATTTAATTATTTTATTACTATTCAATTATTGGCTCGATGGCGCATTCAGTAGTGATCCTGCCCCGAGTTATGGGTTCGATCCCCACTCAGGACAAATATTCGTGTGATGAATACTTGTGTTTGTTCTGTGTTAATATTCAGTATTTAAGTATATATTTGTAATACCACTGTTGTTTCTGATATCTCTAACACAAATGCTAAAGTTACTTACCTACCACGGAGTCAGATCAATGTATGTGATGATGAATTTATTATTATTTATTTATTGTTTAATTTTTATTTGGTATGAAGCGGAAATATGCTAAAGCTGGATATGATAAAAAAAATTACTCACGCTCTGGACCCTCGTCAAGTACGCTTGACAGTAAGACTGAAAAATGGCTGTACACCATTTAATGACTGGGTGAAGTTGGCAGATTATGATTATATATTTTATAAGCGTGAACAAATAGGACGGTTTTAATTCATGTGTAATTGGCTTAGTTTGTAACATTTTAAAAACTCCGGCCTGTAAATTTCTGCGACATAACGTTTATATCTACAAGTAGCTGTGTTTGCGGTTTCACCCGCGTTTATGGGTAATATTTTATGTTAGTTCCGGAGATTAGCGCTCAACCATACAAACAAACTCTTTAGCTTTAGATGTGTTTTGCTCGCTTAAATGTGCCATTGCAGTCTGGTTCCTTGGTTTTTGCCGAAACTTTGGGTATTGGCTTCATGTCCTTGATAACGTTTGACCACCTCATAAGTCAGGCTAAATTACTCTTTTTGCACAAGCATTCGGCTATCATCCGTAACTATATTATCATTAAGAAGAAAGTTGTATGTTTCTTTTAAGAAATTATAAAGTACAGATAAACACATTGTCTGAACATCATATTTTTAAGTATTTTTAAAGATATTTGAACTGTTTTTTGTCTCACTCACCCACTTCCTTGATAAGATTTATTATTTCTTCCACAAACATACATTTTTTAAGCGTCCTTATTTATTGATTGAGGGACCTTCTCTCTGACCGGCATTGACCTTTTGTAAAAAACGGAATTACGTGACTTCACTAGGTTAATAAATATTTTATGTGAAGATGTAGGTTAAGTTTAAATAATTCGATTAGCTGATAACTTTTATTAGGTACCAAGAGTACCAGAAACATTTTTTTTGTCTTATGTTTAAAATGTTTCGTTATCTATTAACTGGTCTTTGTTTCCAGATCCAAAATAGATAACTTTAGATTAAATCTATAATGTATGATAAGTTGTTAAGGTTCTTCAATTGTCACTTTTTCATAAACATAACATACCATCACACCCATAATCCCCAAAGGGGTAGGCGGAGTCAAAGAGGCAGCAGGCCCCTTTAACCACATTCAGCCAAAAACAAAACTAAAGTTGTGACAAGTGGCTAGCTCGTCGCGTACACAATCACATAGGTAGGTACGCACTGCCCCATATACCATTAGTCGCCTTTTACGACATGCTAGGCAAGAAACACAGTTGGCACATTCTTTTTTAAGTCCCAGACCAACATCGAACAAATTGAACGCTTTTTATTTATTTTCTGTTTACCATTTTCACATTCTTTTTTGGCCAAAATGGTATAGAAACTTGCTGGTTGGACTCTGGCTATCCCTTCGGGCATTGTGGCCTTGATAATCTTTTCATTCACACCGAGTCTTTAATATATACTTATACTAGCTGACCCGGCGAACTTTGTTCCGCCTAACAGTCAATGACACATAATCTGGTTAAATAAATTGAGATGTAAGCTATCCTATCTTTCAAGTGGGATCAAACGGCACACGGTATGCAAATTTGATTAAAATCTGTTAAGTAGTTTCGGAGTCCATCGCGCACAAACAACGTGACGCGTAATTTATATATATTAAGATTACAAAGAGTAAGAGTTTTTTGTTTGTTTGAATTGAATAGGCTCTAAAACTACTTGACCGGTTTTTAAAAATATAACATCTATGGAAAACTACTTTATCAGCAAGTAACATAGGCCGTATTTTATCTCCGTATTCCCATGAGAATGGGATTTACGCTGGGGCGCTGTTAGTTAGGTATAATGTTATTAGGTAGTTGTGCGTTGATAGCGGAGAGCGGTGGTAGCTCAATGGTAAGGACACGCGCCTCTTAACCGAGGAGTGCGGGTTCAAGCCCGGCACGTACCTCTGGATTTTTCAAATCTATGTACGTATTTATACCACTAGCTCGGCGGTGAGGGAAAACATCGTGATGAAACCTGCAAATTCAAACAACTTTGGATTTGTAACCATGATCCAAAAATTGTCTGGTTCCCCTATCTTAGGGTTGCGAAGGTCAGATCGGCAGTCGCTTCAATGTAATTACCAGACTCGCTAAATCCTGGATCATGGTCTAAGCGGACCCCGTCTAAACACGGGACATAACGCTAGGAAGATGATGAGGTAGTTGTGCGTTGCTAACTCTCCACAGCTAACATTGTTCTGCGTCATATAAGCGTGTCGTGTCCATAGCTGATCATAGCCGAGTATCGAAGCGAGGTGCGCTTTTGAGTTCACGCTCACACTAGAGTTGGCAGTGAGCCTGTGCTTATAAGCGATGGTGAATAATACGTTGGTTTAAACATTGTTGCCATGTTGGTCCGGGACTTAGAAATAATACGCCAACTGTGTTCCTTGCCTAGCATGTCGGAAATGGCGACTAATGGCGACTAATGTAGAAGCAACATTCCGAACCGGTGGTAGATTCATATTATTAGTTGATTTTCCTGTTTAATTGACGATTTATAAGTGTTTGTTTCAGACCTATATAAATAAAGAGTATTTTGACTTTGACTTTGACTTTGACTTTGAATGGTATATCGGGATTTGTATATGTGATTTTGTAGGCGACGAGCCACTTGTTACTAGTTTTTCCATCAAACCCAGTCCACTTTTACTTTTGGCTGAATGTGGTTAAAGGGGCTTGCTGTCTCTTTGACTCTGCCTACCCCTTCGGGGATTACGGAAGTGGTCATATGTATGTATGTGAACATTGTTTAATAGCTTCAACGTTGACTAACGGAGCTGTGATCAAATAATATCCAATATTATAATACCACTGTTGTTTCTGATATCCGTAACACAAGTGCTTAGGCTACTTACCTCGGAGTCATATCAATGTATGTGATGAATCTGATATTTATTTATTATATTTATAACTAGCTGTTCCAGCGGTGTCACCCGCGTTTATGGTTAACATTATAAAGACTATTTCCGTCATACATGATTTCTATGTAACTTTAACCATTAAGGCTGCACACGCGACGGAAGCTTAAAAAATTGTGTAACTTCTCCTGTTTTCCCAACATTTCCCTTCACTACTCTGCTCCTATTGATTGTAGCGTAATGAAAAGTATACTATAACCTGCCCAGGAGTATGAAGAGTAATTGTACCAAGTTTCGTTAAAATCCGTCAAGTAGTTTTTGTTTCTATACATACAGACAGACAGACAGACAGACAGACAAAAATTTTACTAATTGCATTTTTGGCATCAGTATCGATCACTAATCACCCCCTGATAGTTATTTTGAAAATATATTTCATGTACAGAATGGACCTCTCTACAGATTTATTATAAGTATAGATATGCATAGTTTATTAACAAAATGTAAACACGAATGCTGTTTGTCTATGTTATATTTTACGTCATGATATTATATATTAAGATGAATCGATTTTTCCAAATGTTTAAATCTTTAATTAGGATAATACGCTATTACTTTTCCTGAAATAAAAATAGCCTTTTACTTCTCGTAACACAAACAGCTCTTATCTGCCAGTTCATAAAATCAGTTCATCAATAAAACCAAATTTCTACCTAAAAATGATTTAATGCTGAAATTTATAATTGTTGTGATGATTGCTTGTGTTTGCTATTCGGGTGGCGAATAATTAATTCATTTAATTCTAGATTATTTTGTGACGTCAGTCATATGATTACGTGCTTAAATGATTCCAGGCGTTTGCAATAACAGCGGCAGATGTATTTTACAAATGACAGGACTAATTTAAATCTTGTATTTTTTGTGACTAGGTTCAATGTTTCTGTCTGCATGAAATTTCATCAAATTCATCATTGATAGTAATAGATAGGATTCAAGGGACTTTAAATACTTTAACATATTTTTACTCTACAACGTTTGTCGGGGTGTATTTGATTCGGTAGACCCTACCGAAGGAAGGAACGAAGGTCCCCTCCGCCCAAGATGGAATGGATTAGTAAAAAAATCTTTAACAGTCAATGCCTAATTAAATTAAAAAAGTTTAATGAAGTATAAATTATTGTTATTGTAGAGTAAAATAAGGTTATATGTATACCTACATATAACCTTATTTTTAAATACTCTAACGTAACTCTCGCTTCCAAATTTAGCGTAGGAATCAGCACCGCATTGTGTGTAGCGAGCTGGGCCTTCTGGCTTAAGACTTTACTGCCTAGAAGTTTTCCTAACGCTCCATTCACCCTATTCCCTGCATTCAATCTTCTTTCTATATTAGCGGAGTACCTTCCTTCTCTACTAAATGCAGATACTAGATATACATCGTTAATAAAATCGATTGCAATAGTTTTAATACCATGATATATTTTGACCAATCACAATGCGCTTGCTCCAACAAGTTTTTCGTCGGTTTTTTATCCAACATAACAAAAAGAGGTTCAAGCGGTGGTAGCTCAATGGTAAGGACATGCGCCTCTTAACCGAGGATGTGCGTTCATCGGGATTTTTCAAATCTATGTACGTATTTATACCACTAGCTCGACGGTGAGGGAAAACATCGTGATGAAACCTGCAAATTCAAACCACTTTGGATTTGTAACCATGGTCCAAAAATTGTCTGGTTCCCCTATCTTAGCGTTACGAAGGTCAGATCGGCAGTCGCTTCGATGTAATTACCAGACTCGCTAAATCCTGGATCATGGTCTAAGCGGACCGCGTCTTAGCACGGGACATAACGTTAGAAAGATGATGATGACAAAAGGAGGTTCTATATCAGACTATTAATGTGGAAACTCGAATACACTTCCCAACAAAAATCGATATCTTGGACCCACACCGCAACACGACAGAACTATAACTAAACCAGCAAATTAAATGCACCACAAACAGTTTGGTACGTTTCGCGTTCCGTAAATAGTCCCCTTCATGTACTTGGAACTTGAAACTTGGACACTTACCCGAGTCATCGGAGACGCCCGACCAATTTGAGGAATGCGGTAGTTGAGGAACGTGCGACTTGTCACGTTGTTGACTAACGACGGCGCCATATTAAATAACTACCGTACAAACTTTTTTCACAATACTCTTATATAACAAACGAAGAAATAAATACTTATATTGAAAACTAGCGGCAGGCCCCGGTTTTGCACGGGTGGACACATAGATTAAGTAGTCAAAAAACTCTAAATCTATGGGTGGACATTTATTTTCTAACCTAACTTTTTTCAAAATATTAATATCGATTAAATAGACCTGAACTGTCTGTTTATAGTCAAAATAACATCTTATAAGAAAATGCATAAAAAGGGTACTTTTGAGACCTATAAAAAAGGGTTTTGTCTTTCCGTTTGTTATTTATAATTTCCGAAACGGCTCAATTTTAACCAGACTTTCGCTGGAATATAATAAGTAGTAATTTGATAAGAAGTAATTGTCTACTTTAAATCTGAAATATAATAAGTTCCTCACAAAATGTTTATTTTCCGTTAAAAACCACGCGGGTGAAAATGCTTCTTCAATTCTAGGAATGGTTCGCGCAAAAAAAGTTTCCACGCGGACGAATTCGCGGGCTGCAGCTAGTACATTATCTCAAAACAAACGCTACAATTTGTCGTGCAACTAAATTGCTTGTTATGATACAGTTGTGTTGCGTTCAACTTGTTTTGCAGGATTGAGCTTGATTTTGGGCTGCGGTGAAATATACCCGCTGAACTTTTGAGGGTAGTACAAATATACCCGAAAACTTTTTAGGGTAGGTACAAATATATACCCGGAAACTTTTGAGGGTAGGTACAAATATACCCGGGAGTTTTTGAGGGTTACGGGTGCAGTCTTCTCAGTTATATGAGTAACTACAAACCTTGTTATTGAATAATAGTAGACAAGCTGGAATATGCTAGCTGTGGCAGCTCAGTGGTAAGGACTCGCGCCTCATAAATGCGGGTTCAAACCCGATTTTTTTTTCAAATCTTTGTACGTATATAAATACGTACATTTTTAGATTACCTACCCACTAGTACGTATAAACGTACTAGTAGGTAGGTCGGCGGTGATGGAAATCATTGTGATGTAACCTGCAAATTCAAACAACTTTGGATTTGTAACCATAATCTAAAAAATTACTGGTTTCCCTATCTTAGGGTTGCTAAAGTCGGATTGGCCACGCCACTTCCCTAGTGGGCTAGGGAGAGAACCGAACGTCTTATGCCACGATCCTTACATAGAAAAATAATCTTATAAATAAGACCTAGTCTTGAATTGTAACCGTCACTCAAGTCGATGGTATAATCCAGAATGTTAAGACGAGTGCTCACAGCTGAGTCAATGTCCGTCGTAGTACTAAAGTGAATTAAATTCGCAAGATTTTTAATTACGGCTTCTGTCGTGTTTTTAAAAAGCGAAACACTAAAATATAACTACAAAACTGTGTTTTAAGTAATGATATGAAATGATATGCGGGTTCTGCAATTTAATTTAGTGTATTGCAATAGACGATTTCTTAAGACAATAATACACGACATGCTAGGTAAAAAGCATAGATATTCTTGTTGAAGAAGCAAGTGAGGTGTTTAAGGAACATGCCATATGGCGTTTGGTTCTCTCTGCCCTTGCCAGGGAAGTGCCGTAAAGTTTAACTAAACTAAGTTAGTTGGCATATTCTTGTGAAATCCCAAATCAATATGGGACGAATAAATGTAGGATTCCTCGTCACAAGATATTAAAACTGTGTTCCCCAAAACGCTTGCCGCATTGTTGTGTATTCAAATCATATGCGAAGCTGATTTGTTGGCTGTTTCTATGCTGAAGGTTGGTTCCGTTTCTAGGAAATATTTCACGAATAAACCTGATGTATATTTGTGCTCCATCGACGAGTGAGCTAGTGATCTAGGTTTTAGGTATTAGGTAATTCTAGATGAGAAAAACAGTGGTAGCTCTTCGGTAATAACTCCCATATATTCTCTCCGCTTGTTCATTGTATTAAGTAAGTTAAGCAATAAATTTAAAAACTATGAAGGAAGCATCCTGCAAGCGCTTTGCAAAGCTAGTCAAGCTGTTGTACCTACTACTTAAAAAAAAACAGACTAGTCAAACTTTTATAGTTTTTGACATCGTGTTAAATTAAATACCTATACGTATGCTGAAAATCGAATAATAGTCCATACTCAATTCTAATTCTATTATAAATGCGTATAATAAATCACTAGATTTTGGTATTTGAATTTATAATTCTGTACGTCCAATGTTTAAACCATTCCAAAGAACATAGGGGTCAAAGTATCAAAAAAAAATTGGTAGCTCCTGCGAACACACGATAAAATCTCTGACAGACCTAATTCCTTGCAGGCAGCCGCAGTACCAAGCTTATAATAGATTCGCAATAAAAATCAGCACACAGAAAAAAAGAAAATAAAGAAAAAAAAAACATTTATTGACCAATACACTCAAATATAAACAGGTTAAATTATATAAATTAAAAAAAAAAACAAAAACCAAAGAATAACACAAAGGAACAGAACAAGCGTTTCGGTTGTATGTTCCGTCGTTGTGCCCCCGTCCTAACCGGCCCCATTGTCACTTAAACGGGTTATTAACGGCCCACTTAACTTTATTTACAGCTACAACTAGGGAACTCTTAGACTAGCGAGTTTAATGAGCTGACTGACGGCGCGATTTGGGTATATTCTGTTTTAATGTATAATTTATTTATTTAAATTAAGATTTTTAGCACACTGACTTTTTCTCACGAATCCCGCGTGAAATTAGGCTGTTTTCAACCGACTTCAATAAAGGAGGAGGTTCTCAATTGGACCGTATATATATTTTGTATGTTACGGAAAGGTTATCACGCGTCCTATGATTTTCATACGAACATAACTTCACGCCCCTAATCCCCGAAGGTGTAGGCAGAGTCAAAGGGGCAGTAGGTCTTTTTTAACCACATTCAGCCAAAAATAAAGTGGGTTGGGTTAGATGGAAAATTGTGAAAAAGTAGTGACAAGTGGCTAGCTCGTCACTTTGTTTATTTATTATTTTTTCGTCCCAGACCAACATGGGACTATTGAATATTTTTTTTCCAGGTAATATAAGCCTGTGTATTAAAAAAGTTAAAACTTTTGGCAGGTTTCAGCACAATCGGCAGCAGCAGTTTAGTTATGAAAATATTAACTTGTGTATAACATTGTGTTTAAAAGTAAATATGCATAAATAATCGAACATGAACGAATTTAATGAAACAAATAAGCAAACCGAATATAATAAATACGATTTAATTAAAACAACTACCTATTTATTTTATTTTAAACAACGCGAAGTAAATTGTAGTGATGTACCACTGACGTGGTATTATCATTTATTTATTTATTAAAATTTATTGATACATACTTAGATTGTACCCTTGCTTAGCCTTGGATTTTACCGGGATATTACAAAAACCGGGACTTATTCTGGAAAGTCAGTACGGTTAGCTAACCTAACCAAAGGTGTCAGGAACTGATCTCTGTTGTCACGACGAAATCTGCTGACATGGCGAAAGAATTGGACTCATTTTTGCTTTGGTTAGTGGCAATTAAAGTATGTACTTTGCGCGGATGTTTGTCCCATTTTGGTCTGGTCTGGGACTTAAAAATAATGTAATACTGACTAATGTAATACTGCAACGACCGTGGTCACAAGCGGACCGCTTGTGACCACGGTCGTTGCAAAACAGCCGAAACTTCAAGCTGTAAGTACTCATGTACTACATAATGCATATCGCGTTTAGTCCCGTCAGTATTATTTCCAGGGATAATGCAACGCGAAAGTTTAAAATCGTATATTAAAAATAATGTTCCAACTGTGTTCCTTGCCTATCACGTCGTATAGTGATTAATGGTTTGTGATTGTGTAGGCGACAAGCTAAGTCACTTGGCACAAATTTTCAATTAACTCAATTTATTTATGGCTGAATTAAAAGAGCTTTATCTTAAATTTTGCCTTCCCTCTCTGTATTTCATATTAAGATTTTATAAATGTTAATTATCTACTTTTATCGGTATTCGTTCGTTCGATCGATTGTTAGTTTTTTACATAAATAAAATAAAGCGACAAAGGCACACCGATCAACCAACTCGCAGTTGTCAGTATTGGCCCAATTCCCCTTTTTGATGTAGCTAAACGTTTAAACACGTAAACAATGATGGTAATACGTGTCGTAAAACACCCGCCGTCAAAACATGGTCCGCTTCACCCCGAATTAGATGTAACTAACTTGCATCTTTTATTCATGCAATAATAAAAGTGTATAATAAATTAGTGGCCTTTGTGAATGCTCACAAAACAACTGCCTGTAACTGGGACGCGGTGGTTTATTAGCTTAACTAATTTCTACCCGCGGATTTGCTCGATTTAGATCTTTGCATAGAGATTATGCAGCGCCCTCTACAGGATAAAATTGTATTAATAACATTTAATTACACGGTGCGGTGGTAGCTCAATGTTAAGGACACGCGCCTCTTAACCGAGGGGTGCGGGTCCAACCCGGGCACGTACCTCTGGATTTTTCAAATCTATGTACGTATTAATACCACTAGCAAAACATCGTGATGAAACCTGCAAATTCAAATAAAATTTGACTTTGCAGGTTTCATCACGATGTTTTCCTAGACTTGTAACAATGGTCCAAAAATTGTCTGGTTCCCCTATCTTAGGGTTACGAAGGTCAGATCGGCAGTCGCTTCAATGTAATTACCAGACTCGCTACATCCTGGATCATGGTCTATGCGGACCCCGTCTAAGCACGGGACATAACGCTAGAAAGATGATGATGAACATTAAATTACACACACATAGCCCAATATTCATTAATTAATTATGCTTATGCCCTTACATGAACGCGCGTCTTGGTAACTGCGTGTAGACGCGCGTTTATGAACACGGTCATTTTGTTTAAATATCATAAAATTTCGATTAATGATTTCGTGTCCCATGTTGATATGGGTCAATAAGAATGTAAGGCGACCAATGGTGTATTGAGTGTTGGGTGATCATGATCCAGGATTTATCGAGTCTGGTAATTGCATTGAAGCGACTGCCGATCTGACCTTCGTAACCCTAAGATAGGGAAACCAGACAATTTTTGGAACATGGTTACAAATCCAAAGATATTTGAATTTGCAGGTTTCATCACGATGTTTTCCCTCACCGCCAAGCTAGTGGAATAAATACGTACACAGATTTGAAAAATCCAGGGTACGTGCCGGGTTTGAACCAGGATTTCTCGGTTATGAGGCGCGTGGCCTTACCATTAAGCTACCACCGCTCTACTTTCACAATCTATATACTATACTAATATTATAAAGCTAAAGAGTTTGTTTGTTTGCTTACTTAAACGCGCTAATCTCAGAAACCACTGATCCAATTCGAAAAATAATTTCAGTGTTCAGATAGCCCATTTATCGAGCAAAGCTATATAACATGAATTATAAACGCGGGAGAAACCGCAGGCATAGCCAGTTTAAAATCAATCTAATCCAGTTGTATTTTTGTTTTTGGTTTAAGGAGCTTATGGCTAGACTCTGATTACTTCTTTCGGGGTGTGTTGATATATGTACACGTGAATGAATCTAAATATCTATTAATATATACATCTTCAGCAGGTGAGAAAATATTTCTGGGTTTAATTCCCGCGCCCACCGAACGATAATAGCGTTCCGATTCGATTACACACTCGTGTAGCCTCAAATGTTCGCATCGTATTTACGAATTGTAGTTTATTGTAATAATAAGAGGCCGTTGGCTACTTCTAGTGAAGGCCAACTATGGATAATATAAAGTCGATTGTAGGATTATCGATTGTGGCGTGGGCAAATTTTTTCTTTTATATTTTTGTTCATTGTATTCAGAAAGTCAATTTTACAGTAGTTAGAAGTGAAATATGATTTATAATTTTAGGTTAAAAAATAAAATTTCTTGGGGAATCATCTCTATAGAAAAAAAATTCTGAACCGATGGTATGATTATTTAGCCTGTCTTTTGTATCTAGCGATTTATAAGAGTTTCTTTAAAGCCTATATAAATAATAAAATATTTTAATTTCACTTTGACCGATTTAGTGTATTGATTAATGATGGTAATAAACTAATAATACCTGTAATGACTTCTGAAAAAGACTGTCATACCTTCGTCGTCGTGGTGCTATTAATACGATCGAAAATACTTTTATTCCTAGCAATCCAATCAAATATTAATAGTCCAAATAGTCGTTTATTATGATTAGTTATTAGTCGAGAATTCGGTGAAGACAAATTTTGGAAAATAATGGTCAATCTATGTTAATTTGTTCTAATTATTAAAGTGTACTTGACGCGCTTGACATAGAAATGATATTGGGGACAACGTTTTTTGGATCTCTAATTTGGAAACGTGCATAAAACGACCCATTAAATTGGTTAAATAAACATCTTGTGTTCGCTCTTCGCTTTTCGCTAGAATAGGTAGTGTGGAATAACGGAGTGGAGAATAGGTAGTGTGGGATAACGGAGTGGAGAATAGGTAGTGTGGAATAACGGAATGGAGAACAATTGTAACGCTTGTGTAGTAGCGCGATGCAGGTTCAGGAAAGAAAGTCAGCCCAGTTGCACGCTATTGTGCTTCAGTGGATACACTTGTCACTTTGCATTGCTCCGCTCCGCATCGGCCTGAGACAGCGGAAACGCTAGCTAACTAGCTTCTATGGTAAAAGAATTTTCGATTAAACCTATGAAATAACGACAATAATGATGAGGATTAAATGATTTAAAATCTTATTTTCTTCTTAGTCATTATCGTAGTTGGATAATCAAATAGGCTGAGCTTCCGATACATAATTGATGATCACTGATCTATTACTGATTGGCTTTACAATATTAACGCACGTGCGTCACGACACGACGTAACATAAGGCTTAGATTAAATCAAAATTTAATCTAACGGCAAATGTATATATACCTTAAACCAATTTAAAGAACAGAACTGACTAGAATGGTGATTGATTTTTTTGTTTTTAATGCTTTACTTTTCAGTTGACTAGCTTCAGCTAGTAGATACAATTTTTTATTTATATGTACGTGTATGTGTAATTGTAGGTATCTGTAATTGTAGTAAGAAATTAGAGATATTTTTTATTTATGTGTCATAAATAAAACGTGAACAACGGGGGTTGTTGACCCAAACAAAAAAATAACAGTCAAACAATTCTGGAACATTTCTACACGTTTGCCGATAATAGCACATAACGACACACAACAAAAGGAAAACTTGATTTCAATTGACACCAGATCTTGTACGTCTTCGGTTAATATTGCACTGTACCGACTATACTGTCTGTTTGAATAGATGGAAATAGGATGAGACGATCACCTTGATTTAGCAATTCGATAAATACGTTGGTTAATTAATCAGTTAAATCCCGGAATTGGCAGTAACGTGCGAGAATATTGCTGCATACTAGCACGCAGCAATATTCTCGTAATAGTGAAAATCTATTCAGTTTATATCTTATCATTGATGTATTCCATCAAAGACAGTTAAAGGGACAGCCTAATTTAGTGCGAACAATACGCGTGTTGTCCAGATAAAAAAATCGGTTAAAGTGACTTCTTCATTATTGCAGTTTAAAATAGATAACAAAAATTGTCTGGTTCCCCTATCTTAGTTACGAACGTCAGATCTGCAGTCGCTTCAATGTAATAACCAGACTCGCTAAATCCCGGACCATGGTCTAAGCGGACCGGATAAGTGATTATGTAGATGACGAGCGAGCCATTAGTCATGACTTTGATTTGAGAAATTACACACATACATAACATCACGCCCATAATCCCCGAAAAGGTAGGCAAAGTCAAAAACGCAGCAGGCCCTTTTAACCATATCCAGCCAGTAACAAAACTGGGCTGGTTTAGATGGAAAATTGTGAAAGTGGTGACAAGTGGCTAGATTGTCGCCCACAAAATCACATACCTACCCAAAACCCCATATACCATTAGTCGCCTTTTATGACATGCTCGGCGAGAAACACAGTTGGCACATTCTTTTTTAAGTCCCCGACCAACATGGGATATAATTAAATTTGATTGAAGTAAAATTTAGCGAAGACGAGGTTTAATTTATGCCAAACACAAATTTTTAATTCGATGTTTCCTCGTATTTCCTATTTCAAGCATTTGATCTTTGCGGATGCATCTCAGTGCCAATCAAGTCGTCTTGGCGACTATTATTCAGTTTGGGTTGTACCAAATTGGGCAATTGTTCTGCAATGTAAATTTCCGGTTCAAACGGGTACTCGCCAGGAAACTTGAGGCTGACCGACTATTGCTCTGCAAGTGCCTTCTGTCCTGTTGGGATGTTGCATGGACGTTTTGAGGTCGATTCGGAAACAAATGAGTACATATACTATTCCTCTAGCTGGTGTGTATCTAACAAATGAGTATACTATTTGCTGGCTGTCTTCGCCGATTTTTATTTTATAAACTAGACGTGTTACCGGCACGATATTTTTCATATTTACATAGTCCATTTTTATTTATTCCTCCTAATCTTTGGTGACAGGTAAGATATCAACTAACAGTTGAACCTATTTTGATGGATCTTTCACTGGTATAACAAAGAGTATCTAATAAACTCATTTAAGAAGTAAAAAAAAAAGGATTGCTTAAAAACCAAAGAAACTTTGTCATTTAATATCAGACAACAGCTATTTGCAAAGAAATATGAAAATATTTGAGTATAAAATATTTTTTCCTACACTGAAAAGTTCAACTGAAGGCATTTTTGGTGTCAAGTTAAATTAAAAACAAATAATATCCTAGTTTAAAGGCCAGTTTCAGAGATATCTGTTGGCTGTCGTAGGCAAAAGCTCTATTTTATTCCGTCGAATTTCACTTTGCTATCGCATCGAGTACCAATTTATGCCGATACAAAGCTTGCACCCAAATATTTACAAAAATTTGAAAAAAAGGTTTTCAAAGAGCCGTAGAATGACTGCATGAAAACAAAGCAAGCTCGGTTATCACCTTTGAGGTTAAAACTTAAATTTATATATTGACTAGCTGACCCGGCGCACTCTTTTTTTTTTTTACCGTGGAACTTATTTTTTTTGTTCAAATAAAATTTCATCAAAATCGGTTAAGCCGTTTCGGAGGAGTATGGAAACTAACACTGTGACACGATTTTTTTATTTCTAAAGATTTATTGGAACAACCAACAAATCTTACACTTAATTAGAATCACTATGTATACTTAACAGATGTTTTAAATTATATTAAGTAATTAAATTATATTATAATAAGATTCAATTACAGGCTGCCACGACATGTAAATGTGATGTGAGTTAAATATGTTTGGCTTATAGAGTGGCACTCTATAAGATAATTGATAAAAGAAAAAAACTATTGCTAACTAGTTCTGCCCGAAAATCTAAAGTTTTGCAATGAATTGTTCAACGGCCAAATAAGCAAATCATCTATACGTAACATCACGCCTATAATCCCCGAAGGGGTAGGCAAAGGGGCAGCAACCCCGTTAACCACATTCATCGTTCATTGCAGAGTGATCAAAGAAATTAACAATCAATATAAGAATAGCCCACGAAACGGAAACAATATCTATTGGCATAGACGTCTTATTATCCAGAAAGGATGTATGTATGTAAGGGATATTTAAGGCCCGATCCATTAGCGGATCTTTCCGACTAAGATGAAGACAACAGTGTTTTTTTTTATTTTGACCACAAAAAGCTATTAAATGTTTTCAAGTAAAAAAGAAAATTATGAATTTTCCTACTATTTAAATTGACTATTTTACGATTCCATGAAATCACATAGAAGAATTAATACGTAATAATATAAAAAAAAAATATATATATATATATATATATTACAAATTTTGTCATCTAAAATTCTTCTATTTTTCTTTCTATATTACTTATCTTTTTTATTCAAGCTTTCAGCTGTAATTCATGATTCAAATGTTTGTATGGAGATTATAAGATAAATGTAAACTTAGCCTACAATACTAGAAGTCTCATAATTTAAAATATCTTAATTCAGTGGAGGGTTACGAAATTAAATAGTATAAAGAACCAAATCATCATTGTGCACTCACCTCAACTAATGCTAAGGTAGCATAGCTCACTAAATTTGCTTTGGAAATCCGCTTGCTCAAACTGAGCGAGATGAGTTAACTTACCCACGGAAGATCCTAATTTACCTACACACACATAACATCACGCCCATAATCCCCGAAGGGTAGGCAGAGTCAAAAAGAGAACAGGCCCCTTTAACCACATTCTGTCAAAAAAAAAACCTTGGCTGGGTAAGATGGAAAATTGTGAAAAAGCTAGCTTGTCGCCTACACAATCACACACCCAAACCCATATACCATTAGTCGCCTTTTACGACATGCTAAGCAAGAAACAAAGTTAGCACTTTATTTTCTAGTCCCAGACCAACATAGGACCAATTTACCTGTTAACCACGGAAGATCCTAATTTACCTACACACACATAACATCACGCCCATAATCCCCGAAGGGTAGGCAGAGTCAAAAAGAGAACAGGCCCCTTTAACCACATTCTGTCAAAAAAAAAACCTTGGCTGGGTAAGATGGAAAATTGTGAAAAAGCTAGCTTGTCGCCTACACAATCACACACCCAAACCCATATACCATTAGTCGCCTTTTACGACATGCTAAGCAAGAAACAAAGTTAGCACTTTATTTTCTAGTCCCAGACCAACATAGGACCAATTTACCTGTTAAGCTGAAACGTGTTACTAAGGCTTCAAAGTCAAAGTCAAAAGTCAAAGTCAAAAATATCTTTATTTACGTAGGCCTCAAAAAAGCACTTGTGAATCGTCAAGTAAGTACATAGTAGAACAATTTGAATCTACCACCGGTTCGGAATGTCGCATCTACCGAGAAGAAACCGGCAAGAAACTCGGTAGTTACTCTTTTCAATGCCAGATTGAATTTGAAAATTAAAATTTACAGATTAAGTTAATATTAATACCAAGTCATACAGTTAATGGTCGTCAAAGATTCAGCCGAGTATTATTAGAAGTAAAAGGTAAACCAGAGCAGACCAGCCTCTGAAGGTGGCACCTGTTCACAAGTATGACGTATGTGTCAGCCATCGTTTCACTCGACCATATTTGAGGGAATGTAACGACCCGTCATCTTCTATCTATAGAATATATAACCATTGTCGACAGGAACACCGTACGGGTAAACTTTATTGGGCAGTGGAAATATTAACCACGACTGTAATAAAAACGAGCTGTGGAATAGTTCAAAGGGTTTAGTTATCTTTATTTTCTCTATATATTAACCATGATTAAAATTTGTCTGGTTTCCCTATCTTAGGGTTACGAAGGTCAGATCGGCAGTTACCAGACTCGCTGAATCTTGGGTCATAGTCGAAGCGGGACATAACGCTAGGAAGATAATGATTTACTCTATACTTATATAAATAAATAAGAAACTATAAATAAATAAATTCTTCAGACTGACACACCAATTCCCTAGTCCCAAACTAAGCTTATGCTTGTGCTATACGTTTATAAACATCCATGACTCGAATACAAATGCCCATGTTCATCACACGAAACATTTGCCCCTAGCGGGATTCGAACCCGCGACCCTCGGTTTCGTGGCCAAGTTCTCTGACCACTCGAACAACGGGCCAGTAGATATTTTGGGGTATATACCTCAATATTTTCATAACTTATTTACTACTATATTTTATGTGCTGAAAAATCTCGGAAGCAGTTTACAATTATTCATCAAATGCTTGTCAGTTAAGAAAGCCCACGTTAAACTTTTGTTTAAAAAAAGGCTAAGTTATCTTGCGGCACAAAAAAGTGGCATCTTGAAAGATGCCAAGTTGGGACTGTCAGCGGCCAAGTTAGGGCATACATTGCCTTGTATGTAGGTATGTGTACCAAGTTTTGATCTTCATAAATCTAGTGCCAAATTTGGAACTTTTACTTGTGTTATACGCAGAAATCGGAGTGGGTAGAATGTCAGACCAAAAATATTGTGCTCAGACACTTTTGAGCACAATATTTTTATGTGGATATGACTGAGGATTTTAAAATATATCAAAAATATTTTAATTTATTACCTTATTTGGGAATGTGATTATGCAGGCGATAAGCTAGCCATTTGTCACTACTTTTTCACATTTTTCCATCTAACCCAGCCCAGTTTTATTTTTTGGTGAATGTGGTTAAAGGCGCCTGCTGCCCCATTGATTCTGCCTACCCCTTCGGGAATTATGGGCGTGATGTTATGTTTGTAATATAACCTTTTAATGGCGGTTATAGTTAAAGTCAAAAAGTAGATGAGTTGCACCATCGTAAGAGGTAGCAAAATAATGATTAATTACCATAGCTTTACCTCAGTCGCTTAGTCGTTATTCATTTTTATGTAGTTTGATTACAATAGTTAAGCATCAAAATGTTTGCTGTGTAGAACAATCACAACAATATTATGTTTAAAAAATCTCGTGCCACGGTGGTTGTAGTTGCACTCCTTCGAAACAGCTCGACCGACATGAATGAATTTTTCTGTGTATTTGGTAGGTTTGAGACACGGACTAGTAAAAGAAGAAGGACTCCACGCTCTCATACTACAGCGTGAAGCCACGTTTATGCATGTGTGAGTGAGATACTTATGGACACCAGATAGGTATCGGATATCTGTCATTTGGAGCACTTATTATGTCAATGTGTTACGTAAGTTGCGTGTCAAGTTAGAGCACCTGAGGAGCTTCAACATCTAGTTAGTCCGGAGTCTTTTTTTTTACTAGTCCGTGGTATGAGAGTAAGTATTTTTTACGCATATCACCAAATTTAAATCTGAACATGGTTACAAACAGTTGTACCCTACAAAAACTGATGAAACATAAATGTCTATTCCCATAAACGATACAAAATAATACCGAAGAACACCAAATGGATCCTTTCGAAATGGGTCCAGCGTTTAGTCCCGCTTAGATGAAAAGAAACCATCCCTTGTCCGTGATGTAAACATAATTATTGTAGCGTCAATATCAACAGTGAAATTGTCCGTTCACAAGTCCGGTAATGTATTCGTGGCGAGCTGGGTCGGGTAAACAATGCTGCCGGTCGCAAGATATAGACGGGAGCGATATGGTAATATGTATGCAGTGGCGTAGCGTGGCAGAGGCAGCATTTGTTGAAGGCGGCAAATTTGAATTAACTGTCCAACATTTTAAGATTAATTTAGAAAATCGGTCCAGGGTTACAATGTGTGTGGGGCGGCGGAGAACACAATACGTACATAACATCACGCCCAATATCCCCGAAGGGGTAGGCTGAGGCAAAGGAACATCAGGCCCCTTTAAACATATTTAGCCAAAAATAAACTGGGCTGGGTTAGATCGAACATTGTGAAATTTGTGACAAGTGGCTAGCTTTTCGCCTACAAAATTACATACCCAAAACCCTATATACCATTAGTCGCCTTTTACGAAATGCTAGGTAAGAAACACAGTTGGCACTCTTTTTAAGTCCCAGACCAACACGGGACAATGGGCTGGGTTAGATGGAAAATTATGAAAAATTTGTGACAAGTGGCTAGCTCGTCACCTACACAATCACACACCCAAAACCCGATATACCATTAGTCGCCTTTTACGACATGCTAGACAAGAACCACAGTTGGCACTCTTTTAACTCCCAGATCAACACGGGACAACTTTACTATAATATCTATGTATATATGTAACCTGTGCTTCACAAATAAATCAAGTTGAGTTTATAACACTATTTCTTTCATCTATACAGCTAACGACACTAATCTCCCTCTCCCGTGCTTTGCGCTTCAACAGCCGGTCGCGTAAACAATCCCCTGTTTCTTACAAGCGCAGTTGGTCGCGGGCGTATTTACCACGCGCGCTGTGAGCGAACGCAGCCGTTACCAGAACGACCACAAATAGTTTTTTCCGCCACCACAATCGGCTGTAGCCATCTGGCACCGAGCTTGATTGTCTTATGTCTCTTTCGGATTATGCATTAGGAGTAGACAGCTATGGATGAAGGTCTAACTAGTTAAACAGTATTAAAAAATTCTGTAGGTATATTAATAATAATATTGTACTATAGTGGTCCGGCTCCTCTGTCTAAGTCAATCATAACTAAGTATAATAGGCTATTTGAATTGTTTCTGAAAACTAACATTATTTAATGATGTATAAGGACTCTAGAAATAACATTTATTTTTATTTATTTTAAGTATTTCATATAAAAAAATATATTAAAAAATACTATAATAATAGTTTCCATTTTCTCTGCCTACTCCGCTAGGGAAGTGGCGTGATGTTTAGTTAGTTAGTTGGTTATTAAAAAATACACTTATATTTGAGCTGTCAAAACGCCTACTTTCTTAAATATTACAATCCATAAAAACTAAAATAGAATAATTAATGATTGTCTTTTAGTTTTGTTGTGGATTGTCGATAATGAAAACAAGTAGGTTAAAACTAAAAACATCTGACTAGATAATCTATTAAGAGTTTATTTCCCGGAGATATGGCCAAAAAAAAACATTGGCGTCAGGCAGTGCCCCGCTGTGAAGACAGATGATTATGAGTGGTAGATAAAGAGGAATAGAAGAATAACATAAAGGATAGAAGAATTTGTGAGATGGTTGTGAGATTACTAAAAATATACGTATTTTGTCCGGCAAACAAAAAATAAAGACGATACAGCGGCCCGTTGACGTTACGCCTTATAATAAATAAATAATTATAAATATCAGACTACATATATTGATCTGACTCAAAAATAAGTAGCTTAATCACTTGTATAACGAATGTCTGAATCAACTGTGGTATTACAAATATTAATTAAATATTACATCATAGAAAAAACACATCCATCATACGAATATTTGTCCTGGGTGGGGATCGCACCCACAACTCCAGGTGCATGGGACAGGGTCACTACCGAATGCGCTATCAAGCCAGTCTAAAAGATTAAGAAGATAAAGATTATTTTAAAGTCCCAGACTAACAAGGGATAATCCAATTTTATTTTTGGCTGAATGTGGTTAAAGGGCCTACTGTCCTTTTGACTCTGCCTACTCCTTCGGGAATTGCGGGAGTGAGGTTATCTATGTATGTAGAATACGTATTTGAATCAATAATTAAACTTACTTGACGAGAATTTAAGCTCTTTCATGACCCAGTTATGAGTATTAAGAGAACAAATAATCTTCACAAAAGGAGGCACTTCTAATTCAAACAATTTTCGGTCCAAGTTGTTTTGTTGCGAATGACGTTTCTCCGACTTGCGGGCTTAACTTTCCCATTCAGATGAGGCGGATTGGTTGAATCAGCCACGAGTATTTTACTTCAAGACTTAAAGGGGAGACTAATATTGTTCCCGGATATAAACTTGGTTTACAAGTATAATACAGGTGATGTTAGGAGTCATAAAAACTGGAGAGCTTGTATGAAAAGGATCATGAATGATGAAGAGGCGAGTGAGGTGTGTAAAGATCGTGCCATGTGGCGTTCGGTTCTCTCTGCCTAACCCGCTATGGAAGTGGCGTGAAGTTTAGTTAGTTACTTACTTATAAATCAATTTTATAAATCAGTTAAAGAAATATGATTCTACCTAATATTATCGTCTCATATTGCTCTGTAATTGTCCCATGTTGGTTTTGGACTCGAAAAGTATATGCCAATTGAGTTCCTTGCCTAGAATAGGCAAAGCTTGTCGTAACAACCGTATAGGACTTCGTGATTGCATTGTCTCAATTTTTCACTAACCTAACTTAGTGAAATATTTTTGACTGAAAGAGTTTTAAGGAGCTAGTTCCATATAGTATGTTCCACATTTTACATACTATGACGCTCGCATTTTCCTGGAATCCCGGAAAGTACTGTATGCAATATTCCTCTTTAATGTCTACGCGGACATTGTTGCGGGCAGAAGTTAGTTGTACGATATTAGACCGCTTTACTATCAGCTTTTATATCATGTAACCGAAGCGCAGACAAGCCATTATACTAACTTATCGTAATTAATGCATTCTGCGTTTGACGTTTGTAATAATTCTCGCTTTAATTGACCCAATTATCGCGAGAAACCATTAAAGACGTCGATATGTCCGACATATAGACTATCTTATTTCCGTGGCTCCGCTCGTTTAAAATGGCTTAAATTGTAAATTAGGGATACCTGATAGACATGGCACATTTGGGGGTCATGTGCCAAGGGCGTGCTCGTCGCGACTCCTGCCAGTCCGATTTCGGATTGCAACCTTGGACCGATCTAATTCCGCAGAGCGGGGTAGGGCGTTCCCCCGATGCGACGCGCACCGACGACCCCTCGTCGGTGCGAAAAGTGGCGAGTGCGGCGAAGGGGGCCGCCACCCTTCACGCCACGCCGGACACTGCGGAACGAGGAGAACAGAGTGCCGTATAGGCACGTGGAATGTAAGAGGTGGAATGAAAGATAAGATGTATGAGATGATTGACGTAATGAATGAGAGACGCCTGGATGTTCTGTGCTTGACAGAGACTAAGCGGAAGGGCAGCGATGCAGATGAGCTTCCCGGTGGTATGATGGCTCTGTGGTCTGGTGTGGAACAGAATTGTCATGCCAGCGGTGGAGTTGGAGTAGTGCTTTCCTCTCGTTTAGTCTCTGGTGTGAAAGACTATGGATTAGTTGGCCCGAGACTCCTCTGGGTTCGTATTAAACTGGGTATTACGCGAGTCTTTCTGGTTGCAGGCTATGCGCCAGTAAGCTCAGCCAGTCCCCAAGAACTAGAGGAGTTCTGGGAGTCTGTTAGAGAAATTCTGGACCTGACTGAAGGAAATGAGAGGATAATTATGTGTGGAGATTTGAATGGTTGGGTTGGCACCAAGCGATCTGACTATGAAGCAGTCCTTGGCCCATATGGAGACAAGAGAGTGAATGATGCTGGTAAGCAAATCTTGGAAGTATGTTTGGAACGGAACCTCCTTGTGGCAAACACTATTTTCCGTCATAAGGATATTCACACGTATACTTGGAGACGGAATGACCAAAAAAGTGTGATTGATTTGATTTTAGTCGATAGCCGCCTCCGCAATAGTATATTGGATACAAGAGCCTACAGAGGCCCTACTCTTGAAACAGACCACTACCTGGTAGTATGCCGGTTTGCTGGGCTTTTCAAGAAGTGGAGGCACTGGCGAGTGCGTACTCCATGCGGAGGCACTGAAAGGATAAGGAATGAAAAACTGGAAGATGAAAGTGTAAGGAGTGTGTATGTAGGCTTAGTCAATGAAAGACTTGCGAATGCGAGTCTTTCTGGCTTAGATGTTGATGATTGCTGGAACATTTTGAAAGAGAGCATGGTGGACAGTGCAAAAGAGGCATGTGGATGCGCAAGGAGACGTAGAACAATGAAAGGTGACGCATGGTGGGATGAGGAGGTCAAAGCCTCCGTAGCGAGAAAGAAGAAGGCCTGGCTTGATTATGTCTCATCTTTGCAAATGGATGAAAGTATGCTTGAGATGAAGAAAGAAATATACCGTTATTGCAAGAGTGAAACCAAAGCTTTAGTGAAAGAGAAGCGTGAAAGAGTAGCTATGAATGAAGAAAGGAGACTGACGAATAGTTTCGAGGCTAATTCCAAGCTCTTTTGGAGGGAGGTTAAGAGGTCTCGGGGATATTCGTCGGCATCCGGAATGAGTAAGATTAAATCTAAAGCTGGTGACATTCTTGCAAACCCGAACGAGGTGTTAGAACGGTGGAGTGAATATTTTGGAGAAATGTATGAGTATGTCTCTGATGTTGGCACTGAGAGTGAGGCTATGTCTGATTCTGTGGTGCCAGCGTCTGATGAAGACATCACTATGAATGAGATTGAATGGTCGATACGAAGTCTGAAAAGTGGAAAGGCCGCGGGAATAGACAAGGTATCTGCGGAGATGATCAAGCTAGGTGGCGCTAGCGTCCAGGACGCTTTCTGGTTCTTGTGCAATCTATGCTGGAGAAACGGAAAGGTCCCAATGGACTGGAGACGGGCAGTTATCGTGCCTCTGTACAAGGGTGCTGGGTCACGTATGGACTGTGCCAGCCATAGAGCCATCAGTTTGATCAGCTTAGCAGCAAAGGTGTATGGCAAGATTATTGAGAGGAGAATGAGGGTGAAATCTGATGGAATGTTGTGGGAGGCACAGGGAGGTTTCCGGAATGGTAGAGGATGCACGGATCAAGTTTTCTCTCTTCGCAACATCGTGGAGAAGCATCTGGCCAAAAGTCAGAGGGTTTTTTGCGGTTTTGTGGATATGGAGAAGGCCTTTGACAGGGTTGTACGAAAGGACCTTTGGGACATATTGCCGAGATATGGGATTGATGGAGCATTGCTTCGTGCTGCGCAGTCCACCTATGTGGGATGTACGGCATGCGTGCAAGTGGAGGGCAGCCTGTCACCCTGGTTTGACGTCAATATTGGTGTCAGACAAGGATGCGTGCTGTCTGCTCTGCTGTTTATCCTATATCTCGACCATTGTCTCCAGAGGATTAGATCTATGAATGTTGGAGTGCGTATGGGTGACCTGGTTGTGAACTGCCTGCTTTATGCGGACGATGCCGTACTTCTAGCAGAGTCGGCATCGGATCTGCAGCAACTAGTCACAACATTGAAAGATGATTGCAAGGAGAGAGGCTTACATTTGAATGCGAAGAAAACAAAGATTATGGTGTTTGAAAGAGATGAAACCAGAACGGATACAAGGATAACGGTTGACGATGTAGTGCTGGAACAGGTGAATGAAATTGTATATCTAGGATCTGCATTTAGTAGAGATGGAAGGTACTCCGCTGATATAGAAAGAAGAGTGAATGCAGGGAATAGGGTGAATGGAGCGTTAGGAAAACTTTTAGGCAGCAAAATCTTAAACCAGAAGGCCCAGCTCGCCATACACAATGCGGTGCTGATTCCTACGCTAACATATGGAAGCGAGAGTTGGGTATGGCAGAAAGAGCATGAAAGTAGAATAAACGCGGTCGAGATGCGTGCGCTGCGGAAAATCTGCGGTGTATCGCTCACAGACTGCGTTCGGAATGATGATGTAAGAAAGAGAGTTGGTCTGAAGGACAGCGTCGGAGTCAAGGTAAGAAGAGGCATGCTCCGGTGGTTCGGACATGTGGAAAGAATGGATGACGAAAGATTGACTAAACAGATATACAATGCGAATGTGGAAGGATGTAGGAGCCGCGGAAGGCCCAGGCTCACCTACCACGACCAGATTGGTCGTGTATTAAAAGAAGGTGATGTTAGGAGTCATAAAAATCGTAGAGCTTGTATGAAAAGGATTATGAATGTTGAAGAGGCGAGTGAGGTGTGTAAGGATCGTGCCATATGGCGTTCGGTTCTCTCTGCCTACCCCGCTAGGGAAGTGGCGTGAAGTTTAGTTAGTTAGTTAGTTAGTTGATAGACAAGTTTTAGATATAGAAATACATGAGTTTGCGAATTTGGAAGATTCCACACGATCGTTTATATATTCCTGGGCGGGTTATATACATGTAGCATTCATAAAATCCAGTTTTAAGGCTTCGATATGTTAAAAACTAACACAGCCACACTTGTAACTATTTCATTATTTTTCTTGATTGACAAGCTCTTTGTAAGTTTATTTATAAATAAAGAAAATAAATAAATTTTCCAGACTGACATACGAACAACCGTATATTTTTTTATTAGCATTAGCAATTATTATAAATTGCTTCAACAAGAAAAATAATAATGCCCCCGCATCCAATCATGTTATTTTTTTTTACTAAGAGCATTTTAATTGTAATACTTAATTTAAAAATCTCGACTTTTAAGAACTCAACACTTTGCAACTTGAAAATCTGAACTGGCTTAAGCATTTTGCTTAAAAAAGTTCTTGACTGTATTCTGGGAACGTGAAATATGTTTTCTTTAGGAAAAGTGGATCGTGGTATTAATTACTTAATGAAAATTAATATTTCTTCGGCAAACTACTTTAAAATTTTCACTGCGGCGGCCATATTTTGAATAAAATTAATGAGCGTTTTTCGTTAATATACATTGAGATAAACGTTTACGTATTTTTTAAAGGGGTATATAATGTTATTAATAAAACTGACTAGGTATTCCCCGCGATTTCGTTAATCTAGGAAAAACAAGATCACGGATTTTCAGACATTTTTTAAAAATAAAAACAGCCTGAGTTCATCATCTTCCTAGCGTTATGTCCCGTTCTTAGACGGGGTCCGCTTAGACCAAGATCCAGGATTTAGCGAGTCTGGTAATTACATTGAAGCGACTGCCGATCTGACCTTCGTAACCCTAAGATAGGGGAACCAGACAATTTTTGGATCATGGTTACAAATCCAAAGTTGTTTGAATTTGCAGGTTTCATCACGATGTTTTCCTTCACCGTCGAGCTAGTGGTATAAATACGTACATAGACTTGAAAAATCCAGAGGTACGTGCCCGGGTTCGAACCCGCACTTCTCGGTTAAGAGGCGCGTGTCCTAACCATTGAGCTACCACCGCTTCTGAAAAAACAGCCTGAGTTGCTCTGTATAATAGGTACTAGACGTTTTAAAGAATGTTAACTTTCAAAAAATACTTTTTTATAAGTACCTTATTATATTTTGATATACATTAAGTAGCAAATTGTTGTTTTGACATTACAAATAGACACTTTAATGTAATTTATCTGTATACATGACATAAGAATGTATTGTATTTCAGACAACAGACTGAAAATACCCTCTTAGATGGATCGCTGATAAACAGATATTAGTTGGATGAGTTATTACGTTGGCATAGTATTGGCAAGATTTTATTGAATATAGAAACGAAGATCGCCCATACTGTTGCTTAATATTAATAGATACGTCATAAGTTAGAGAACAATATCCAAGTTCTCGTATAAATAAGTGTTTGTAAATTAAATAAAACGGGTAATAAAACGACTGAAATTGAATTCAATTATATCAAGGATTTCGTTGCGAACGACTTCAAAAAAAAGGAGGAGGTTCTCAATTCGACTGTTTTTTTTTTAATTCTTAAATTTTTTGGATCGTCCAGTGTTTGGTCCCACAACACTTTCGTCCCTATGGGACGAAACACTGAAACCAAGGGATTGTATCACCACAATAATATGTCTTATTATTATATTTTATTGAATCAGCTGGTCATTTAATGAAATCGTGGCATTTCATAATGAGGTCAAGTATCCACTTGGCCTGTTTGTGACTGCCGCTTCAAAAGGTCTCTCAGACCCAATATAGCTTTGGGTCATGGCATGATAAAACAAATGAAATAAAAGGTCTGAAATCTAGCTTGGTCTAATATATATGCAATAAGCAATCATGGAATAAATATCCGGCTGTCTCCCCAGTGTCTGGGTCAACATGGGATTAAGACGTTCAGGAAATTGTACCACTTTACATAGACACATATAATGTCCTCCTAACCGATATCGGCCACGGCACGGCGGCCAATCTCAACAAGGGTTAGCCGTCTGCGCAGGAGATATAATAGTGCACAAGTGTGTGCGCAAACACAGGTGTACTCTCTTTTCCTTCACTCTCATAGTCCGGTGAGACGGCAATTCGACATGACCGGAGAGAGGTCCGGCGCAGGACTATCGGCTTTCCGCGGCACGGGGGTTATTAAACCTCCAACTTTCTGACTCCGGGCTGTTACTGATAATTTCAATATTGAAATACCACCTAGCCACAAATTTTGGCCCGACCCGGGTTTTGAACCCGGGACCTCTTGGTCCTTAGGCGGTGCATGCTATCACTAGACCAACGAGGCAGTCAAATATATATAGACACATATATGTACATATATAAAGTTCATCTGAGTCGAAACCTCAATAGTACAGCGATTGACGTTCTATCACAGAAACCCGTTCTAAGCTCGATTGGCTGACCAAAGTCGTTACAATACCGTTTGAGGATTTAACTACTACACTGCTCTCTGATTTCCTCACTATTCGACCATTCCATGTAAGAGCCTTTTTGCTAGTTTTATGTTTGGTTTAGTAATCAACTATTTTGCTGCCCTTAAAAATAACCTTAAAAATTATAAATTAATTGACTAAACTAAATTTTTCAGTTTTTAGTAAGATATCTTTGATAAATCTATTCCCCACTCTCCATTGACCAATAGACACTAATATTTGCTTTTCTTGGAGGTATGAATAAAATGCATTGATGAGTATTAATTTATTTTATCTTCATGCAAATACTCGTTTGATCAGCTTACTGCTCCTTGCACATACCTCTTCGGGAATAACGATTGTGATAGTGTATAGAAAGAAAGAAAGAAAGAAACATATTTTGTTGGACGCACAATGAAATATTTGACAATTGACAAATTAAATAGTACAAAAAGAAGCCAATTGGGCCCTTGCCTCAGCATCATGCTCCTGCGGCGTCAGGTTAACGTCGCAGGAGCGCTGGTATTCTGGCGGGACCCATTTTTAGAGTGGCAACATTACAAAACACGAGATATTACCACACACGATAAATATATAATTATAAAGAAAATGTATGTGACTAAGTAATTATAGAAACGGTGAAAAATATTGCTGTTAATATTTTAATATATAAATAAATGAATAGGATGAAAAGATAATACATATGTAAATAAAAACAATAAATATTTAATTTAATCTATGCCCAAACTGCCTGTAATACTAAACACGGTCCTACGGATATAAAGCATTCCCTTATAACTTTACCCGAAGCATCCTTCTAAAAAGTCAATTATTATCATTAAGTCAAAGTTTTCGGAGCGTTCTTTGTGCAACAAACACGCAAGCGGTCTGGAACACTAATTCCCATGGCTCGATAACCCGCTGCTCATGAATTCCCACCCTCGAAGTATTGTAATAAGACAGTGAATCGCTTGCGCAGGTTTCTGCTGAATGTGCACCAGCTGTTTCCGTTTGTTTGTAAGAAGGCCATCCGTAGCGCGAAGCGAAAATTCAAAACACGAGTTCGTTGGCTCGTTCTCTCTTGTCTGATAAGCACGAAATAATTTAATTTGTATGTATTAATAGTATTATAATGTAAATAAATAAATATCAGACTACATCACATACATTGATCTGACTTTAGTAACGGATATCAGAATCAACAATGGTATTTTACAAATATATACTTAAACATTGGATATTAACACCCAGACACAGAACAAACACAAATATTCATCACACGAATGTTTGTCCTTGGTGGGGATCGAACCCAAAACTCTTGGCGCATGAGGCGCGGTCACTACCGAATGAGCTATCGACTTTGTCAAATTGTACAATAGTATATATAGAAAGTATTATACGTGGCAAGTAATAATATTGCACGTGGTGGTAGCTCAGTGCAAAAGGTCGGCGGCTCTAATACAAGGATTACTGGTTCAACAATATTGTTTTTTAGTCAAGGATATATTCCGACAGCCTAACAGATCTTAGGATACAGTGACCAAAATCTAGGAACATAGTCGAAGGAGTTAAACGCCCTCTGAAATAGGCAAAAGACAAGGAAGAAGATGAAAATAAAGCTTTGTCTATTAGCCCTTGAGATTAAAGAACAAGTCCACAGAAACTCATTAGTAAATGGGCGCTAATGAACTCAATAATTTCTCCTTTAGACGCGGGTACGGCACATTTACCCCGTTTAAAGTTACTTTGGTCATGCTGCAATGCTTTATTTAGATCATACAAGGCATTTTTCTTATTTGCGAAACCTATTTATTTAACACATTATTCTAATGAACCAGTTTTAAGGATTTTAGAACATGAGCAAAGGCAAAATACTCTTTATTTATATAGGTTTTAAACAAACACTTATAAATTCAACAAGAAAATCAACTAATAATATCTACCACCGGTTCGGAATGTTGCCTCTACCGAGAAGAAACCAGCAAAAAACTCAGTAGTTACTCTTTTCAACAACTTTAAAAGGGTGTATAGATCATATTTGCTTTTGAACCATGTCATGAAGTCGGCTTGTCAGACACCAAAATATAAAATAACGATGTTTACAAAATTTAAGCATAAATTAACCAGACCAAAGCAGACCAGTTCCCCCAAGGTGGCATAGAATAATATTTTATCTTGCACACAAAACAGCCAATCCGTTGATCTCACTTTGTATGGATCAAATTTCTAAAATCCTCCTTAGAATAATTAGTTAAAAAATAAGGTAAGTGGTTTCGCCGGTGGCGCTGGGGTAGTTAAGGTTGATCCGGATTCCTTCAGCGTCACCACTGAAGGCGATGTAGGAGCGTCGAGGGGTTTAGTGGGTATACCCCGGCCACTCTATCTTGGCCGAGAGGGGTCCTTTCTACGAAGGGCCCTGGGAGTCCCACACATCACGGAGTTCCCTCCGAACGGCGTGTCGGTACGAAAGGCATTCCCCTTGTAAAAAAAAGTTAAGTGGTTTCGCATTAACTAAAAATAACCTCGTATTGTCTTCTCAAGTTTAATATAATCTGATCGTTTACTACCATGTTGGTCTTTTCTTATTTTTTTTTTCAAGTGTCCGAATTCTCTCTCTCTCTGGTTCTCCACCCGGACACATTTTTCTACTCATAATAAAAATAAAAATCCTATAGTTACATACATAACTTCACGCTCATAACCCCGGAAAGGGTAGGCAGAGTTGAAGGGACAGCAAAGCCCCTTTAACCGCATTCAGCCAAAAACAACACTGCGATGGGTTAAGTGAAAAACTGCTATACCAGTCGCCTTATACATGCTAGACAAGAAACACAGTTGGCACATTCTCTTTAACTCCCAGACCAACATTGGACAAAATACAATCCTATACTTGAGTATTATAAATATTGATGAGTTTGTTGATGAATAATTTGTTTGTTGTTCATTATTTTTAATAATAAATATCAGACTACATCACATACATTGATCTAACTCCGAGGTAAGTAGCTTATGCACTTGTGTTACGGTTATCAGAATTAACAGCGGTATTACGAATATATACTTAAATATTCAATATTAACATCCAGACACAGAACAAACACAAGTATTCATCATACAAATATTTGTCCTGGGTGGGGATCGAATCCACAACTCTTGGCACATGGGGCAGGGTCACTACCGAATGCGCCATCGAGCTTGTCAAAAATTTTATTCTATAAGTATATGCATGATCCATATATGGTTACGCTAACTGAATACAGATCATTTCACGTAAACTTCTGGAAACGTGAGCTACTAGACTATTAAAATCCGAAAATTTTGCACACGTTATTCGATTAATGTTGGAGTCCGGTAAAGAAAGGTTCTAAAAAACGTCGTGATGGATCACTATTTGAAATTATTTCCAAGTGCGGTCTCACTAAATAATGATCTACCTACTTAGCCAGAGGTGGCATATTAATGGAGAGACGTTATAAAAACAAGGAAGTCAGGTATAATAGCAATTTATCGTCCTCCTTTATATCCCGTGCTTAGTCGTGATCCGCTTTGACCATGATCCAGGATTTAGCGAGTCTGCTAATATTACATTGAAGCGACTGCCGATCTGACCTTCGTAACACTTGGATAGGGGAACCAGATAATTTGAATCATGGTTACACATCCATGATGGTTTGTGCAGGTTTCATCACGATGTTTTCTCTCACCGTCGAGCTAGTGGTATAAATAAAGTGATACAAAGATTTTAAACATTCATGCTCGGGTTTCAACCCGTAACCCTTGGTCAAGAGGCGCGTGTTCTTACCATTGAGCTACCACCGACCTAGGTATAATTTCGCTACCTGGAAATTTATTCAAAAACTTGCCTGCAGCTTTGATATAAAATCCAATGACAATGGGCAGGACATTTAACTAAATCCGTGCATTATTTGAATGGACGAATATGCCTTTGGGGTAGGTAATCTGAGTATGCGCAGTTACTCGCTCCAACGCAGTTGTGAGATAGGTCAGTACGGTTGCAACTGAAATAGCTAAGTCATTTTGAACCTTATTTCTACTAGAATAAGAACAAAATATGTTTAGCTGCTTCTGTTGATAACTGAAGGAAGCTGGATGGACCAGACGTGTAAATATTTGGTTGAATATTTGATACGACAGTAGTGAGTCAGATATACTGGGAATCCTGTAAAGATATATTTTTTGTAAAGTTAACCATTTTTAGTAATATTTCTAGGGTAAGAGGGCAAATGAGATTGTTCATAGCCTAATGCTGAAACTCACTTGTTTGTCTTACTTACCCAGCCAAATATAATAAAATAATAAATCCGTCTTGCCATAGTTATATAAAATATATATCATATGATATTCACCGAAAAACAGAATTCTGTTTCCAAGAATAAGATATTACTTTAAAACTTTACTTGAACTTCAACATTATCCGGCGTGACAACAGCCAAAAATAAATTTAAAAAAAAACCATCTAATCGAAAAGGCAATAACTACTTCATTACTACCAATAAGCCTAAACAACCACGTGACCAAACGCAAACATCCTCACACCGAACAATCCACACACCGTACAATTTTGCGAGACACCAAAAATCCCGCCATTGGCTTTATATCACAGATAAAGTCAACAGGATAACGCCACTGGTCAACCTGCCACAAGCACAAGAGGTAATTGTGTTTGCATTTGTGCTATTTTGCTCAAGCTTGTTAACCTGATGTTAATTGAAAAGTCAAAGTCATAGCACGGGGTGAGCCGCAGAGACGCTTCGTAATCCGAGTCAGTAGCAGGCTAGCGTGTGAATACTACATCCGGAAATGGAGCTGTGAATCTTTTAATTAACATAAGCTGTGTGGAAAATCTCTTCCCGTGTGCTCGTTAGGTGTCTGATTTTATGACTGGGTTTAATAAGTCGTCATACATCTATTTTTAAAGGGTATTGGCAACAGTCAAGGTCCTTATAGTTTTATTTGTAGCTAAAACTTAAGACCTTGTTTTCTGCAGGAGTAACAGAAATGGCCTAACCTATTTAATTTTTATTTATTTCAATTTCATTCTTCTTTGGAAAAACTAAAGAACGGATGGAAGAATCAAATTGGTCTTGATAGACCCACATACGTACAAATAGGCAAAGAAATTATATTTCAAGGATTAAGTTTTTTCCATTATCAGGAGGAAGCCTTATAATATACTCAGATATCACTGTGAAGCATAAAATAATTAAAGTATACGTGGCAAGCTTGTCACCGGCTCGGTGGTAAAAAGGTTCTTTTGTTGCTAATGAGTGACCTCATTAGCTAACAGCAGATTCGCCTCACCTGCCCGTAAACATGACAATTCATGTCATAGAACATGTTACAATGGCTAATAACTTAAGTTGCAAGGACGATATCTTCGAGACAGAAAAGTAGGATATTTTGTCAGTACAATCAAACGCAAATTGTATTGACGCTGCGTTTAGTTTAATATTTTCTATTTACATAAAGTCGAATTATTATTTCAGAAATCTATACTTATAATAAATCTGTAGAGAGGTCAATTCTGTACATGAAATATATTTTCAAAATAACTATCAGGGGGTAATTAGTGATCGATACTGATGCCAAAAATGCAATCAGTAAAATTTTTGTCTGTCTGTCTGTCTGTATGTTCCTTATAGAAACAAAAACTACTCGACGGATTTTAACGAAACTTAATACACTTATTCTTCATACTCCTGGGCAGGTTATAGTATACTTTTCATCACGCTACAATCAATAGGAGCAGAGTAGTGAAGGGAAATGTTGGGAAAACGGGAGAAGTTACTCCATTTTTTAAGCTTCCGTCGCGTGTGCAGCCTTAATGGTTAAAGTTACATAGAAATCATGTATGACGGAAATAGTCTTTATAATATTAACCATAAACGCGGGTGACACCGCTGGCACAGCTAGTGTTTAATATATTAAGAAACTCACTCAAAAAAATTGCAAATGAAATTTTAATTTATATGAAGTGTATTTTAATACATAATGATTGTTGAGTTTTAGAACTGAAATTACATAATTAAAACAAATATGTACATGTTAAAGTATTCGTCAACCTTTTTCTATGTAATAATAACGAGCCGCACTGAACATATTATGTTTACTTCATTAAATGTTCAACTTAGAATATTCTCTTTTTCGACTTCTATTGAATCGTAATCGTATCCACTACAGCGCTCCTTAAACAATCTTTTCCACTCTCAGTACAAAGCAAGCAATGTTATCGAAACATCCCGTCAGCTCGCGAATAATTCACCGAGCCCAGATTTATTGCCCGCCCCAAGACGGATTGCCCGATGCCTGATAAACTGTTAATTAATAAGAATACATTCTGCCAGACAACTCCGTTTGCTGCGAAGATATTTTATTTGTTTGGGTATTGGGCAATTCCGTCACAGTGTAGTGGTGCCCTCGTAAGACAATATTTTACTACTGTTGCGAGTTCGTAGCAGGGGCGAATTTGTCTGGCCTCAGTGGCGGATTTACAGTCTTGGCCGCCCTAGGCCCGAGGCCATAATTCTCAGTACTAACAGGTCATCACTTAATTTTTAACACGATTGGCCGCTTCTAATATCTGGCCGCCCTAGGCCCGGGCCTACTGGGCCTCAGGGTAAATTCGCCACTGCCTGGCCTGTTTGACTCAGTTTATATTTTAACTATTTTACTTTTTACTACTGTCATATTCTAATTTGTCTTTGCTTTTTCTGCTGGTTCTTGTATTTTTTTTAGTTAAATTTATTTTCCTTCGAAATTCTTAATGGTATTTGTGCTTCTAAATAATTCTCAATGCTAAAAATAATTAAGCACAAAACTGTATGCACATACGTACTAGACCAACTATGAGAACTGTATTGGCAGTGACCGCAGTCCTGTTGGCAAATTGCAACCTGTCTGTAGCAATGTGGTTCCATCAATTAGGCTTCATTGCCACAAGGCATTGCGTTCGATCATGTCGTGACATGGCATCGAATAACACAAATGCCATGAAGCGCTTTGTTCACTTTATAAGTAATTTTAGTCTTCAGGCCTGACAAATACATATATTGTATTATTATACATATAATATATTCCAAAAGGTTTTTCGCAACTACAAGAGTTTTCTGCGGAAAGTACATTAACTATAGACTATAGTATATTGAATTTCTATTACTGGACGACTTTAACTCATGATTGAAATACTATTTTAACCAACTCTAGAAAGCAAGATTAAGATGTGGGAAAGGAGTGTGTGTAGATTATTAATTCTGCGAATAATTAAGTTTTAAGCAAAAATTAATCATAGCGTGCAATTACAAAAAAAACGTCATATGACTGGTGGTCACATGACGTAGTCCCGCGTTAGGATTTACTGTTTATCTTCGTCTTGACTGTGTTCGGACGCAGTAATATTGATAACGGTTGTACAACATGGCTGATGTTCGGAATAATGAGGATTCGTAGGAAGTTTAAGGGAAAATTATGGCGTCTTTTCCTGCAAGTCTTCGTGTGGGTATTGTTGCCGATGAAAGGGAAATGAGATAAATTTCGGAGTGAATTGATAAAATTCTTGTACTTACACTGAATTGATAAAGTCCTAACGTAACACAAAACTATTTAGTGACATTGGAATAGGAAAGGTCAGTTGGACTCGGACGCGAAGGTTTTTTGTACAGCTTTATAGTATTATTATTTTTTAAATACTGTATTGAAAAGAAGTTGAGGTATACCAAAAAAAAACCGACTTCCAAAACGAACCTAATAAAAGTAAAAAATAAATTTACTTAGGCCAATGTAATACGTATTTTAATACTTATAAGTTTGAAGTCGGTGCCAAGTTAAACAATGACTGACAAAACATATATACGGTCAAATTGAGAACCTCCTCCTTTTATGAAGTCGGTTGAAAATAAAATAGTATGGTGAAAAAAAATACGCTTCTCAAATTCTGAGATTAAATCAACTCTTAGTGCTTGATCATTGAAAGTGAGAAAGGAAGGTAGTATAGTATTACCAAACAGGTTTGCTAATGTGATACATGTCAGCGCAACGTTATTTCATTGATATTTGAGAGCAAATGTCTTATGGTCATGTACTGATGAATCTATATCAGTATGTATAGATCAAAGTATGTATAGATGTATGATATTCTGTCTAGTCGTGAGGTCACTACTTTTACAATGTAGGTACTATAATAATACTCGTTGCCCGAAGGGCTTAAAGTTGCCCTTTGTTAACCGCTTCCGAGGTTGATGTTGTTTCTCAAAATATAACCGCACGATGGGCTCCGAGGATCCGAATGAATCACACGTCGCTGTTAATTAGGTGCGCGGAGTAAATGAATAAAGATACATGGAACAAATGCACCGTATATTTGATTTTACGGCGTACTTTGCGGAACTCGTTTACGCTGCTCAGAAAAGGGATGATGAGGAAATAAATAAGTAATTCTGAGATGATTTAGATAAGGGAACGCATTATTTAAGAATGAAAGCATTTAGAGATTTGAATAATTTGCGCGTTTAGTTTTTTGTTTGCTTTGTAATGATTCAATAAATAGTCAGTTCAGGTAAACAGCACCCTTAACCGACGAGCGTGTATGAAAAGACTTATGAATGTAGAAGAAGCGAAAGGTGTATGTCAGGATCGTAGCAAATGGAAGTACGTGATCTCTGCCTACCCCCATGGGAAATAGGCGTGACATTATGTATGTACGTATGTAATAAATAGTCAATTAAATAAGCTACAAGTTTTGAACTTATTATGGAGTTCATTCTAGCAAGTCTGTAAACTCTAAATTTTGGTATCAAATGAACAGATAACACAATTTCCAATCGATATTTTCCCACACTGCTGAATATTTCTTTTGTTCGATTTTTTGCTCTGACTCTGCCTACTCCTTAGGGGATTATAGGCGTGATGCTATGTTTATATTTTTTTTGTTTGAATTTTTGCGTTTAAACCTACGCGCCTGACAAGTCAGTCACCGACCCCAAAAACAGCTATGTTCGCTCTATCCGATTAGTTCCCACATCTCGAATTACCCAAAGTCTCCGCTGGAGCGTGCGACACGCGACTGTCGCACGGTGCCAGTGACTTTCATATCGAGTTACTTGCGGATAGGGTTGCCACCTCAATAATAGAAAAGCTGGACAAGAAGCATAGCCAAATATCACTGCCCGTAATCCCCGAAAGGGTAAGCAGAGTCAAAGGGACAGCAATCGTCTTTAACCATATTTAGCCAATAATGAAACTGAGATGGGTTAGATGGAAAATTGTGAAAAAGTAGTGACAAGTGGCCTGCTCACATGTCAACGGGTTTTTAAAACTTACCGTAATACAATTCACATAAATGAAAATGAATCCCCAAAATGCATGTACGCGCATAAGTTTTAAACGATTGCACCAAATTGCATAATTCGTTTTTTGTTGTGATTTCCATTATCAACGTGGTTTGTATTAATATAAAAGTTTGAGAAATTCACGGAATCTTCAAAATTGGTATAATATAACTACATTAATATTGTTTAATGTAGTTATATTATACTAATTTTGAACTACATAATTTACATTATAAATTGACTTTAGTATAAAAACACAGATCAACGACGTCAGGTTAGATTAACTAATAATTGAAATCGTGATAAATCTACTTGATATTTTTCACCGTTAGTATCGCTTGAAACTTTTAAACTCATCCCACAAATAAGCCCTCCCTGACACTCCCCGTATCGTCTAAACTAGGACAAATCTGGGCAAGCCCGGACGGATGGCTACCCTACTTGGGGATAAACTTTGATTTAATTAGCCGCTCCGGATCTGCTCTTGTTTGTATTGGAGCATTGCCTGTTTGAGTTTCTGATAAAACATGGCGGGTAGCTATTAGGGTGGACGTCAGACTACTTGATAGATGCAGGACGACCTGGAAGATTCGGTGGGTCGATACTCCACTCAAACTAACATCTGCCTAAGGAGGGTTAGTCCATACATTTACACTTCAGGCATACAATCCTCGCAGAGGCAGACAGAGTCAAAGGAATGATCAGCACTTTTACATAACATAACATAACATCACGCCCATAATCCTCGAAGATGTAGGTAAAGTTAAAGGAGCAGCAGGCCCTTTTAACCACATTCAGCCAAAAACAAAAATGCGCTGGGTTAGATGGAGCATTGTGAAAAAGTAGTGACAAGTGGAAAGCTTCGGCATTTATATCAAACCCGCTGTGCGCGGTTTCACCCGCGTTTATATTGCCTTCCTCGATAAATGGGCTATCTAACTCTGAAAGAATTTTTCAAATCGGACCATTAGTTCCTGAGATAAGCGCTTTCAAGATGTAAAGATTATATTGCTTATATTTGTAATATTAATATTATGTAGATTATTTTTCTTTAGAAATCACTTGATCATAATAAAAGAACTTCAAAAAGCATGTTCTTTTTTAAGTGGTACCTAGAAAGGAAATCCGCTCCTTACTAATAAGGACGTCACATTTCTAGGGCTTCAAGGAGTGGTTTGTAGGGGACATTAATTTCCCTTGTGTTTTATATATTTAATGTAGGTATACACACTATCATAAAGTCTTAAATATCTGGGACATAAGTTAATTTTTTTCTTATTGACCCAATAACAGTTTTAAAAATCCATATTTGTATTAACAAACTTAATTACGGTTGATTTACAACGACATAAATATATCCGACTACATCACATACATTGTTCTGACACTGAGGTAGGTAGCTTAAGCACTTAAGATATCAGAATCAACAGTGGTAATACAAATATATACTTAAATATTCAATATTAACACACAGACACAGAACAAACATAAGTATTCGTCACACGAATGTTTGATGGGGATCGTACCCACATATCTTGGGGCATAGGGCAGGGTCACTACCGAATGCGCCGATAATCGAGCTTGTCATCAAATAAACTTTCATATTTATCGTATTAGTAAAATAAAACCTTCTTTACGGTTTCATGTTCAAGTAGTGTCACTTAAAAAAAATAACAAGTACATAAATTACATTCTATATTGCTACACAGTGTAACTTCTAAGTTAAAATTTTGATGAATGCATTTAGTAAATTTATCTTTTAATTTGACTTATCCTGCGCTCACTATCTTCATAAAAGTATATTTTCCTTGTAACCTTTAACTTTTCTAACCGCGTATGAAACGCAGAACCAAGTGATTTATGCGGCTGCATGTCAAGTGCTGTGGAAACATTTAGAAGAGGCTCTTTGCCCAAATGTCCCACATTGTCCAAGCTGGTCCCAGCGCAGGCTAATTAAAAAAAACTCAATGCAGTTACTCTGTACAAGAAAAGTTTGTTAAAGTTCATAGATAATATTATATTTAAGTCTCCCTTTGCTTTTGAGGCGATCCGTAACTTTAGCCTGAATCAGAAGATTGGATGGAAGAGAAATTTACTTACCCAACTACGATTGCAGAAAATTGGCTGCAATTTTGTTAGTCTCGCTTTTCTTGCTCCCGGACAATTTCAACTGATAGCCGCAATGGGTTCCGTATGTGTAATTGAAAACCACAAACGCTTTCTCGTTATGACGCAGAAAAAATCACAGTTTATTGTATAAACTAAAAAAAATAACAAAAGTTTTTGGGCTACCTTCAAAAGTTTAAGTGAATCCCTATTTATTCCCATTAGGGTAACGGATGATATTCGAGCCCAGCATTCAAACTTTCATTTAAACATAACATCACGCGCGAAATCCCTGAAGGGGTAGGCAGAAACAAAGGGACAGCAGTCCCCTTTAACCACTTTCAGCCAAAAATAAAACTCTGCTGGGTAAGATGGAAAATTGTGAAATAGTAGTGACAAGTGCCTAGCTCGTCGCCTACACAATCACATACCTAAAACCCGATATACCATTAATCGCCTTTTACGACATGCTAGGCAAGAAACACAGTTGGTACATTATTTTTAAGTCCCAGACCAACACGGGACAATGAGCTAGGTAAAATGGAAAATTGTGAAAAAGTAGTGACAAGTGCCTAGCTCGTCGCCTACACAATCACATACCCAAAACCCCATATACCATTAGTCGCATTTTACGACATGCTAGGCAAGAAACACAGTTGGCAAATTCTTTCATAGTCCCAGACCAACACGGGACAAACATTTACTCGTCTTATTATGCGTTAAAAAAACAACTTATTAAATTAGTACTGTTCAGTCATATCATTGCGTTTCACCGTAAATAAAACAACCTAATTCTACCGATTTCCTGGAATAAGAGGTTTTCTTGCGTAAACAATTTAGGTTATTTCCAATATTCCCTCATATAAAAACACTTCAATCCGTTGCTGTAACATGGAAAAAGGATTAACTATGTATACGTTATTATACTATACGTACGTATTATACGCACTTATACTATACGTTAAAAACATATCACAATTCCGACATGTTTAATGTAATTAATGTCGTCAAAATGTTACTCCGCTGCAACGCAAAATAAACCCAACTTAGCAGTTATAATATCAGCCAAGACTACTGAATACACTAGAAATAACACTTCTGGGGCTGACTGCGCTTAGCATTATGTAGTAATTATAATAACTAGTTAAGTACTATATACACGCCCGCAATCCCCGGAGGGGTGTACAAAGTTCAAGGCGTAGAAAGCTAATCTAAGCACTTGCCAACAAAAACATTAAGTTAGACGAAAATTGTGATAAAGAAGTGACAAGAATGTGCCAACTATGTTTCTTGCCTAGCATGTCGTAGAAGGTGACATGTCTATTGAATTTGTCTTTATGATTATGTAGGCAATATGGATACGCAGACAATATAATCATAGCGACAAATTAGTCGCCTTTTCCCCAGTCCCAGTTGAACATAGGTCAAATACAGTAATCACTTGAATGCAACACAAATTTCTAGTCGCACGTATACTAATTACGATGCGAGTGACTGCGCCGAAGCAAGCCTTTGATCGCAACTGATTCAGGATATCTGGAACTGGGGCAATTCCAGCCCTCCCGGCTCCGGGCTAGGCACTTAATAAACAAGCACTCGGTCGTCTGACAGATAACTGATTAGACTCGGAGCGAGACTGTCCACCGCAACCGAGCGAGGTTCGTTGTTCAGCCATTAGATGCTTTTAGCAGCAAAGATTAAGTTGGTACTGGATTGCAATGCTAGATCCAGAAATCCAGTTGGGCCCAGAGACATGTACTGTTGCAATGCCGCAGGATTTTAATCCCTACTAGATTGGTATGCCAGATCAAGCAATGCAGCTGGGTCTAGCAGAATTTCAGCTCTGGTGGGTCCAAGGTCATTTGCTGGTTCCGGAAAAAAATGCAGCTGGATTGCAAACCCTATTAGCTACACCAAAAAAGCTGAAAAGCTGTTGTTCAGCTCAAAAACGCAAGATGTGCAAGAAATATGACCGAGATTAAACTCATATGTAATGTACATACATAAACATGGAAATGAAAAGTAAATCTCGCTAAGAACTGTTCTCTTAACCTAGTTCTTACCGGATTTGCTCAGTAGAATCAGCCTTCCAAATCCTTATTCAGTACAAAGTTAATCTGTGCAAAGATAAGAGCTTTTGTAAATATTTTATGAATAAAGGCATTATCTATGGCATTATAACCATTTTTCTACAATAGCCATACTTTTTTGAATATGATAACTTTGCTACTCTTTCAATTAAATATTACTGCATGGATTTTAATGCAACTTTACAATAGTAAATTCAGCAGCAGCATTCCAATCCCTACAAGCAATCAAATGCACCCTGTTACCATCGATAATAACGTAGGAAATGTTAAAATAAAAAATAATTTTGTAAGTAATTTTAGTGAACAACATTTTTCTCTAATCTTTCTTAATTAATCTCCGACTTAAATAAAGTAAAAATCAATTTACATAATTAAACGCAACATTAACGTAAACAAGCAATCCGTGGAGAGTTCTGTCGCTAGATGTTTTAAACTCCACTCCTCTTTTTTTAAAGAAAATGCTTGGAGCAATCTCATTTCCTATGTCCGCAGGCTATTTAAAAAAGTCGTAAATAAAATCAATAGTGTATTCTTTGTTCATTCGTTGTAAAAGGCTACTTAAGCTATGTATGAAACTCATGAAGAGGGATATTAAGAGAGATAAGGACGTTTACGCTATATCTTAATATGCCAATACATAATTTCTATGAAAATCTCTTGATTAAGTCTAAGAATCTATTATCTGAAACAAGTATTGTTGGAACTGGTTTAGTAAATGAAATAAAATTTTATTATATTGTACTTGAATTAAATTTGATGGGCCTTTCGATTCTAAGGGCAAGACGTAAGTCATTTAAAATACCTATATGTAGTGTGTGTATGACCTATGGTCATTATCGCAACAAATAATAAAATGAAAATGAAAATCACAGTTATGTATACGATGAAAGGACTCGTCATGAGTTACTTTGTACCTTAATTTTCATAGTGAGACAAGAATTACATACCATACCATGCCCATAATCCCCTAAAGGGTAGGCAGAGTCAAAGGGGCAGCAGGAATTCGAAACCAAATAGCAAAACACAATTAAATCAGTATGATTTTAAACCTTCATGTTGCTGCACTAAACGCGATATTCATTATGTAGTACATAAATAAATAAATAAATGTCAGACTACATCACATACATTGATCTGACTCCGAGGTAAGTAGCTTAAGCACTTGTGTTACGGATATCAGAAACAACAGTGGTATTACAAATATATACTTAAATATTAGATATTAACACACAGACACAGAACAAACACAAGTATTCATCACACGAATGTTTGCCCTGGGTGGGGATCGAACCCACAACTCTTGGCGCATGGGGCAGGGTCACTACCAAATGAGCTAGTCAAGCCAGTCAGAGTCGAGGAATTCGGAACCCAAATTAGAAAACACCATTAAATCAGTATGATTTTAAACCTTCATGTTGCATTATCACTAGAAATAATACTAACTAACGCCTAATACTGACTAAACGCGATATTCATTATGTAGTACATGAGGACTTACAGCTTGACGTTTCGGACGTGTTCAACGACCGCCCAATCAGCTTGTGACCACGACTGTGGTCGCATAATGCATATCGCCTTTAGTCCAGCCAGTATTATTTCTAGGAACATTAAATCAGAATTACTGACCTCAAATTTAAAAAGAATTCCATAAAGTGCTTACATACGCATTAAATACGATCCTTCATTATAACATTGTAGTAAGCTTAAAGAATTTCAGAAGTACGTCAGAGATGCTTTAAACCTTTTATATTAATCTCCAGGAAATTTCAGGTCCTAGTTTGACTCCAAATTGATCCGTTTTAACGAAGAGAATATTGGAGTCGAAATACCTTGCGCTCTATTTTCCTTAATTTAAATATCTTTTAACTATTGAGATGAATATAGTCGCATATACAGAAAATACCCAATTTAATTGAATTGTTCTAAGTAGTATTAAGTCGCACTTGTTTTCAAAGAAAATGGAACCGGTATTGTCTTCTAAAGGAATTCTTTTAATTCTTTCATGGATTATGTTTCGGGGAAGCCAGCCGAAACTGAGTAATTAACGTTTCTCCCGAAGCGAGGATGTTGCTCCAGATAAGCGCGTTTAACGACGTCGTAACGGTCACCCATCTGGCACCATCGGATAGCTTGGTGCCGTAGCTTTAGGGGTATTTGGCACGACTTGTTTTGTCCCATGTTGGTCTGGGATTTAAAAAGGATGTACCAACTATGTTCCTTGGGTAGCACGTCGTAAAAGGCGACGAATGGTGTAACGAGTTTTGATTGTGTGGGCGACGAGCTAGCCACTTGTCACTACTTTTTCACAATTTTCCATCTAACCCAAATTTTATATTTGGCTGAATGTGGTGAAGGGGCTTGCTGGCCTTTTAATCTGTCTTCTTTTTCTTCACTTGATTTTTCGATACAAAAATGCCAATAGGGATTATGTACTTTTACGTTAATTATACAGACCAAACATACATGACATCCCCGTAGGGGAAGACAGAGCCTGAGGAGCAGTAGGCTCATTTAAACAATTTGGACAAACTTTTATTCCGGACTAGCTGACGTGACGCCCCGTTTTAGGATTTTCTTTCATTATTTTTCTCGCAATGTTTCCATATTTTCTTACCGTACAAACCTTCCTTGGAAGACTATAAATATTTGAATACTAAAATTAGCAAAACCGGCCTTGCCGTTCTCGAATTCTAGCGAGACAAACGAACAGCAATTCATTTTTGCATACATAGATTACGAATGTTAAATTAGCGAGTGAGGTGAGTATAAGGACCGTGCTATATGGCGTTCAGTGCTCTCTGCCTATCCCGCTGGAAATGGCGCGAACCTAGCCTAAAGTTAAGCAAACATTTTGATTAAGGCGCAAAATTCTAAAAAAAAATTACTCAGTGACTTGCTGGTCGCTTATACAATCACAGCCACAATTAGTCGCCTTTTACGACAAGAAATGAAATGAAATTAAATGAAATAAAATGATCTTTATTTATATAGGCTTACAAAAAGCACTTATAAATCGTCAGAACAAAATAAATATAACCGGTTCAAACAGCAGAAACCGGCAAGAAACTCGATAATTACTCTTTAACCAACTTCAAAAAAATGGAAGAAGTTCTCAATTTGTCTTAATTTTTTTTAAATGCTAAGTCTTAATAGCTATTATGTAGTTACAATTTTTTTGGCAATTTAAATCTATCATTGCAGACGAACAGCCTATTCTGCGACTAGCCATATATTATTTTTAATCAAACAAGTTTTAATATATAATTTAAACTTATGCACAGGTAGATCAGTGAGACTTTGTGGCAGCTTATTAAACATTTTGATACATAGAAATATCCTTTTTAAATTCCGGACAAAAACAGGACTATATTTGCATATACATTATTTATGGTTCTCAACGTACGATCTCATTTGTAATATACGTATCTGAAATAAAATTGCTTTCAGTATCGTATTAAATAATTTCCTTTGTGTAGTCAAAGTTTTTCTTATTTCATAGTGTTCACAAAGGATGACTGTGGAGCATTGGCAAGTTAAATCAAATAATGTATTAGTAGCATTGAATGTTGTTATCCAAGATACCTCGTTATAACTAATGTATATTAAAATCGGATGTCACACAGATACCTGTGTGTAGTTAGTAATGACTAGCAGCGCCCCGCGGTTTCACCCGTGTAGCTTTTGTTCCTATGTGAATATGGGGATAAAATATAGCTTAAAATCATCACCTCTTGCCCTTCTCCCAGGTCATCTGCGGTCGTCGCAGCATGTCTTCCTCTTACATACGTCCCGGTCAGCAGGGCCGGTTTTAAATTTGTGCCGCCCTGGGGCACTGAAGAAAATGCCGCCCTATGACTTAAATTTTATTTTAATAGTTTTGATATCTTATTTCTTAAAAATTTTAATAACTAATTAATTGCAGGAAATTTATTATGTATAAAATATTATTTATTATATATTATGTTTAATTTATATTTATTCTTCATTTACTCATATATTATATATATTATTTATTATGTACTATAGTAATATAAAAAAATATTTGTATTTTTCTTAAAATTATAAATTTTGTACTAAGAACGACTTATATTAATAGATATTGCATTATTTTTTTCACAGGCAAACTCACCTAACTTTTTGAATTGCCAACTGGTCAATTAAATCTTCACAATCTAAACGTTGATATATATGATATACTATTATTTCAAACCTTTATGGAAATAAATTAAATAAGCTATTCGAATAGTTTTCACTTAAATTTCCTTTATTATAGTATACAAAATTTTAATTTAACACATAATGCATAAATTATATTCCTTGAAAGATAAAATGTTTATTTAAAAGAATTAGTTAATTATATATTGCAAAGAAACTTTTTTCTCAGTTTCCAAATTTTGCCGCCCTAGAAAATTTGCCGCCCTGGGCACTAGCCCCGACTGCCCCTATTGTAAATCCACCACTGCCGGTCAGCCGTCATCAAGCTATCCACTCCCATTTCACTCCTATCATCTTTCACACAATCCATCCATCTCTTATTTGGTCTTTCTTTTCCTCTCTATCCACTAACATTCATACTCATCACTGTCTTTCTCTCATGTCCTTCCTGTCTTCTCAACACATGCCAATATGGCTTATAATATGGGGATAAATCATATTAATAAATAATTTTACCAAAGGTTTAACTATCTATCTTAATTCTTACTTAAAATATATAAATTAGTGTCCCTATAGATTGATTCAGGATTCATATGAATGTCGAAGGCCGCAAATGGACTCACGTGACTTAAAAAGAATAATTACTATTAGCCATCACAGTTTTCCATCTAACCCAGCACATTGTCCCATGTTGGTCTAGGACTTAAAACTGTGGCAACTGTGGTTTTTGTCTAGCATGTCGTAGAAGACGACTAATGGTGTATCGGGTTTTGGGTATGTGATTGTGTGGGTGACAGGCTAGCCACTTGTCACTACTTTTTCACAATTTTCCATTTAACCCAGCCCAGTTTTGTTTTTAGCTGAATGTGGTTAAAGGGGCCTGCTGCTCCTTTGATAAATTTTATAGGCGTGATTTTATGTTATGTCACTATTAGCCAACGTAATAGTTAATTTGTCTTTCTTATGGTATGATAGGTATATCAAATCCAGTGAGGTAAAGTGGAGTGAGACAAACGCCTTTCTTATAAACCTTCCTCTTTCTAGCTTTATGACCCGTCCATAATTGTGGTCAATCGTCCTAGATTTACCGAAAATAAAACCGTCTCTCATTTAACCTTCAAACTTTATACATTTTTAGACGTAATGTCTGTAAACTTACTTTATTAACACAAATAACTTTCCCCGCGGCTCCGCCCGCGTGGCGGCTTATTTTTTTCCGACAACTCCAACAAATATCATTACATTTTAGGTAAAGTATACAAAACTTAACAAATTATACATCGAAACCTTCCTCAAGAATTATTCTATATATTGGTGAGAACCGCATAAAAATCCGAGCAGTAGTTTTTGAGTTTATCGCGAACAGACAAACAGACGCAGCGAAGGACTTTGTTTTATAATATGTAGTGAACTGAACTACGAACCTGTCTTGTAAAATATAATAATATTTATAATATTTATCAGACTAATGTATTAACATTAGTTTCATAAATTTAAATACATTAATATGTATTTGGAAATTAATGTATTTTGCTTTATCTAGTTTTTATATAAAGGTAATTTTGCTTTGGGAAAAGTATTTGCAACGTGGTACTGGAGTGTGGTATAAATACAAAAACTTATTTGAGATACTAAATTTTCAATGTTATGTAACATATCCATATGGCTGCGAAAACTTTTGCTAGCAAAAAACTAACGAATGTGAAAGATTAAAATGTCATATTCGTTAAAACTATATGTTTTAATATTTCTCCCATTAAACACGAGCGATTACGATTTGATATTGCCGTCCTTTTAAAATAATTAATATGCATACATACAGACGATCTTGCCTGCAATCCCCGAAGGGATAGGGTGGAGTGGGGAAGGGTGGAGTTTAAGGAGCAATTAGCTCCATAAAACATGTAGCCGAAATTGAGTTTTGTTTATTGGAAAATTGTAAAAAATTAAGTATTTTTTTATAGAAGTAAGAGCGGTGGTAGCTCAATGGTAAGGATACGTACCTCAGAACTAAGGGGTGCGGGTTCAAACCTGAGCACGTACACTGTGGATTTTTCAAATCTATGTACTATACAGCACTGGCCCAGCGGTGAGGGAAAACATCGTGATGAAACCTGCAAATCCAAATAACTTTGGATTTGTAACCATGATCCAAAAATTGCCTGGTTCCCTATGTTAGGGTTACCAAGGTCAGATCGGCAGTCGCTTCAATGTAATTACCAGACTCGCTAAATCCTGGATCATGGTCTAAGCGGACCCCGTCTAAACACGGGACATAACGCTAGGAAGATGATGATCGAAACAGTTAGTCGGAGCTAGGTCCCCGAGCACACAACACGGCGGAAGTGCTTCTACTTTTATTGCAAACGCGTATGCCATATGTTACAAATTTATTATAGTATTAGCAGCACCCCGCGGTTTTACTTGCCCCATCTAAGCACAGGACACAACGCTAAGAAGATGATGACACTGAATAGCGTACTATGATTATATTATAGCGACTTACTAAACTAAATAGTCGTATTTTCAATGTCAAATAAGCTTCAGATTATTTGTTGCTGTATAAATATTAAATGCCTTCTCCTTGTTTCAGTTCCAACAGCACACGTGCAGGGGGTGATGGGCAAGAAAGCGGCTCTGCCCTGCGACATCCAGCCGCTGGCAGGAGACGACCACGTGTCCATGGTGCTGTGGTTCAAGGAGACTGATGGAGAACCACTCTACAGGTATCAGCTTCTTATCAGCCTATTAATTAAAACTAATAATTAATATATAGGTACACATCCATCTGCGTTCCCAGAAGGGATAAGCAGAATCAAAGACCAGCAACTCAGCCAAAAAATTTTACCTGGTAGATGGAAAATTGTGAGAAAGTTGTGACAAGTGGTTAGCTCGTCGCCTACACAGTCACATACTTAAAACCCAAATATATTTAAAATTAGTCGTCTTTTACAACATGCTAGGCAAGAAACCTAAATTATTTTTAAGTCCCAGAACACCATGGGACCTTAATAAGTAATGTATAAGGAAATGATTGATTATCGCTAAGTTCTGTTACTGAAAGTCGCTAAAGTTTGGATAATTGTCAAAGTGGCCAGTCTCAATTCTCCAAACTTTAGCTATCTTGTCATCTAATCTTAATATAATTAATTGAAGCACACATATATAGTTAAAGTAATGGCTATTTATGTAATAATTCGCATACATATATAACATGACGGTTTATATAATAATTCACAAATAAACGTTTATCTCATGTTAACTGTGCTGTGCGCTTTTCTCGTAACTTTTTGCCACGCACTACTGGACTGTGGAATTCTTTGTCGCTAGCAGTATTTCCGGACCAATACGACATTAAAATCTTTAAAAAGAGAGAGCATCTTTATCTTAAATGCCGGCAGCGCACCTGTAACTCCTAATGTTGCAGATGTACATGGGCGACAGTAATCACTTACCATCAGGTGAACTGTCTGCTCGTCTGCCCGCGATAACATTAAAAAAAAAGAAAAAAAAACATATCTCGTGACTTATTAACTGGACTCATTACGACACTACGCATAATTAAAAATAAATGAGAGAGGGCAAGGTGCATTTTTTTCCAATAAAAATAATATGGTGGGTTGATACCTGAACTAGAAAGGTTCCTGTGTCACAGGTTATCAACCCTCCACTCCATACAATGATGAAATTAGATTGATACATTTGAAATCGATATAACAACATAACATCACGCCAATAATCCCGGAAGGAATGAGAGGAAACCGTTTATCTTGGTATGGGCATGTGATGTAAAGAAGGAAATGTGACAAAGAGAGTGATGAGTATGAATGTTAGTGGATGTAGAAGAAGAGGAAGGCCAAATAAGAGATGGATGGATTGTGTGAAAGATGATATGAGTGAAATGGGAGTGGAGAGCTTGATGAGAGCTGACCGGGACGTATGGAAGAGGAAGACATGCTGCGCTGACCCCAGATAAACTGGGAGAAGGGCAAGAGGATAATGATGAATAATCCCCGAAGGGGTAGCCGGCCCCCTTAAATACCTCGATATAAATTTTAGCAATAAAATGCCTAAAATAGATTTTGTTATTTACATTTCATTGTGTAATTTTCATTGTTTATTAGGCCAAGATTACACCTTCAAATTATATAAACGAAACTTTTGTAGGTCAAGTTACATCTATAATAAGGCACACTACTTATTTTAATACGAATGCCTTAATAAATTCTTAGAAATGTTAATCTCAAAGTTCTAAAATACTTCCAAGTATCGCGTCTTATTTGTAATGTTTAACGATTAATTGCGTACCTACGTTTAGCCACGGATATTTTTATGGATTTTACGATATAGATAAATCGTCGTGCATTAAATAAATAAATGTTTTTTTTTTTCCATTAAGGTAACATGGAATTATTACTACATTGCATTTACGCACCATCTAGGTAGACCTGAGTAAGAGTCTACAAGGGTGTTTTGGACTCGGAACTCGGCTGGCAACACCAGTTCCCCTACTGACTAAACCTCACGGCTGCCATTCTTGGGGCGCTGAACGCAAAACTATCGGGATCCCCACTGTCGGCATTTACACGAAAAGTCTACGCAGCGCGCGCTGCCGCCTTGCGGCCCATCTTGGGAGAGTGGAATTCTCTACCTAGAACACAGACAGCTGTGTACCTGTATCCTAACGGACTGGGTGCAACACGCGAACTGTCGCCGTCTATGGGGACGATTGAGTACTAGAACGCTAGCTCCCACAACCCCACAGGCCCTTTTAGTCGCCTTCTACGACAGGCAGGGATATCTTAGAAGTATTCGATGCCCCCCTGCAGGGCGCATTGCAATATTATCTTTTTTTTTCTTTTAGGGAAACTCCCACGAGCCGTCACCCTCTGCTCGGGGAAACAGAGGGTGGTATGTCGGACTCGAACCAACTAGTACCCCAACGTGGCTCCCCGCGGCGCAGTTCCGAAGGTGCCGGTATCCCCACTGCCGGGACTATACGACAATCCTCCGTTGTGCGCACGCCGCGCGCGGTGGTGGTCGATGTTGTGCAGCCTACGATCGTCAGTCGTCGGATGCACAGCACCGAGCACGCGCGCACGTCGAGACATGCTAGGCCACCCAGCATGTCTCAACTACTCCTCCCAGAAATCAGACGCCGGTCGTCCCGCGAACGGCGTCGTGGGCACACTTTCGCGCTGTGCACTCAGCTATACAACACCCAGCTCCACCTCTTTCTCGGCAATCCTAATCCGGCCGCTGCGGCCGGTGCCGCGACTGGCTGGCAAGACACCAATCGCGGCCCACCTTTAAGTCCCTCTTGGCTTCAGCCCTGGATGGTCCAAGTCCAGGGCTTACTAAGTTCCCCCGGTACGACAAACTAAGGACCCCGGCGGGGGAGCAATAATATCTACCGCAACCTAGAGTGTGAGAGTCTGGAGCCTTAGTTTCCTAAAAACCTGTATAACTGGTCTCCAGATTTCTCTTCTCTCTCTCCAGATTCGTTACAATTCTAGAGGTCCTGGGTTCAAATCCCAGGTCGAGCCAAAAATTTGTAGCTGGTTATTTCAATATTGAAATTATTCAGTAACAGTCCGTAGTCAGATAGGTTGGCGGTTTAATCACCCTTATGCCTCGGAAAGCACGTTAAGCGGTTGGTCCTGCGCCTGACCTCTATGCACCTGTGTTTGCGCACACACTTGTGCACTATAATATCTCCTGCCGTGGCCGATATCAGTTAGGAGGATTATTAATTATTATTGGTAGATTAGTTCAGGCGTAACTGAGATATTTATTTTCGCATTCATAAGATTTTCCTATAAAAATTGTATGTTAATGAATGTAATGTAATGTAAAAGTATGAAATTAACATCATATTATAGACATGGTCATTGCGACGGGCAATAAATCGTGTTGTCAAAACCTTTTATTTACGGATTCAAATCGCAGTGGAGTGTATCGAGAAATGGCAGGATTTATTGTTTCAACTCTCTCCGCGCCCGGAGAATTTATTATTGATGTGGCACGCGTGATGAGCCAAAAATTCGACAAAGAAAAATCAGTTTTTAAGGAATAAATTTTAGTTCTGATATGGACATTTCCATTTTAGAGTCATGCACCTACTTGTTTTTGTCTTTTTTTTTTAATCAAATCCATGTGTAATTACTTATACGAGTACCTTCATCATACAATATTATTATGCTGAGACATGATTTTGTCCCGAAACGCATCAAACAAACTTTTGCATTCATAATATTGTTGGTCTATAATAAGTATTAAATTGCCTTTCTATTCTATTTTGACTGGCTCAATAGCGCATTTGGTAGTGACCTTGCCCTATGCGCCAAGAGTTGTGGGTTCGAACCCCACCCAACATTCGTGTGATGAATACTTGTGTTTGTTCTGTGTCTGGGTGTTAATATCTAATATTTAAGTATTTGTAATACTACTGTTGTTTCTGATATCCGTAACACAAGTGCTTAAGCTACTTACCTCGGAGTCAGATCAATGTATGTGATGTCGTCGGATATTTATATTATTCATTTAAACAGCCGACTGTTCCAAAAAAATGTGTTTGATTTCTATTCTGTTAATGATTATAACCTCTCTTGATCAGTCACACAAATAAGTCAGGCTACGTTGAATTAACATGAATTCTAAATAGACGGTTGATTCTTTCCATATCGAACTTCGGTATTTTCCTGTAGGTTTATTACATTAGTGAAGACTAATGGACTAGGACTAACAGCAGAACGTACTTCCCGGGACACAGGAGAGTAATTTATATCAGTCACTTATCGAGAGGTAGGACTACAGTTACCCATATTTGCTTTAAGGGTCAAATGGCCATTGTGAAAAGCCGATACCTAAATTGCTGAAGGTATTATTTATCTGTGTTCAAAGTGGGCTTTTATGGTGGTTCTGGGACTGAAAGTGGTAACTGTGTTTCTTGTCTAGCATGTCGTAAATGGCGCCTAATGGTGCAACAGATATTGGAGTTTTTATTATGTAGGCGATGCGCTAGTCACTTCATCATCTTCCTAGCGTTATGTCCCGTGCTTAGACGGGGTCCGCTTAGACCATAATCCAGGATTTAGCGAGTCTGGTAATTATATTGAAGCGACTGCCGATCTGACCTTCGTAACCGTAAGATAGGGGAACCAGACAATTTTTGGATCATGGTTACAAATCCAAAGTGGTTTGAATTTGCAGGTTTCATCACGATGTTTTCCCTCACCGTCGAGTTAATGGTATAAATACGTACATAGATTTGAAAAATCTAGAGTTTGAACCCGCACTCCTCGGTCAAGAGGCGCGTGTCCTTACCGTTGAGCTACCACCGCTCCATGCTACTATTTAATCCAGCTCAGTGTTATTTTCGGTTAAAAGTTCTAGAATGTGCTGGTTTATGGACTCTGTCCATCCGAAGAGGATTACGGGCTATGATAAATATGTATGTGTTCAAAGTACAGTAGGGTACACAAGCTTCGCACGGTGTTCGACTAAGTGGACGATGCGTCGCCACGGATTATCTTGGAGCACATTGCAGCTCGAATGAGATTGAAGCACAAAATTTTTTATATTGTAGTTGACGACTTGACTAATGACTAATTTAATGTTACAATACAAATTAGAATACTATAATTTCAGTATTAATGACTAACATTCAGTTTAAATTAACATAATGAAAGTATTTCATTAATATTTAAATCTAACTAATAAGAAAGTCATCAATTGATAAACTGATTCATAAATAATATAACATTCATATCTACTTGACTGCTCCATATCAAAGTTAAATTTGTATGTATTCATCATCATACCATAAAGCTAGTAATCTCCGAAGGGGTAGCGAGAGTTCAATAAGCGATAAGCATCTTATTCGGTTAAAAAATGAGTTCGGTTAGATAAATTGTGAAAAAGGTGTGACAAGTGGCTAGCTCGTCGCCTACGTAATCACAAATCCAGAACTCCATACACCATTAGTTTCCTTTTACAACATACTAGGCACAAAACATAGTTGGTACATTCTTTTTAAGTCCCAGACCAACATGGGACACATGTATTCAAAACACTTAAAATATACGCTTGTATCTTAAAGAAAATACTCTTGGAAGAAAAAGCACGCGCGTCTCAAGTGTTGCAGCTAAGCTAAGGGGCTAAGGCAACCACTTATGTACTTTGCTCTTTACTTGATAAAGCTTACGTGAAAGTTTAATAACAATCGCTTATTAATTCGCTACTCTGACCCGGGTCATAACCCCATTAATCGTCACTATTTACTCGAAAATGATCTATCCTTTTTTGACGGCGGAGCTCTGTTAGTTTAATAGCGATTTTCATGAAATACCCCCACGTTGCGAATATATCTTTTACACTAAGGGTACAGGGAGGGAACACCCCCACCCCTGTTCCTTTAACCGGATGAGGGGTCTTTACTAAGTTTTGAATAAGCCCAACGAGGCGCGAATCTATCGTGTCGGTGGCAGGACAAATTAAAATTTGTAGTACGCTATCTGGCATTTTACGGTAAAATAATATGAACCACTCATACCATCTTTATACGCATGTCGTCAATACCTATGTTGATTCCCGTAGTTAAAAACCTATCCAAACATTGAAGTTCTGATGCATAAATATTTATAAAAACATCAGTGTTCAAAAGTTAACAATAAATTAAACTTACCTCATTTTTGGATACAATTAATTAATACAATATTATTTTTTTGTCTGTTTTTGCATTGTTGACAGTTTGATATTTTAAACAATCTGAAAATTCGGTTTTACACCACTAGCATCGAGGAAAGATATAGTAAGGCATAATTGCGCGTCTAGATTTCTAAATACGATCCAATTCATTAAGTTTTCAGTATAAGTAATGCTTATGTCATCAATGTAATTTAGATTGGCTAAATATAGAACAATGGTAATTAATTTAATTAATTGAAAGTAAACTCCGACAGATCTGGATATAACGCTCTGTAGATCAATTGAATTAAAGTGTAAAATAAATAAACTGGCTCCCCGCTAGGGAAGGTGGCGTGAATTTTAGTTAGTTATAAAATAATAGTATCGCCCCGCGGTTTCACCTACTTAGTTCCCGTTCCCGTGGGAATACGGGGATAAAATATGATATAAGCTACTTGCTGATAAAGTAGCTTTCCATTGGTGAAAAAAATATTCAAATCGGTCCAGTAATTTCGGAGCCTATTCAAAACAAACAAACAAAGAATCAAATCGTTCCTCTTTTTTAATAATATATTAGTATAGATAAAAATAGTGTATCAACTGTCTCTTGCCTTTTTTTTTTGTTTACCTAGGGGAATGCGTTACACACCATTTGGGGGGAATCAGCGGGGTGTGTCGGTCTCCCGGGTCTCTTTAGATGATGGGAGGACCCTGTTCCGCCCAAGGTGGTAGTGGGCGGTGTATACCGACTTAACCCCTGGGATGCACCTCTACGCCTTTATGTAAGATACCCACGGGATCGCGCAACGCCAAACCACCATGAACACCCCAGGTTCAGCCCTGCCAGAGCTGGGCCTCCCGCGCCTAGGGGGAGACGATTTGGCATACGGCGGAACCGATCAACGCGGGTGGGGGCCCCCCGGCCCCCCAGCCTCACCTGGGTGGTCCGTTAGCTGTGTATCTTGCCTAGCTTGTCGTAAAATGGAACTATTGGTGTATCGGGTATTGTTGTGTGGTTGTGTAGACAATACCTAGCCTAATCTAAGGCTGGTTTCAAAGTCACGCGTACCACCCGCGCGTGTGGTAATCGTGTCTCGTAAGAACGTGTTTTGAATTGTAATTAGAGCGGGTGGTAAGTGGTAAAATATGATTAAAGGGGCTTGCTGGAACTTTCTATGGTTTGATGGTGATTAAATATACAAATGGTTGAATAAAACAGTCTGCTTCTTTACAGCTATGACGTGCGCGGGCGTCTGATCAGCCAGCCGAAGCTGTGGTCTGCGCCTTCGGTGTTCGGTTCCCGGGCGTACTTCCGAGCGGCCGCGAGCCCAGCAGTGCTCTTTTTGGACAACGTGGTGCCCGGCGATGCTGGTGTCTACAGATGCAGAGTTGACTTTAAGAACTCACCAACTAGAAATTTGAGGCTCAACTTCACTGTCATAAGTAAGTTTTATCATAATTAATACTATACTAGCAGTGCCGCGTGGTTTCACGCGCATAGTTCCCGTTCCTGCGGGAATACGGGAATAAAATATCGCCTATATTACTCGCTGTTAAAGTAGCTTTCCATTGGTGAAAGAATTTTTCAAATCGGTCTAGTAGTTTCGGAGCCCTTTTAATTCAAACAAACAATGAAATCTTTCCTCTTTTTAAAAGTAGGAAGTATGATAATTATGCAAATGTGAGTTTGTTTGTTTGTTACGTTTTCATGCCTAAACCACTAAATCGAGTTTAAAAAATAATATATCTCAACACTCCTAAGAAATACGAAATAGGGCACCATTCCTTGTTGGGCTTGTGTTTTTAATTATGTTAAGAGAGCCTTCGTTATTCTAGTAAGTGTGAGATCAAAGCTATGATCATTGAGGACACTTCTATTTTCCTTATGTTCTGAGAACCTCTTCAATGGTGTTTGTTTTTTGTTTTAAATAACAACCGTTTTCCAGTAAAACAAGTAGTAGTGCTAATAAATTAACTTAGTTTAATTAATGTAATAAAAAAAAGAATTTAGTCTGTCAGTTAGATTATAAAAAAATACTAGACCCATATTTTTCGCTTTACCGATTTAACAAAAAATCACAAAGAGCTTTAAAGTTTTGGAGTGGGGGCTTGCGGCGTCACTATTTAGTGAAAATTGTACGAAAGTGTGACGTCACGCGCAACTTGAATGCATTGTCTCTTTGTCAATGTTTGTTTGAAAAAAAATATAAAAAAAATGGTGTTTATTTTTTTTATAATCTAACTGACGGACTAAATAGAATTTTTAGTCACCTGGATGTAATATTTACAATTTATTAATTACTATTCATGAAAATTGCACGTTCAATAATATTTTTCTCAATGACTTTTTAAGTTATCCCCTATACATAGTGAATTGCAAAATGTCTATATTTTTATTTATTTTGGTGACCGACACTGAAAGTGATAAAAACTAGATTTAATAAATAAATGGCGAAAACACATTTTTCCTTTATAAGTGGCATGTAATATTAATACAGACATACCGTTCGAGAAGATAATCTTAGAAAAACCTGTAGCTATTTTCGTAGAGCTTTCATGTCTGTATAATATAAATATTAATATCAAATATAGCCCTTAATAAATATATCAAATTTATATTCTAGTCCTAGAATCATGAATTACAAAAGCATTGGTACCTACAGTACATTTGAACGAAAAAGTCCAAAAAGTCCAAAGTTCTTTGTGGCGTCGCACGAATTCCTCGGCGGAAGATTGCGGCGAGCAAATAGTAGATTATGAACAACATGCATCTAAAGCAGGGGTATCCAACCTTTTAGTGAAAGTAGTGAAAGACTACTTTGGTTTTATTTTTGCTATCAGGAACTACATGGTCCAAAATGGACTGTGTTCATTTTAAAATAACCTTTTATATTTAAGACTAATAATTATTATTTATTATTTAAGACTAATAAAAATTGTTGTCAGACCAAATGATAACGAGCAGTGGTAGCTCAATGGTTAGGACACGCGCCTCTTAACCGAGGAGTGCGGGTTCAAACCCGGGCACGTACCTCTGGATTTTTCAAGTATATGTACGTATTTATACCACTAGCTCGACGGTGAAGGAAAACATCGTGATGAAACCTGCAGATTCAAACAACTTTGGATTTGTAACCATGATCCAAAAATTGTCTGGTTCCCCTATCTTAGGGTTATGAAGGTCAGATCGGCAGTCGTTTCAATGTTATTACCAGACTCGCTAAATCGTGGATCATGGTCTAAGCGGACCCCGTCTAAGCACGGGACATAACGCTAGGAAGATGATGAGACCAAATGATAAATCTTTAAGACTGATAGTCCGTGGTCCACTGGTTCGAAACCACTGATTTGAAGTCTGAAATTAAATATAAAACTAAATGTTTCTTGCTTTGTATTCTAAACTGTTCCATATTCAGCCCGGGATGACCGGGTCGGTGGCGAAAACACACGAGTATGTGGGAGCAGTGATGCGGTCGAAAAATTTCACTCTCGCAGTTATGCGCATATCAAATGTGCATGCAAATAGCTTAGCACGTGCGGGCGGAATATAAACAGGCCGCGGGCGAATGCTTCTGGACCTCACGTGTTGGGGTCCGGGATCGATGGGATATGCTAAGGAGCCGTAACTGAACTGGAAATAAAGAAAATAAACCTGTCTTTGTTTCAGGTTAAGTTATATAAAATTTGTAGTATCAACTTTTCACTTGATACCGCTAATTTTATTTTTAAATTATTTAGCTGTCCCGGCGCACTTCATTGCGCCCCGTTCTTGGATTTTCATATATTTTTTTCGTCGCAATGTTTCCATATTTTCTTACCGTACAAACCTTCCCTGGAATCTTCCAGGGAAGGTTGTTAAATATTTTAAAACCAAAATCAGCCAAATCGATTCAGCCGTTCTTGAGTTTAAGCGAGACAAACGAACTTGCAATTCAATTTTATATATAAGAAGAAGATGTATATATTAGGAGCCATAAAATCGCTTGCTCACTCGCTACTTGGACATTGATAATAATTTTTCACTATCATTGTCAAAGAGTGAGGGTTGTAAGGATCGCGTCTCAGGGCGCTCGATTTTCTTTGCTTACCCCGACAAGTTGAAGTTAGTTACTCTTATTTTGGTTAAAAGTGGTAAAGAACCTTATTGCTTGTTCTTTCTGCTTATCTCATGAAAAATTAACAAAAAAAAAAAATATAATATAATATAATATCCAACTACATCACATACATTGATCTGACTCCGAGGTAAGTAGCTTAAGCACTTGTGTTACGGATATCAGAATCAACAGTGGTATTATAAATATATACTTAAATATTGGATATTAACACCCAGACAGAGAACAAACACAAGTATTTATCATACGAATGTTTGTCCTGGATGGGAATCGAACCCACAACTCTTGGCACATGGGGCAGGGTCACTACCGAATGCGCCATCGAGCTAGTCAAATATAGTCAATAATATTAGTTGTGACTGCAAAAATCTATCAAATATCAAACAGATAGCTTGATATGTATCTGAAAGCCGAATATAATCATTTTTTTTTTTATTTGTCATGCTAACATTATTGAGGTCTTTATCCTTTTTATTGTAGATCGATCCCACTTCTCCTCGCAACTACCATCCTATTTATGCTCCAAAAGTCGCGTTATTGTAATACAAATTGTTAAACCCGTTCCAAAACTCGGTCAATACAAGCAACACTAGCGTTAACCGCTCTTGGCATATCTCCCACAGGTAACAGAGATAATCCCGAAATGGAGCACACATCACTACGAATGAACTGCTATACTCAACTGATAGCGATTTTACCGTTAATATCTAGTGCAATAGTGCTTTGGTTCCTTTGAGGTGGAATTTTTAAAGCGTAAGAAACATTTATGGAGTCTATTATATTCTATCTAATATACAGGAGAGCGGTGGAAGTGCAATGGTAAGAACACGCGCCTCGTAACCGAGGTGTGCGAGTTCAAAACTGAGCATGTACCTATAGATTTTTTAAATCTATGTACGTACGAGTATTTACATCACTAGCTCGGCGTTGAGGGAACACATCGTGTTAAAACCTGCAAATTCAAACAATGGATTTGTAACCAAAATTTCAAAATATTTCCCCTATCTTAGGGTTACGAAGTTCAGATCGGCAGTCGCTTCAATGTAATAATAACCTGACTCGCTAAATCATGTTCTAAACGGACCCCATCTAAACACGGGACATAACGCTAAGAAGATATTTATTATATTAAAGCGATTGCTACTTTAAGTTTATTGTACAATTTTTTTCCGATTCGCCTTCTCATGAAGGCAGAAAAATGGATCATGGTAACTCATTCCTGTTTTTATTAATGTCCTGATTCCTGAGAAACTAGTCATCTATACTTATAATAAATCTGTAAAGAGGTCAATTCTGTACATGAAATATATTTTCAAAATAACTATCAGGGGGTGATTAGTGATCGATACTGATGCCAAAAATGCAATTAGTAAAATTTTTGTCTGTCTGTCTGTATGTCTGACTGTCTGTCTGTCTGTATGTATGTTCCTTATAGAAACAAAAATTGCTTCACGGATTTTAACGAAACTTGGTACAATTATTCTTCATACTTCTGGGCAGGTTATAGTATACTTTTCATCACGCTACAATCAATAGGAGCAGAGTAGTGAAGGGAAATGTTGGGAAACCGGGTTAAGTTACTCCATTTTTTAAGCTTCCGTCGCGTGTGCATTCTTAATGGGTAAAGATACATAGAAATCATGTATGACGGAAATAGTCTTTATAATATTAACCTTAAACGCGGGTGACACCGCTGGCACAGCTAGTTTATATTAAAAATTAAGCTCATGAATTCATTAAATGTATAAGTAATACGCTTACGAACGTAATTTTTCCTAGTCATTCGATTTTGTTACATGTTTACTCTGAAGGGTTTTGGGTAGCCACTAATGGATCTTCACGTGGATTGAAAACGTCTATTAACACCTTCGGCTCAGATTGTGCTCACGTTATTTGAAGTTCGCGTTATGAGGTTAACGCCATGGCGACCAGATATCGATTGAAGGCTTCGAGGAGCAGGCTTGAAGAACTCCCTAAGATATTAATAGGGTTTTAATGAAGTTTTTTGGGTTTAACGTATTTTAATAAGTACTTTTGATTATAAATTAGCGATTCTAAGAGTTAAAATTATTGCTTACCCTTTCGACAGGCCCGTTGGTCGAGTGGTCAGAGACCCTGGCCACGAAACCAAGGGTCGCAGGTGTGAATCCCGCTAGGGGCAAATATTTCGTGTAATGGACATGAACATTTGTATGCGAGTAATGGTTGTATATAAACTTATTTAAGTATGTCTATCCGTTCACCTAGTATCCATAGCACAAGCTTATAAGCTTAGTTTGGAACTAGGGAATTGGTGTGTCAGTCTTGAGAATTTACTATACACCCATTCGGTAATTGCAGGTTTAAGGTACCTACATATATAAATTTAAGAGTACATACATACATACATATCATCACGTCCAGGCGTGGATCGAAGAAGGAGGCAGGGTCAAAAGGGCAACAAACCCCTTTAACCACATTCAGTTAAAAGATAAAACTGGGATGGGTTAGATGGAAAATTGTAAAAAATTTAGTGACAAGTGGCTAGCTCGTCGCCTGGGAATAATGCCTAAGGTTCGCTACCCCTGCGTTATTGGACATCGCGTTGAATGATTCTAAATCCAGATGTAAAGGACGGATTGTGACGATCTTAAACACAATTCATTAACTGCTCGCCATATTTTAAATAACCCATTCTTCCTTGTCCCGTGTTGGTTTGGGACTTAAAAAGAATGTGACAACTGTATTTCTTGCCTAGCATGTCGTAAAAGAAGACTAATGGTATATCGGATTTTGGGTATGTGATTGTGTAGGAGACAAGCTAGCCACTTGTCATTACTTTTTCACAATTTTCCATCTAACCCAGTTTTATTTTTGGCTGAATGTGGTTAAAGAGGCCTGCTGTTTCTTTGACTCTGCCTACCCCTTCGGGGATTATGGGCATAATGTGTATGTGTGTATGTATGTAATGTTCCTTACTATATACTATATTGTTGACGAACCGTTTGGCGAAGTAGTTAGAGGCCACGCAACTATAGGCCGCAGGTTTAAAACAAGTCCCATAACGAAATGGAATATTATTAGAACATATAATTTTCTTATTAAAAGCAATTCCATATTATTCCATCCACAAAGAGCATTTGAATTCAAGGATTATCTTGTTTGATCAGATTTTGCGTATAGGTTTGTGTAAGATTAATTTGGAGTTTTCTAAGAAGCATATAATTCATTTTAATTGGTCCCTGATCCAAAACGTGAACGAGCTTGTAAATTACTTTTGTGATTACATTGAAATCGAGTCAATTTGTGAGCGTTTTGGAAAACAACATATGTACATAGATGCTTTCATTAAGCGTTCGTTTATGTTGCTTTAGTATATTTATCAAAATTTCTTAACACAAGTTGGTCTGGACTTTAAAAATGTGCCAACTGTGTAAAAGCCGACTAATGGTATATTGTGTTTTGGTTGCGTGATTGTGTAGGCGACGAGCTAGCTTGTCACTTCTTTATGACCATTGTACTATTTAACTTAGCTCAATTTTATTTTTGGCTGATTGAAGGAGATTACTGCTGCTTCAAATCTGGTCACCTCTTTGGAGATTGTGCGTGATTATATGTATGTATGTATGTATGTATGATTCCATGTATACCATTTGATGGCAAACAAATATACGGCTTGTAATCGCCGTGGTTTACGGTCTTTAGGAAAAACATCGGGAAGTCATTTCAAAGCTACTGTTAGTTCTAATTACGGCAAAAACTCTCGGTCAGGGGGCGCCATTGAGAAATAAATAATAAATTCTCCAGACTGACACACCAATTCCCTAGTTCCAAACTAAGCTTATGCTTGTGCTATAAATACTAGGTGAACGGATAGGCATACCTAAATACGTTTATAAACATCCATGACTCGAGTACAAATGTCCATGTTCATCACACGAAATGTTTGTTCGTATCGGGATTCGAACCCGCGTACCTTGGTCTCGTGGCCAGTGTCTCGGACCATTCGACCAACGGGCCAGTCAAGTTTGTTTGTACTATTTTATATGATGCTATGTTGAACTGTTTCCAATTACTGACTATTTATCTATTCAAAGGGTAGTACGTCTGGTTTGTACCTACTATTTGTTAATTATTTAAAAAGAAATCAAAAATATAGTATTTTCTTCTGGCGGGCGGAAAAATGCAAAATATTTAAAATAACTTCGAGTTTTACATTAAAATGTGATTAGACGCCATTCCAGCACCGAGCAAGACTTCTTTGTGATTGAATTGAATTAATAACAAGCTGGGTCTACGGGTAAACAGTTTTTTTTTATTACAATATTAAGTTCGTCTGAATTGCACATAGAAATGTACTAAATTTATACAGGCTACTTGAAAGATTTTTTTTTTTGTAATTGGCACATGATTGTTTTATTATTATGTTATTTCATTATGAAATGCAAAGAGGTCGAGCGGATTTAGATCAGTGGATAAGGATCTTAGTCTCTTATGCTCGGGGTTTTGGTTCGAATTCTCAAGATCTACGAACCGTTATATTGTAAAAATATTTTGTACTACCAGCGTATTTGTACTACCAGTTTGATAATGAGGTAACCTGTAAGTCCGGGAAATGGTGTGTAACTATGAAATGTAATGAAAATGAAATGAAATGAAATGTAATTGTCTTTATTTACATAAGCTTCAAAAAAGCACTTATAAATCGTCAAAATGATATCAATATCTATATCTACCGGTTCAAAAACTAGATTCTACTACTACTACTACTACTACTAAACTTCACGCCACTTCCCTAGCGGGGTAGGCAGAGAGAACCGAGATTCCGAACTAGATTCTACCGAGAAGAAACCGGCAAGAAACTCGATAGGTACTCTTTTTAAAATGCCAAGTCTTAATAACTATTAGTTACAATTTCTTAGTCAATGTAAATTTAGTAGTGCAGACGAACAGCCTATTCTGGGTCTAACCATATATTCTTATCATTTAAATAATCTTCTATCTTGTAGTAGCCCTTTTTAATCAAACAATTTTTAATATCTATATATATAAAAGAAAGTCGTGTTAGTTACTTTACTTATAACTCAAGAACGGCTAAATTGATTTGGCTGAAAATTGGTGGGTAGTTAGCTTAGAACCAGGAGAAGGACATAGGATACTTTTTATCCCGGAAACCACCCTCTAAAGGGGTGAAAAGGGTGGTGAGCGTTTGTATGGGAAATTAAAAACTGATAGCTGTATTTGGATGAAATTTTTTAAATTGGTAGGTGAGATACTGAGATAAAGGATAGGATACTTTTTATTAACAGGGGGATGAAAAGGGGTGGGTTAGGGATAAAAAAGACGAGTATCGATATTGCTATAATTTCCGAGGTTTTTAGGTCTTTTTTTTTTAAATGATATCTATTTTTAAATCCGAAATGTTAGAAGTAAAATATTATCATCCCTTAATAGGGCGGGAAGGGGCCGAAATGTCTAAAAATCAACATCGATGTCGTTTTCATGGTTTTTTCCATACATTGTCTAAATTCTCAAAAAAATTAATTAATTAATAGGTATATGTTTCCTGTTTTCTCAAAAAAATACCCTCAGGGGGATGATTAAGGGGTGTGCTAGGGATAAAAATGTAAAAAATCGATATGGGTATCATTTTCGAGGAATTTTGGGTCGTTGATTTCGATAAAGAAGGTTAAAAAATGGATGTGGTAGGTATTGGGTATAGGTATAAGCTAATAAGTTTGAATAATTAATATGGGTATAATTTTTAAAGTTTTTGGGTTCGTTTATTTGATAATCTATATCTATTTATATAAAAGAAAGTGGACCGATTTGGCTGAAATTTGGTGAAGTGGTTGTTTAGAACCAGGAACCTAACAAAGGATACTTTTTATCCCGTTCGACCGCGTTCCCGTGTGACATGACATAAAACGTAGTATAAAATGACGGTCCCATTGTAGTTTAGAATCAATGGTAATGCCCAGAAATACTGCTGAGTGAGCTATTTCAATAAGTAAAATAATTGGTAATAAAAAATTTAACTTAATAACATCTAAAATCTGCTTATTTTTTATTGCCTCTAAGGCGGAACAGAGTTCGCCGGGTCAGCTAGTATAATATAAACTTATGTACCTACAGGTAAATCAATGAAACTTTGAGGTAAACTGTCTGGTTTCTTTGTTAAAAGTTAGCGATAGTCAAATGTCGGTCAGTGCAATATAATGACCAGATTCACTAATTGCAGAACCATGGTCAAACCCTGACTTACTCTGATCAGACCCTGTCTAAATAAATATGACTAGACAATTGAATAAACAACATATATATTGAAAAAATCTACAGAAACAAAAGTATCAAAGAAAGTAATATATTAAAAAAGTATTTTGTTCCTTCTAGACCTCTTCAACATAAAATTACCATACGATATTACTGAGAGGCTGTATAACGAATCCGAAAAGGATCTACAAATAATTTGTATATCAATAATAAACAACATGTAATGCCGGATTTAGAGGTCAGCCTCAGGACAACAAAAGAGTGGAGGCCCCCTGGCCCCATATTATTTTCCAAATAAAATATTTTTTTTTTCTATCAAGTTCCTCAATAAACAAAATTTATTGTGAAACCATATAAATATAATCGGAACGAAGAATTATCTGTAAGGAAAAGTTGTAGTGTTTGTTTACTAGTCTGAATTTGATTGTTTCTGCCGAATTCTATTGTGGGCCCCTCTTTTGTGGAGGCCCCGGAGCTGTAGTCCCGGTTGCCCTCCTCTAAATCCGGCCCTGACAACTTCACATATTTCATTCGATTCCCATATAAGAAGCTTAAGAATCAATGGTATGGAAACCAAAATAACGAAATAAATACCCCTCGAATGTGATTACTACGCACCTAATTGGTTTAACATATCACGTCATTACGGAAAATGATTTTCAACGATTTAGATTGTTAATAACATTTCTTTTAAATAAATGTTATTTTACATATTCTATTATATAGAACGTATATATTTTACCTTTTTAATGTTTATTCTTTAACATTGTTTGCCAATTTAATGATTTTGGCATAGTAACCAGTTCTTGAGGTACACAGCAATGAAATGATAAATATTAATTTTTCTTTTTGATTGCTATAATCGGGTAAAAGCGCTTGAAATCCCATTTTTATACGTTTATATTTACTAATGTTTGCTTTAATAATATCTAAGAAAAAGCAATTATGATTATTTTTTGTATTATCCTTTTAAAATAATACGAGTGTCATCTTTATTTCTAGGTAATTAAGTAGAGAAATCCTATACATACATTTATTTTTTCTTTCTTTATGTACATTTTCATGTACATAAATTTAACAAAAGAACAGTTGAATATCTCTGTTATTAGCTTTAAACAAAGATTATCATCAATTAATTCAACAAATGTCAATATATAACCTTATTAAACTGTCTAGCCACTAAGCCATCGCGGGAACCTATCCACCTTCTTGGATATGGGTTTAAATAGTGAGTTATCTGCCTTAAACAGGATCTTCCTTGCTTCATCCTCTCGTATGTTCTTCCGTCTTTACATTTAGGTAGGCTTTCTGAAGCTATTTAGTTCCTCGACCACGTCTAATATGTATAAACTTGTGGTCGCTCAGTGGTCGAACCTCGAGCATAATTCATTATGTTTTTTATTAATTTAATGTATTTCTTAAGCATTATTTATTAAAGTATTAGCTTTCTGTACTACTTCTACATAAAAGCTTTAACTGCGCCAAATTGCATACTCCTCTGTTCATGTAATTGTCCCAAAAATAAATACTTACAACGTTTTTGCTTCAATATATAGATACAATGTATGTATTTACTCAATTTGCATACAATTCCGAGAAGGTTATTTCATTGAAATCTCCCCATTGTTCCCTAACATTAAAGTATTTTTAGATTTCCAAAGACACGAACCACCACACTTGTTTCATCATAACGGCACGATTAAATAATTCTCCGACGGCCGCCTGCGAACCATTATGGCGTATTCAATAATATTCCAGCGAAATTAGTTTCCTGGCCGACGCCAATCGTCGATAGGAAAACGGAATAATAAAAAAAATATTACGTTCCCTTTTTCGTGAGCGATTTTTGGAGTTCCGTTCCTTTGAACGAAAAACAAATACGGTCGAATTTTCAGGTGGTGGCCAAGCGAATTAGGATCCTTTCTTTACTCTTCATAGGAAAATGATTATCTCTAATTTTCTCCACTAGAAAAACACGATGATAAACACGTTTATTTGCTTGGTTTCATATTCGAAAAATATTATAAACCTGTATATCAAAGTGTGAATCATGTATCGGAAATCAGATTTTGTCAGCCTTGGGCAATTATGGAAGCGCATCAACTGAAAACTCCTGGGTAAACCTTAACCTGGTAAGCGTTTTCATTAGTAAAGCCGTGAACTCGACTCCAGTACTGAAGTTCAAAGTGCTTTCACCGTGAAGCAAAGCAATCGTTGGTTTAATACCTAACCTTTATTCAGGATAACGATAGTCTCACAAATGTTAATTAATGTATAACAGATAAACATCACTTGAAATGCCGTTCGTAGCTTTGTTATATACACACCCATTAATAACTTACACAAGTCGTCAAGAAAAATACTATTTCAGCATTTATAGTAGTGCTTGCAACTATATATGTTGCAAAAATGCTCCAATTATGTCCTCTGCTACAAAAAGACTGATCTCATTTCATGATCGTTGATGTAACGATTGTCATTTGACCATTATAATTTCATAGACTACGGCAACTGCTTACCATGAAACTGGCCATATATTTGCTAGCCGTCCCTAATAGCATAAAAAGAAAACTACGTAAAAGGGTAACAGAAAGATCATAATCGGATCATGTCACGCATGCAGCTAGTATAATCGTAAATGTTCCAGTAACAGATCTTTAACTTATACGGAATCTTCGAGTCTCGAATTATATTTACCGTTTATAACGGCCGTGGATTTCATTCCCACGTTTTTAATTTATGTCCTGTTATCGCCTACTGCGACACGATGAGATTCTTTTGGAAAGCGCCGAAACGTGAGAAATTTCCTATCTTGGACATTCACAATTTCATTCGACAATGGCCTTTTAAAATTATCGGGTGTGCCGCTGAGAAATTGAAAGATATTGAGGTTCGCAATCTTCAGTATCTAGATTATTTGGCTGTAGAAAATTTGATTTGAGAATAGATAATTTCTTTTGTTCCATATTTATCTGGGACTCGAAAACTAATAAACCATTTTGTGTTCCTTGCCAAACGTGTATTGGATGAGGGATCATGTAGGCGACGATGTAGGAGCCAGCCACTTATCACTACCTATTCACAATTTACTTCTAACTCTACTCTCTTTGGCTTAATGTTGTATAAGGATCTTGTTGCTCTTTTGTCTCTGCCTACCACTTCGGGAATTGCGGGTAGATGGTCTGTATGGATGTAAAGTATAATAAGTTTTTCATAAATGCAAGCAACATATATATATTTTCTCATGTTGGTCTGGGACCTAAAAATAATGTGCCAGCTGTGTTTCTTGCCTAGCATGTCATAAAAGGCGACTAATGGAATATGGGGTTTTGGGTACATTGTGTAGGCGACAAGCTAGCTACACTACTTTTTCACAATTTTCCAGCTGGGTTTTATTTTTGGCTGAATATGGTTGAGGGGGAGTTTCTGCCCCTTTGACTTTGCCCACCCCTTCGGGGATTATGGGCGTGATGTTTTGTATGTAACAAATACATATATGCGTGATAGTGGGTTAAGCTTATGACTTAAGTCGTTATTGAGGTAGAAGCATTTATTAAACTCGCAAACACAGTTAATTAGTTCTACATTTTAAACATTAGCTTTTACCCAGTTCGGTAACATGATGATATAACTTCAAGTAGGTACATAATATCAATTTACGAGCAAGTTCAGAGGTGATGCTAAGTAATTTACTTGTTTTATAAGTGAAAATATAAAGTCTCTTAATGTTTGTATGTAACTAATTAGCAACCATTTTAAGCGGGTGCTTTCTGCTAACTGAAATAATCGACTTAGCCCCTCACGACATTTCGACAGCTTCTATTTCTGATAAAGATTGCGGCAAGAGGCTTAACAATTTTGTACTGCTTTTAATGGGATTTTATTTCTATTCAAAGGTCTCTTTAGAATACTGTAACAGAATGGTGAAAATGGATCCTTATGGTGCGATTTCGTGTTCGGTTTGTTTGTATGTATATGGACACTACTTGCGTCACTAATGTGTTGTCTTATTAACTTCACATTGTAACAACTTGACTCTATAATAAAAAAATAAATATCCGACTACATCACATACATTGATCTGACTCCGAGGTAAGTAGCTTAAGCACTTGTGTAACGGATATCAGAATCAACAGTGGTATTACAATATATACTTAAATATTGGATATGAACACCCAGACACAGAACAAACACAAGTATTCATCATACGAATGTTTGTCCTGGGTGGGGATCGAACCCACAACTCTTAGCGCTTAGGGCAGGGTCACTACCGAATGCGCCTTCGAGCCAGTCAAATGCCTTACATACATTTTGTTAAGGTCACTCTGTCTGTTACGCTATTACTAAACTGGACTGGACCGATTGTAATGAAATTCGACACAACAAAGATTGAACTTAGACCTATTATAGGGTTTAAACCTTTGGTTAATATTTATTCTCCTAAGACCTGACATTTTTTATCACGGAAGAAATTTGTACTAAATATTATAAATCTGCAGAGTTGGTTTGCTTGTTCGTTTGCTTGAACTCGCTAATCTCAGGAACTAATAGGCCGATTTGAAAAATTCTTTGAGTGTTAAATAGCCTATTTATCGAGAAAACCTATTGGCTATATAACATTAACCATAAATGCGGGTGAAACCGCGGGCACAGCTAGTCATATATACAAGATGACGCACGGGAAGTCTGCAACAGACCGAACTCCACGCGTAAGGAGTTGCAGGAAAAAGCTTAGTATATGATAATAACTTAATAATAATGCAAATTAGGTCTGAAGTGGTCGTCGACATATGAAAGTGGAATCGTTAGGGCAAACGGGAAATCACATGAAAGAGCTTTGCTTGCACATTTGTGCTCTAACTTGTTTTATTCAGTTACTTAAAATTATATTTGTACCAACCGTGTTTCTTGCCTAGCATGTCGTAACAGATATACAATGCGAAACTGGAAGGATGTTGGAGCCGCGGAAAGCCCAGGCTCACCTCCCACGACCAGATTGGTCGTAACGTTAGGAGCCATAAAAACCGTAGAGCGTGTTTGTAAGGATTGTGCCATATGGCGTTCGGTTCTCTCTGCCTACCCTGTTAGGGAAGTGGCGTGAAGTTTAGTTAGTTACTTATGTCGTAAAATGCGATTAGATAATTTTGCATTAGTTGTCGGGGTTGCCATTATGTAGGCGACGAGCTAGCCACCACTTTTTCACAATTTAAAATAAACGTGGTTTGAGTTGCTTTGTACCTCTTAGAGGCTGCCCACCACTTGGGGTTTGCGAGCGGACCTAACCTGTATGTACGTATGTTTGTATATTTATGTTACGGTGAAAAAAAAAAAGTATAAAGATTGCCCAACCAAGTGATACAGCATAATTTGAGTTATTCTCAGAGAAAGATTATAGATTATTATTTTTTATTTTTATTTTTTTATTATTTATAGAGTTTTCGTAAGTCAGAAATCATCTGTCACTTACTCATTAAAAGTAAAGCAGATGAAATTAAAACACGTGCGTAATACAAATAAGAGTTTATCTGCGAATTCAAGCATGAATAATGGTATCGTACTACCTTCTAAATATAAGGGCCACTGACCCGAATACGAAGTTTAATTAACATTTGATAACCTTTATTATTAAAGGTCTCTGATTTCAGCGACAAATGTACTTTGTAAAGAGCGTTTGTGATCTAACATTCGATGCCTTTAATGAAGGAATGTACTCGTTGCATAAAATTAATTTTAATCTTCATTAAAAGCGTGTTGTTTACCTTTTAACTGGATTCAATAAAAGGAGGTTTATAAATGCTTATTACATGAGAAAACGATTGAAGGACGTGTACTTCCGGGTTAAGTACAGCACATTTAATAATGCCATTTCTTCCAGACAATCTTCAGGTACTTAAATAAAAATAAATAATTAGAAGAAAGGTAAGACCGAGCGATCTATGAGTACTGATTGAACAATATAAATGGGTAGGAAAACGAAAAAAAAATCAAAATATTTAAATACGTATATAGTATATATATGCATACTATATGTGTACATTATATTATGATGACTTTATGGAAGATGCGCCAAGTAAAAAGGTTAAGTTTGTGAAAAGAAAGAACTTAATTTTTAAACTATGAAATTAAAAGAATTAGATCTATATGAGAATAAGATCTATTTGCTTTAATACGGGAACCACCTTTTAGATCATGGTTACACACCCATAGTTGCTTAGGGTATTAATACTTACATAGATTTGTAAAATCCTGAGGTACGTGCACGGATTTGAACCCGCGTCCCTCGGTTAAAAGGCGTATCCTTTTGAGCTACTACCGCTCCTTGAGATATATATTCATAAATATTAAAGGACGGCAGAGTTTTGATTGGACGTCTACTTGATGCCTCTGGGGCAAGTAAATACTTAAATTCCAATCTGTCTGACACCTTTGTCTAACGGTAACGAAGGTCAGATAGCAATATTATCAATATCATATTCAAGCCGCATAAATCTTACAAAGAGTTGAATTAAGGTCAAAACCAATCCTGACAGAGTAGGATGTAACGTTAGAAGGTATAATAATAATATAATAAACATTATATTTTGCCTGAACAAGGCAGTCTATTCGTTATTTTGACTGGCTCGATGGCGCCTTTGGTAGTGACCCTGCCCTATGCGTCAAGAGTTGTGGGTTCGATCCCCACCCAGGACAAACATTCGTGTGATGAATACTTGTGTTTGTTCCGTGTCTGAGTGTTAATATCTAATATTTAAGTACCTATATATTTGTAATACCACTGTAGAATCTGATATCCGTAACACAAGTGCTTGAGCTACTTACCTCGGAGTCAGATCAATGAATGTGATGTTGTGGGATATTTATTTATTTATTTGCAATAGCCTAATTTGGGCTAATTTCGGATCGAAATAAATTCGATTTGAAACGATCGAAATATCGATTTATTTACCTCCTTACAGAGGATCGACATGAAATAGCGGAAACCCAATACCTTTACAAGGACAGTAATACTCTTGATATCTATGATATCTTTGGTACTAAAATGTTCTTATGCTACAGAACCTAAGTAGGTTACCACTAGGTAAATCGTATATCATCATCATCTTCCTAGCGTTATGTCCCGTGCTTAGACAGGGTCCGCTTAGACCATGATCCAGGATTTAGCGAGTCTGGTAATTACATTGAAGCGACTGCCGATCTGACCTTCGTAACCCTAAGATAGGGGAACCAGACAATTTTTGGATCATGGTTACAAATTCAAAGTTGTTTGAATTTGTAGGTTTCATCACGATGTTTTCCCTCACCGTCGAGCTAGTGGTATAAATATGTACATAGATTTTTTAAAATCTAGAGGTACATGCCGGGGTTTGAACCCGCACTCCTCGGTTAAGAGGCGCGTGTCCTTACCATTGAGCTACCACCGCTCCCGTAGGTAAATCGTATATATAAATACATAAATTCACCAGCCTAATACACCAACTCCCCATGTATGCTTGTGCTTTGGATAATAGGTATACGGATATACATACTTAAATATGTTTATAAACATCCATATCTTGAGTACAAATGTCCATGCTCATCACACGAAACATTTGCCGCTAGCGGGATTCGAACCCACGACCCTTGGTTTCGTGGCTAGGGTAGACCACTAGACCGACGGGCCAGTCAAATTAAAAGTAATTTGTATATTAGGTGGTCACTTTCAATATTACATAAAGAAAACTTTCTAGTTAGAGAAATAGTGTGCCAAATCTAATTACAATTTGTATATGCACTTGAAACAATCAACGCAAAGAAATCATCATTCCCAATTGGTATTAAATAAACCCTCTTTTTTAACTAATCAAGCCAAATTGCTATCTCAAGATTCGCAAATTCGGGATTCTAGCGTCATAAAGAAAGTTACCGAATTACTAACTTTATTATCTGAGAAACTTTTCGAATAACGTCCACCGCGCCGTAAATAATCAAATAAGAGGCTTTAAACTTTATAAAACGGCAATCTCTATACCTATTGGCTTTGGGATTGAGGTATTATCTGTTTAATACCAATGTGATAGCTATGTATTAGTCCGCCCATGCTCGTCCCATGTTGGTGTGGGACTTAAAAATATACACTAACTCTGTTCGAATGGATGAAAGAAGATTGACGAAAGATATATATAAGGTAAGTGTAATTGGAGCCGTCGGGAAGGGTACACCTAGACAGACTTTCCATGACCAGATTTGTAAAGTGTTAACAAAAGGTTCGGTTCTCTTTGCCGGGTCCGGCCGTCTACCCCGCTAAGGAAGTGGCGTGATGTTAGTTAGTTTTTAGTAGGTAGCTATTGACCATTTTAACACTATGTACGTTACATGTTTGTACATAACATCATGTCCATAATCCTGGAAGGGGTAGGCAGAGTCAAAGGGGCAGCATGCCCCTTCAACTACATTCAGCCAAAAATAAAGCCGGGCTAGGTTAGATGGAAAATTGTGAAAAAGTAGTGACAAGCGGTTAACCTGTCGCCTACACAATCACACACCCAAAACCCGATATACCATTAATCACCTTTTACGACATGCTAGGCAAGACCTACAGTTGGCATATTCTTTTTAAGTCTCAGACTAACATGGGACAGTGGGCTAGGTTGGATGGAAAGCTGTGAAAAAGGAGTGACAAGTGGCTAGCTCGTTGCCTACTCAGTCACATACCCAAAAGCCCGTAAACCATTAGTCGCCTTTTACAACATGCTACGCAAGAACCACAGTTGGCATATTCTTTTTTATTGTCCTTGATCAACAGGGGCTTGACCAACATGAGACCTATATGTTGTATATCATTAATCTGGCTAATAACATAATCGCAAAGTAACCTGCTCATGTAAAAGACGACTACGCGTAACTGTAACCATATCCCAATGATTTGGAGCCTCTCAAGATCACCCACGTTTCGGGGCTTCAAAGACACCTTTATCTGTTGATCCCGGCTGATATGCTATGTACAAACGTAAAAGGAAAGCTTTTAGTCCAAAACTGTATGTGTACTTGATAACATTTGATAAGTTGATCCCTTTTTTCCTTACATAAAGCAGGATTAGGTTTTTATTTGGGACTGGAACAAAGAAAAACAATATACATAACTTACTTGAATTTGAAGAATAGGGATGTTGACTGGCAAATCAATAGATATAGTTTTAAAAAGTTGCCAAAACGCAATCACTTCATAGATTTTGTATGGGCTTGTCAATTTATGACGTCACTAGTTTGTATAGTAAACTGACTAACTATTAAGCAGTGTTTGTAAAATTTTAAATCGGAGACTTAATATAATTCAAAATTAATAAGGTTTTACAACATACTACGATACTTTCGTTTACTTCCCTAATAAGAAAATTTTACATGGCGTCATTAAGATTCTAGTAAATTATCTGTATTGAATTTTTTTTTCAGATTATTTCTCCCGTAGCGGAATACTTAGTCGTTATTGATAAATAGGTTTTCAATTTAGATTCAGCTATTGTGGTAGGTTTATGGCTACATACCATAATGTAAGCTTTAATATTTGATTTTGAATATACTCGTATATTGGGATATTGCATGATAATTTGATATCGTTTTGATTGAAAATGATGTTTTCATTGTGTTAATTAAAGCTTATATTAAACAATATGTGTTATAAAATTAACAATATCAATATACCCTTATCCTTCTTCACATCTTCAAGCATAACCTTTATCCCATATAAGGCATTCATTTCCCAGCGCGGAAATCAAAGGCCATCAAAGAAAGGGCCGCATCAGTCTCGCGGAGTACCTGTCCCTTATCAGACCATTCGTCTTAGGGCTACTATCGGCTACTATCATCAACCTATTATCACCAGTATTTGTCAATGGAGGAGCTGGTCTATGAAAGGGATGATTTATGGAGGTTCCTCGTTCGAGAATGACAAGTGGAACCATCGTTTCATAGAAACTTTCAGACGTTGGAAGAAAAATTGGGGAAATTCGAACAGTCTTTGGACTTTGCAGTTCCGTTGTACTTATAACGTGTGTTGCTATGTATTTTTTAATAACTGGCTTCTAGTTACGACTTGGTAGTCGTCGGAGCCTTTCGATTTAATCATACAAAATTATTTTGATTCCATGGCAGTGTTTTGGTCCCTAGACGAGATTTATAAGTTGATTTTTTTATTACCTTAACTTGGAAAGTCGAATGGCGCGGTAATATTCACCTTAAACGTTTCATTACGTGAAGATTGCTGAAATATAGGTAATAAAATATAGTTTCTTATTTTGATGGCTTAGCAACTCAAAACGAGTCTTGGCCTCAGAAGCGAGATTTCAACATTCTTCGCGGTTCTGTGCAAGCCTGGCCAGTCAGCTGCAACTTAATGAAATATAATTAACATTAAGTAAAGAAATGAAGATGGACTTTAATAAGTTTGGGTGTCATGTGAATGTTCATTTTAATCTTTGAACAAGATTCTACACAGATAAAGTACCGTCGTCATTGAATGACCTCGTTATAAGTTCAACAAAACCCCTTTTTTAGAAACTTGGGTACTTAAGCGTATGTACCTAAGATCTTAAAATTTCTATTCTTTTTTAGAAATTTTAAGATGGAATCCTCGAAGGGGTAGGCAGAGTCAAAGAGGCAGCAGGCCCCTTATTATTTGAAAACGCGAAATAAATCTGGACTAATTAATCCATTATTAATTTCACATATCATATTAATTCCCATTATCTACCTGTTTGAATTTTCTTTTTGGGATTAGTCAAAAAATGACCCTTACATATAATTAGCTCTTATCGTAGTATTAGATTTGTTTGGAAATATCTCTGTAACAGACCGAATTTCAGTTAAAGACGGCCGTGGGCTAGATTCTAATATTTTATAATTTCAGCAATACAGCTTAGCCCATTTAAATCTTTCGTCGTAGAATTCTTGTGCAAAGATTAAAATAAGCGAATAGTTTATTCAAAGCAAACAATATAGTGGAGATTAATTTTCAGTAATCGCTTTTTCGATCGTATTTATACTGGTATTAATAAAATAACACCCATCTCAAAAGTTTTAATAAGCCCACAAAACTACTTCTAATTATATTTTTTAAAGTATTAAATCAGTAGAATTCTATACTTTTTGAAACTAACTTCGAATTGATCCTAAATTAATCATATAGAAAACAAAGGTACCGTACATTATCAAATTATTCATCGTCATCATCAGTTTACACTCTTCCTCTGCTGGACATAGGCCTCTCGTAATAGGGAACATTCATGAAAAACATTTTAGTCACGTTTTTTTTTTTATGTACGTACGTTGTATGGCGCCCGTTCTTTTGACGCATTCCACATCGGATCTCTTTGTTTAACCGAAAACTTTGAAACTTTATAACTTGGTCAATAAGCAAGATACAAAAAAAATCTTCCAGATTTTATTATCTGTTCTTTAGAAGACTTAAACAAATAAAAAATAGTTATGCATATTCCCTATTAAATAAATAAATTAATATATAAATTCTCCAGTCTGAGACACCAATTTCCTAGTTCATAACTAAGCTTATGCTTGTACTATGGATACTAGGTGAACGGAAAGACATACCTAAATATGTTTATAAGCATCCATGACTCGAGTAAAATGTCCATGTTCATCACACGAAACATGTCCCCCTAGCGGGATTCGAACCGGTGAACCTTGGTTTTGTGGCCAGGGTCTGTGAGCACTCGACCAAAACGGGCCAATCAACGCCACCATCTTCGCCATACCTCAAGTCCATGCCTGCCATCTTTTATATGTCGTCCCTCCACCTAATCATCGGACGCCTTTATAAAGACGCAGTCTCCACTCAAAAGGGCAACTAAAATTGCTTAATTATGCGCAATTCTGGTCGATTGGGACGGGACAAAATATCAAGCAATTTCCACAACAAGCATCAATTTGGCAATTAAATTGTTGGGCGGTAAGGAGCAACACCAAAAAACTAGACAATTTCATACATAAGCAATTCAGTTGCTGCGCTGGCGCCGCTGTATTTCTACTCGCCCCCTCGCTCTCCCCGCAGGAGCGAGACGTAGAAGCCGCAGAATAATTAAGTGCACACGAAATAGAAAACAAATTGACTTGAATTTCTATAGCCACTGGATATTCGGCGATTCATATCAGCGGAATTGAGTGATATGGAACAATTAGAAGCAATATCGCCGAAGCAATTGCCGCATTTTTCGAAATTGCTGCTTATCGCTCCACTAATTACTCCAGATTGATCTATTCGTGTTTCCGAGCAATTATTGCTTAAAAAGTTAGTTAAAGTAGTTAATAGTTTTCCAATATATTTTTCATACTATCATCACACCACCTTCCCATGGAGATAGGCAATAATCAAAACACTGGCTCAGACCTTTTGCTTCTTCTACATTAATAAGTCTATTCTGCATAGCGGACTGGTTATAATTCAAACTGAATATGTGAGCCTGGCTTATTGATGATAGATATCAAGCGCCCACAATCCCCGAAGGAGAAGGCAGAATGCAAAACAAGCCAAGCAGTACAAGCCTTCAACGACTTTTAGCAAAAAAAAAAAATAGGGATGTCACCATTTCCATTTCCATTTAATTTTGTAATATAAATTCCGTAGAAGAAAGTATAGTATACAGTATTTAGACAAGCCGAGTAAGGGCGAGTGGTCAGAGATCTTGGCCACGAAATTGAGGATAGTGGGTTTGAATCCCGCTAGGGGCTAATGTTTCATGTGATGAACATGGACATTTGTACTCGAGTCATGGACGTTGATAAACGTATTTAAGTATGTTTATCCGTTCATATAGTATCCATAGCATAAGCTTACATGCTTAGTTTGGAACTAGGGAATTGGTTTGTCAGTCTGGGTAATTTATTTATTATTTTGTAGTAGTTCTTACAAAAACTACTTAATATTTCCTAATAGTTTTTGACGTCACTAGTTCGTATAGTTCGTACTCATAAAAAATCTATGAAGATTGCTTTTAAATAATCGCATTTGACTTGTCCGTTAACTTTTCTATTGATCTGCTTTTATTGGTAATGTGCTCAATACTATTTGCTAAAATGTCAACTCAAAACTTTTAAGGTACGAGTAGATAAATTTTGAAATTCAACATTTGCCGAGTATGTGTAGTCCCTATTATTGTAAATTCTCGTTGCTTCGTACAATTAACTTCATTGTGCAAAGATTTCATAGCAAATATTTGTGTGCGAACATAATACGTACCTTTCATTAATCAAGGAGCTCATTATCTTTCGCCGTGACGGTTACAAGGTGTATATGAATGTGCCTACATTACCCAATTGGTGTAATTACGTTTTCTAACAAAGTAGGTATCTAGTTAATCGAGGAATTGTTACACATATAGGACATTTTGCAAATATCATCTTACTTATACGTTATGTCCCGTGTTCAGTTGGGGTCCGCTTAGACAAAGATACTGGATTTAGTAAGCCTGGTTTACATTTAAGCGGTCCATCTGACGTTTGTGACCATTAAAAACAGGAATCAGATCAATTCGACTTGTTCGTCAACTCGCTTGTCGAAAACTTGCTTGCTTAAGCCAGTTGGCAACTTCAGATTTTGCCTCTTTTTTGTCGTCAACTCGCGCGCCCATATAAGTACACAGGCAAGTAAAAAATTATATTATGTTTACACATCCTTAGATATTAGAATGTAATGTGTTTTCTCTCTTTAGTTCTACTTCTCTCTCTATGTTTTCTCTCTCTCTCTTTTAGTAATTATAAATTTTTATTATCTTATTTCACACCAGGCCCACTTTGAAACATGGTTCAAAGTTAAATATGATTCTTATAACTTTGTTAATACTGTTGTTGAAAAGAGTAACTACCGAGTTTCTTGCCGGATTCTTCTCGGTAGATGCAACATTCCGAACCGGTGGTAGAATCATATCTCTTTCAACTGTTTTTGACGATTCAAAAGTTATAGAAATAGAAATAAAAAACCTATAGAAATAAATAATATTTTGACTTTGACTTTGACATTAATCTGTCTTTCAGACCGACTCTCATTCTTACATCATCATTCCGAACGCAGTCTGTGAGCGATACACCGCAGATTTTCCGCAGCGTACGCATCTCGACCGCGTTTATTCTACTTTCATGCTCTTTCTGCCATACCCAACTCTCGCTTCCATATGTTAGCGTAGGAATCAGCCACGCATTGTGTATAGCGAGCTGGGCCTTCTGGCTTAAGACTTTGCTGCCTGGAAGTTTTCCTAACGCTCCATTCACCCTATTCCCTGCATTCACTCTTCTTTCTATATCAGCGGCGTACCTTCCATCTCTGCTAAATGCACATTCTAGATATACAATTTCGTTCACCTTCCAGCACGTATAGTTTATTTGATTGTCTATTTATTAGTTTTATCCCTGAGATTTCTCTCGTATTATGAATGGTATAGATAAGTATATATTATAGTATATGGCACCGGAAGACTATCAAAAAAATATTATTTTGTCCTTTGGGAGTACGTTTTCCTTTATCAAAGGTACCCCTTTCTGTACTCCTTACAACGTGTATACAAAATTTCATTATGTTCGGGCGAGTAGTTAAGGGCGCATGGGCTACAAACAAACTTCATTCTGCTTTTTAACCAACTTCAAAAAAAAGGAGGAGGTTCTCAATTCGACTGAATTTTTTTTTGTTTTTTTTTTGTATGTATGTTACTCGATATCTCTGAGAATTGTTAACCGATTTCCAAATTTTTTTTTTAATCGAAAGGGTTTACTCCCGAGTTGGTCCCATTGCCACCAAGTCAGGATTTGATGAAGGGATCCCAGGAAAATCGAGGGCAACCCTCAAACTTTATAGGCACGTACAATGTGTTTTAGACATTTTCTAAGATTGTTCAAGTATTTACGCATGGCACTTATCATCTTATGTTGGTGAGCTGATGATGGAAGGTACAAATCCTTAACGATTAGGAATTAGTTTATGATTCTTTAAATATTGATATCTTCGAGAATTGTAATACGATTTTTAGAGTTATTCAAAAGGGTATATCCTGGAGTTGGTCCTATTGGTACCACATCTGGATCTGATGAAGGAATCTTAGGCAAATCGAGGTAAACCCTCAAGTATTATAGGCGCGTACAATCTATTTTAGTTATTTTCTAAAACAGTTCAAGTATTTACCTCTGGTATTCATAATCTCATGTTGCTGAGCTGATGATGGAAGGTGTAACTCCTTAACGATTAGGAGTTCGTGGATAATTCTTTCAATATTATAGGGCCATATTGAGTGTTATTCTCGAGATAGTCTTAATTTCACCAAGTCTTGGTCTAGTGATGGGATTCCATGAAAACGAGGGCCACTCTTAAATTTTAACGACATGTTAAGTGTTTTATTTATTTTTTCTACAACGATTCCAGTATTTGCGTCTCGTACTGATGAGTACGAGACCAGCCAAACTAAAAAAAAAGTAGACACTTAATAACAAATTACCTTACTAATAACAATATGAAACAAATTAGTTAAAATATGAGTATATTAACTTACTATTGATTTTGTATATTCAAAACCTATTTTACCACCCTTCACCAAGAAACAAATAATTGCAAATTCCGAAATGATGATATAATTACGCGGGCTGGCACCGACTCCAAAACTAACTGATTATTGTAAATATTTAAATACGTGTTAAAGATTAATACTTTCATCGAAGCAGTCGAAAGAATTTATTTCATACTTTTTAGTGTTTAGACATTTAAATGGCTATTAAGGCAGGTTCTTACTTGTTTTTTTATAAACTTTTTTGCGGGGTTTTTTGAAGTCGGTTTTTATTTTTGTTAAAATTTATATAATATAAGTTAGGTTATTATCATTATCAAAAAAAATATTTAGAGAATATTGTCATTTTATAGTTGAGAAGGACTCTGAAATATCTGTTGTGTACATACATATAATGTACATACATATACAACGCTGGAAATTCCCGAGGGGTTAAGCAAAATCTAAGGAGCAAAAAACCGCATTTAACGAATTTTATCCTAAAAAAAATTCAGTTGGGTTAAACGGTGAAAAGTGTGAAAAAGTAATGTCAATTGGCTGGTGCGGAGCTTACCTACATAATCACAAACCCAATATACCATTAGTGGGTTTTTACAACACGCTGGACAATGAAAAACAGTTGGCACACAATATTTTTTATTCCCAGAACGACATGAACAATGTTTTTTTCTTATAAAAACATTTCGTTTAATAAACAATACACGTGTTGCGGTTACCGCCCGTATGGACTACTGATTTTATGCAAAAAAATATATTTAGTACCCATTAAAAGACTGAGTGTGGAAAAAAAACAATCCGTTTGATATCCTCGGAACATTTCGTTTGACAGATGTTACATTTTATTATGTAATGTGTAACCACCTTGGGTTTGCGCATGTAAATGTTATGAAAAAATTTATAAAAATGGAATACAAACAGTGAAAACAAGAAACAATATTGGTTATTTTTTTTTTGTTTTATTTAAAACTAGCGACCCGACCCGTCTTCGCACGGTGAGCATACAACAATATGAAGTTGTGCATATAAACCTGCCTCTTGAATCACTCTATTTATTGGTGAAAACCAAATTAACATCCCTTGCTTGTTCAAGAGATCTGAGCAAACAAACAAAAACGGCGACTTTGTTTTATGCTATCTGAAGATTACTTGTGGTCCGGTGGTGGAAATTCGACTATAATTTGTATTTTTTTTTTATAATTTCATGTATTTCTAATATATAATTTATTAATATATTATCTTTTTGCACTCCTTCCCCATATAAACTTTAAGCGTGCCAATTCGCTTACTCCGTCCGCGTATTTTTTTTATAAAATAGTATAAGTATGTGTATTATATATCTCAATAAAGGTTATCTAACGATCACAGTTATGTTTTTGTATGGACGACTTATACTACGCGTCGGCTCTTTGTTTAATCGAATCTTTGCAGTTTAATTAATTTCTACACATAGGGCTTTCACGTTTTGGAAGCATATTTAGGTACAAGCTTTACCGTTGCTCAATAAAATTTAGAAACGTTGTTCCACAAAAAATAGTGTAAATAATACCAATCTAGTCTAAGTATATTTTTAAAATCTGTCTAAATGCCAGCATTAACGTTATTGCTGGTGATTATGCTGAAATGGCCATTTCAATCTGGCAACAAAGACATTAGCCGTAAAAACTTCGCAAATCTTTTGACGGCAAAAAACAACAGTTCGGCTCCGAAAGTTTCCCTTTGTCGTAATGAAACAGGTTGTACAGGCGTATCACGTATAAAGTTTAACTTTTTGGCCCTCGAATGTGCGTGAGGACACTTGTTTATTACAATTGAGCCCTGGGACTCAGTGTTCAGGCCTGGGAGACACAGGATGCCCATTGAGAACAGAAGCCCTTGACAGATTTCAAGAGGAGTCTCTTAATATTGTGAGTAAAATAAAAATAAAGAGTGGGTGGGTGAGTGACTCTTAATGTTACTATTTTTAACAACTGCAAAAAAAAAAAAACAAAAAAACACAGATAAGTATGACTTAAATTGTCAAGACTCTACTCACACTAGTGCTAGTAGAGTGCGAAAGACTCGTAACTATTTGTGATTGCAAGAGAAATGACAAAAGAAAAAAGAAAAACAAGTTTACGAGTGGCAAAAGGGATGATTACTGCAATAAAAAAACTATAATACTATTTAGTCCGTCAGTTAGATTATACAAAAATACTAGACACATATTTTTCGCTTATTCAAATTAACAGAAAATCACAAAGATTGTAGGTAATATTTGTATCAGATGGCTGATGAATTAATTAAATCTCTTGTTAATGAAACAACAATCGGACAAACAGACGGACTGCCCGACTGTATAAGGGTTCTCGTTTTGAGGCTTGAAACCTTAAAATAGCACACCTCATTATAACTTCGGTGTCCAATTTGATTACAACGGAAAATGGATCTCCAAAAACGGTTTTGCATCAATCTTTATTTATATACAGAAGTTTTCATACCGCACCAATTACCGTACAAACTTGTGTTCCCCGTTGGGAAACAGGAATGAAAGTTAGGTAAGTCATAAATAATAGCAATAATAGTTGAAAATCTTTTCGTATGGCCCACCTACGTTGTGAATGGAACTATTTTTATGTTAACTATGTAAAAAAAATATGTCTGTTATGGTCGTTGTGATGGTGGAATTAATATATCAATATTTTGACTTATATTTTAAGAAAGAAATGTATTAATACAACTGAAATAATTATATTATCTATCATGTTATTATTTTGTGGAATAACTTAAATAATTGAGTTATTTTATTAACGAGGATTTTGCCCAACTTCCGAGATAATTGAAATAACTTCGACATTCCTTGACAATACCTGGAACTGTAAGGATAGTAGGCACTGACTAGTAAAAAAAGATGGACTCAGCGCTGTCACACTACGTCACTGTAAAGCTACGTTTTTGCACGTATGAGAGAGATTCTTACTCTTCTTAGATGTGTGAAGTATAACAGATGTCGGAGAGCTATCATTTGGAGCGCTTATGTCAATGTGTGACGTAAGCTGCGTGTCAACTGGAAGCACCTGTGGAGCTTCAACATCCAGTAAGTGGCGCGAAGTCCTTCTTTTTTTTAAGACGGTGACAGTAGGCATACCTAGTTCTTGAAAAATTCGTTACACACTTCTACATAGTGTCGTACACCATTTCTATTAAATTAGATATCCATTTAGATTCCTATTATTCTTAACCAAGACCTCACGAAGTTTGCGGTCGTTCTCATTTCTCAATCGATCAATTTTGATTGTGATCCTGGATTTAGTCCGGTTATTTCATTGATTAGCTAGCTGACCTCATAACTCCTAGATAGGGGACAAATTGGTCTCGAACATCCAAAATTATTTACATATGTAACTTTCTTCTAGTAACTTAGACTTGAAAAGCTCACCAGCCACCAGCTCAGAACCAGCACCTCATATGTGCGGTGCTGGTCTGACCTTCGTAACCCTTAGGTAGAGGAACCAGACAATTTTTAGATCACGGCTACACATCTATAGCTGTTGGAATATGCAGGTTTTATTACGATGGTTACCCTCACCGCCGAGCTAGTGATATAAATACGTACCACAGATACGTACATAGATTTGAAAAATCCAGAGGTGCTTGCCTGGGTTTGAACCCTCGGTTATAAGGCGCGTGTCCTTATCATGGAGCTAGCACAGCGTATGTAGTTTAAAAATACACCATAAAATACTTGTGCGCGGTGTGTTCTTAATAATGTACTTACCGTATGTACCTTCAAACATTAATTAATATTAAACGCCTATTAAACATAACTTCATGATATTTCAAATTCACAACAGCATTTGCACTTCATTTTTTATTTATCCTTTCAGAGCAGCGGCACAATTAGACGCAATGCAAACGAAACGTTTTAATAATTAATTAATTAGCTAATTCAAACAGCGTATTGTAATTGAGTAAAGCAAATACGTTACGTAATACGATAATTTTTCATGTGCCACTGACTTGATTGCGTATATTCGTATATCTACACTTATAATAAATCTGTAGAGAGGTCAATTCTGTACATGAAATATATTTTCAAAATAACTATCAGGGGGTGATTAGTGATCGATACTGATGGCAAAAATGCAATCAGTAAAATTTTTGTCTTTCTGTCTGTCTGTATGTTCCTTATAGAAACAAAAACTACTTGACGGATTTTAACGAAACTTGGTACAATTATTCTTTATACTTCTGGGCAGGTTATAGTATACTTTTCATCACGCTACAATCAATAGGAGCAGAGTAGTGAAGGGAAATGTTGGGAAAACGGGAGAAGTTACTCCATTTTTTAAGCTTCCGTCGCGTGTGCAGCCTTAATGGTTAAAGTTACATAGAAATTATGTATGACGGAAATAGTCTTTATAATATTAACCATAAATGTGGGTGACACCGCTGGCACAGCTAGTAATTCATAAATACATATCATCACACCCGTAATTTCCGAAGAGGTAGGCAGAGTCATATTATTCGCTTTATACAAAGATGTCGAGTGATATCAACAGTATTTTGTCTCGAGTCTCAGTGTGCTTAATGTCTGAATTTTGAATACGCATTAACGTAACGAAGTTGGGAAGTCGTTTCGAAATTAGTCTCAAACTTGTGTGTAAGAGTCTTCTTCCTTCTAGCGTTTCGTCTTATTTGTATTCCGTTTGATCTCAGTGTGGTTTTTCCGGTTATTGTACAATATTTTGACTGTCATTATATCTTGGTAACTCTTTCATAAAGTAACCGGATAAATCTAGATACGCCTTTAGATTTCTGTCTACAAGAAATAAGACTTCGATTGTCCAAATTCATCATGACCTAATTATTTATACTCGTTGTTTATTTATAACATAAGCACCCCATGTACAATTAAATATCTTAATTAATATTAGATGTGCAAAAGTCACTTTGTATATCTGTTCTTTTAACACATAAACCTAGCGATTAAATTTGGTACCTACGCCAAGAGCTTAAACTCTGAAGGAAGACATATATTAAGTTACGTTTTCTTCTAGAAAAAAAATTGCAGGGTGCATGTTGAGCCTTTAGCAGATCAAATTCCATGTTTAATATTTGTAACAGAAATATTTTAGTCTCATCATCTTTCTAGCGGCATTTTCCGTGCTTAGACGGGGCCTAGCGAGTCTGGTAATTACATTGAAGCGACATTCACAGACGTTTGGATGTGCAGGTTTCATTATGATGTTTTCCCTCACGCCGAGCTAGAGGTATAAATAATTACATAGATTTAAAAAAATCAGAGGTACGTGCTCGAGTTTGAACCCGCACACCTCGGTTATGAGGCGCGTGTCCTTACCATTAAGCTACCACCGCTCAGAAATACATTAGCCTATTTCATGAAAATCAGAAAAAAAAATCCGTTATGTTATATTCATTCAGCCATTCCGCTAAACTCGGCAGGATACACCGTTTCTAACTAACTAATAAAAAATAATGGAACCAGATATTGGGCATAAAATGTCCCCGTTTGAGCAACCAATCTGAAATACTGTGACTTAACAAAGTTATTCGTATTTTATTTCTATATTTCCAAACCTATTTACTCAACTATCAGGCCAAACCTTTACTCTGTCTTGTTATAAAGAATTCCGTAAAAGAAAGCCCTGGGCCGTCATTGAATCACTTTGTTAGATATTCAACAAAACGCCTTTAACAGAAACCTGAATACCTAAGAAGGCACTTAGGTATTTGGAGCGTGCGTACATACATTTATAATCACGCCCGCAATCTCCAAAGACTTAGGCAAAGTCCACGAATTACTAGGTTCCTAGCACGGACTAGTAAAAAAAGTAGGACTCCGCGCCACTAACTGGACATTGAAGCTCCTCACGTGCTCCAACTTGACACGCAACTTACGTCACACATTGACAAAGTGCTCCAAATAACAGATATCCGATATCTGGTATCCATAAGTATCTCACTTACATGCATAAACGTGGCTTCACGCTATATGACAACTTGGAATCCTGGAATTTTTTTTTCTAGTCCGTGGTTCCTAGAAACACTATTAACGGGACAGTCACAGAGTACTCATGTAGTACATATTGTATATCGCGTTTAGTGTCGATAGTAGTGTTTCTAGTGATAATGCAACGCGAAAGTTTAAATTCATATATTACTAGGTTCCGTCAACCACATTGGGTATAGCAGAAAGAGCATGAAAGTAAAATAAACGCGGTCGAGATGCGTGCGCTGCGGAAAATCTGCGGTGTATCGCTCACAGACTGCGTTCGGAATGATGATGTAAGAAAGAGAGTCGGTCTGAAGGACAGCGTCGGAGTTAAGGTAAGTAGAGGCATGCTCCGGTGGTTCGGACATGTGGAAAGAATGGATGACGAAATATTGACTAAACAGATAAACAATGCGAAAGTGGAAGGATGTAGGAGCCGCGAAAGGCCTAGGATCACCTACTACGACCAGATTGGTCGTGTATTAAAAGAAGGTAATGTTAGGAGTCATAAAAACCGTAGAGCTTGTATGAAAAGGATTATGAACGTTGAAGGGGCGAGTGAGGTGTGTAAGGATCGTGCCATATGGCGTTCGGTTCTCTCTGCCTACCCTGCTAGAGAAGTGGCGTGAAGTTTATTTAGTTAGTTAGTTAGTCAACCACATCATCATCATCCTCTTGCACTTCAATCAGTTCACCTGGGATCGGCGCAGCATGTCTTCCTCTTCCATACGTCCCGGTCAGCCGTCATCAAGCTATCCACTCCCATTTCACTCATATCATCTTTCACAACCCATCCATCTTTTATTTGGCCGTAATAAAAATGAAAATGAGCCGTGGCGTAAATAAAAATGAGCTAGGATACTTGGATTTTTTGAAGAAGTGACAACACCATACCATTAGTCGCCCTTTACTGCATGCTAGGAATGGAACAGACTGTCAGACTGGCTCGATGGCGCATTCGGTAGTGACCCTGCCCCATGCGCCAAGAGTTGTGGGTTCGATTCCTACCCAGGACAAATATTCGTCTGATGAATTTGTGTTTGTTCTGTGTCTGGGTGTTAATATCCAATATTTAAGTATATATTTGTAATACCACTGTTGTTTCTGATATCCGTAACATAAGTGCTTAAGCTACTTACCTCGGAGTCAAATCAATGTATGTGATGTAGTCGGATATTTATTTATTTATTATCTATAACATAGTTGGCTCATTCTGTACAAATTTTCTACATAGCGCGATCCTAGTTTTACAAAGTATTTGATTATTGAATTTGTTTCAGCTCCTCCTGACCGCCCTAAGATCATGGACGCGAAGAACAGAGACCAGAAACGTCTGTTGGAGCCATACAATGAAGGAGAAACTCTAGAGCTCATCTGCGAAGTTTATGGAGGTAATACTTTCATTTCTAGTCGATATACATATATAGTATAATTTAGATGAGAAAAGCCAACATTGGGTGCTGTGGTGTCTATTAGTAAGGCCAGTTCAGTTGTGGACAAGTGATAATAGTGATAATTATGTATGATGATAATAAAAAAAAAACAAATGTGTAACTTCTACGAGTAGCTTCTCTATGTCAAGGTTGAAGTACACCTTAACCATTCATAACAAAAATTCAAACACACATAACACAACATAACATCACGCCCATAATCATAATGAAAGGCAGAGTCAAAGGGGCAGCTGGCCACTTTAACCTCATTCAGCAAAAAAAAAAAAACTTTCGCCATAATAAAATAAGGTTTAGTGTAACCCTAATATAACATCCAAGACTTAATAACTCCTAATGTTAGAAACTAAAACCTCTGTGATCTCTCAGTTCTTTTTTAACTAGCGTTCCATTTTTAATTTCCGCGCGTCTTTTGCATTCATGCAAATATTTGCATTCTACTTCTGATTTTCGAGCTACAGACTACCGCCGTTAAATGTTGTACGTATTTGATTAAATTTATTACACCTTTTTTACTTTTTACACTAAATAGTATAGGTATTAATTAAGTTGGTTATTATTAAGAATATTTCAAAATACCGTTGTCGTATTTTACAGCGATTTTATAACATTGGAAGCAAGATTATTATACTGTTCTGGTATCATTAGTGAATATAATGTGTAAATAGAAATTATATTTTACCCAACAGTTACCCATTAATACGATTTACGGATTACGATTCCGGTTCAGAAAATTATTTAGTATGATTAAATAATGTAAATGTACCTATGAATCTAAAAAATACACAGGCGACCCCCGGCCTCGCCTGACATGGTTCCTGGAGAACACCGTCATAGATGACTCGTTCGAGGTCCAGGATGACGGCACCACGGTGAACGCCCTGACCTTCCCTAGCATCGGGAGACAGCATCTCCACTCGCGCCTGGTCTGCCAGGCCTCGAACACCAACCTGTCTCCGCCGGAGACGAAGCTACTCATACTGGATATTAATCGTAAGTGTCATTCAATTCCATTTTTGGCTGATAGTAGGGAGATTATTGCTTAGGAGCGAGGGTAGCTCAATTGTAAAGACAGGCGCCTTATATCTGAGGGGTGCGGGTTTAATCCCGGCCGTGTAGCTCTGGATTTTTCAAATCTATGTACATACTAGCTTCTGCCCGCGGCATTGTATGCCTGGTATATCGACGAAACATAGCAGATGTGTTATTCTAATGTATAAGCTATACTATTGTAAAGTTTCATTAAAATCCATGCAGTACTTTTTGCGTGAAATAGTAACAGTAGTTAGTAAGATTTAAACCACTAGCTCAGCGGTGAGGAAAAACCTGAGGGCCACAAAAACCACGTTTAAAGAATTATGGATGTGTGTGTAACCTTGATCCAAATTGTCTAGTTTCCTTATCATGAAGCCGCGAAGGTCAGGAAAGCGGTAGTCGCTGCAATGTAATTACCCCAGACTCGCTTAATCTTTGATCAAGTCGACTGGCTCGATGGCATATTCGGTAGTGACTCAGGCCCATGCGCCAAGATTTGCGGGTTCGATCCCCACCCAGAACAATCATTTGTGTGATGAATACTTATGTTTGTTCTGTGTCTGGGTGTTAATATCCAATGTTTAAGTATTTATTCATAAAATACCACTGTTATTTCTGATATCCGTAACACCAGTGCTTAAGCTTTACCTCGGAGTCAGATCAATGTATGTATGTGATGTCGTTGGATTGGATAGTCTAAGCGGACCCCGACTAAGCACGGGACATAACGCTAGGAGTATGATGTAGACTCCCTACATCATACTCCTAGCGTATTGCTTCTTGGAGTCTGCCTACCCCTTCGGGGATTGCAAGCAAGATAGTAGTAGATAACCTTGTTGCAACCCACTAACCAGAAAACTAGGAAGATGATGAAGACGTTAACAATATGCACCAATTGTCTGTTTGATGCAGTGAGACCCCTGACCGTGCAGATACTGAACAAGAGCCGACAATTATCAGCTGACCGCAGCTACGAGGTGGAATGCAAGAGCACAGGATCCAGGCCCGATGCGGTCGTCACCTGGTGGAAGGGCAGCAGGAAGCTGAAGAGGAGCGCTAAAAATGTAAGTCTGAGCTTTAAATCTGCCTATTGTCCCGTGTTGGTCTGGGACTTAAAAATAATTTGCCAACTGTGTTTCTTGCCTTGCATGTCGTAAAAGGCGACTAATGGTATATCGGGTTTTAGGTAGGTATGTGATTAGATATTAGATAAGACTAGTTACAAAACAACTGGCTAATTAACTTACGTATTTTTTTTAGTCTAGTTTTAGTTAGTTAGGTTATCAAAAAATATTGAATAAGTATTTTTTGCTTTAACTAATGAAAAATTAAAAAAATACAGCGCTTCATAAATATAGAATGGGACGTTTTGACGTCACTAGTTCCTAAATTTTACGGAGCTAGTGACGTCAGAAATTTTAACTCGTTGTATCTTCGGCATTTTTGGTTTTCTGAACAAAATAATTATAATAATAATAAATTCTTCAGACTGACGCACCAATTCCTTAGTCCTAAACTAAGCTTGTGCTTATGCTATGGATACCGGGTGAACGGATAGACATACTTAAATATGTTTATAAACATCCATGACTCAAGTACAAATGTCCATGTTCATCACATTAAACATTTGCCCCTCGCAGGATTCGAACCCGCGGCCCTCGGTTTCGTGGCCAGGGTCTCTGACCACTCGACCAAAGAGCCAGTCAAAATAAAAAATACTTAAGAAATATTTTTTGTAATCTCACTAATGCACTGTAAAAAAATATTCGAGATCATTCGTGCTACCCCGTATTTAACTGGTCAGGTCCAGTCCGAGTTCTCAGCTAAGATTTAATTTCCGTTTCTTTGTCAATTTCCACGTTGCCGCCGATACTGCGCTCATTGCTTGCGTTCTCGCTTCTAATGGGCATTTTTCTGTTTCCTTCTCTGGTTCTAGTTTCCGTTTTAATTTTCTTCATAAACAATTGAGTTACCGGTTTGAAGAAATCTTGTATTTATAGAGACAAATCTGCGGAAATTGGAATATCAAGACGAGCAATGAATGAATAAAAATATCAAGATTTTTTTTTTATTTTACTAAAAGCTTTAAAAATAATTCGATATGTCCTTGGTACCACCAGTCATCACTCGCTCTCCTCATCAATTTAGGATATTGATCAGAAAAAAATATATCGTGGGGCGCAGTGTATACAACCTGAGAGCGGTGGTAGCTCAATGGTAAGGAATCACGCCTCTTAACCAAGGGGTGTGGGTTCCAACCCGGGCACGTAGCTTTAGATTTTTCAAATCTATCCTAGATTGATGAGGAGACGGGTAGGAAAACTACGTGTGACAGACGGCGGGCGCTGCTAGTATTTAAATAATTATGCCAATATGATTAGTTGATTTAGACTTTACTTATTTTATTTGTTTTTCTCGAACGAAGCGGACAAAACTAAACCAACCTAAGTCTATAAAAGAACAAGACAAAGTTCAGGTTAATCTACAATTTTTTTAATGTATTTTACCATAATCTTACATGGATTTGAAGTGAAAATATTTAATTTCTTCTGTACAAATATTGTTTAAGCTGTTCTGAAACCATGTACCAATATTTTTATTATAAGATCTATATATAATATGGTATACGCCAGCTTTTAAATAGATCTTATTCAAAACCTGAAACATAAATTTATTTATTCAATACACGATTTTCTAGTTCACGTTTCAAACAGCTAGCGCGATTTAAACCTTGACTGCCTAACTCTGACAAATTCGCTCGGTTTTCTACAAGTAATGCTTGTCATTAAGCCTACTTACCTGATTACAAAGACTCAGTACGAAAGATTTATTGTACCGCAGACAAACGAATCACCACATAAAGAATGAATCTATTGTATTACTTGGTTCTTTCTTGACGAGCTGGGTCTACATATAAAAACCAGTCAAGATGATACATCGCTTTTTATCTGAAGATTAATGTATAAAAGTTAGGTTAAGCTGTCGTAATGAAATGACAAAGTATGCGAAAATGCTACGTTAGAGGTTCTTTGCTTTTGAGACCTAGTATTTATTTAAGGTAGTTTGGATATTATATAATCATCCTACTTTCAAATTAATACTAGCTGTGCCCCGCGTTTATAGTTAATGTTATATAGCTATAGCCTTCCATAAATGGTCTATCTAACACTGAAAGAATTTTTCAAATCGGACCAGTTCCCGTAATTAACAAGCAAACAAATAAACGGACTTTGCATCATGACCAGATTGGTAAAGTGTTAACAAAAGGTCAGGTAAACAGCACCCTTAACCGACGAGCGTATAAAAAAAGACATTTGAATGTAGAAGAAGCGAAAGGTGTATGTCAGGATCGTTGCAAATGGAAGTCGTGATCTTTGCCTACCCCCATGGGAAATAGGCGTGACATTTTGTATGTATGTATGTAAACAAACTCTTCAGCTTTATAATATTAGTATAGATTAATTACATTATAATTAAAAATATGAACTTCGTTACATACAAAATAGATAAAGTTTATAAGTATTACGTTCGTGATTATGATGGCGACGAGATAGCCACTTGTTACTATTTTACAATTTCCATCTAACGCAACTATATTTTATTTTTGGCTTAACGTGGTTTCCGGAAATTGCAAGCATGATGGTAGTTTCAATAAACTACATTGAAAAATACTTGGCTGGAATGAGCACAGTAAAGAGATTCACCAAGTTGAAGAAGTAGGACTAAATAACGCATTCACGAAATCTTTTCTTATTAACTTGAAAATTTACAATAGTGCTGTTATTTAAATAGTGACACTGTAGTTAAAATAAATCAGGACATAAAAATATATAGGTTATTGAAATGGAAACGCTTTAGTTCCGGTAATTAAAATTGGAAGAAATAATTCGTATTGCTGTGCTTTTTCCAAAGATCCTATTTATGTTACGTAAATCTATCTCGGATATTTCTTAACAAAGTCATTGATATGCGTATTATCCTCATGCCTTAGACTAACGCAAGCTTGCAACTTCGCTTAAAAAAACTTAATTCTCAAGGTAGTAAGACGTCACTTTTATTGGCCGTCCCTGTGGAAATTCACAATGTTAAGATTCCATTTGATTTGCATTTTAACTAGATAATCCTACCAATAATTCTATTACAATAAGTTTTGATGTTCAGATTCCCTGTTTCCAATAGATTGTTATCATTCATTTGTTTATGTTTAATCAACGTTAAAATCAAAAGACGTTATAAACATTCTAGATTATTAACAAAGTTCCATAAAAAGCTTACAAAACCATGTTTGAATTTGAGATTGAACAAATTTGTTCCAGAACGTTCGACCAACGTTCAACGCGTGTGCAAACAGAGTCGGTATGGGCACATCGCAATCAAATGTTACGATTTGCCCGTCGCCCTAATCGGTGATTCGGATTCAGTTTAGATTCGACTGTTTTGTACGCAACTAGCCGGGAGCGAAATTATGATCAGACCTTGACTGAATTTCGGTATTCACAATGTAAATTGTTATCTATTTACAAAACTTGTATGAGTACGATGTTTACCGTATTATTACAACACTTGTACGGAACTTAAGCTTAAATTTACATATTTATCGGAGATGTCAAGCATCTTGTTATACATCATTATAAAGGAAAAAAAAAATATTACGGACCAAAGGAAATAAATACAATATTTGCGCAAACTTCATAGCATTTTTTCCCCTCAGAAAACACTTTGAAAATAACATTATTTGTGTCGGATTTTGAATCTTTTGAAGTTCAAGGCGACCAGGGGTGATATGCCTGTCGAAAGGGAAGCAGTTTGCGTATGAGGGGTTCGAATTGAAGTTCATATTTATGAACATAACTTGGCTTTTAAATATTTTTAAATTATGTATTAGAACAGTTTTGTAGCATTGGTTCGGCGTCTACTAATTAAAAACAACTGTTATGGTTTTTTAACTATGTGCAAGGGAAATCATCCCTGGTTGGGTGCTAAAAACGATTAACCTTGCTCCATCGTTTAATATTTAAATGGTACGCATGATGTATACCTTTGTATGATTATTTGATTCACTCTATCAAATTTCATACGGTGACTTAAAAATTTAATTTCACAATTTTTTTTATATCTTCGTAAAATGATAATGTTACGAAGATATAAAAAAAATTGAGTTACTTACTTCTGGAACCTTATGGCTCTCCATATACGGACGTAGGCTTCAATAAATAAACTATTTCTAATTTAGAATCTGTTTCTAACACGCAAGGAGAGGAGGCAGAAGAGGGGTGTCTCTTTTGTATAGTCGAAAGTCATTTAAAGTACTTAACAGTAGCTTTACAAACGTGAAAAGAGCACGAGAAATGGAGATAAGTCTTTACCAATACACGGAACAAATATTAAGTGGAAGGGCCAAGTGTGCGGGGCAGTGAAGCCACAATCCTGCGTGGTTACGCAAGACGCTGCTTGTGTACATCTTTTTTAATCTAGTGTAAGGGTTATAATTGCTCCAAAAAGTACAACTCCATCTATTGACGAGAAAAAAAAAAATTCTTAACATAATTTGTGTTCGGTTTGAACTTGGATTACTTTTTTCAAAAAAATTAAAGTATGTTATCTGATGTAGGACTAATGAGATAAGCTGCTTTTTAACTAAAATAACACCGGCCTTATGTGACTGAGTAGGCGACGAGCTAGCCACTTGTCACTCCTTTTTCACGGCTTTCCATCCAACCCAGCCCACTGTCCCATGTTGGTCTGGGACTTAAAAAGAATATGCCAACTGTGGTTCTTGCCTAGCATGTCGTAAAAGGCGACTAATGGTATATCGGGTTTTGGGTGTGTGATTGTGTAGACGACAGGTTAGCCGCTTGTCACTGCTTTTTCACAATTTTCCATCTGACCCAGCCCGGCTTTATTTTTGACTGAATGTGGTTGAAGGGGCTTGCTGCCCCTTCGACTCTGCCTACCCCTTCGGGGATCGTGGGCGTGATGTTATGTATGTGTATGTATGTATGTGTGTAAGACCGGCCTATCCAGCTCATTGCTTATCTGTAGTGTATGTAATTAGTGGCAGGTTTGTGTTAGTTTGGATTCATCGGTTCTCATAAAATGTTGTGACATGTCATTTCTATTTCTTTTGAGTTCTGTGTTATTAATATTATAAATGCGAAATTGTGTGGTTTGTTTGTCCTTCTTTGACGTCGTAACGGAGCAACGTTATTAACGTGATTTTTTGCGTAGAAATTGTTGGAGAGCCGAGGAGGAACATGGACTAGAAATGTTTACTCCAGAAAAATATTCAATTCCCACAGGAAATCGGAAAACCCTTTGCGCCCAAGTAAGCCCGGGTAATTAATTAAAAATCGATCAAAAAAAAAGTTATTAGGGTTTTTTTTAAATTTGTGCTTTTTTATACCCTTAAATTTAGTACATACAAAACATAACGCCCATAATCCCGAAGGGGTAGATAGAGTCAAAGGGGCAGCAGGCCCCACATTCAACCAAAAACTGGGTTGGGTTAAATGGAAAATTGTGAAATAGTAGTGACAAGTGGCTAGCTTGTCGCCTACACAATCACATACCCAAAACCGTCGGACAAATTAAAATTTAGTGTGTTCCCTAATATTTTTACACCATAATTATTGTGTATTGAGAGCTGTGTGTTTTATTCTTACTGTAAATAAATTAAATACTAGCTTACAAAATCATGTAGGGATGGTCTCAACTGTATATTTCCTAGATTGATGTTGTAGATAAGCCAAATCTCAGAGTACATAGTTTATTCGTCACAATGTGTAATTTATACATAGTTAACACGAACATATAAAGCTACATATACATTTTACGTACAAACGTAATTTAACAACAGTTTAATCGGTTTATCTGAATGGAAATTAATAAAGAAATCAACACATTGGTGTTTGAAAACCGCTCAATCATTCAGCGGTGGTATTGACATTGTTTTGTTAATACAGGTGTGTGGCATCGATGTGGTCGACGTTCGGGCATTAGTTTAGACCGATGAGCGATTTTCGACGGGTGTAATAAAAGCTATCCATTAGTCATTTTGGGATGAACAGCTATTGGAATTCGTAAATAGTGACTATTGGTGTATCGTTGGGTTTGGGATTGGGTACCATGATCCAAAAATTGTCTGGTTCCCCTATCTTAGGGTTACGAAGGTCAGATCGGCAGTCGCTTCAATGTAATAACCAGACTCGCTAAATCCTGGATCATGGTCTAAGCGGACCCCGTCTAAGCACGGGACATAACGCTAGGAAGATGATGTTGGGTTTGGGATTGGGTAGATGACTAATGATTTGTCACAAATTTTTCATAATCTATACTTAATATTATAAAACTGAAGAGTTTGTTTGCTTGAACGCGCTAATCTCAGAAACTACTGGTTCGATTTGAAAAAATATTTTAGTGTTAGAGAGCCCATTTATTGGGGAAGGCTATATAGCCCTCAATAATAAATATGTTATTTTAAATAATGTACCATGTTACCGTAAATGCGGGTAAAACTGCGGGCACAGCTTGTTTTCTGTATATCCCTATTCATTTTTATTTATGGCTAACGGTGAGCATCTTATGGCTCTTTGTAGTCGCTTTATTCCATCTAACCCAGCCCAGTTTTGTTTTTGGCTGAATGTGGTTAAAGGGGCCTGCTGCTCCTTTGACTCTGCCTACCCCTTCGGGGATTATGGGCGTGATGTTATGTATGTATGTGTATGTTGTAGTCGCCTAACCGTTCGCGGATTGTACGCGTGATGGTATGATGTATGTTTTTATACTCGTAGTTTCAAATTTGACTGAATCAAAAATTTAAATCGAAAATGTTGTTACGGTAATTTTATAGCAGCTTTTGTCAATGGTTTATTATATTGCATTCAAATTAATATATGTGGTAATTTACGTAATTCTACAAAGAATATTATAAATGAATACCACTACAAATAATACAAATAATGAAGCTTACACGGAACCGTCAGGGTAAGAGACCGACTATCAATAAAAATTGACTGTGCCTTCAAAAACGTCACAGTGAATGTTTATGATATATCGATTTGTAATTCTGCAAGATGTGGAATCCAGGGTTCAGTTTAAAACGATAACCAACTCAGAATCAATATAATGGGTCTTCCTATTTTGGTTCGCAACTGTGACGTAGGGTCTCGTCACAGTGATCATTAGGGTGTTAGTTTATAGATGGAATTGCCATCCAGTTCACATTTGGAGGGGTCACGTCAAAACTGCCAATTACCTACAATAGTGAGGAGACCTCGCGAAGCACAAAATAAAAAAAGCCTATATGGCTGAATTCGTGGCCGAATAGAGCTTTGAAATAACTATGGTTCTATTATTATTGCCCAATTGGTCTAGTTCCTATTAAAAGCGTAGCGAACTTTAGATAGTGATTCTAATAATCATCAGTTAAGTCATCATTATTCGAAGATAACGGGACATAACTGTCCCGTGCTTAGACGGGGTCCGCTTAGGCCATTATCCAGGATTGAGCGAGTCTGGTAATTAAATTGAAGCGACTTCCGATCTAACCTTCGGAACCCTAAGATTGGTAACCAGAATAATTTTGGATCATGGCTACAAATCCAATTTGCAGGTTTCATCACGATGTTTTTCCTTACCGCCGAGCTAGTGGTATAAATACGTACATGTAATTTAAAAAATCCAGTCGCCAAAGCCCAGTCTCAGAACGGTCCATAATGTTATAAACATGTACAATTTCATTAAGCTCAAATCAATATCGATTGTATTCACAATTAATTATTATGTAATCATAATTACAACGCAGAGATTAATTAAAATAGGAATTTAATATATCCGATTACTTCATAAAATATCGTTAATAAATCTACTTTTGTAATTAAACTCGATCATGAAATTTAATTGAGATACAATTTTAGCCAATAGGGACAGTGAATAGGATATTTGTCATTATCGCCTTTACATTATAAAACACTATTAACAAAGTAAATTGAAATGTCTTTATTACCATTAGCCGGTTTATAATTGACTAGTTCTGCCCGTGGTTTCCCCCGCGTTTATATTTAAAGTTATCTAGCTCAGCCTTCCTGGATAAATGGGCTATCTAACAATGAAACAATTTTTTAAATTGGACCAGTAGTTTCTGAGATAAGCGTTCAAGCAAAAGAACAAACTCTTCAGCTTTATAATATTAAGTAAATATATGAGCATAGATAAGCTTTGTCTCATAATTAAATAATTTTGAAGAGTAATTATAAGAGTGACGTTTAGAAAATTCATAAAGACTTAATCGACTAAGCTGCCAAATGATTTACTCACAATGAATTTATTTAATGCGTTATCTAGTTTTTATTACAATAATATCGTAAACCTTTTCTTGCTTTATTTTGATACTGGATTTTGTTCGTAACATCGTCCACGTGGAGTTAGTAGACTTCTTTTGTGGATTTAACTAGCTTTTTTCCACGGCTTCGCTCGCGTGGTACATCGATGAAACATAGCCTACATGTTGTTTGAGTGTATGAGCTATATTATTCTAAAGTTTCATCAAAATCCATTCAGTAGTTTTTTGTGAAAGAGTAAGAAACATCCTATCAAACTTTCGCATTTATAATATTAGTAGGATTTATAAATGTCCTTTTTGACACTCTTGAGGGATGATTACGGGATAAAGACTATCCTATGTCCTTTCGGGAGTCAAAATATGTCTAGACGATATTCATAAAAAGCGGTTCAGCGGTTTAGACAGATAGATAGACAGACAGTCCGACACACTTTCGCTTTTATAATATTAGTATGGATCATTATAGCAACAACTAATTATACCTACTGATATTAATTTCAGAATTAACGTTACATTTTGTGGTAACAGTATCAGTTCCTATTTGAACATTTCCGAACATGTTTGTTCGTTCTATTGCGAATTTAATCGACAGTTTCATAATTAGTATTTTGCCGAAACGAAGCAAATTTATACTTTAATGATTCAATACTGTAGTCTAACAAGATTTAGTCTTGGGGTAACAAAAAGAAGTCCAATATTAAAATACTTTGAATTGCCGAGATATTTTGTAAGTACGTAGGTATGTTATATAAGTACATAGAAGTAGAGAAACAATGAACCAATAGCTTGGCGATGAAATACTGTATGTCTGCACTTTTTTAAATTTTACATATAAAATAACATCACACCCATAATCCCCGAAGAAGTAGGCAGAACCATAGGGCAGCAGGCCCCTTTGACCACATTCAGCCAAAAACAAAATTAGGCTGGATTAGATGGAAAACTGTGAAAAAGTAGTGACAAGTGGCTAGCTCGTCGCCTTCACAAGACTTTTTTAGATTTTAACTTTTTTTTAATCAGATTTCATAGTTTTTTATGTGATTGTGTTTTTTTTTATTGTAAACGCGACCATTTGAGTGATACATTTAAGTAATGACATCCTAAATCTTTAGTTTTTTTTTAATAGAGCAATTAAATAGTATAACTGCGACGGCTCGCTGGTGTATCAGGGCGGCTCTTGGAGAAAATCATTATAGGTAGCGCCTTTCAAGCTACAGCGTTTGATTCAATGATCAAGAACACCGGAGGCTCAAGTACTGAGGATTTGCAGCGTCGACGACGGACCTGAAGTGCTTGTCGCGCCCTTGTCTCTTATGCCAACAGGGCGGGGAATCTTTAAGAACATTGTTAGAAGTGAAACGAAAACTTTTGAGTGACATTCCTTTTTTTTGCAAACGCATTGAAGGCGCCTTTGTGGTAAAAGGATATTAAGAATACTCCGATCACGGACAAGTAAAAAAAGAAGGACTACACACTGTCATACTATAGCGTGAAGCCACGTTTATGCATGTGTAAGTGAGATACCTAAAGATACCAGATATCGGATATCTGCCATTTGGAGCACTTATTATGTCAATGTGTGACGTAGTTGCGTGTCAAGGTGGAGCACCTGCGGAGTTTCAATTGTTAATGGCGCGGAGTCCTTCTTTTTTTACTAGTCCGTGACTCCAATATGATTCTCCAAACCTATTCTACAAATAATTGGACAATAGGCTAGGTTGACTCAAATATGTTTTAGTCGGTAAGTTAGATTATCAAAAAATATTGAACTTGTGTATTTTTCTTTGTCTAATACTCGAAAAATCACAAAGATACAGCGCTTCAAAGATCTGGAGTGGTTATGGAACAAGTGACGCGAGGAATATTAACACGCTCTATCTGCGTAGTTTCCGGTTTGCTGAACAAAAGTTAAAATACCGATATTAACTTGGGACTTTGTCCCATGTTGGTCGGGGACTTAAAAAGAATGTGCAAACTATGTTTCTTGCCTAGCATGTCGTAAAAGGCGACTAATGGTGTACGGGGTTCTGGGAATGTGATTGTGAAGGCGACAAGCTAGCCACTTGTCACTATCATTCACATTTTTCCATCTAACCCAATATATAAAAATAATGTGTAATCTGTTGTTCTTGCCTAGCATGTCCTACTGCCTCTTTGACAGTTTGACACTGCCTTCCCCTTCGGGGATTATGGGCGTGGTGTTATGTAAGTAAAGTAAAAATAATGCTCATTATTGAAGTCGGAACTATTACGACGTATCTAGTAACGAAAATCAGCAGAGTCTGCGGACTTCACCCTCGTTGCGTTTTAGCTCCGTATCTCGAGCATTGTAACAAAGCGGGACAAAGTCGCGACGGCGGCGCCCACACAATGCCTGTCTCGTCGTAATTAATAAACATTGCTAACTTATGTTGCTTCGTCATTGACCTATGAGTGACATTTGACGCCGATAGTACTTTATTTTCGGCGGCGTCCTCGTTAAACAATAATTAATGAAGAAACTGAAAGCCCGACAGCCAAATTATGAGACGAATGCTATCAAAGACTCATTTGTAATCTTTTTAGATTATCATTCCTACAGTTAATATGGTATTTCTACTTATTTCGACCTTTTTTTTTTTATTTAATCGCTATATACTGTAAAATATATATAGTAAAAAATTACCTTTGTGTATGTACGTATGTAATATATACGTTGTTCCCATATTAAAATCTTGAGAAATCCCTTAGCTGTAAATTTGGCTGCATAACCCGCCAATTAACAGACACAAATACCTACATTTCAAACATTTTTATCGAGTTACCGAGAATGTTTGAGTCAAAAAATCTAGTTCCTTACGCGGTTTTGCTTTTTATCTTTAACGTAATATTTTGAGTATATTATGCACAAATAAGTAGTGGTGGTAGCCCAATGGTAAGAACACTCGCATCTTAACCGGTGCGGGTTCAAATCCGGGCACGTACCTCTGGATTTTTCAAATCTATGTAAGTACGTATTTTTATCGCTTGCTCAGCGGTGAGGGAAAACATCGTGATGAAACCTGCACATTCCAATAGCTATGGATGTGTAACCATGATCGAAAATTTACTGATTCCTCTATCTGAGCGCTAAGAAGGTCAGATCGGCAGTGACTTTAACGTAATTACCAGACTCGCTAAATCCTGGACCGTGTTCTAAGCGGACCCCGCATAAGCACGGGTCATAACGCTAGAATGATGATGATGGGTGGACAAATAAGAAATACCTTTTTAGACTAATTACCTCTTTTAAAATATTAATTTAATCTGTAACTTTTATTTCGTTATTCAATCTAGCATTGAAAAGAGTAACTACCGAGTTTCTTGCCGGTTTCTTCTCGGTAGTTGCGACATTCCGAACCGGTGGTAGATTCAAATTGTTCTATTTTGTATCTATTATTTGACGATTTACAAGTTATTTTTTGAGGCCTGCGTAAATAAAGATATTTTGAGTTTGAGTTTGAGTTTAAATAGTGACATATGACAAACCCTTTTCGAAAAATTGCAATAAAAAAGAACAGGTATATCACAAACGCAAAAAATTAAATAAAGAGCGCAAAAAAGATTTCTGACAATAATACATTAAAAATGTCGCTGCAATCCCACATTCATTTAAAAGTGTCGCCTGATTGCCCAAGGACTTGCCGCGCACGCTGCCGTGCGCAGATCAAATAACCTAGCCTATTACTCGTATTAATACGGTTGAAGTGGCACGTAAAAGCTTATGACGAATGTACAGTAAGGTATGGAAGTTAAGAATCGTTTTGACTCGTGTCAATCTAGATGAAATCTTTGGATATTCCACATGAGTTGGTTAAAAAACTTTCCAGACTTAAGTACAAAGATGTGTATTATTACATAAATATGTACATAACATCACGCCCATATTCCCCAAAGTCAAAGGGGCAGCAAGCGCCCTTAACCACATTCAGCTAAATATAAAACCGGGCTGGGTCAGATGGAAAATTGTGAAAAAGTAGTGACAAGTGGCTATCTTGTCGCCTACACTATCACATACCTAAAACTCCATATAGTACCATTAGTCGCCTTTTACGACATTCTAGGCAAGAAACACAGTTGGCTCATTGTTTTTCAGTGCCAGACCAAGATGGGACAATGTGAATTATTGTTTAATTATAGAAGAATATTGCCGTATATTGCTCTGGGATTAAATAATTATATAGCTACTGTGCCGAAGCTTAAAAGGCGGTTAATGGTATACCGGGTATTGGGTATTGGATGAGATAGTGTGCGAGACGAGGCCACTTTTTTATAATCATCTATTTGCTCAAGAGTCTTGTTAAAAAGAAAATGGGGGCAACACGGCCGGGGGCAAAGCGGAATATTGCAAAAACATGCAGGTGTGCTTGTTTTTATGCACACCTGCTGTCCTTCGGTAAACATACCATATAAACGCACCGGACCGACTATGTATGTGGGTAGAACGCGGGCGCGTGCTGCAGCGACGCCGCCTCGGCCCCCTACCCGCACCGCAAACTATGATAGTGAGACTTTAGGAACGCAACACTTATACCTACCCGTATCAATATAATGTTTATTTATTCGTATCTATCCCATTTTAAATTAATTTATTATATATATATATATATATATATATATACACACCCACACATACATACACACACACACACGCACACACGCAGACACATACATAGGAGTTAGTTATTTTTAGTTAGTTAGTACCTTCCTTTGTTTCTGGCATGTGTATGCATACCTAATTAGTTATATATTGATTTTGTTTCATCATCTTCCTAGCGTTATGTCCCGTGCTTAGACGGGGTCCGCTTAGACCATGATCTAGGATTTAGCGAGTCTGGTAATTACATTGAAGCGACTGCCGATCTGACCTTCGTAACCCTAAGATAGGGGAACCAGACAATTTTTGGATCATGGTTACAAATTCAAAGTTGTTTGAATTTGCAGGTTTCATCACGATGTTTTCCCTCACCGTCGAGCTAGTGGTATAAATATGTACATAGATTTTTTAAAATCTAGAGGTACATGCCCGGGTTTGAACCCGCACTCCTCGGTTAAGAGGCGCGTGTCCTTACCATTGAGCTACCACCGCTCTATATTGATTTTGTTTACTTAAATTAATATAAAATTATAATTATCAGTAGCCCTCATACTTATTCGCCTCTCACCTTACACCTAGAGAGATGAAGGTATGACTGAAATCAGCGCTTCACAGGACCTTCATCCTGCGTCAGCACAAGCTGAGTCATATCTTTTTGCTCAACTAATATTTTTATTGTTTGTCAATTGTACTTTATAATTTGTCCATAATTATCTCTTTTGTTTTGTAATTCGTAATTATTATTTTTTCTTTGTAATGTCTGAGCAATAAACTGATTTATTATTATTTTTATTATAATATGAACAAAGTTTTCAATGTGGAGGCATACCGGCCGGGGGCAACCCGGGATGGGGGCATAACAGCCGGACCCCTTAATTTTATTATTGACTGATAATAGTTTATCGAGCATTGGAGTTTACTCACGAGTACTCTATCAGGGATTACGCGCGTGATAGTATGTATGTAATAAATAAATAAATAATGGTTTATTACTCTCATATTACATAGGTAGGTAGAAACAGTGGCATATCAGTACACATTGACTGGCCCGTTGGTCGAGTGGTCAGAGACCCTGGCCACGAAACCAAGGGTCGCGGGTTCGAATCCCGCTAGGGGCAAATGTTTCGTGTGATGAACAAGGACATTTGTACTCGAGTCATGGATGTTTATAAACGTATTTAAGTATGTCTATCCGTTCACCTAGTATCCATAGCACAAGCATAAGCTTAGTTTGGGACTAGGGAATTGGTGTGTCAGTCTGGAGGATTTATTATTTATTTATTTATTTATAAATTAATAAATATCAGACTACATCACCTACATTGATCTGACTCTGAGGTAAGTAGCTTAAGCACTTGTGTCACGGATATCAGAAACAACAGTGGTATTGCAAATATATACTTAAATATTGGATAATAACACCCAGACACAGAGCAAACGCAAGCATTCGTCATACTAATGTTTGTCCTGGGTAGGAATCAAACCCACAACTCTTGGTGCATGAGGCAGGGTCACTAATAATTGCGCCATCTAGCCAGTCAAATAAACATATAAAAAGTTTTATTGTATATTGTATACATTAGTTATAATTGAAACCTCAAATCTAAGCAGTTTAGAAATTACTTTCGCGACGTAAGTAAGACAAAACGTCAAGTATTTTTTATGCGCTTTAGGCGAATAAAAGTTACGGCGTTGTCACGGCCATTTTAACTCCTCTTTTGTTTATCAGGCTAAGCGGGGCTAATATACTGAGCCAAATAAAAAAAAAATTAAATGTCTCTACGAATGAAGAAAAATGTTAATTTTGATAGTTGGAATCGTATTATAATTGAAGGGCTAAATGGACAAAGGCGTTAACTAACAAAAAGTTCCATCTGAGTTTGAGTGTTTTAAAATGTGAAATCATAAAATCAAGGTAGCTATTACAGCTTAAACTTTTATATAAAACTTAAGTGTCGATACCTTTGAAAACATCATTACTTTATAGATTCTATAGGAGAAAAAGATATTTTTACTATATTTATTAAAATTCACAGAAAATATGAAGATAACACCTTTGTCCACTCACTCCTTCAATTGCGTTATCACTTCGTATCATTTCTTAATTCTACTTTTTAATTAATGCGTAAATTAGATACATCCTTAATAAATAACTGATTTAATATTTTTCAATTCACGTTATAAGTATCAATTGCAGCGAATGTTCACTTTGAATTGATAGAAATATTTAATTACCCCTAATTAGTTATTGGGCACAATTAAAAATCGAAAAGAAAGTACATAATACTAATAATAAAATAATAAATTCTCCAGACTGACACACCAATTCCCTAGTCCCAAACTAAGCTTATGCTTGTGCTATGGATACTAGGTGAACGGATAGACATACTTAAATACGTTTATAAACATCCATGACTCGAGTACAAATGCCCATGTTCATCACACGAAACCTTTATATGGGTAAATCTTCTTCTATTTCGTAGTGTCCAATTTGAATCAAGCAATTCATGGACCGGATGATATTTTTACTTCAGGGGAATTGAATCCTGCCTATTTAAATTTGATTTTAAAATAAAAATAAATACCAGAAAAATACATATACACCAGTCCTAAGAAGTGCTTTTTTGGTGTTTACAAAAGGAGGTTTAACCTGATACCTTTGATTTGTATGGGGATAAGAACTTAAAGTGTTTTTACTCCGTATTCAAAAGCGAAGCTTTCAGGATCTCTTGTTTGCTGTGTCTACAGCAGATATTTACCCGACTGGGAAATCGCGAAAGGTTTCAACTCTTCAAACGGTACCTGTCATGCCGACATCCTTGAATCGACGTTTTGGTAAAATTATTCTGTAAAATAATGACTATTTGCCTTTTACCAAATGATAAGCAAGAAACACAATAGGCATATCCCTTTCCAGTCCCAAGCTAACATGAGACTAGGAATTTGACAATTTAAGCATTGTGAGCTGTCTACAACAACTAGGCATGAGTTCAATAAATAAATATCAGACACTAGCTGTCCCGGCGCACTTCGTTGCGTCCCGTTCTCGGATTTTATTTTATTATTTTCCTCGCAGTGTTTTCATATTTTCTTACCGCACAAACCTTTCCTGGAAGATTACCAATATTTTAAAACTAAAATAAGCCAAATCGGTCCAGCCGTTCTTCAGTTTTAGCGAGACTAAGGAATAGCAATTTTTTTTTTATATAATATTATAACGTGCATTGGTCTGACTCCAAGCTAAAGCACTTGTGTTATGTTATGGATAACAGATTTAGCACTGGTATTTCTGTTGAACACTAAAATATTAGATATTAACACTCAAACACCAGTATTTATCACTGGTGGGTTTCGAACCCACACTTTTCGAGGCATAGAACAGAGTCACTACCGAATGCGCCAGCGAGCTATTCTTTTTTTTTAATAAATTCTCCAGACTGACACCAATTTCCTAGCTCCAAACTAAACTATAAGCTTGTCCTATGGATACTAGGTGAACGGATAAACATACTTAAATACGTTTATAAACAACCATGACTCGAGTACAAATGTCCATAATCATCACACGAAGCGTTTGCCCCTAGCGGAATTCGAACCTCCGACCCTCCGTTTCGTGGCCAGGGTCTTTGACCACTCGTCCAACGGGCATGTCATTTAAAACTAGATTATTGATGATTCGGGTGACAATTCGCACGCAAAATCTTCTGTGCCATTGAAACAGTGAATTATATTTGAAGAGATGAGACAAATTCTTCATCCATACCCTTCAAAATGTTAACAATTCGTCAAACGGTAAGAAACGTTTTGTGCCTGAGCAAGTTTCGTAATTATCTCCAGGTTACAAATTAAACAGACCCCAGTATAACACGACCCGCATAATAGTTCTGATTCGTTCGGGAATTACACAGGATTGTGTTAACAAAAAAACAAGGAATAATTTCTTGTGAACAGCCGCATTGGCCTTCTGTTGGTCCTGTAATAACATGGGATGACCTTGGGCTCGGACTGACCCTATAATAGGGATCCGGGAAACGTGTAATGAGCTTGGGTTCCAGCGAAACATTATATAGTCCAAGAAAAAATTACATGAGTGGTAGAGTTATATTACTATCTACTTTTACCGTTCGAGTAATACCTAGTTTGGGTAGTGGACCAATTTGCAGGTATCAGAAAAATGTAGGAAAGTACGTTTCTTCCTTAACTTACATAAGTAGTAATACTACACTTATTTTTTAAATATATTACGAAATGGACGGATATAGCTGGATGTATTCCATTTAACCCAGACCAGTGTTGTTTTTGGCTGAATGTGGTTAAAGGGGCTTGCTGCCCCTTTGACTCTACCTACGTGCGGGCGTGATGTTATAAAAAACATATATCACGCGCTCTTACGCAGTTTTCCTTGCGTAGTATATCAATAAAACATAACATGCTATTCTCGTTTATATTCTATGTCCGTGCCTAATTTCATTCAGAGCACTCCAGTAGATTTTTATCCATTAAAATACAAATCTATCCTCTTTTTATATTAGTGTAGTTAGGAATACCACACATTTAGTTTTTCATCGCTTGGAAATAACCTGCCCGTCTTTCCGCAAGCCCCTGCCGAATTAGTCTCGTCTCCCCTTTGGTGGGAAACCGCCCTACTACCGACATTCTCGCTCAGTACAAGGTATAGCTAGCGGTATGTACCAAATCTACTCGAGTCAAGTGGAATTGAAATCCACCCAGCTCGATTTCTACTCGATCTCGCAGAACACTTCAAGCAGTAATAACTTTATGCTGTATGTGCCAGCGGTGTCACCCGCGTTTATGGTTAATATTATAAAGACTATTTCCGTCATACATGATTTCTATGTAACTTTAACCATTAAGGCTGCTCACGCGATGGAAGCTTAAAAATGGAGTAACTTCTCCCGTTTCCCTAACATTTCCCTTCACTACTCTGCTCCTATTGATTGTAGCGTGATGAAAAGTATACTATAACCTGCCTAGGAGTATGAAGAATAATTGTACCAAGTTTCGTTAAAATCCGTCGAGTAGTTTTTGTTTCTATAAGGAACATACAGACAGACAGACAAAAATTTTACTGATTGCATTTTTGGCATCAGTATCGATCAATAATCACCCCCTGATAGTTATTTTGAAAATATATTTCATGTACAGAATTGACCTCTCTACAGATTTATTATAAGTTTAGATTATACGTTCATGATCAATTATGATTATATATTTTAAATTCATGGCTCTGATTTACTTTTGATACGAACGATTTAATTAATTATAGTTGGTGATTGTACGTAGCTTCGGAAAGATTGCATGAAAATAAATAATTCTATCTATTACATATATTAGTTTGTAATTTTCAGGGCTAGGTTTGTTTAGGATCAACGGGGTCGGGGAATTTGTATAGAAACATTTTACCCCCTTGGTTTTTGAATGAAGGTAGGTAGTTTATTGGTTAGAGACCCAAGAACGGGATTTAAACCCTCACGGTAACGGGATTCAGGGGATAAAATTTTATCTATGTACGCTTGTATGCTAATAATTTTGCATGGTGACTAAGGTCACAAGGTAAATTAGAAAGTCAATAAAAATGGTTTTCGTGTAAACTCCTCCAGAAAATTGTTTTATCTATCGTTTCAAGCATGTACAATCTCAGCCATTTACTTGAAATAAACTTTTATATATCGAATTTCGGTTGATAAAGGAACAAGCTAAATTTAACTTTGAATAAACTTCGAAAGTAGAAGAGCAAGTTGTTGAACAAAGACGTCTTGCACTGATGAAACTAATTGAAACAGTACGCTTACCGCAAAAAGTGATTCATCGAATATCTCGAGTTGGCTCGTGCAGACAGATATTGTAAATGAAATGAAATGATCTTTATTTTTATTTACGTAGGCTCAAATAAGCACTTATAAATCGTCAGTACATACAAATAAAAATGAAAATTTACCACCGGATTCGGAAAGTAGCTTCTACCGAGAAGAACCGGCATGAAACTCGATAGTTACTCTTTTCATCGCCAAATTTACAATAAGTATCGATAACTATTATCATATCCTTAAGCTACTATGCTATACAAATCTAAAAAAGTAAATATGTATAATAGCAATTACAAATATTTGTCACTTAAAAAATCTTCTATATTATAATAAGCCTTTCTCATAAGATGATTTTTAATGTGTAATTTAAATCTATGCATAGGCAGTTCAATTATATTGCCTGGTAGTTTGTTAAATAATTTTATACTTAACCCCCTAAATGAACTACTAGTCTTGTGAAGTCTTAGATACGGATTGTATTATTATACCCTGAAAATACATGTTGATTAAGTATAATGTAAAGTATACTTAAGATATATTAAATCATGCTTATGTTTTAAATAAGACTGCTCGTGCGTTTAGTTGTTAGACATTAAATCATTTATTCAATACTAGCCGTGCTTGCGATTTCACACGCGTTTATGGTTACTGTTGGCTGCCTTCCTCGATAAATTAACTATACAAAACAAAAATAGTTTTACAGTTGTTCCTAAGATTAGCGCGTTCAACAAACAAACAAACTCTTCAGCTTTATAATATTAGTATAGATTTCATTAGTTAGAATAATATAAGTTGTAATTGAACGAAGTACTATACTCAAAACTCTAGAACTAATAGTTGATATTTGGCAAGAAATGTTGGTTCGCCTAACCAAGCTTATGTTATTTTCTATTAAAACTATTTTTCGGCTTAAACATGTTAACATTACAACATAACATAACATCACGCCCATATTTCCCGGAGGGGTAGACAGAGTCAAAGGGGCAGCAGGCCCCTTTAATCACATTCAGACAAAAATAGCACTGGGCTGGGTTAGATGGAAAAATGATATAAATGGAATGAAACATGTATAATATACATATTTTATTATTATTATTACAGAATTACCCCTAAAGTACGAAATCCGTTGTCTGTATTTTACTATATAATCTTGTATATTATGATCCCATAATTATGAGTTAAGAAATGATGTTTCTTTAGACCAGAACTTTAAAGGGCTTATTATTACAAAACATGTTATTGATACTACATGCTTCAAGCCCAGTGTAAAAATATCCGCCTTATTATTTACTAGATATTTAATGATTACTTGACCGCAACCGAAAAATCTAATTAAGCTTTAAATTTGTCTATGAAACATAAAATACGGCTGCCCATATAAAAGTTGACCCCAATAATAAGATATTGTTCAATTAATACACTTGCAGTCTTCATTTGATCTGTAACGCAAATGCACACTTAATTAAACATATCAAAATTATACATTGTTTTAAAATCTGAACGCAATAATTTTTCAGTCGTATACTTTATATCCAAAAAAGAGAGTGGCTGGTTAAGCTGATTATTTAATTGACTCAGCTTGTCGTAATTAAATCTAACAAATTAACATATCTTTATTTAGGTAGGCTTACATAAGCACTTACAAATCGTCAGTACATACAAATGAAAATTTACCACCGGATTCGGAAAGTAGCTTCTACCGAGAAGAAACGGCAAGAAACTCGATAGTTACTCTTTTCATTTATATTATACTAAATTACTAAAATACTAAATTATAAATACTAAATACATTTATACTAAATTCACAATAAGTACCAATAACAATTATCAAATTCTGAAGTTACTATGCTATACAAATATAAAAAAGGTAAATATGTATAATAGCAATTACAAATATTTGTCACTTATAAAATCTTCTATAGTATAAAAAGACTTTCTGGTGGATTACTAATTCCCTTGTCTGGTATACTTATATGCCTTTAATAATACTAATTGCTCACGCTAGAGTTAGAGTAATAAAATATATATAATACATACAAATAAGTATACATTTATATCTACATAAAAAAGCTCGGGCAATATTCCTCCAAATGGAACATCATATCTTTTTTCTGTTTGCGCATGGATTATTCTCTACTTTTATGATAGTGTGTGAATATTTGATGAGCTCCCTGAAAGTTGGTCAGACTGGGTAATAATATATGGATTTACAAGCTAATAAAGGCCCTCAACAGTGTAGATCGCCAAGTTGGGTGTGCTATTTTATTGAAATTATAAAAACTAACCAACTAACTGAACTTCACGCCACTTCCCTAACGGGGTAGGCTATAAAATACCCATAAAAAAAAAATATCATCAAAAATATAAATGCACATACTAATAGCACAGGTGTTATAAAAATACAGGTTGAGATATGTTAGACTAATATGGCGCATTTTTAGAGTTTTACATAAAATATGGTTATAAAGAAAACTATCTTCTTTAAAATATCAGAATTTAGGGCTTATTCGTTAGCTCTAAGATAAATAAGGCGCTAGTTAAACATCTGTATTGTGCAATATTTCTACAGAAACTTTACCAGGAAAACGAAATATAACAGACAAGTAAAGAGGATCACCCACGCTCTAATCAATACCAAAATATATTTTCGATCGACGTATTTTACGATGGCCCCGTTTATGGAGCGGTCGCAAATATGTGCTATCGTTTTAGCAAAGAATAGAACTTGGCCCTTTTTTTACATTTATGTGTTCGATGGTTACCTTATTTACTGGGTCGGTATTGGTAGTTTTTATCATGCCATTGGCTGGCAAGTTTGTTTGGGAATAGATTTCAGGGGCTAACATGAGATTCTATTACATACTTAAACCAAATTTAGTTCGTTATATGGATGATAGGGTCGACGAGAAAGTAAATATAAATTACTATTGAAATTTGTTATATTGGTGACTTTAATAGTAAGTAATCAATCAATAGTTTGATGCCTAGCAGTATGTTTTATCTATACTTATAATAAATCTGTAGAGAGGTCAATTCTGTACATGAAATATATTTTTAAAATAACTATCAAGGGGTGATTAGTGATCGATACTGATGCCAAAAATGCAATCAGTAAAATTTTTGTCTGTCTGTCTGTCTGTCTGTCTGTATGTTCCTTATAGAAACAAAAACTACTCGACGGATTTTAACGAAACTTGGTACAATTATTCTTCGTACTCCTGGGCAGGTTATAGTATATTATTCATCACGCTACAATCAATAGGAGCAGAGTAGTGAAAGGAAATGTTGGGAAAACGAGAGAAGTAACTCCATTTTTTAAGCATCCGTCGCGTGTGCAGCCTTAATGGTTAAAGTTACATAGAAATCATGTATGACGGAAAGTCTTTATAATATTACCCATAAACGCGGGTGACACCGCTCGCACAACTAGTTCTAAATATCAGATTAATCCCAGTTGGAAGTCAAACTATCCTAACTACATCAAAATGTATCCTCATAACTCAAATCAAATCAAATCTTTATTTGCTTAATAAAAATAAAATAATGTCCTCCTAACCGATATCACGGTCACGGCGGCCAATCTCAACGAGCATTGGCCATCTGCGCAGTAGATATATTATAGTGCACAAGTGTGTGCGCAAACACAGGTGCACTCTCTATTTCTTCATTCTCATAGTCCGGTGAGACGGCAATCCGACATGACCGGAGAGAGGTCAGGTGCAGGACCAACGGCTTTACGTGCTTTCCGAGGCACTAGGGTGATTATACCGCCAACTTCCTGACTCCGGACTGTTACTGAGTAATTTCAATATTGAAATAACCAGCCACATATTTTTGGTCCGACCCGGGATTTGAACCCGGGACCTCTTGGTCCTTAGGCAGCGCATGCTACCACTAGACCAACAAGGCAGTCACAGTTTATTTGCTTACTAAGTATATAGTAGGTGTTAACAAAAAAAGTTACTCACAACTTAGTTACCATTTAGGTATTACAAATCTGAGGAAAGGTGTTTTATTTATAGACCAGGAAACCTGAAACTATTGTTATGCAACTATAATACAAATTTCAGATAATAATGTCAGACTTATTTATGGTGTACGTTCCTAAAAAAAACGGATTTGTTGTATTATTTTATTATTTTTGCCACTACTCCTTAATCATCATCATCTTCCTAGCGTTATGTCCCGTGCTTAGACAGGGTCCGCTTAGACCATGATCCAGGGTTTAGCGAGTATGGTAATTACATTGAAGTGACTGCCGATCTGACCTTCGTAACCCTAAGATAGGGGAACCAGACAATTTTTGGATCATGGTTACAAATCCAAAGTTGTTTGAATTTGCAGGTTTCATCACGATGTTTTCCTTCACCATCGAGCTAGTGTATAAATACGTACATAGACTTGAAAAAACCAGAGGTACGTGCTCGGATTTGAACCTGCACTCCTCGGTTAAGAGGCGCGTGTCCTTACCATTGAGCTACCACCGCTCCAACCCACCACTACTCCTTAATGATTTTGCGATTTTCTAAATCGAAATACTCACTACAGATTTCATTACATTATTATCACGCCTCTCCCATGGAAATAGAAATACATTATACCCTCCAGGGCCGCTTCAAGCGCCGCCCGTCCATGAACGAAGAAAACGCTCGACGCCCCGAGAGCCGCGCCGCGCCCGCGCCGCCTAACGTCCCGCGTCTCCTTGAACGAGGCCTTACATTTACTACGATCTCACACCTTTTCATGCATATTCGATTGAACGTACTTTTATCCAAGCTTATATTAATGTTATAATTTTCAATATATGTCTAATACATCTGCCTTGATCTTCCTCAAAGATTTCGTTCACCATTGTCCCATGTTGGTCTGGGACTTGGCCCATGTTGATCTGGGACAAAAAAAAATAATGTGCCAACTGTGGTTCTTGCCTAGCATGTCGTAAAGGCGACTAATGGTATATCTGGTTTTGGGTGTGTGATTGTGTAGGCGACAGGTTAGTCGCTTGTTTGTCGCTTTTTCACAATTTTCCATCTAACCCAGCCCGGCTTTATTTAGGGCTGAATGTGGTTGAAGGGGCATGCTGCCTCTTTGACTCTGCCTACCCCTTCGGGGATTATGGGCGTGATGTTATGTATGTATTTCATTCAAACATTCTGCTCATGTTTATTCCATCCACCCTATCAAAATAGCCAAAACTTACATCGTTTGTATGGGGGCGATGTGTAAATCCCTGGTGCACCTGAGTTTGAAATCCTCTCTAGAATCCTTATGTTGACGGAAGAGTATGAGATTTGGCACAGTTAAAGTTTATATGGAGAAGGAATGCAGAAAACTAATACTGCAATAATTTTTTTTGTTGCTCTACTAGCGAGTTTTATGTAAATACAATAAATATATGCAATAAATAATTAAAAAAAAAACTAATAATGGTCAAATTTCGGCCCGTGGGCGATCACTAGTATCCATTAAACCCCGTTTTATTTTTTTTATTTTTTTTACTTGGGGAACTCCCACGAGACGTCACCCTCCGGACGGGGATCCAGAGGGCGGTGTGTCGGACTCGAAACGACTAAACCCCAAGGTGGCCTCCATCGGCGCAGTTCCGGAGGAGCCGGTATCCCCACTGTCGGGACTATACAACAGCTCCTCCGGTAGTGCGCGTGCCGCGCTGCGCGGCTCACCTCGCGCGGCGGTGGTCGATGCTGTGCAGCCCACGCCATAAGTCGTCGGATGCACAGCACCGAGCACGCGCGCGCGTCGAGACATGCCAGGCCACCCAGCATGTCTCAACTACTCCGCCCAGGATTCAGACGCCGATCGTCCCCGAGACCGGCGTCGTGGGCCCACTCTCGCGCTGTGCCCTCTGCTAAGCCAGAGGGCACGCGGAGAGCGTCTCGCCAGAGGGGGCCGCCTTCCACCCGGCGACCCAAATTGAGGGCAGAGCCCTGTCGTCGCGGAGGGAGAGCATCGAGACGCTCAATCCCTCCGCGACCCACCACGACGTGACCCAGCGCGCCCCTGTCGGGTTGCCGAGGATAGGGAGGCGAGCAACGAAAACACTCCGCTCCTCCTCTTCCTCGGCAACCCTGGTCCGGCCGCAAGGGGTCTGGCCGTACGGCCATACGGCCGGACCGCCGCAACTGCCCGGATTGCCAGACGTGCAGTCGCGGCTCACCTCGGGGTCCCTCTTCGCTTCAGCCCTGCCATGGCAGGGCCTACTAAGCCCCCCCGGTACGACAAACCGAGGACCCCGGCGGGGGGGATCTAGCAAAACCTCCCGCTACCCTTTTGACCTTGAAATGTGAAATGAATATTAAATTATCCCAAAACGAACTAATCATTATAGTGACGAGACGTCACAGTTCGTGTAGCGTCGGGTTTATATTTTATTCAGATAACCCTCAGTTACTACCAATAGTTACACAATTGAAATTTCAATGATTTAGTTCAGCGTGCTAGTTTGGAATTCGATAATGGAAGTACTGTAATACGGATGATTTATTATTTAATGTTTGTCTTGTTATTCTGGTTGAATGATTTATTAACACCCGGCCGCATTCGATTATTATGTAATACTAGCTGTGCCAGCGGTGTCACCCGCGTTTATGGTTAATATTATAAAGACTATTTCCGTCATACATGATTTCTATGTAACTTTAACCATTAAGGCTGCACACGCGACGGAAGCTTAAAAAATGGAGTAACTTCTCCCGTTTTCCCAACATTTCCCTTCACTACTCTGCTCTTATTGATTAGGAGTATGAAGAATAATTGTACCAAGTTTCGTTAAAATCCGTCGAGTAGTTTTTGTTTCTCTTAGGGAACATACAGACAGACAGACAGACAGACAGACAGACAAAAATTTTACTGATTGCATTTTTGGCATCAGTATCGATCACTAATCACCCCCTGATAGTTATTTTGAAAATATATTTCATGTACAGAATTGACCTCTACAGATTTATTATAAGTATTGATGATAGTTATTTTGAAAATATATTTCATGTACAGAATTGACCTCTCTACAGATTTATTATAAGTATATAGATGACTAAATATAGCTATTAGAGAGAGGGATCTGTACAAATCACATGTTATTTTCAACTGATATTTTTACTGTTTGTCAATTGTATTTTATAATTTGTTCATTTCTCTTTTATTTCTGGGCCAGCTATGATAACATCTCCTTTATCATATAGACTTTCTAAAAGTCCAGTTAAATTTTCGTCCATGTTTAATTTGATTCTTCTCTTCCTTAGTTCTCCGAGAGCAACGTGACCGTCAGCGTGTTGAGCCTGGTGCCAATGGCAGAAGACCACGACCGGACCCTGATCTGCCGCGCGGAGAACCCTCGCATTGCTGATGCTGTGCTGGAAGATCGGTGGAAGCTGAACGTACATTGTAAGTCTTCATTTGGATCACACCAATTCCCATAATGCCTTATCTTATTTTACAGGGGAGTGTGTAACACACTAGACCTGCGGAATCGTCTGATTGCTAACAAGGGTCATTGCTGTAATGGGGGATATTTTTCATTACAGACCATGGTATACCGAGTAATGGCTTGGGGTATAACTTATACGTTATGAAAGAAGACTACGGAGTCTCTTTATAGACACAGTTGGCTCTTCAGAGGCGACCCGGTATAAACTGGCCTTGTACGCCTGTGATGGCATAATCAAGGTCAGCTCGCACCATATATCTGGTAGTAGATTTGTACGATGGGTCTAAGAACATCAGATAGCAGTAGACAAGTCCAGTTCCACTTGGACCGAGTCTGAAGTTCAAAAAGGGCCTTAGCATCATAGTATTTTCGATTAGACTTCTCTATCCTTAGATAAAGTAACCAGAGGAACCAGATATACACGTATCTGACTAAGATCGACAAGTATATAATATATAGAAGCAGTTTTCAGCAAGTATTATCGATTTTAAGAGAACAGTCAATGTTTGTACGTGTTTCCACGTGCAGTCGAGGAAGTAGTGCCGTCATACAAATTCGCCCCAATTCCGGTTCGGAATATATTTGAAAATATTTCAGCTACAAGTCACGTCCAGTAATTCAATTCGACGGTGCATTTTTATTTGTTCGCTTTGAATTTGTTTGTCAATTTGGGGAATGCCTATTGAAGTTAGACTAAACGCTTCCTGCACAATCGATTAGTGCTGTGGTTTTTGTGTATGAATTGTAAAAGGATTTTGTTACTGAACATTTAAGCCAATTTTTAAAAAAAGAGGCATGATATGATTCTGTGGATATTAAACTTTAAAATACATACAAAAATATATATATAAAAATACTGTATCCGAACATAAAATCATTCATGTCCAATTTTTCATCTCCAAATTTTACTAAAATGAATTATTATTTTAAAAATAATTCAATTGCTATTTATTTTACCTTTGTAGATTTATTAATATGCTAAAGTTATAAAATATCAATATAAATATCGAATATAACTACAAAATATTTGTGTTTAATTTTGCAGTAGTGTCAATCAAATTGAGCTTTACTAGTTGTAAGAGTTGATTCAACCGTAATACTGTTTCCATCTCAGAACAGTTCATTATTTGAGAAGTCATTATTAATAGTTGTAGATAGTTAAAACGCGTTTATTTTCGATCGAATTAAACGGGGTCCTTGGTAGCAGTTGTCAGCCACAAAACCAGAGAACACAGATTCGAATACCACCGTAGAATATTTAGTCGTACAACTGTGTGTTCGACGATTTTCAGTGAACTAAATCCGTGAAAAGCTTGATGACCTGAAGGTTCGATGAATGTCTATCCGGCTAGCGCTGTCAGTTGGTTTTCTCAATATGTTGTCTTTTTGGAAAATTGACAAACATACTCGGGAATATAGATATATATATATATTAAACACGAAATCCTACTTAATCTTATTAACTAATCAGAATTTTTAGGAAAAGTATTCGCTGGCTATAATCTAAACAAATAAATAAAATTGAAGTGGTATTACTCAATGCACATGAAAATATAACGATGTTGAATTTTTTGTCAGTCTGTCTATTTGGTCTAAATCGATTTTCGAGAAACTTTCACTGGCAGATAGCTAATATTATTAGTAATATTAGCTATCTGCCAGTGAAATACTGCTATATTATTAGTAATATTAGCTATCTGCCAGTTAAAGTATCTCTAATTCACTCTTAGGAGTGAATTAGGTACCATTTGGTCGATGGCGTGCAAAAGCTAGTAAAAAAATTAATTATTGATATGCTACTGTCCGCTGTCACCGTATTATGTGTATTATCAAATCAGATTCATACAATATTTTGTCGATAACTCCGCCTGTCAAAGAGAATACAACACTATTTTCCGGTAGAATTAATATTCCGGATCCGGTGGTCGAATTACATTATTTCCATAATTGACGAGTCAGGAATTTTTGAACTTGGTCGAAATATAATTAATCCCTTAAAAGGTATACTTATCTCTGCTCTCTTTGGTACGATTGCAAGTTGTCCAATTAAACTTTGAAGGTAATTTTCTGGTTTTCTTAGTTTCATTGGAGATCTTTTAGTTTATGCGTGTTCATCTGACTGTCTGTCTGCGACCTTGCAATTATTTGGTATTGGTATCTCATTCAAATTCAAATTCTTTATTATTTGGACTGGTAAACGGATTTACATTTCTACAAAATTTTAGAAAAAATCCGTCTACAGTTTCAAAGTCAAGCTTTTTTTCAGCCTATCTTGTGATATAGCATTAATAAAAAAACACACAGTCGACACCGGTGCGAATTTATACACACGAAATACAACCTACTACTACCAAGTTGGTAGACCGATCTGAAGCCGCTTTAGTCTTAGTATCATATCGATAGCTATGTCGATTCGACCGTGTACGTTTTTCATCTCACTAAGACAATAGGCATCAAGGCGGCTCTCAATCTGCTGCGTTTTGTTCGGTGACTGGTCGTCGGTCTAATACGACCGTGGGCCTTTCGCTATCGCGATTCTTCAATAAAACTAACAAAATGTCGGCAACATGCGAGTAACATACCTCGTGCTGCCAGGTCCCATAGATTTACCGCGGTTACCGCTTACCATGTACCTTCTTGATATAAAAAAATCACCACAATACATTTGTATAATCGTCCCATGTTGGTCTGGGAAAAAAATTATGTACCAGCTGTGGTTCTTGCCTAGCATGTCGTAAAAGGCGTCTAATGGTTTACGGGCTTTTGGGTATGTGATTGAGTAGGCGACGGCTAGCCCCTTGTCACTCCTTTTTCACAGCTTTTCATCCAACCCAGCCCACTGTCCCATGTTGGTCTGGGACTTAAAAAGAATATGCTAACTGTGGTTCTTGCCTAGCATGTCGTAAAAGGCGTCTAATGGTATATCGGGTTTTGGGTATATGATTCTGTAGGACACAAGCTTGCCACTTGTCACTACTTTTTCACCACTTTCCAGCAGCCCAGCCCAGTTTTAATTTTGGCTGAATGTAGTTAAAGGGGCTTGTATGAATGTTAGTGGATGGAGAGGAAGAAGGCCAGATAAGAGATGGATGGATGATGGTGTGAAAGATGATATAAGTGAAATGGGAGTGGATAGCTCAATGACGGCTGACCGGGACGTATGGAAAAGGAAGACATGCTGCGCCGACCCCAGATGAACTGGGAGAAGGGCAAGAGGATGATGATGTAGTTAAAGGGGCTTGCGGAACTTCTTGACTTGCGGGAGTGATATTATGTATGTACTAATACTTTTTTTATTTGTATTTTATTTTAGGTACACTTACAGATTACTGTCAAACATGCAATGTAATCTTAATTAAATATACTTAGTATTAACTAGACGGCAACCTAGGAGTTGTGTACACAACATGTTTTGTTTACAAATAAGACGTAAATAGCGATAAAAAAAAACAAAAAAAAAATTAAAACTAAGATAAAATAACCAATATAATATAATAGAAGAAGCATACACCAATAATAATAGCAATATTTCACTATTCTGCTCTTCAACCTTATGATATACTGTGTGGAGCTAAGGGTGACCCGGCCCCCAGAATTTTTGAAATACTAATGTCTTTATGTTATTTTCACAGATGTTCCCATAGTGACCCTCAAGCTGGGCGCCAGTCTGAACCCAAAGTTTATCAAAGAAGGTGATGACGTGTATTTTGAGTGCAATGTCAAGGCCAACCCGAAGACTCATCGCTTAAACTGGTATAAGGGGGTAAGTACATCGAGCAATTATGGTTTACTGGGTAAAAACAACAAAATATGAATTTTAATTAAATCTTAACCGCTGGAGGTGAACAGAACGCTTGCATTTAGCCACAGCATTACATATGTGAATCTGAAATCGTCTAGGCAATAATAGTTATGATTGGACTGGTATAAATGGCAAACTATTCATTTCTAAATATGTTTTAGAAACTATTAATATCTGGAATGGTCTAGACACAAAATAGTTCATTTCTGTCTAAACTAACGCGAACGCAAAACTATTCACGATATAAAATTATTTTTGAACTAGTCTACAAACACAACTGTCTGCGATACACAATCACGTATGTTTTAAAGGTAGGTATATCAGGGATAGCGATCCATTGGCACGCGTGTCATATCATCATCTTCATCATCTTCCTAGCGTTATGTCCCGTGTTTAGATGGGGTCCGCTTAGACCATGATCCAGGATTTAGCGAGTCTGGTAATAACATTGAAGCGACTGCCGATCTGACCTTCGTAACCCGTAATAGGGGAACCAGACAATTTTTGGATCATGGTTACAAATCCAAAGTTGTTTGAATTTGCAGGTTTCATCACGATGTTTTCCCTCACCGTCGAGCTAGTGGCATAAATACGTACATAGATTTGAAAAATCCAGAGGTACATGCCCGAGTTTGAGCCCGCACTCCTCGGTTAAGAGGCGCGTGTCCTTACCATTGAGCTACCACCGCTCTTGGGTGAGCGTGCCATAGGTGACACGTAATACAAAATGGTGGGCACACATTTTCTTTAAGATCACATATGTATAAAACTTATTGACGAAAACATCCTAGCCAACCGTCTTCCGGGCACTTAAAGAACCCAGTGTATTGATATTTTAGAAACGTTGGCACGTTTGCTTAAAAAGGTTCGCCACTCCTGCCCTATATCTATTTTGTTACTTTGCAAAGTAATTTACAAAAGCTGATGCCATCGCAACAACATATATGAGTGATTCAAAATCAGGTATTTTTTATAGTCCTATGTTGGACTGGGACTTGAAAATAATATATCAACTATGTTTCTTGCCTAGTATACAGTAAAAAGCAACTAATAGGCTATATCGGGTTTGTGATTATTTAGGTGACAATCTAGCTACTTGTCTTGACTTTTTACAATTTTCAATCTAATTGAACTCGATTTTTTTTTACATGTGGTTTAAAGAGCTCATTTCTTCTTGGACTCTGCCTACCCCTTGGGGGTTTTCAGGGGAAGATATGTGTATATTAGACACAGTAGCAGACCTCTATACAATCTTTAAAAGTGTCTTCTGTAAAACGGAATTTAAACATAGACATTTTAGGTTCCATTACAGAAACATTATTTCTAAGTAGATAAATTATGTAAGTTTCCAAGACATTGTTAACGTTTTCAACCAGTTCTGTCTCAGTAAAAGATACACTTTGTTAACAAGGCTCGTTACTTCAAAAGTACCTGAGTCGATAGGTATAACAGTTGAGGAACATATCCAAGAAGTTGTAACTGGCTTAAGATAGAGTTAGGGGTCTATTTGGGCGATACACAAATCCAAGTGGTGACTATCTATCGTTGTTACAAAATGTATCGATGGTGTAATGTCAAATTTTTTTATTAAGCAACCAATAAGCAAATAATTGGTTGAATAAAGCGATGGCTGACACATACGTCATGCTTGAGGACAGGTGCCACTTTGGGTTGGGGGACTGGTCTGCTCTGGTCTGGTTAATTTATCCTTTAATTTAGTAAACATCGTTATTTTATATTTTGGTGTCTGACAAGCCGACTTCATGACATGGTTTGGAGGCAAATATGATCTATACACCCTTGTAAAATATGTTGTTGAAAAGAGTACCAAGTTTTTTGCCGGTTTCTTCTCTGTAGAAGCAATATTCCGAATCGGTGATAGATATTATTAGTTTATTTTCTTGTTTAATGGACGATTTATAAGTGTTTGTTTCAAACCCTTGTAAATAAAGAGTATTTTGACTTTGAATTCGAATTATTTGAAATAATAAATAAAGTTACAAAAAGAAACACGGTGATAGATAATGTGTGGAATAGGAGATAGCATTCTAATTCCAAAGGAATTATTCATTTATACGGTATACTACATTGTTAAGGTAACCCAATTGAGAAAAAATATAATGAAAATATTATTTTATAATTTACAAAATCATGTCTGAAGGAAAAATAAATTTGTCTGTGTTGTGTGTCACCTAGTGTGTATATATTACGGTATGTGTAAATAAGTGAGCATTATTAGGTCATATACTAAAGCGAATATCCACAAAAAAATATGGCGTCCTTGTACAATTAGCTTCGGGTTGAGAGCAAACATCTTGAGGAAACATTCAGATAACTATCGGTGTAACCGCCCCAATTTGCCTGGTACCCCAATCTAAGGTTTATAAGATTGAGGTCCGATCGCAGTTCCTCCAATGTAATAACCGGTTCGATAAATCTGCGATCATAGTCAAAGTGTTCCACGAGTAGACTAAGGTTTAACTCTACTTTGGATCAGACGTTTTACCAAACTGTGCCAGAAGGAGGATGATCTTTGATCGTTTATTAAACATAGAAAATTAACCAGCTTAATGGCTTGGATTTGAGGCCACAATTCAAAGAGGCGGCATCAATTACCACAGCAAGACAAAATGTACATGTGATAAACAATGTTATATTTAGGGGTGAATTTAAGGATGTCATACCGTTGTCTGATAGCCATAACACAAGAATAGTGCTTAGCAGTTGCGTAGATAATCTTACGTGGACCGACGAGTCTTTTTTATAACCGATATTATCGCTGTATGTGTTAATATTTACGTTTCAAACGTCACATAGAGCGGGGACCTCATATTATTGAAACAGCTACGCCTCTGGTACTTAGTAAGCTGCTAAAGAATCTGTCTTACATTGAATAATATATTAATACATTATATACGGGAGCCTGTACAGTTACCTATATATTATATAAGGTGAGAGAAGACGCAGTAAAGTTACGCAAACTGCAACTCTGAAAGCCTTAAAGTAGATTTCCTGATACTTGTTCATTCATAAAGTTACAGTAACTACAGTTTTGACACTGAAAAAAAACTATAAATTAAAACTACATAAGTTCTTGCCCGTATCTCCGAAGGAAAAGTTCAAATCAATAAGCTGCTCAAACCGTATTTAGCCAAAAATAGAATAGAGTTGGGTTAGATAAAAAATTGTGAAAAAGTAATGACAAGTGGCTAGTTTGCACCTACATAATCACAAAAAGCCCCAAAATAAATCCTATCTGAGTCGCAGTGTCGTAGACCAACATAGACTATAAATGAAGATTGTTATTAGAGAAAACCTTGGATTCGATCAAAAGCTGTTTGTGAATATACATGTTTCATCTGGATAGGCAGCATCTCAGCTCCCGCACTATATTATTTCGCCAACTCCACAGATTCTTACATAAAACAGGTCATCCTACATTCGTTTTTCCATCAAAGCACCCATAACAGTTCGCTCCGACTGTTATCGGTGCAAACGTGACCGACCCGGACCCACTTCACATTACTGAAGGCATGTCGACCTTGTAGGATTATATCGTTACGATTAATGCCACTCAGGGTTGCCCTGGACGTAGCCTTTGATAGCTCGGGGATTTTGATGCTTTACACTAAATAAATGTTGGGTAACAAGGGATATAGGTTGGAGTCGGAGTTGAAATTGAAAAGATTAGGAAAATATTGTGTCGGTGAGAATTCTAGACGGGCTCCTTATTTTGAGATATTATGGCGTCATATTCTTTGGTGGCGTCATATCCAAGCAGCTAGGGAGGTGCTGTTATTGTTAAAGTCAGTAAGTGGCCAATCTGAAGGATGTGGAAGATACGACACAGCACCCATGACGCACTCGAGCATTAAGAGGTATCGCGGGGTGGATATATCCCAGCCACCTACCTTCTTTGGCCGGAGAGAGATTTTCGAGGAGAGGCCCCTGGGAGTCCCACACACCTTTCTCTCCCCCGACAGGGTGATGGTGCAAAAAGCATTTCCCCTTGTCAAATGAAAGTGGCCTATCATATACTTAAACTGTTGTTATTGACTTTATGTGGTAGCTTGATAACATCCTTCAACTAGGCTCAATGATTTGGATTCGTAGCTATGGACATTGTCACTCCCTGCCTTTTGTTTTCATTTACCATAGTCATTTTATACATTTATTGTTACATTATTTGATATCATAATGTAACAAATAACGTTAAAGCGTGCTGACAGGAAGAAGTTGTTAAGGCACCTTCTGTGTTCACAGAGCAATGAAATTCACCACAACGCAAGCGCAGGCATCATCCTGAGTGACCAGAGCCTGGTGTTGCAGAGTGTGAGCAGGATGGCTGCCGGCGACTACAGCTGTCTCGCTCACAACAGCGAAGGAAGCGCTACGAGCAATCCCGTCTCTCTTCAAATCAGATGTAAGTGTGCAATGACATTTTTAAAAACAAGACCTAAGACAGAATATATCCAACAAGTATTAATTATAAAATTTAGGGAAAAGACAAAGTTTTCTATTTACGAAACATACTTAATGGTGTTGCTTTCAAAAGATGGCGCGTGAAATATCACAATGACAGCTTTTTTTTTTATTAACCCTTAGTGTCCCAATGCTGGGCAAAGGTCTCCCCAGCTTATAAACATAACATTTTTGCATTTGATCCGGATATAGGATATTATTCTTTTTTTCTTCTTTTTTTGACTGGGCCATTGTTCGAGTGGATAGACCCTGGTCACGAAACCAAGGGTCGCAGGTGCGAATTCCGCTAGGGAAAATGCTTCGTGTAATGAACATGGACATTTGTACTTGAGTCATGGATGTTTATAAACGTGTTTTACGTCGTAACGTCTGTTCGTTCACTACAAGCAAAAGCTTAGTTTGGAACTAAGGAATTGGTGTGTCATTCTAGAGAATTATTTATTTTCAATGTCAATTTAGAGGATAGTATGAGTTTTATGTTAAAGCATGCAGAAATAAAATGGTCTTTTTAAAGTATTTTAATATATTCGTGACAGATCCACCCCTATGCAAAGTATTCCATGAGGAGGAGACCTTCGGCGCGCTCAAGTTTGAGGTGACCCAGCTGCACTGCGAGGTGGACTCCAGCCCTCCCCCCACCAGCTTCAGCTGGACCTTCAACAGCTCCGGCGAGCACAACCAAATACCTGCCAAGTGAGTATACTCCTTACTGATTCTTGACCTTCCTTGCCCTAGAGCAGAGCAAGATATGTCTTTCACGGGTATAATCGCAATGCTCGACAACGAAGTCACATGGACGGGAATGGTCACGTTTTTTGAGGAGGTGGTGGCACAGAAGGAGACTAGGGATCGGGTTAATAATAGATATCGCGTTGAAAATAGGCTTAAGGTCTATTTTTCTTCCTTGGTCTCATTTTCCCTTTGATGAGTATTATCGTCTTTAAGCATCTTAGGTGTGTCATTGTACGTATTGGAGACTACTCGAAACGGGTGTGTAACAATTTTCTAGACTGAATTTTCTAGCTGCTGTGACCAAGGGTAACAGAAATTGCAATGACTTGGGTATTCCAGACTAGCTTTATATAAAATCATAGGAACTAGTTGCGGAAAAAAATTACTAATGTCGAAAATGGTAATGTGATTATGGCTTAGTGAAACTTTATCATGATACAGTGGCGCCATCTATATATTGCTTATAACAGAGTTTGTATTCCTTCAGTTTCGTATTACGCTCTGTACTTTGTAAATAAGAAGAACAAAATTTATTTGATAAAGAAACTCCGTTCGGAAATAAATGTTTATCTTGATGCTTGATTGTTATACTAAGTATAATATATTTTAGTTTAAATCTTAACATTGGTATTCTATGAAAGGCTTTGTTATATGTTTAAACTACGAAACTGTTTATTTTAAAATAATTTGAGCCCCAGAACAACAAAAATAATAAAAGGTATAAGTGGTTTAAGGACTTACTGCTCCTAAGACTGCCTATCGCTACTTAATTGTTGTAATTCTAATAATAAGCTAGCTAGCTAGTAGGTAAGTAAGCAAAGATGAGATTTAATTAGAACTCATGTAACATAAATGTTATGAACATCAATATGGCGGTGCTCCGCCAGATTTATCGAAAATCATGTCAATTTCACAATTTTCCGTCTAACCCAGCCCATTATCCCATGATGTTCTGGAACTTTAAAACAATGTGACAACTGTGTTTCTTGTCTAGCATGTCGTAAAAGGCGACTTATGGTATATTGGGTTTTGGGTATGTGATTGAATAGGTGACAAGCTAACCACTTGTCGCTACTTTTTCACAATTTTCCATCTAACCCAGCCCAGTTCTACTTTTGGCTGAATCTGGTTAGAGAGGCCTGCTGCCCCTTTGACACTGCCTACCCCTTCGGGGATTATGGGCGTGGTAATATGATGTTATGTAGGTCAATAGGTGTTATTACAATATTTCTACTATTAGTTAAAACACTATTCGTATCACAGTTTGAAAAGTATAATAACGATTCAAACGTAGTCGTACTATGTCGTATTCAAATTTGTTGTATTTAGTTTAAGATCACGCTATATGTTTTTCATTGTCTGAATAATGGTTCCGCTATTTAGACATCAAAACCTTTTTCTTATGTGTAAGTACGAAATAGTAGAAATATTGTATTAACGTCTATTGAAGAGATTTTCGAGAAATCTAGCGGGGTTCCGCCCATCATGACGTTCATCAAATGTTGATATTATGTTTTACTTATGTTTTACTCAGCCGAATAGGAAATGTAATAACTCGCTACTTGACGCTACCTGAGCTCACGAAATGTGTAATCATGATTTCCAGCTAAAGTAAGAAGTGGAATAATATAATTAATTATTTGACATTACAAGTATGTATAGCATAAGTCATACCTACACATTTACTGCGCAACTATCTATTAAGAGAAGTTAAGTGCCTAAAGTAGCTATTTTGATGGCTTCCTTGTTTTGTAATTGGTTGCTTTGAAACGCTGTCATAATCTGTATACGGAATACTCTAATCTAGATTTTTCGATTGATTAACCATTTAGATAAAATTTTCTAAGCTCGCTTAATTCGCTATTCAGTATATCGATTTTAGCATTGATGGTATCGAAGAGAGATTAATTTATTGACATTATTTGTAAAAACCGACTGTCTGAAAGACAGCGTCGGAGTCAAGGTAAGAAGAGGCATGCTCCGGTGGTTCGGACATGTGGAAAGAATGGATGACAAAATATTGACTAAACAGATATACAATGCGAAAGTGGAAGGATGTAGGAGCCGCGAAAGGCCCAGGCTTACCTACCACGACCAGATTGGTCGTGTATTAACAGAAAGTGATGATAGGAGTCATAAAAACCGTAGAGCTTGCATGAAAAGGATTGTGAATGTTGAAGAGTCGAGTGAGGTGTGTAAGGATCGTGCCATATGGCGTTCGGTTCTCTCTGCCTACCCCGCTAGGGAAGTGGCGTGAAGTTTAGTTAGTTAGTTTTGTAAACGTAAGTAAACCTAAACACACCTACTTAAAAACATTGCATTTTAAGCATTTATACTTAAAACAGAGTGAAGCGTATGTGTAAAACTAAACAGCTCTTTCTAAACGAGAATATTAATTATTCCCCATGGCGCTCTTCATACAAAACTAGTACGAGATCAATTCCCAAAAGTATGTATGATACTTACATATTATTTCTTTTAATAGTTACGATCTTTCGATAACACTGAACACATACGACAAACGACAAATGATTAACGTCGATTTGAGAAAAATATCACTACATATTATAAAACAAAGTCCTTCGCTGCGTCTGTCTATCTGTTCGCGAAAACCTCTAAAACTACTGTACAGATTTTCATGCGGTTTTCACCAATAGATAGAGTGATTCTTGAGAAAGGTTTAGGGCTGATTTTTCAACAGTCAGATAAAAGATAACAATCAAATAAATCACAATCCGCATGATTGTAAAATGTCATTGCCAGTTTCCTAAGTAAAATACCGTATGACATCTGCAAATTGGTGAATTTATACTTTATCAGTCAGTTAATTCTTATTTGACCATTAAAAAATCGGCTCTTAGATATTTTATAATTTGTTAAGATTTTTTACGAATATACATTGGCTAAATTATAATTAAATATTAGTTGGAGGTGTCAGAAAAAATTAAGCCGCCACGCGGGTAGAGCAGCGGGCGAAAGCTAGTACCTTAGTTGCAGTAAAAAAGTATTGCAATTGATATACTCATCATCGAAATTTCATACAACATATGTTCCATATCACCTCAATTTTTCACTTATAACAAACTAATCTATTTTTGATATAAACTTCTGCATTTACCTACTTACAATATTTATAATATAGATCATCTTCTACCAAAACAAAGGTATGACTAAACCAGAAAATTATTCACGAACGAGCCTCTACTTTATTTATTAACTCGATCAGAGTTGAACAGTTTCCAGTATCGCTAAAATATCTTCGCAACATGCCCCTCCATCTTTTGTTGAACGTGAAACTGATTACTACTTTATCCTCATATCTTTTAATAAGAAATCTGATAGAATAATGCGAATAAACACAGTAGTGTCCCTATTTTAATCTTACCAGTATTATAAACGTGAAAGTTTATGTGAATGTTTGTTACTCTTTCACGGAAAAAGTACTGCATTGATTTTAATAAAACTTTACAATATTATAGCTTATACATTAGAATAACACATAAGCTATGTTTTATCACCACACGAGCAAAGCCGCAGGCAGTAGCTAGTTTTATTCAATTAAAGTCCAAATTAAATAACCGTCATTAACCTTGACATTTAATTTATTCAGGCTGCAGATTGATGCTGGGAATGTTTGAGATTTTTGTTTTTGTTTTCGGTTTGAATCTTAATTGTTAATTCTAAATTTAAGTTAATTTCGTTGTACTAGTAGTTTCCAGTGTTAATTATCGGTAATTGAAGGAAAACCTTTAATTGGCCTTTCGATTGGAGAAATTTAACAAAAACACCATGTTATAATGAGGGAAAATTTTATTGTTTGTTTGTATTAAATAGGCTCCGAAACTACTCGACCGATTTGAATAATTCTTTTACCAATGGAAAGCTACTTTTTCAGCCGGTAACATAATTATCTTCTTATTCCCACGGCAACGAGAAGTACGCGGTTGAAATAATGTAATAAAGAGAAAAGATTTGTATGTTTAAATTGAATAGGCTCTGATACTACTGGACCGATTTGAAAAATTCCTTCACCAATGTAAAGCTACTGTATAAGCGAGCAACATAGGCAATATTCTATCCTCGTATTCCCATAGGAACGGGCACTACGCGGGTGACACCGCGGGGCCCCGCTAGTACAATATAAAATGCTTTATCTGTATTTACTATGGTGTTTTATTAATTTTTATTCTTGGAAGTAGCTGCGTCATTTCAACTAACATGCAATAAATCTCCTACAAGGATTTGCTAAATAAAATATTCATCATATGGCAAAAAAAATGTAGGGTTTTGTCCTCAACGTGATCGGTACGTTTTTGAAAGGTAAAACCCGTTCATAGTCCGAGGGTCCACGTCAAAAAGAGCCATATTAGTGGCAAGACTCGGGTACCAGTTATACCGTGAAGAGGATATTTTACTTCCGAAGACCTTCATTGAGCGACAAACATGAGCTGTCACATAAAATATGAATACACTTTTGGGCCTATATCAAACATAATAATAATATGAGAGATGGACAAAGTAACCATAGTGCAAATAATAGTTGCTACCACAGGACTTATTTCTAAACGATTAATCACCGGTTAAATATACTAAATATATCTAAATATACTTACTTAACCCTACAAAAAGCCGCCATTCTAAATACATGCCGAATAGTAAGTAGGCAATTTTTTACACCTTGAATCCGATTCTGATAACACATAACACACAGCTTTACCTTTATTCTTGCTTGGTCATAAGCCCGTAATGATGAACATTACCCCTAACTTAAGGCAAATATATATTCGTAAATAAACAAAATAATAATAATAGCAGCCCCTCATTATAACAGATACACAGACAGGTTTGGACTGAAATATAAGTTACATTGTTTAGCTCTTGTTAATAAACACTTGTATTAATTACTTCTGTCATTAATAATGTATGTATGATGAACACTTGTGTTTGTTCTGTGTCTGGGTGTTAATATCCAATATTTAAGTATATATTTGTAATACCACTGTTGTTTCTGGTATCCGTAACACAAGTGCTTAAGCTACTTACCTCGGTGTCAGATCAATGTATGTGATGTATTTATTATTATCGGATATTTTTTATTATTTATTTATTTATGTAAAATAATCTGGCCATTCCATTACGTTTTTTGAGCATCAATTCGAAAAATATTTTTTTTTTCCGTTTATTGTAAGATTTAGTTGTGAAATTAATATTAGATTTACTCAGTATTACATTGAGGCACAGTTTTCTTGTGAAACACTGGCGCCGGACAATAAGGAAGCTTTTATATTTCTCGACTACATTTATCTAGATGTAGTCTAGAAATATAAATGATATTATAAATGCTAAAATAAAGATTAAAAATAAAGATTAGTTTATTTAATTATTCACGATGTTTCTTCTCATTGCGGAACAAAATTTAGATTTTCGAAAATATGGCGACACTGACAACAGACATAGTTGTATATAATAGTTCTAACGTCATCATTTGATATAATGTTCAACAGTGGTAAGCTACTTTTGTTTCATATCGTAGGTATATGTATGTACAATTGCAATACAACTGATGTGCCGTCACAAGTCAAGGATATTTATAATTTAATACTGCAGTTCCTTATCTAGTACGTTCTACAAGACCACTAATAGTGTATTGGGTTAATACCTACCCCATACAATGCCCGCTGACCATTGGCTTTCTTTGAGCTAACCACTAGTCAATACGTTTTCACAATTTTCCATCTAACCCAATCCAATTTTATTTTGATTCAAGGCTACTGCTCCTTGAATCAAAATATAATCCTCCTACTCCCTACCCCTTTCGAGATTGCGGGCATGATATGTATGAATGTAAACTAAACTAAACTAAACTTCACGCCACTTCCCTAGCGGGGGGCAGAGAGAACCGAACGCCATATGGCACGATCCTTACACACCTCACTCGCCTCTTCAACATTCATAATCCTTTTCATACAAGCTCTACGGTTTTTATGTCTCCTAACATCACCTTCTGTTAATACACGACCAATCTGGTCGTGGTAGGTGAGCCTGGGCCTTCCGCGGCTCCTACATCCTTCCACTTTCGCGTTATATATCTGTTTAGTCAATCTTTCGTCATCCATTCTTTCCACACGTCCAAACCACCGGAGCATGCCTCTTCTTACCTTGACTCCAACGCTGTCCTTCAGACCGACTCTCTTTCTTACATCATCATTCCGAATGCAGTCTGTGAGCGATACACCGCAGATTTTCCGCAGAGCACGCATCTCGACCGATGTATGAATGTACATAGAATATTATGTATGTATGTATGTGTACAGGTACTACACGACGGCGGGTTTCTCCTCCACGCTCCGGTACACGCCGACCACAGACATGGACTTCGGGACAATACTCTGTGCTGCCAGCAACTCGGTGGGGAAGCAGGAAATACCGTGTCTGTACAAACTAGTCGCCGCTGGTGAGTTTCAGACCTTACTGTATCGTAATTGGTGAAGACATCGGTATTCTGATAATGTAGCTCCTACTGAATCCGAGTAAAAAAAAAACAGTATTAATTTTTATTCCCAAAAGAAGAAGGATAAATGTGGCATGCTTGCAGGAAACGAAGTGGAAGGGTATGAAAGCAAGAGAAATTGTTGAGGGATACAAGTTTTACTATTGTGGTAGTGATGGAAAAAGGAATGGTGTGGGTGTCGTGTTGGATAATAGGTTGAAAGAAAGTGTCACGGACGTAAAGAGAGTAAATGATCGATTGATAGTTGTGAAAGTTATAATAGAGTATGTAGTGATGAATGTTGTGAGCGTATACGCGCCACAGGTTGGATGTGAGGAAAGTGTAAAAGAGAAGTTTTGGGTGGACTTTGACTCAGTATTAATGGATGTACCGGCGCATGAGGAGATCTATGTTGGAGGTGATTTTAATGGACATGTGGGAAGAATGAATGTTAGTTATGAAAGGGTGCATGGGGGGTGGGGATTTGGAGATCGCAACATAGAGGGCGAAACTCTATTGCAAGTCGCGTCATCTTTCGACCTGGCAGTGACAAATACGTGGTTTCAAAAGGCAAATAGTCATCTGATAACCTATAAAAGCGGACCATATAAGTCACAAATAGACTATTTCCTCATTAGACGTTCCCGACTAAACCACGTCAGAAATTGTAAAGTGCTGCCAGGAGAAGACTTGGTCTCGCAACATAGGCTCCTAATAATGGACACTAAAATGGTTTTTCGCTCAAATAGGAACAAGGAGCGACCCCCTCCCAGGATAAAATGGCATATGTTAGAAAAGGATGAGTGTGTGAGCAAATTTAGAAAGAGAGTGGTAGACAAGATGATTGAAATGGGGGATATGAAAGAACGAAGCGTGAATGAGTGTTGGAATGAGATGGCAGTGTGTATAAGAAACGCGGCGAAAGATATTTTCGGTGAAACGAATGGAAAAAGAGTGATAGATAAGGACACATGGTGGTGGACGATAGAGGTGCAAAATATACTTAAAGAAAAGAAGAAGAAATTTAAGTAATGGCAGAGCATGGGTGAAGATAATGAAAGATGGAAAGCAGAAAAGAAACATGAATATATAGAATGCAAGAAAAAAGCCAAAAAAGCCGTAGCAGTCTCACGAGGTAGAGCCCAAGACGAGCTCTACCGAAAGCTGGATTGCCCTGCAGGGCAAAAAAGACTCTACCAAATGGTAAAGGCAAGAGAACGAAAGACGAGGGATGTAATGCATATAAAGTGTGTAAGAGATGAGACAGGAAAGGTGCTGATGGACGAGAATAGTATAAAAGTGCGATGGAAGAATTATTTTAAAAGACTCATGAATGAAGAGAATGAATGGAATGAAGAGTTAGAAGACCCAGGGACAAATGTTGGATTGGTGAAAAATATAAGTATGGAAGAAGTGGAAATGGCCGTGAGAGGAATGAAAAAGGGGAAAGCGATAGGACCTGATGGAATACCAGTTGAAGTGTGGAAGATATTAAAAGTGGATGGATGGCAGTGGTTGGCTTTATTCTTCAATATGTTGTTGCACGAAGAATCAATCCCGGATGAATGGTGCAACAGCTTACTGGTGCCCATATTTAAAAATAAGGGTGACGTGCAGGATTGCAACAACTATAGAGGAATAAAGCTAATCTCGCACAGTATGAAAGTTTGGGAAAAAGTGATTGAGAGACGCTTGAGAGAAGAGAGTGAAATTTCACAAAACCAATTCGGTTTTATGCCTGGTCGAGGAACAACGGACGCCATTTTTGCCACTCGCCAAATTTGCGAAAAATATAGACGGGCGCATAAGAACTTGCACATGGTGTTCGTTGATCTTGAAAAGGCGTACGATCGCGTTCCCCGTAAGGTTTTGTGGTGGGCCCTTAAGATGAAAGGTGTGCCTGAGAAATACCTGCAGTTGATTCGTGCTATGTACAGTAGATGCAACACCCAAGTCCGATCAACCGCCGGCACCACGGCTAGTTTCAATGTGGCTGTAGGCTTACACCAGGGCTCAGCGCTTAGCCCGTACCTCTTCCTGATGACAATGGATGCGCTGACATCGGACATACAGGAAGAGGCTCCTTGGTGCATGCTGTTTGCCGACGACATTGTGCTAGTTGCTGAAGATGCCCTGGAGGTCCAGAACAGATTGGAGGTATGGCGGCAACGGCTGGAGAGTGTTGGCCTTAGAATCAGCAGAACCAAGACTGAATACCTGTTCTGCGATTTTGGCGGTCTCTCCAACCCATTGCCGATTACGCTTGCCGGAACGTCCGTATCTATCTGTTCCGACTTCCGGTACCTCGGGTCTCTGGTGCAGGGTGACGGCGGTATTGACAGGGATGTAAGGCATCGAATCAACTCAGGTTGGATGAAATGGCGGCAGGTCACAGCAGCAACATGCGATCCACAGATGCCCTTAAGGATTAAGGGCAAAATCTACAGAACCATTATAAGACCTGCCGTACTGTATGGATCGGAATGTTGGGCCGTGAAGAAGACGGATGAAAGACGATTGCATGCAGCGGAAATGAGAATGTTAAGGTGGATGTGTGGAGTGACGCGAATGGACAAGATAAAAAATAAATATATTAGAGGAAGTATGAAAGTGGCACCAGTGATAGATAAGATGAGAGGAAACCGTTTATCTTGGTATGGGCATGTGATGAGAAGAGAGGAAGGACATGTGACGAAGAGAGTGATGAGTATGAATATTGGTGGATGGAGAGGAAGAGGAAGGCCAAATAAGAGATGGATGGATTGTGTGAAAGATGATATGAGTAAAATGGAAGTGGATAGCTTGATGACGGCTGACCGGGACGTATGGAAGAAGAAGACATGCTGCGCCGACCCCAGATGAACTGGGAGAAGGGCAAGAGGATGATGATATTTTATTCCATCTAAACCAGCCCAGTTTTATTTTTGGCTGTATGTGGTATAGGGACTTGCTGCCTCTTTGACTCTGCCTACCCCTTCGGGAATTGCGGGCGGTATGTATATATTTTTTCGTGTTAAATATACGTACCACTACTATTTTTTATTACACTACCATTTTTTACGATTTAAATTTTAATATATATTTTTTTTATAATCTATTTTAAATTAACAATATCATCGAAAAACTTATTTAGCTCTTTCATCAACCAAGCCGTGAACGTTATAACATGTTTGTTTATTATAATTAAAGAAAATTATGTTCAAAGTGCAGATTATCTACGTTGTTTTAACTAGATGAATAAACCAAAATAAAATGTGAAAGAAATCTTTTAACTAAACTGCAATTCCATTAGAGTTAATGAAGCGATGCGCAAGATAAGTTTACAAATAGAAATATTTCGTTTTCCCAGTTACACTCCGGAATTAAATAGTACTTCCAGGAACGATACTTATCTATATTTAAATGTCGTAATAAATTATATGTACCGCGACATTATTTTCAATTTCGAAAACGTGTTTATTACAAAAAAACAAGTGTAGTATTATTAGGTAGTCAGTGTAATTTTGAAACTTTCATACATACATACATGACATCACGCGCATAATCCCCAAAGGGGTAGGTAGAGTCAAAGGGGCCCCTTTAACCATATTCAGCCAAAAATAAGACTGGGCTGGGTTAGATAGAAAATTGAGAAAAAGTAGAGACAAGTGGCCAGCTTGTTGCTTAGACAATCACATAGCTACCCAAAACCCGATATTCCATTAGTCGCCTTTTACGACATGCTAGGCAAGAACCACAGTTGGCACATTCTTTTTAAGTCCCAGACCAAAATGGGACAAAACTTCAACTAAAAAAACTAAATTTAATGAAGGTTTCGATTTGACGTAAATAATCAATTATGTAAAATACAATAAAGACAAAGTCTTTTAATATATGCTCCTTTATCAATTCGTCAACGCATTTGCCCTTAAGGTCAAATAAGAGCTAGTTACGTGTATTACCTGTAGATCACAATAGCGTCTCATTTCGATTTAGATACCAATTCAAAGCGAGCAAAGTTTCGGACGAACTTAATAGTCAATATACAACATAATTTCCGAGATGATATCTTCATACATGAAATCAGCCAATAACTACAATGCTCAATGCAAAATAACCTCCAAAATAGCCTTCGGCGACATCATTAGCAGTACTATCCAATTCCGTTATGACCACAAAGGTATAATAAACGCAATAACTATTCCCAACAACGTTAATTTCTAACAAGCCGTTATCATGGAAATTGGTGCCTCGCAACATGTTGGTTTTGCCGTGTTTGGTGAACCTTCCAAGTTTAATGGCTTAGCAGGGCGTACACCGATTGGGTTTTCTATACACGTGGTCGGAAAATTTAAGTCTAGCGCTGGAATTTCTTGTTTTGAACCATTCCGAATTCGGATTTTAGAGATTCTACTCGTCAATATCGTGTTCCATAATGTTCTATGACGGGTGGGTGTGATATGTCGGGATTCTGGCTTTTGCGGAAAATAAACCCTATTGGATCTAACTATAAACTTATGTTAAAATTTTTAAATCTTGAAATAACAAAATGCTCCACAAACATGTAGGTAAACTCGCGTCCATTCATCAGAAAATATTCTCGGTGATTAGAATACTTTCCTATATTTAACTACTAATCATTGTTTTTGAATAAAAAAACGATTAGTTTGCGAGAAATCACTAAGTTGTTTTTTTTTTTAAGTATTCTCAAATATAAATGTATTAAAAAAAACTTACCTTTCTTTTTAATACATTTATATTTGAGAATACTTAAAAAAAAACAACTTAGTGTCTTACAGAAACAAAAGGCATCAAATCCACTCGGATTGAAATTAACACGAGTCTGTTAAAGGGTAATAAGACGCTGTTATATAAATTTTAATTGTAAACAGCAATATCCTTTACCTGATCCTGTTGTATTGCACTTAATTTTTATTGTTCGTTTTGCGAGGTGTTCTGCCGAGGTCGATTGATTTATTAAACATTTAAAAAAAAACGGGACTGTTAGGATTGCTATTATTGTCTCATGGCTATGAGCGATGAATGTAAGTTCAAAATATCTTCTAAAGCTTGGCTGCTCAACCGAGAAAAAAGCCAGTCTGACTGATCAGCCTGGCTTTCGACCAGTTTTAGAATTATGGAATAGTTTTGCTTAGCAAAAACAATAAGAACTAAAAGCGGCGGTTCTTTAATATTTTGCCCGACTTTTATAAGACCAATCTTGGTCTGCAATACAAGTCCAAATTGTTTGTCTCTTGGTACTCATCCCATGAGTATTTTAATTCTTCTTCTTTAATTTCTGTGGTAACCATGCTACAAGACAGTCAAGATTATAGCTCCAATAATCTACAAACGTCAATCGAGGTCCCCGAGCAAGCAACACCTAGCTCGGCGAAGTACTTCCACTTTTAGTGCGAGCGCATAGTTCGCACATTTAATCTATCCATCTGCAGTATTATACACATAACATCACGCCCACGATCCCCGAAGGGGTAGGCAGAGTCGAAGGGGCAGCAAGCCCCTTCAACCACATTCAGCCAAAAAGAAAGCCGGGCTGGGTCAGATACACAATTGTGAAAAAGCAGTGACAAGCGGCTAACCTGTCGCCTACACAATCACACACCCAAAACCCGATATACCATTAGTCGCCTTTTACGACATGCTAGGCAAGAACCACAGTTGGCATATTCTTTTTAAGTCCCAGACCAACATGGGACAGTGGGCTGCGTTGGATGGAAAGCTGTGAAAAAGGAATGACAAGTGGCTAGCTCGTCGCCTACTCAGTCACATACCCAAAAGCCCGTAAACCATTAGTCGCCTCTTACGACATGCTAGGCAAGAACCTCAGTTGGCACATTCTTTTTTTTTGTCCCAGGTCAACATGGGCCAAGTCCCAGACCAATATGCAGTATTATAATCTATAATATTTACAATATGTTCTGTCTCGTCTTGGAAAATGGACATCCTTGATCCATGATCTAATGCCCACAACAAAACACACACGCTATTTCACTCATAAATCAATGTCTACTGTAAGGTGTACCACAATTTCACACCTCGTCTCGCTTATTTTCTATCAGTCGCTGTAATGCTCTCCCACTTCCACGTGAAAACGATTCACAAAGAGTCCCGGGTCGTGGCTCTCAGGGTCGTCAATAATTAGCAAGAGTAGCCTCAATCAATTTGAAGCGGTTATTGGGGCTTTGAACTTTGAGGTTAAAGTTTTGCGTAGGAGACTGCCGACCGCACGCGAGTGAATATTCTGAACTCGTCAAATTGTTGGTCTTGATGTAAATGTGGAAGTTTGTTTGTCTTGATGTTCTCTCGGTTACGCTTAACGGTGAATAAATATTTATCTAGCTCAGACTTTTTATGTGGCCGTGCCGCTTTTGTGAGTCGAAGAGTCGAAGAGGGTGTTATGAGGGCTAAATTAGGTGAGGGGGGGAAATGTCAACATGGTATTTAGTATATATTTAGTATATTTATAATCACAATGATGCTAGAGCTCATTGAGCTCGCGACAAGCTGTTATCATAATTGTGGAATATGACTGTAAAAGTATTTTTTTTCCTTTTAGCGCATTTAAATAAAAACTGGTTCTTATAAAGGTTTTCAACTTTAAATTTTATTTTATTTCACATATTCTCTGCAATCTTTTCATTCGATACCCATATTGTGTACATAAAAATAAGTCGACCGTCATTTTGATGACGATTTAGAATGACGTTACACTTTTAACCATGCATTGTCATTCAAACTAAATGTGTGCAAAAAAAATCAGCTCAATCGGTCGAAGATCTGCTTAAAAATTGAGTTGCCAGATTTCACTCAAACAAACATTGCAAGCTAAATAAAAGCTTGTAAAAATAATTCCCCTGACGGGTATATCTGTATTTCGGTCTGTCTGTATAAGCTAATCATAGAAACTACTGGGTTGATTTTGATGCAGTTTTTAACAGTAGATATAGTGAAGATCCAGAAACGTTAATGTAAATACATAATCTATACTTATAATAAATCTGTAGAGGTCAATTCTGTACATGAAATATATTTTCAAAATAACTATCAAGGGGTGATTAGTGATCGATACTGATGCCAAAAATGCAATCAGTAAATTTTTTGTCTGTCTGTCTGTCTGTCTGTCCGTCTGTCTGTATGAAACAAAAACTACTCGACGGATTTTAACGAAACTTGGTACAATTATTCTTCATACTCCTGGGCAGGTTATAGTATACTTTTCATCACACTACAATTAATAGGAGCAGAGTAGTGAAGGGAAATGTTGGGAAAACGGGAGAAGTTACTCCATTTTTTAAGCTTCCGTCGCGTGTGCAGCCTTAATGGTTAAAGTTACATAGAAATCATGTATGACGGAAATAGTTTTTATAATATTAACCATAAACGCGGGTGACACCGCTGGCACAGCTAGTTTATAAATATTTCGTATTAAACAACTGAACGTTTTTTTTCTAAAAAAACATGCTTCTCTTCTGGTGCAAACACCTGTGCGATGCCGGGGTGGGCCGCTTGTATTTTATAAAGTATTATTTTTTATCTGTCTATAAGACTTACTTGAACTTACACTTGAGCTAGAGACGTTTGCAAATACAACCTATTTCTTTAGATCGATTTTAAATAAGCTGTCAAAAGTTGAGATTCCAAAAGCCCTTTCAATATAAATGGTCAACATTTATAAACGATACCTTATCGGGCGTTAAATTACTTCGCTGAAACGATGCTAATACAAACAACATGATTGGTTTCCTAGAGCGGTGTTTGATAGTGCGAAAATCCGCTTTTAATTTATTCGAAAATGTTTCAATGACGTCATTCGACACTATACAGCGGCCGCTAAATTGTGGCGACACGATTGAAGGAACTAAACGTTTAGCGTTCTGCTATTTCAAAGTATATAGTTTCAAATTCTCATCAAAGCTTCATTATACCAACTTGTTTCTAATTTGTATTTCATAACTTACCTCGCTTAGTTATTTAACGTATTTCAACTTAGCAAAAGGTCGAACTGTTTAACTTAATACTAACCTTTTCTCATGGCTTCGCTTGCTAGCAATTCGTTGAAACTTTTGGTGCAAAAAATACATGAATCATGATCATCATCTTCCTAGCGTAATGTCCCATGCTTCGACGGGGTCCGCTTAGACCATGATCCAGGATTTAGCGAGTCTAGTAATTACATTTAAGCGACTGCCGATCTGACCTTCGTAACCCTAAGATAGGGGAACAATATTTTGGATCATGGTTACAAATCCAATGTTGTTTGAATTTGCAGGTTTCATCACGATGTTTTCCCTCACCGTCGAGCTAGTGGTATAAATACGTACATAGATTTGAAAAATCCAGAGGTACATGCCCGGGTTTGAACCCGCACTCCTCGGTTAAGAGGCGCGTGTCCTTACCATTGAGCTGCCACCGCTTTGTTACATAATACATAAATCATGTAAGGTCCAAATATTAATTACTTAAATAGCCATTTCAATGACATCTATGTTTAATAAACACTATTTTTATGAACACGATTATATTAGAGATGGGTTGGATTATTGTTAAAATTCCTTTTCTTTCCCAGGTAACCCTGTGTCTTTACAGAACTGCACTGTTCTAAACCACAGCTTCGCAGCTTTGCAAGTACAATGTATTGAAGGCTTCGACGGAGGGCTACCTCAAGCCTTTTATATGGAAGTTTACGAACTACCATCACTTGACGTAAGTATAACTTAACACAATAATAGTTGAGAAATTGTAAGAACATAATAGTCGAAGAGTATTTCTGTTTTAACCTATTTCTACTGATCTGGGTTTTGTGTGATCGGAAATCAATATATATAATATTAGTTTGATGTTTAAATATATACTTAGAGATGAGAATAACTTCGTCAGCGCGTTGAAAAATTATACAAGATGTCGTCAGGTCTATCAATATCTGTTAACATGCTTGTTGGTACTAGCTACATTATTAACTGCCTCGTTGGTCTAGTGGTAGTATGCGCCAAGGACTGCCAGGACCAAGATATCCCGGGTTCAATTCCCGCGTCGGGCTAAAAATTGTGATTTAATATTTAACATAACATAACATCACATAACATCACGCCCATAATCCCCGAAGGGGTAGGCAGAGTCAAAGGGGCAGCAGGCCCCTTCAACCACATTCAGCCAAAAGTAAAGCCGGGCTGGGTTAGATGGAAAATTGTGAAAAAGCAGTAACAAGCGGCTAACCTGTCGCCCACACAATCACACACCCAAAACCCGATATACCATTAGTCGCCTTTTACGACATGCTAGGCATGAACCACAGTTGGCATATTCGTTTTAAGTCCCAGACCAATATGGGACAGTGGGCTGGGTTGGGTGAAATGAATCTGTACTAATTTATATATTACTAATAAACAGCTATGGAGTTTGTTTGTTTGCTTTAACGCGCTATTCTCAAGAACTACTGGTCCGAGTTTAAACATATAGGTTATTTATCGAGGAAGACTATATGATTGTGATTTTGATATAACATAAACCATAAATGCAGGTAAAACCGCGGCACGGTATTAGTATAGACAACGTCTATACAAGTAATATATTGAAAGGGCTTTGCCCATCGACTATCGTATAACTTGATTTATAGCTCTTAAAAGAATTCTCTCTTCAGTATTCATGTGATATTATAGCCATACATTATTCCCATAGTAAGAAGCTTGTGCCCTCAGTTACCTTATCAGTCCTTTACAACAGTAACTTCGGTAGGTAGACACCATCAATTGTTGACATGCTTTTTTATGAAATTCCAACACGCTATAGCTATATAGCTGAGTTGTTAACATTGATTTCGCACGGAAATATTAAGGTGACATTGCTATGTACTCAATGGACTATTTAATAATCGGACACCAATAGAAATATGGGAGTTTACTTACAATAATTATGATCATTAATATACTTAATATTATAAAGTAATAAAATTTATGATTGTATAGGCGACGAGCTAGCCACTGGTGACTACTTATTCCCAATTTTCCATCTAACCCAACCCTGTTTTTTTTTGACTGAATGTTGTTAAACAGGCTTGCTGCTACTTTGACTGCTGAACTTTATGCGTATCAATATAAACCACATAATCCAACAGATCCGCGCAAACGTGTCTACCAACGACACACCGACCTTCGAAGTGCCCGGCCTGGACAGCCACATCAGCTACAGCCTCGTGCTGTACGCTGCTAACGCGAAGGGCCGGAGCGACGCTGTCAACTTGTACACAGTCGCTTTGAAGTCTCCTGATAAGTATACCGGTAAGTAAACAGTAATATGACCAAAACTTCACGCCACTTCCCTAGCGGGGTAGGCAGGAAGTACCGAACACCATATGGCACGATCCTTACACCTCACTTGTTTCTTCAACATTCGTGATCGTTCTCATACAAGCTGTAGGGTTGTTATGGCTCCTTACATCACCTTCTGTTAATAGACGACCAATCTGGTCGTGTGTTAATAGTCTTTACTATAGTAATAATAATAAATAATAAATATCAGACAACATTACATACATTGATCTGACTCCGAGGTAAGTAGCTTAAGCACTTGTGTTACGTATATCAGAATCAACAGTGATATTACAAATATATAATTAAATATTGGATGTTAAAATCCATTACAGAACAAACACAAGTATTCATCATACGAATGTTTGTTCTGGGTGGGGATCGAACCCACAACTCTTGACGCATGGGGCAGGGTCACGACCGAATGCGCCATATAACTTATCCCTACTGTCTCGGCCAAAAAACAAAATTGACTAATTTTATTTTAAGGAGCATACTCCGTAGAGCATTCTGACTCTCTCTACCTTCCTTGTCCCCTTCGGGGATTACGATTGCACATTATCGAAAACCAATACCCAATAGTGTGAGCAGTGGTAGCTCAATGGTAAGGACACGCGCCTCTTAACCGAGGACTGCGGGTTCAAACCCGGGCACGTACCTCTGGAGTTTATGTACGTATTTATACCATTAGCTCGACGGTGAGGGAAAACATCGTGATAAAACCTGCAAATTCAAACAACTTTTAATTTGTAACCATGATCCAAAAAATTGTCTGGTTCCCCTATTTTTCGCTTCAATGTAATTACCGGACTTGCTAAATCCTGGATCATGATCTAAGCGGATCCCGTCTAAAAAACACGGGACATAACGCTAGGAAGATGAATACCCAATAGTGTATTGGATATTGGTTTATGATAATTAAACTAGTCGCGTTATATGACATGCTAGGCAAGAAATACGGTTGGCATATCATTTTCAAGTCCCAGACCATGGACATGTTCTGTCCATTTTTATGTATGTATTGCTTGTCCTCACAGGCACAGTGGCGTCGATCCCTCTATCGCCGATGCTGGCGTCGCTGATGGCCGTGGCGGCGCTGCTGTGCGCGGCGGTGTGCGGGGTCATCACGGCGCTGTACCGGAGGCACACGGCGCGCCGCCTCGACAGAGACAAGCAGCCGCCTTCCGAGTTAGTAGCCTTGGTACTTAGAGATACCTAGATGGGTACAAATACAAATACTTTATTAAACTGTAATTTGCTACCTACTATGAATAGTTTCTAAATATAGAATTAGAAATAGAAATATCTTTATTCATGTAGGCTCCACAAAGGCACTTATGAATAGTCATAATAATACAAAAAAATATTCTACCGCCAGGTATAACCTAACTATCTTAAAACGTGTGTGATGTGTTTTTTGTTTTAGGATTTTTTTTTATTTTTAACGTGTGAAAGACGTACTTCAGTTTAATTTGTGTTTACGTATAAATAACATTAAGTTAATCTAGGTCATATAAGTTTTGAACTTCCACTTGTATGTGATAGGAAAGTAAAGTAACTGTGTGTAAAAAAGGGAAGAATATGTTCACTTTTCATATCGGGGTTAATTCTTTATGTTAGCTTAGCTTATCATCACTTTTAATTTTTATATTTCTTGTGTCCATCGATTTTTTATTATTCCGTCTAGCTGTAATTCTAAATATATTTTCAATAAAAAAAATGTAAACAGCTTATATTCCAACAGATTTCCCAAAACTATCTGCACCTAATTTACCATTTCTTTTTCAAACTCAGGGCGCTATACATAGACCAGAGCATGGACTCGCTATCTAAGCAAGACCATCTGACCACGTACTGCGGTTCCCCCAAGCTGGAGTATTGCAGTCAGTACGAGCTCAAGATGAACGAAATGGACGAGACGGACCCTGACATCATACCATGTCATTACGGTGAGTGTTGGCATTACATGCATGTATACATAACGCCACGCCTATTAATCCCCGAAGGGGTAAGCGGAGTGAAAGGGGCAGGAAGCCGCTTTTACAACATTCAGACAAAAATAAATCTGGTCTGGGTGAAATGAAAATTTGTGAAAAGGTAGTGACAAGTGGCTAGCTTGTCGCCTACACAATCACACACCCAAAATCTTTTAAACCAGTCGCTATTTACGACATGCAAGGAACACAAGTTGACACATTCTTTTTAAGTCCCGGATCAACGTGAGAATATTAAATTTTTATAACACTTGATAAATTACTTATATTATGTGTAGAAAATAATTTTTTGACTTGAATTGATAATATGCAGCGATTTTATTATAAATAGATTCCCCAGACTGACACCAATTTTCTAGTTCCAAACTAAGCTTCTAGGGTTATGCTATGGATACGAGGTGGACGGATAGACATACTTAAATACGTTTACACACGCATGACTCGTGTACAAATGGCCATGTTCATTACACGAAAAATTTGCCCCTAGCGGGGTTCTAACCCGCGACCTTCGGTTTCATGGCCAGGGTCTGACCACTCCACCAAATGGTCAGTCATATTGTGCATTTAATTTAGATTTACATTCGAAAAATTCCAGAATCTACCAGTATGGAATAATATGTAAACAAATAAATAAATTTTCTAGACTGACACACCAATTCCCGAGTTACTTAACTAAGCATATACAGATAGCGCGCGAGTTGAAAGCAGTCGAGGCCTGAGACGAGACATACCTGAGCTCTGCATTCAACTCGCGGGCTATCTGTACCTGCCTATATTCTTGTGCTATAGATACAAGATATGTCCATTGTTATATTCCTTAATTACTGCAGCATTTGTAAAATACGCGTGCAAACAATTTTTCATTTCATTTCCGACCATGCACATAATTAAGTTTGTATGAGCACTCAAGCCACGGCTAGTATTCGCTTTTGTGCAGTTTTCCCCATCAGAGGTTTTGTTGTACTCTTGGGAGCGGAAGCGCAGCTATTTGAATGCTTTTGTATGAATGGCGGTTCATTGTATATTTCATTGCATATATCTACACGGGATCACCTGAAATCAATTTCTTGAATAATAGTGTGATAAATTCAAGTTTGTGGAGTTGTAATAAGGGTTGCAACCCTTATTTCAAACCCCAAACTTGAATTTATCTTTGTACCGACCCCCTCTTAACATTCATAAAATAAAATAAAACTGATACCTCAAACTTTTGACACAAAATGTAACTTTTCTATGGATTCAAAATATTCGTATCTCATGTTGGTCTATAACTGACTACAATTTTATTGTGATCTTTGCTTAACATATTGTAAAATCGATTAAAGGTATTGGGTTTGTAATTGCGTCGGTGACAAGCTAGCTGATTGTTAGTTAAAATTGGGCTTTGGGTATGTGATTGTGTAGGCGACGAGCTATCCACTTATCACTACTTTTTCAAAATTTTTCATCTAACCCTATTGTCACATATTAGTTTGAGTGTGAACTGTAACTGTGTTTCTTGTCTAGCATGTCGTAAAAGGCGACTAATGGTATATCGGGTTTTGGCTATGTGATTGTGTAGGCGACAAGCTAGACACCTGTCACTAAATTTTCTCAATTTTCCATCTAACCCAGCTCAGTTTTATTTTTGGCTGAATATGGTTAAAGGTCTTGCTGCCCTTTTTGCCTCTGCCTATTATTCGCGGGTTAGACGTGTGATGTTATGTATGTATGTGTAATTGGTTGAAGGATCTTGCTCCTCCTTGGACTCTGCCCACCTCTTTGGGTGTTACGTACGTGATGATTTGTTGATCACGATGACAACATTGGGATTCATTCTCCCCATCGTAAGAGTACTTTCAAAGATCTTCAAGACTTAGATCGCATAACCAAATCAGACTCGTTCCTAGCAGCTTATTATTCATTTGAATATTTTATCTCAGACAAGCTCATGGCTAAAGTAGCTCATGAAAAATGTATAAATAAAAAATGTGTATATAGAAATATCTTTTTCTATTTTGTACACGTGACGGTAATAAGAATATTTTCTTTCAAAAATTGGACCATTTCCCCTCTTCACGTTAAGAAATAATTACCTACATGTCGCGTTTTTTTTTTCATGTTTTCAATAAAACATCGTTACAACCCTTCCCACTAGTTAAACAAAATAAATAAATTGACAGGCCCGTTGGTAGACCCTAGCCACAAAACCAAGGGTCGTGGGTTCGAATCCCGCTAGGGGCAAATGTTTTGTGCGATAACATGGACATTTGTATTCGAGTCATGGATGGTTATAAAACGTATTTATAGTATAAGCTTATAAGCTTAGTATGTGTTATCTACTACTACTACTACTTTGTGTTATCCTGGAGAATTTATAATTTACTTCTTAAATGTGATGTATTCATACTAATTAATGTTATAAATCCAAAAGTTCCTCTTTTTCAGCAGTCTGTTAAGTATAAGATAGGGGAACCAAAAAAAAATTTGAATCATGCTTACAAATACAAGGTTTGAATTTGCAGGTTTTATCACGATGTTTTCCCTCACCGCCGAGATAGTGATATAAATACGTACATGGATTTGAAAAATCCAGAGGTACGTGCTCGGGTTTGAACCCGCACCTCTCGGTTATCAGGCGCGTGTCCTTACCACTGAGCATAGAGAAATATTTGCCACTGAGCTACCACCGCTCTTTATACAAGCATTAATTTATTAATATACTTTTAGAGTCGGACCTATGTATGTGACATCATCATTTTGTTTCAGACAAGAAGTCAATATGCGACTTCAGTGATTTCAGCAAGCTGCCGTCTCCTTGTAACGACACAAACGCCAGTAGGGTGTGTAGCGATCGATCTATAAACTTCCCACCGAGTGCTGTGAGTACCAATTGTGAAAATTAATTAAATCATAATCAATCACCATAATCTGTTACTAATCTATTTAGGCTAATATTATAAAGCTGAAGAGTTTGTTAGTTGGTTTGATTGAACGTGCTTATCTCAGAAACTACTGGTTCGAATTGAAAAGTAATTTTTGTGTTGTATAGTTAATATTAAACTACCGAAATAAAAGGCGCTGGTTCTTTTGGTAGTAAAACAAAAAGTGTAATAAATCAATCAAAAAAGCATAACCAATAGTTATCAAAAACATAGACAAAAAGGTATAAAAAGGTATAAAAAGGTTAAAATATATAAAAGGCTTGTGCAGACTTGCTCAGTTAATTTATCAAGAAAGGCTATATAATATTAATGATAAACGTAGGTGAAACCGCAGGCACAGCTTGAAGTTAATATTTAGCTATTAACTGACTTACTAAACTTCACGCCACTTCTCTACCGAGGTAGGCAGAGAGAACCGAACGACATATGGCACGGTCTTTACACACCTCACTTGCTTCTGCAACATTCATGATCCTTTTCATACAAGCTATCTCTCTCTCTCTCTCTGTATAGCTATTAGATGTCTTAATTTCTTGCACCTAAGGTTAAAAAGTACAAAACAAGCAGATAGATAGACCGTATTTTGATAGTCTCTAACTCTGGAGCCACAATACCAGCTATAAGCGGATAGCATGACGGAAATTACAGTAAAGCCGCGTACACATCAAAGGTGTTGCCTTGTCTTTATGTATATGTACTGACTCAGACCGTAATATAATTCCCTATTCAGATAGTACTCCAGTATCTAGATCCTAGTATCAGATTTTTTGCTAATATTGTTCCCTTATAGTCTATGCTAGGAATTCTAAACTAAGTACATGAACTCAGGTATTCCGATGAAACCTGCAGCGTCTAACGAATTTTAAAGTAAACTTAGTATGGATTTTATATACTATTGACTTAAACGTTGACTAACGCATAAAGGCGGCTGTACACTAGGTTCAGTTGGAGTAGTGTGAACGGAACCGCTTCACAGTTTACGTTCACGCTACGTCAATTTGGTGTGTACGCTGAACAGCTGGTTTGGGTACGAACCTGTGTAAACTTGTGCTATTGGTCATCTCTCACTGTGGCTTGATAATATTTGTGCTGCCATTTCTGTCGACAGCGCTGTTAAACGATGTGTAGAGCTTTCTAGTTTCCATTAGCAGGAAAAAGTCCCCTAAAATATAAACATAAAAGCAAAATATAAACTTAAGAGAACCGTAATCAAAAAAAAAAGGTCGTGTAAACGCAGCTTTAGGTATCTTGCTTACAAAAAATATTAAGCATAGCAACATTATTTAATTATTGAACATGATCGGCAGCTTTGATATTTTACTCCACTTTCGAAAACCCATGATTATAATAATTCTCGTCTTAATTATGAAGTCTTGATCGTCAAGGTCACGGGAAAAAGCTAGTAACAAATAAGTTAGGCAAAATTCGGATCACCTTGAATCTGAATCGGAAACTCTTCCATCCTACTTAGACTTATTTTGGGGGACATATCTAGTTTTGTCTGTCCTGATTTAGTCCTAACCAAGAAAATAATGGAGAATTCTTCTTAAATACTTATTTACTCTGATGGCCTAGTGACCCGAATTGTTTGTCAGTAGTTAATGACCCGAATTGACTATGCTACCAAAACGAGATTTTGTCATTCTCTGCCTGCAGTTTTGTGCGATCTCTTCTCGACCATGTCGTATTGCTTAAGGCGAGTCTCCACCGAACAAAAGTTGCCAACTTTTGTGTTGGCAACACGTGTTGATGACAAAAGTTTCTGTAAAGGCAAGTCTCCACCGAACAAAACCTTTGTTTGGTAGAGACCTGCCTTAAAACGTCTAGCCATTTTTTACTATTTGCTACAATCTTTTCTTGTTTATGTCGTATTATTTTTAAAATAACTGTAATGTTCACAGTCATCATCAAGCATATCGGTGGTGAACCGCGGCGTGTGCGCACGTAGCGCAGACATCGCGGCTGCGCGGGCGCATAGCGGGGTGCGTGAGAGCTGCATATAGGTACATAACGAATGGAGTGTAAATATGTTTGAGGTGTGGTTTAGGTGAATTGTTGGTTTGGTTATTTCAATCTTACGTACTCTTGTCTGTTGCTCCCGTTAATAAAAATGGAATACTTCAACTTAGCGTAAGACCAGATAAGAATTAACCGACGAATAAAAAAATATAAAGTCACCAATTTGCGGATATTATACGGTATTTTACTAAGGAAACAGGCAATGACATTTTACAATCATCCGGATTGTGTTTTATTCAATTGCTATAATTTATGTAATCGGTGAATAATCAGCCCTTAGTTAATTAAAATGCACGACGTTATAGGTTTCATGAACTCTATTATCTATATCCGATGAAATGACCAAATTTATGAATTTTGGATCTTCATAAAAATAAAAAATAAAACGTCAAAAGAAACGTTCAAATTTACCTATATTTCTAAGAAGTTAATAATACGCTGCATTTCAGGAATACAAAAAGTCTCTCATCAAAGTTTCATGTCATTAACATATTGATAGATTTCACAGAAATACATCAGCGTTTACAGAATAGTTCTAAAACATAATAAATGAAGGTACCTATGTCGAAAACGGATCGATTAATAATAGTGTCTAGAAGAGCTATTACTTACCAATAAAAAACAAAAACCAATCTACAGCTTTATATAATTCACCTGCATTCTTTTTCCCTACTACTGTGTTATAACAGTATATGACAGTAATAATGACAGGTGACAAGCCATCTACTGTCGCAACGTGAACTGCAAATAAATTGAAGCTTGGGACGTGATGAGAGACGCAACGTCACTTATGGCTTGTGTCAACGTGGAATAGACAATGATGGTGGTATATTAATCATTATAAAACAAGTAATAAGCCCTCTAGTTTGTAATCGGTTTTTAATAATTTTGAATTTATATTAACTATTACGTGTTTTCGTTGTTTATAATAAAATATAGTTTATGTAAGAAAACATGTGTAAATATTATGGAATAGATTGAAATATTTAACTTTACTGTTATAGGAAACATTATGTTCTTATTTAAAAAAACCTAATACAATATATCTTCACTTTATAAGTGAAGTCTATCCTTAATGTTTGGTAAATAAATAACGTAAATGCAATGTTTTCTTTGCAGTTAAAAACATAGGTAATCACGTTTTCTTGACTCGGAAACTTATAAATTAGCAATGTGAAGAATATTTCATGTATTTAGTGAAAAAACGGGAGTGACAGAGCCATCTTATCTACAATCAAGCGCTTTTTAACTATCACTGTCCTTTATTAGATTATTACGAGACCAAAAAAAAATACTGATTATTATTTCACATTAAGGTATTTTCGTTTTGATCAGACGAGAAAAATCTGTTTTCAAACTACACCTACATATATCAATTAATTAATATAATGGACTATTTTTAAATGAATGTACCTAATTATTATTACATCTAAGACTGTACGAATTACTGTAATTCGTCTATAGTAATAGTGTCGCTAAGTCACACTTTTATATTGTAGCAATATGTCACAATTAGCCACGTAAGATAAGTATGGATCCGCCCAGTGTTAAAGCCAGTTCTACATCATCGTTACAGTAACAGAAAAAACTTAAACGTACAGTTTCTGTAATTGTAACTTATGTACACATTAGTTTCGGATGTATAAATGGCTTTAAAACATAAATATCTAATTGAAGACTTATGTGCGTTATTTAGGGATGATTTTTTGATGAGCATTCCAAATGTATAAATAAATGTAAAGATTTCTTTCTCTGATAAAAAATCGCCAGGGTTTACAACCTACCTCTGCTAAAATATTTTACTGCTAATACCTTTTTTGGCAACCTTTTCATAACCGCTAGGATTTAGAAATAACTTTATGTTAAACAAAACGCCCATGTCAGTAATTACCTACACATCTCACTATTAGTATTGAATAAAAATTAGATAATTAAATATTTAAGTAAAAATCAAGTTTAAGTAAAATCTTATTGTAAATATTAAATTAATATGTTATGAAGAGAAGATTAAATTTTTTTCGTTTATTAAGAATAATTTATCTGAGAAGCAACAGATGTTATTTCTATTTTAAATAATTTGAAACGTAAATTTGGCTTTACATTTTATAAACTTAGACACTTAATAGCAAATTCTAATAGGATAATTAAATAATGTTAAGACTTAACTCGTAATGAAAAACTATTAAATAGTAACTACTCGGTACGTGATTAACTTGCAGGGTAAAGGCATTTAAATCAAGTTACGATGTAGCTTAGTCATTGAGCTTCTAATGACTTACTTACTTGAAGTTTTTCAAGTAACATAAACGTATTGCGTTTGGTTTAAAAAAACATTATTGATGGAAATCGCTGGTTACTAACTGTGCGTGGGTCAAAGCTACATGCTATTACCCCCGTAATCCCCTAAGGGGTTGGCAGAGACTCCAAAGAGCAGCAAAGTAATTAAAACACTTTAAGTAAAAAAAAATTGAGACAGATGGTATATTGTGAAGCAGTGCCAAGTGGCTAAGTCGTCGCATTTTCACGACAAACCTTTTGAAATGAATACACCATTAGTCGCCTTTTAGGACATGCTAGTCAAGGAACACAGTTGGTGCATTATATTTCGAGTCCCAGACCAACATGGGACAAGGTTAATGTGTTTTTAAACTCTAACGGCAATGTTTTCGTTTAAAACTCGGGTGAAGTTCCAGCAAACTTGATGATCACGTATCCAAACCACGGGCCTACTGAGGCGTTAAAGTTAATTAAGAGTCGCAGCCGTTCTTCATTGTGTAGAACTTTTCAGCAAAATTTCATTTTCAAAAATTAGGTCAGAATTATTCACTTAAGCTGACTTTACGCCGATCCCCTAGCGGGGTAGACAGGAATAACCGAGCGCTGTATGACGCCGTCCTTACACACCTCACTCATTTCTATATCACTTGAATGGCCCGTTGGTCGACTGGTCAGAGACCGTGGCCATGAAACCAAGGTCGCGGCTTCGAATCCCGCTAAGGGCAAATGTTTTGTGTGATGAACATGGACAATATGGACATTTGTACTCAAGTCATGGATGTTTATAGACGTAATTAAGTATGTCTATTCCTTCGCCTAGTATCCATAGTACAAGCATAAGCTTAGTTTGGAACTAGGGAATTGGTGTGTCAGTCTGCAGAATTTATTATTATTTATTAACATTCATAATTTTTTTTATACTTAAGTACATATTTTACTCTTATCTTCTAACGCCATCTTTTATTAATACACGACCACTGTGGTCAGAGTTAATACAACCACTAATGTACGCGTTTCTCTTATAAAGTTGTAACGAGTCTATAATTTAGTTAGAAAAGTCCATGAGTTGGGTATGGTGGAAAATTGTGAAAATTAATGACAACTGGCTGTTTCGTCGTGTAAATAATCACACACTTTAGTTGCCTTTTACGACATGCTAAGCGAGGAACTCAGTTGTTACATTTTTCGAAGACCGACATGAGAACGCATACATTAAAACGCTCCCAAAATAGTATAATCTTAGTTTACAATAACTTTTTATTTCAGCCATGTGATATTCCTTAATTATATATTTTTTCATTATAAATAAATTCTTCAGACTGACACTCCTATTCCCTAGTTCAAGATAAAGCGTAAACTTGTGCTATAGATACTAAGTGAACGGATCGAGATACTTAAAAACGTTTATAAACGTCCATGACTCGAGTACAAATGTCCACGTTCATCACACGAAACATTTACCCCTAGCGGGATTCGAACCCGCGAACCTCTGTTTCATGGCCAGGGTCTCTGAACACTCGACCAACGGGCTCGTCTAAATATAACACGATGTAGCAGTATTAACAAATGATTTTACGTCTCACTGCTGGGACAAATAAGTTATTTACGAGAAACTACATGCCAGATTCCAGGAATTTACTGATGGACGCAGAATGAAAGCCTATGAGATGTTTGTTAACCGATATAGATTCCCATAGTATGCGACCATTGGTTCGTAAATCCGTATTCAGCTGACACTCCAAACAACATTAATGGTCTACGATACGGTAGAAGACTATTGTTTATATAATGCTAGTATGGTGTTTATGAAAAAATGGGAGCAGTGGTAGCTCAATGGTAAGGACACGCGCCTCTTAACCGAGGAGTGCTGGTTCAAACCCGGGTGCTTACTTCTGGATTTTTCAATTCTACGTACGTATTTGTATCACTAGCTCGACGGTGAGGGAAAAAATCGTGAAGAATTCAAACAACTTTGGATTTGTAACCATGATCCAAAAATGGTCTGGTTCCCCTATCTTAGGGTTACGAAGGTCAGACCGGCAATCGCTTCAATGTACTTACCAGACTCGCTAAATCCTGGATCATGGTCTAAGCGGACCCCGTCTAAACACGGGACATAACGCTAGGTAGATGATGATGGTGTTTATGAAAAAAAAATGTGGCGTAGGTAAGTCTTCGCATCAAAATAATCTTATACACAAGAGTCTCTTTTGTCATCATATTACCTACTAAATGAATGCCTATGATTTAATAAAAGCTTTTTTTTGCCATTTATACATCTTGTATCAAAGATTCGCAACCAAATCCATCTGTTACCATCAGATATTCCAAAATGTATAAGCAATTAATTTCATAACCGTATTAATATCTGAAACCTATGTTATTCACATTTTGATATCACGTTTCGATATCCGAACAACGAACGGCGTATCCATAACGTATCTACTACGCACTGTATCCCTTGAAGTTCTTGAATAGGGTAAACGGTATCATGAAGTGGTCTTGTATAGTCTTGTTTGTTTAAACCACAACTCACTCTCAGTTGGGGTAGATTTCGTTTTTACCGCAAATACTTCACGTGCTATCATGATCCAAAAATTGTCTGGTTCCCCTATCTTAGGGTTAGGAAGATCAGATCGGCAGTCGCTTCAATGTAATTATCAGACTCGCTACATCCTGGATCATGGTCTAAGCGGACCCCGTCTAAGACACATAAGGGACATAACGCTAGGAAGATGATGACTTCACGTGCTATCATGTTGTTCAGGGGACTTGCTTCTAAAACTTCTCCTATTACATAGAGGGTATAACGGATCAATCATCGGACTATCAAATCCTATCAACCTTGAATTCCATAGCTGGAACGATATACGAAAGATAACGTTACCTCATAGATCACAGAAGGTATATAGGCTTCTGGTCAAAGGGTCCTTCCCTTTGACCAGACAGCGTATCATCTTCCTAGCGTTATGTCCCTTGCGTAGACGGGGTCCGCTTAGACCATGTTCAAGGATTAAGCGAGTCTGGTAATTACATTGAAACGACTGCTGATCTGACTTTCGTAACCCTAAGGTTAGGGGAACCAGACAGTTTTTAGATCGTGGTTACAAATCCAAAGTTATTTAAATTTGTAGGTTTTATCACGATATTTTCCCTCATCGCCGAGCTAGTGGTGTGAATAGGCACATAGATTTGAAAAATCCATATGTACGTTGCTCGGGTTTGAACTCGCAACCCTCGGTTATAAGGCGCGTGTTCTTACCATGGAGCTGGCACAGCGTATGTAGTTTAAAAATACACCATAAAATACTTGCACCATTGTTTTTAAAATTTGAAAAATCCATATGTACGTTGCTCGAGTTTGAACCCGCAACCCTCGGTTATAAGGCGCGTGTCCTTACCATGGAACAGGCACAGCGTATGTAGTTTAATAATACACCATAAAACACTTGCACCATTGTTTTTAAAAGGGAATTGTAAAATAAAATAGCAATGTAATATAATAACCACCTACAAAAAATTGCGGTTGAAAGTTTGTATAGTTTAATAAGTTTCTAAGTTTATCTTTGTAATTAATATCTGGCCTTAATTAATTCTCCAAAAACCTTTACCTATACAGTTTTAATTAAACTTTAAATTTAGTTAAAACACTTTAAATAACTTGTTATATAAGCGGCTGCGACGTAGCATTAAGTGCACAGATAAGTGAAAATGTAATGTTAATATTAATTGATGTTGGTTGTTAAATGGACTTTTATATTAAGATGTTTTAGGCGAAACCTGACTGAAATTATTTATAGTGATATTGTAACGATGATTGTGAATGTTTTAATAAACAAATACAAAGGATGTTTTTGACTTTTATTTCGAAACTACAGATTGAACGAGTAGAGCAGAGGTAAGTATCTATTATAGGTGAAAAACCCGATTTTGGTTTCGCGAAAATTTCAAAAATTTATAAAAGTTTTGTTTAAATGTAATAACTAAGTAATTTTTGAGTATAATGTTCTCCTAACCGATATCGGTCACAGCGGCCAATCTCAACGAGGATTAGCCATCTGTGCAGGAGATACTATGGTGCACAAGTGTGTGCGCAAACACAGGTGCACTCTATGTTCCTTCACTCTAATAGCCCGGTGAGACGGCAATTCGACATGTCCGGAGAGGAGACAGGCGCAGGAAGGCGCAGGATCAACGGCATAACGTGCTTTCCGAGGCACAGGGGTGATTAAACCGCCAACTTCCTGACTCCGGACTGTTACTGAGTCATTTCTAATATTGAAATAAACAGCCACAAATTTTTGGTCCGAACTGGGATTTGAACCCGGGTCCTCTTGGTCCTTAGGCGGAGCATGCTACCACTAGACCAACGAGGCAGTCAAATGTTTTAAATATAGCATATATGTAAAAATAAATGTATCCAGTTCTTCAATCGAAGGACCACGACACGGGCAGACGACGCCTAATATCCTGACTTGTGATCTAGGGAAATCGGTTGAATAATGGCTCTTCAAGCTGACTGACGTAATATGAAAAAGTGTTAAGCAGTAGAAATAATCGAACTAGCCTTTAAATATATTTGGATCAGCAGGTTAAATAAGAGGGGTTCTCTTTTTGGAGGGCCCTGGGAGTTCCACAGTCCACGACGTCCTCCCTAGAGCGGCGTAAAGGTGCCTAATGCATTCCCCTCGTTAAAAAAAAAGTTTAAATAATGATCTTTTCAGTCAATCCTCCAATAAACTAATTTCCTGTAAAATTACGAACAGTAGAATTGTCATCTTCATTTTATCAAAACTAAGTTCATAATATTTAAATGGTCGGTATCAAAAGACTACTGTAGCAAGTAAACAACTTATTCAACAGACGGATTAAATTTGAAACTGTTTACTGAATACGGTACCGTATGTGTAACATACATGATATATCTGTCTAACTTTAAAGGATCATATCACGACTCGCCAAACCAGTGAAACGGAACGTTGACTCCATCGAAAATATCTTGGCATGAAACTCTGCAGGATATTAGTGCGTTGCCGGCCATGCAGGGTTTGGCAGTCGGAACTCTCACTTACCGAGCGACAGATGCCAGTGCTGCAATTAATTTCTATTCATTTTTTAAATAAATTCTCTAGGCTGACACACCAATTCCCTAGTTCCAAACTAAGCTTATGCTTGTCCTACAGATACTAGGTGAACGAATAGACGTACTAAAATACGTTTATAAACATCCATGACTCGAGTACAAATGTCCATGTTCACACGAAACATTTGCCCCTAGCGGGATTCAAACCCGCGACCCTTGGTTTCGTGGCCAGGGTCTCTAACCACTCGACCAACGAGCCAGTCAGATCTTAATATTATTGTTTCTCTTTGATCTTCTCTAAGGTAAGGTGCTTTACTTATTTAAGTTGTAAACTTCACGTCACGCTGTATCACCACATGTACAACTTAATTAGTATACAAAATATCGAAGCACAGTCAACCATCCTTAACACTTTTTAAGGTAGTCTCCTTCGGTTTTCATTATAACAATGGCGTAATACATATATAAATACATACATACATACATACATACATAACATCACGCCCATAATAGTAGGTAGAATCAAAGGGGCAGTTTGCCCCTTTAACCACATTTAGCTAAAAATAAAGCCGGGCTGGGTTAGATGGGAAATTGTGAAAAAAAGCAATGACAAGCGGCTAACCTGTCGCCTACACAATCACACACCCAAAACCCAATATACCATTAGTCCCCTTTTACGACATGCTAGGCAAGAACCACAGTTGGCACATTCTTTATTTTTTGTCCCAGATCAAAATGGGCCAAGTCCCAGACCAACATGGGACAAAAAATATATACTTAAATATTAGAAATTAACACGCAGATGCAGAACAAACACGTATTCATCACACGAATATTTGTCCTGGGTGGTGATCGAACCCACAACTCTTGACGCAGTTTTACTTCTAGAAACTACTATCATAGTTTCTGCAATATGAATGCGTACTAATCATCATCATCAAGGGTAGGTAGACCCCCACGAAATCACATGAATCAATTTCCTCATCCTCTTAAAAAAATGTCAAACAAAGAACCATTTTCTTCTGGTCTCGTAAGAGACATAATTATAAGAGATCTGAATATAAAAAATCCATAAATGTGTTTAAAAATAATCCCCTTGTAATAGTCTTGACTTGGATATTATATGTATTTTTAGTAGCTATTTAGTATTTATTGAAATTATAACACTCTACTAACAATAATTTATACAGAAATTTAGTTAATCTCAGTAAAAAATACGAATAATTGATTAAAAGGGATATCACACTAGTTTTGTATCTGGCTAAATGTGGTTAAAGGGGCCTGCTGCCTCTGCCTACCCCTTCGGGGATTATAGGCGTGATGCTATGTATGTATGTATCATATTAGTCACGATTATTAACCCAAAGAAACAAATGCTGTATTAGAAAAACATATAAGAAGAATATACGGATTTACTCATATATGTTAAAATACAAACAATATTATTTTGTTCACATTTCAATAACAATTGTTTAATTCGATTCGATATATTAATATTTCACATTTGTAATTTCTACATAGAAACATTTTCACGACAGATTCTGAGAAAATTGTTACATACGCAAATGCTCGCTAATGTAATCACATACACCGCTCAGTTATATCGTTATCAACAAGCTTCTATGAGTTTCACTTGTAATTAAATAACAAACAAACTAACTAACCAGCAACATTGTGGTTGAGTGAGTCGGAAACCTTTTCAGCACATTTTATCTATTAAATGTTTAGTATATGTAATAATATTATTTAATAAAACAATAACTATTTTATCTAACTAGCTCTGTTATTCTAAAGAAGCTCACATAATTTGTACAAAAAATTAAACAGAGAATATATGGAATACTTTGTTTTTAGCAAAGTTTGCGAATTTTAGATTTTTACGTTTAAACTACATATTTTCAAGAATTTATTTGCTGTGAAAAATAGCTTTATAAAAAAAATCTCTTCCATTTTATTTGTACAAATCCCAAACTGTGTTTTTTTGTTTTATTACGAGTTAAACTGCATATCTGCTTCCAGGAATCTTTTATAGCTCTCTTATTCGAGACAATCCAGCGTTTTATAAAACAAAAAGTGTTTAAAATGGTTATTGTTCTAAACAAAAATGAAAAATCTCGCAGATAACAGTGTCTTTAAAATCAGGTGACGGCTGGAGACAAAGGCACACCCCGCGATCTCATTTATAAAATGCTAAAGGAGCCGTAACGAGATTCAGGGGATTAGTGGGGATATGCCCCAGAAATATTTCTCTCATAAAAAGTCAGGAGTGCCCTTTTAAGAGAAACTTTGCATTTTTACATGATAAGGATTACGTATTATTTTGATGGAGTTGATAAAACGTCTGCGTGGAAAAGTGTAAATTTTTTCTCATTGAGATAGGATAGGCATGTAGAATAGTGATTAGCAATTTCATAATTCAAATTATTAACAGCTGTATTTTATATTGATTAGGTAAAAAGTTATGAGCAGATGAGTTAAATAATTAGTTCATTTCTAGAGTATATCCTCCATACTAGGAGATCACTTATCAAGATTAGAGTGATTTGATAAAAATACAAATCTACAAAGGCTTGCTTCATATCCTCCTGGTGCAATATTTCAAAATTCCCATCAACCGCAGGGTTAGCGGGTTCAATTTCGGACTAAGACAAATAGTTGTAGAAAGAGGTAATTTTCTCGGGTGCTCGAATTTTCGATTCTGAATGCACAATCCTCTTTTACCAAGATCCTAGATTTAACGAGTCTGGTAACATTGAGGTGGCTTTGCGCAATAGACAGTTAGAAATAACGATCTTCCATTATTTTGCTTCGATCCAGACATATTTGTGAGCGGACTAATTATTTAAGTAGTTATTTTGATTATTAGACTTAATAATTGATCTCAATTATAATTTAAAATAATCATAAATAGTGATTAATGGTAATATTACCTGATTTGTGCCATTGCTAGTTAATTACAAGCTCGATGGCGTATTCGCTAGTGACCCTGCCCCATGCGCCAAGAGTTGTGAGTTCGATCCCCACCCAGGACGAACATTCGCGTGATGAATACTTTTATTTGATCTGTGTCTGGGTGTTAATATTTAATATATAAGTATATATTTGTAACACCACTGTAGATTCTGATATTCGTAACACAAGTGCTTAAGCTACTTACCTCGTAATCAGATCAATGTATGTGATGTCGTCGAATATTTATATTTATTTATTTATTTATTATTATTACTTACTTCGGAGTCAGACCAATGCATGTGATGTAGTCTGATATTTATTCATTTTATTTATTATTAGATTATTAATTTTACTGTAAAGTAATCAAAATAACAGGTGCTCATAATTAGGCACCAACGCATGTGCGCTTACCCCCACCTCTTGGATACTTGTTTTGACTATAGAAGCACCTGCTGCCTGTATTTTACATCATTCACGTCCGAGTTCTCGACGAATATACAGGATCCTCAAAGCTATACCCTCGTAATTATTCATAGCCTATCATTAGTTCTTCTTACATCCCCTTTTTCGTAAATATGTACATAACTATTTATTTTTTCTCTTTGTTATATTTAGGCTTTGCTTGTGAACCTTTGCATACATACATACATACATGACATCACGCCCATAATCCCCGAAGGGGTAGGCAGAGTCAAAGGGGCAGCATGCCCCTTCAACCACATTCAGTTAATAATAAAGGCGGGCTGGGTTAGATGATAAATTGTGAAAAAGCAGTGACAAGCGGCTAACCTGTCGCCTACGCAATCACACACCCAAAATCCGATATACCATTAGTCACCTTTTACGACATGCTAGGCAAGAGCCACAGTTGGCATATTCTTTTTTTTGTCCCAAATCAACATGGGCCAAGGCCCAGACCAACATGGGACAATACGTATGCATTTATAGTATTTATATTAAATCGTTATAACATTAATAGTAGTCAATGTCGTAGCTACATAAATCTTCGTCGACGGACATTATTGGATTCCTTTCCACAATATTTTTCAACGTCATTCAATGGTTTAACTCCAGCAAGCAGTCGCTTTGTTCGGAAGCTTTGTTCTGCAATAATCCTAAAGAGAATTCTCCCTGTCAGTCCCCTTTTGTGATCAATAGGACTGGTATCAACAAGTGGCGAAAAATTTAAGTCAACATATTTTCCGGTAACGCACGGTTAAACATCACGCGAATGCTCTCTGAGATTTAGAACATAAAGAGAGATCGTTGAATAGAGTTGAAATCCTCTTAAGCATAAAATAGGGAAATAAAAGTTTTACGATGGTTAAGTTGGTGGTACTGTGGTAGGTGGTAGGTATTGGGTATTGCTGTTAGAATATCAATTAGGTTTGATGTGCGTGGTTCCTATTGCGCATTTCGACGTAGTCCGTGTTCACTATACAAAAAAATAAATAGAAGTATCTTCTGTTTAACATGTTGAAATATCAGTTTATTACTAATTCTATAGGTAATGAAACTACTAATAGAGAAAATAAAGTTTTGTCTGTCTGTTTCTTTGTTCGGCTGATCCGATTTTGACGAAACTTTGACAGACAGCTGGTGTTTGGAGTAACTAGTTTTTTTTTTTAAATTAGTATCGTGCAAAGAAGCTCTTATGTTAAGTTTACCTAATTAAAGTCAGAATTCACATTTATAAGTTTCCAGTTCAAGGAAGTCTGATCCATATGCTTCCCCTAGCCAAGAACAGTCTATATTTTTGTTTTGCTTTCTCGAGACAATCACTTGACCTTCAGCTAACTGCCCGCTCGGCTTTATTAACGGAAGCGCTAGCGATGGTACGGCTGCTTTGTTAATAAACCGGCGACTATCGGGTCCATTCCTCTTATTTCTTTCCCGCAGTGTTTTCCGAGTGGCAATCAAGGGTTAATTCGGGGCCCGCGTCAGGCGGTGGCTCCATCATATTAGTTGGGGAGCGCGAAGACTTTTTGGTCACGCCCTTTTTATTTTTTCGGGCAGATTTTTAAATTACAAATCTTATAAAATAATGCATAAACATGTAGAGTGGTGACGTTACGCTGATCATTTGAACAGTCCCGTTGGTGCAATGGTTTGACTTCCTGTTGAAACGCGATGGGCGCGTTGTCTTATGAGTGTTTTGGGTAGGTTCTTGATTCTGATTTCGAAAATACAAGTGTAGGCTACTCTAGTACTGATTCTCAGATTTATGTTTGTGACGTTGTATGATATTTTTAGTCATTTTGTATTAAGTAACTTCAACAAAAAATACAATACTTAAGCAAAAATTTTATTTCCATAAAATACACTTGAAGTATGTGATACTAAAGTTAGTATCACAAAAATTTGTATTTTTATATCCACTCACACAACATCTCCAAAAACTTCGCCTAGCTCTCTGACTATATGGTAAAATGTCTCCCCCTCTGCGATAATGTCTGCGAAGATTTGAAATAGTCTATCAAGTGTGTACACTGTTGTCTATTAAAGTGGGGTCACTTTTTAAAAACTACTTACCCATTTTTAAAGTAATAAATAAATATCAGACTACATCACATACATTGATCTGACTCCGAGGTAAGTAGCTTAAGCACTTGTGTCACGGATATTAGAAATAACAGTGGTATTACAAATATATACTTAAATATTGGAAATTTACACCTAGACACAGAACAAACACAAGTAAGTGTTCATCACACGAATGTTTGTCCTGTGTGGGCATCGAACTCACAACCCTTGGCGCATGGGTCAGGGTCACTACCGAATGCGCCATCGAGTCAGTTAAAAGTGACCCTATATTTCTACAACAAAATTCCGATCTCTGTTTAAATACTCGGTATCAGATCATATCGGTAACAATGTTCAGCTACTTTTGTTGACCCCAGGCTGAAATTGGTGTCTTCCAAGCTAATCGCGGAACTATACTTAGATTGCCACTCCTATCCTCAACAACCCCAGGAGTGGGCACGGATTTGCCCACTCTCAGAATATCCTCTGACATAGTTTGCTATGCTGTTTGCAGCATGACGTGAGATTGGGGTTTACGATGCTGCACTGGTCACGGGGATGTCCGGCGGCCCACTGCTAGCTCGGACGTCTCGTCGTTGTGCAACCGACGCTTCCGAGCGTTGCACAACACCGGCCACCGCCGCAGAGGTGAAACGCGCAGCATGCGCATATTCGGAGGAGCCAGCGCAGTCTCGGTAATGAGAATATTCAGTATTACAGTCGACTCTGATATTAACAGAAAATCACAGTTAGTCGCAAATCGTTGCAGGTGCTTTGCCTTAGTATTAACAGCTATAGAACTATTGACGCTTATCCTCTTACTTCTTTCCTCGCTAAGTTTTCAGGAAGGCAATCAAGCTAGAATTCTGTAGGTAAACTATATTCTAGGAAAGTGCAATTACTTAGTTGTAGTTCAACTTTAATAAGAACAAAAAGTTAGCAGCGGAAACTTTAATTACCTACGAGTATAGACTAATTGTCACGAACAAAATTAATTTACGAGCTAATTAAAGTAATCTTCTAAAAAATGTCGGTATTTCACTAATTTTACGTTTAAATGGACAATTACGTCCATGACACAGTTAGGATGTTTGTACTTACAGAGACAAATCCAAGTTATTATTTATTTCTCAAACACCTTAATGGGGACAGGCAATTTTAATAATTCGTAAATTTATTACTTGAAATCTTTAAGATCATTAAAATAATTATCAATTTGAGCTAATTACATCATGACGTTGCTGTTCAATTTTTCCATTTAAAATATTAGTGAAAATTCGGTCAATGATTTAGGATATCAAATATTTATCTGTTTTTTGTAGATACAAACCAGTGAATATCGGAAAATAAAAAAATTGGGTACCCTCTAGGGCCCTTGGCAACCCTCGACCACATTCAGTTTTACTTACGCTCAATTTATTTTCTTCGTCACTGTCTTTATCAATATATGTTGAACCCGTGTTTATGGTTAATGTTATTATAGCCTATGTCATCTACACTAATACATATTATAAAGAGGAAAACTTTGTTTGTTTGGTTGTAATGAATAGGCTCAAAAACTACTGAACCGTTTTCAAAAATTCTTTCACCATTCGAAAGCTACATTATCTACGAGTAACATAGGCAACATTTTATTTTGAAAAAAAAATAGGGTTCCGTAAAATAGTTGGGTTTTTCGGACACAGGGTGTAAAAAATCAACCAGAAAAGTTACTTATTTTGCCTACGCTGCCTAAACTATAAAAGATAGAACCATAAAATGTTGTAATTAATTGAAGATCTTATAAATATCTACAAAAATGTCCGCGACACACTATACCTATCTATGTCGAACCATTTTTTTATTTAAAAATCTTGAATTTTTTAGGACTACATTTAAACGCATTTAATCCTTATCAAAATAAATTATTTCATCACTAAGTACAGTTTATGTAGATATTATTTGGTCTTTGAATGATTAAAATTGGACGTTTGGTTTTGAAGTTATGGCGAAATTAAAATATCTATACTTATAATAAATCTGTAGAGAGGTCAATTCTGTATATGAAATATATTTTCAAAATAACTATCAGGGGGTGATTAGTGATCGATACTGATGCCAAAAATGCAATCAGTAAAAATTTTGTCTGTCTGTCTGTCTGTTTGTCTGTCTGTCTGTCTGTATGTTCCTTATAGAAACAAAAACTACTCGACGGATTTTAACAAAACTTTGTACAATTATTCTTCAACTCCTGGGCAGGTTATAGTATACTTTTCATCACGCTACAATCAATAGGAGCAGAGTAGTGAAGGGAAATGTTGGGAAAACGGGAGAAGTTACTCAATTTTTTAAGCTTCCGTCGCGTGTGCAGCCTTAATGGTTAAAGTTACATAGAAATCATGTATGACGGAAATAGTCTTTATAATATTAACCATAAACGCGGGTAACACCGCTGGCACAGCTAGTCCTTACTAATATTATAAATAGGAAAGATTTGATTGTTTGTTTGTATTGAATAGACTCCGGAACTAATGAACCGATTTAAAAAATTCTTTCACCAATGAAAAGCTACTTTATCACCGAGTAACATAGGCTATATTTTGCCTCCGTATTTTTATGGAAACGGGAACTACGCGGGTGAATGTTCGAAGTGCAATGTTGCTACAAAATGTATTTTGTTAATGTACCAGTGAGCATTATCATTTGTTTTTGTATCTAATTAACTTCACTTAACACTTAACCGAACGCCTTATGGCACGATCCTTACACACCTCACTGGCTTCTTCAACATTCATGATCGATTTCATACAAGCTCTACGGTTTTTATGACTCCTAACATTACCTTCTGTTAACACACGACCAATTTTATCATGTTAGGTAGTCTAGGATTGTTTTTGTAATTTTATTTTATTTAATTATTAAATCCGCAGCTCTTAAAATCAATTTACAAATGAGATACAACTAAATATACAGCAAATAACGGATTTCACATATTTAGAAAAACTGCTCAGACATGTCGAATGATGACGCTTCGCTGAGATATTATGTCGTATCCAGGGATACGAGTTTTAATTGAGGAAGCTTATGTAATCAACAACTTCTTGCACATCGACACCCTTCGTTAGCACAAGGTGGGCAAAATGAATTACAGGGAATAATTTTCGAGCGGTAATTGACGAAATTTCAAAGCAGATGGCGTTGGCGTTTCAGTGAATAGACAGCTGTTAATGTTCCATTTAGGTTATGCGCACGCGATGTTTTTGCATTTTGATTTTAAATTACAAAGTATCTTTCTGCGATGTTATGAAGTGATTTGTTTTTATATCTTTCTAGTGCTATTTCCCGTCGCTAGACAGGGGCCACTTGAACCATGTTCTTGATCTGTCCTGAACGAGTATACTCAAACTAACTAAACTTCAAGCTACTTCCTTAGCGGGGTACTCAAACTACTGCGGAAGATAGATAAATAGGATCACGTTTACAAACCTATAGTTATTTGAATGAGCAGGTTTTCTTGTGATGTTTTTCCTCTCTGTCCAGCTTTTATTATAAATACGTACTTTTTTCGCTTTAAAAAATCCAGAGTTTCCTAAAATTGGTAATAGACTACCCTCTGACCGATATATTTAATCAAGGTAATATCAGCCATATATTAAGTTTTTTTTTATATTACCCATTAAGAGGTGAGGGTCACCACGAATATCTAGAAAATCTTACTTTTTAGTCAAGCTAATAATGTCAACTCTTACATAATATTTAGAAAATCTGGAGTTTCTTACTCCAAGTATGATTTCTACTCAATCTTCACACATTTAAGTCTCATCAAGTTCTCAAGTTACATGGAAACTCTTTCTAGAAATTTCCGCTGCATTGGAAACTCATTACGTCTCCGTCAGACCTAAAGGTTAATTGTGCGAAGATATTTCTTGAAGCCCTTACACCATGGCCACTCGATCCATTTTCCTTTGTGTAACGTAATTACATTTGTCGGTTGCTTTGTTGCTATTTCAGTAAATTGAAAATCGCTTCATTGAAAACGCTCTAACGTAGAATTAAGTACTTTCATCATTAATCCATGAACATGTACCTTTTTAATAGTTCAGTATAAATATAGGTTTTCGTATTCATACCTACTTATTTATAGATTACGACAATTTTTTAATTATAGGTCTTGACATAATTATTTTAACTAACCATGAATTCCACACATATGCTTACCTGCAGTGGCGGATTTACCCTAAGGACCAGTAGGCCCGGGCCTAGGGCGGCCAGATATTAGGAGCGGCCAGTCGTGATAAAAATTAAGTAATGACGCCTTAGTTCTGAGAATGATGGCCTGGGGCCTAGGGCGGCCAACACTGTAAATCCGCTACTGCTTACCTGATAAAACATACCTAATTATATTAATGATAGCAGCGCCCCGTGGTTTCACTCGCGTAGCTCCCGTTCCCGAGAGAATGCGGAGATAAAATATAGCTTATGTTACTCGCTGATAAAGTATTTTTCTTTTGATATTTTTTTTTTTAAATCGGTCCAGTAGTTTTGGAGCCTATTTAATACAAACAAACAAAAGAAAAATCAAATCTTTTCTTTTTATAATAGTAGTATGTTAATTTATACCGGCTATTGGACTCTTAAGTTGATTGCATTATTGTTTTTAAAGGCCGTAAAGAAGATATGAAATAAGTATATAACACAAAAATATGCGCCATATGATCATATGATTCGACCGACTCTCGATCATATATTCGGAAGAAACCCGAGAGTTCCTCTTGTTATAGTTTTTTTATCACGATACATGAGTCAGTAGTACACATTTAATCAGCGCACATCACTATTGCGCAGGATTCGGGTCAGCCCTAGCTCCACCCTAAGAGCATTTTCCGACAAATTTGATAGTCTTTAGTTGAACCATTGCAATATTCTTCATGTGGTGGCAGACTGACCTGTCGTTTAAAGAATAATTATTTGTATGAACTTGTAGATAGTTTTTTAACGTTAGTACATTAATTTCAGTCTTATCTGTAACTAACAAACTGATCCTAGTTGGTCGAAATAAATTAATTTGTAATTTAATTAATAAGCAAATTAGATCTACTTATACACACTCACCACAGACAACGCGCTGACCATAGAGTGATACGTTGCGGGAAACGTTCACATAATGAACACAGTCGTACAATAAAAACATTTATAGTTTAGTCATGAATATTCACAAGGGTATTTCTATAAAGTCATTTACGTATATAAATGTCTATCTAAACCTTGTCTGTCGCACAACCATATACATGCTTGAATTATGGATACTGCAACGTAACGGCATGCCCCATAAATTTCCAGCAATGATAAGCATATTCTGAGTTTGAAGCTAGAGAATTAGTGTGCAAGTGTTAACAAAACATTTAAACTGCAACCTAGGTATTTATATTTACCTATTAGCATATAGTGGATACCCAATCCCTAAAGGGTGGTCTGCCTTTTTTCATTTTTTCACCCGAAGAAACACGTTACGCATATCGCCTCACCTCAGGGGGACGAGATAGTTATGTGGGACCCTCAGGGACATCAGGAGACCCCCTATCCAGCCAAGGTGGTAGCGACCGGGGTATACCCGCTAAAACTCCGGGATGCATCCTCCACGCCGACTGAGGCTTCGCGGGTGCACCTAAGGAATCTCCGCTCAGCGTCAGCCCGCTATCGGGCGCCCGCGCCAAGGGTGGAGACGACCGGATGCATACATTTATCTTCCCAGTCCGGTAGGTCCGTTAAGCGCTAGTCAGAGCCAAGGGGGGTCTACTTAACCAAAGGTTCACCTAGCTTCTTGAACGAGTTTTAACCAAAAATAATATGAAGTTACGTTTTTTGGAACTAATTTTGAAATCGGACACAAGTGTCCATGTTTTCTAAGAAAGAGACCTTTTGCGACCAGTAGACATTTTGAGAAGTGGACATTCTGTGTCGGAGCCGTTCGTCTGAGACTTAAGAAGAATGTGCTCTTTGTCTAGCATGTCGTAAAAGACGATTAATGGGATATCTGGTTTTGGGTGTATGATTGTGTAAGCGACGAGCTAGCCATTTGTTAGGTACTACTTTTTCCACCTAACCCAGCCCATTTTATATGGCTGAATGTGGTTAAGGGAGCTAGCTGCCGCTTAAGCTCTGCCTACTGGGCGTGATGATATGTATGAATGTATGTGGACACAAGTGGCTAGCTGGTGGTCTACTTAATCCCAAACGCAATACCTGATACACAATTTGTTATCTTTTACATTCAGGTAAGGAATAAATAAAATAAATATCAGACTACATCACATACATTTATCTGACTCCGAGGTAAGTAGCTTAATCACTTGTGTTACGGATATCAGAATCAACAGTGGTTTTACAAATATAGACATAGATATCTTGAATACTTACACCTAGACACAGAACAAACAAAAGTATCCATCACACGAATGTTTGTCCTGGGTGGGGATCGAACCCACAACTATTGGCGCATGGGGCCACTACAGAATGCGCCATCGAGCCAGTCAAAGTCAAAGGAACAGAGTTGTTATATTTTTTTAAATCCCAGAGTAGCAATGTATCGGAACATTGACACCATACCAACGACATTTAATAGAATATTTTTATCATGATCTGTTAAAATCCTTAAAGCATTCAGAAATTTAAAATGGCGGACGAAATGGTGCGTTCTGTTGCGTCGCAAAAATGCGGCGTTGCGTCGATATCCGAATTACTGGAATGCGTCACAAAGCTTTTAACGTATTCGTGCTCAATTTGTTACCAACTAGCTACATCTCCCGGTTTCGCACGGGTATAAATTAAGTACCTACTCTACCATTAAGAAGAATTCTAATTTTCTTTATTGTAGAGTAGACTAGATTAGTAGGTAGAATGGGAAGATTTAGTTTCTTAAATATTCAATGCAAAGTTTAACTATGTATTAGAACAATTAAAAAAAAAATATTAACAGATAGATAGCTATTTTTCGAAGCTAATTTACACATAAGATTTACAGTAAAAAATTTCACACTAATGCAAAGTTGTTTTTAGTGACACACGGCGTATTTTATTCAAAGTTTAAGTTATTTTTTCATATTAATGCACCAGCTTTCAGATGAAACCATGGTGTAAGTATGTGTATTTTTGAAGATCTTCTGCATCACTCACTCGTTCACATTTCATATCGAGGTTAACCCAAACTTTAATTTTTTTGTTTAATTAAACTATACTAGTAAACTATACTAGTAAACTATACTAGACATAATCTTCATAGTTAGTACTTTATAGCAATAATGGTAGCAAACAAGCACCCAGTCTGCTTAATGTTCAGTGGCCACGCTAGCTTAGACATTAGCAAGTCCAATGCTTGTAAGTCAAAAATTCCTAAATAAATAAATAAATATTTAACGACATCACATACATTGATCTGACTCCGAAGTAAGTAGCTTAAGCACTTGTGTTACGGATATCAGAAACAACAGTGGTATTACAAATATATACTTAAATATTGGATATAAATACCCAGAAACAGAAGAAACACAAGTATTCATCACACGAATGTTTTTCCTGGGTGAGGATCGAACCTACAACTCTTGGCGCATAGGGTAGGGTCACTACCAAATGCGCCATTGTTGGGTTAGATAGAAAGTTGTGTTAAAGTAGTGACAAGTGGCTAACTTGTCGCCTATATAATATACTCACCGCATATGTCCAACTCGTACAGACTATGCTCCCATGTAGCCCGCAATCAATGTTATGTTCAAGAACCCGGGAACCCCATTAGACGGAACTTAGCTATGTGGGTAGAATCTATTACACTGGTTCTAGGTCTTTATGGCTCTTCTGGATATTGGAACGGGCAAGTGTTACATTTTTCATGGACTTATAGGCGCTCTGGGCGGGCCGATAAATTTACACTTCCAGAAACAGCGTTCTATTCAAGTCTAAGTTCAACAATGCAACAGTTTAACTAGCCCGTTGGTCGAGTGGTCAGAAACCCTGGCCACAAAACCAATGGTCGCGGGTTCGAAACCCGCTAAGGGCAAATGTTTCGTGTGATGGACATAGAAATTTGTATTCGAGTTAAGGATGTTTATAAACGTATTTAAGTATGTCTATCAACAACAAGCTTTAAGCTTAGTTTGGAACTAGGGAATTGGTGTGCTAGTCTAGAGAATTTACTATTATTTATTAAAGTTTAAACCCCAACAGGTTCCTTGGCTTACAGTCACATCTGGCCCTGGTAGGTGGCGTTGCAGTCGGATACAAATTGGGCGAAGTCAAGGTGGACTGCTAGTATCGTAACTAATATAAGTGTCTAAGAAACTTTGTCTGTCTATTTTGTTTTCATGCTTAAACTATTTGACTTGTTAAAGTTTGGAATCCCTGAAAAGGAATGTAGAAATTTGATAAATAACAATGACACACAAAAGAAGCTTAGAAACTGAATTTCACGTGGGTGGAACAAGGAGAAAATTATGTTAACACAATGTCCGTCAGCTGTGTCCTTCTGAACAAAGTCTATGCTGACGCTCCGGCACCGCGATGGGATTGGCCCCAGACCGCTCTTTACTGACGTGTACTCCGAATGTTTTTGCGCAACTACCCGGAGACTCGGCCGACGTAATGTTCCACAATCCGTGCGGTGAACTAATGAACTTATACAGCTGTTGCTAATCTACTTTGCGGGGTCAGGGCTGCTAGCAAACTGAGGATAGATAAAAAAAATAGTACTAGGTTTCGATTAGGTATTAAATTTACATTTGGTCCAAGTAGGTGGCGTTGCAGTCGCGTTCCAGGATACAAATCAGGCGAAGTAAAGGTAGACTGCTAGTATATTAACTATTAGTATAAATGCAAAAGTATCTTTGTCTAACTGTTACGTTTTGACGTCAAAACTACTTAACCAATTGGGATGAAATTTGGCCCGCTAAAAGTTGCAACCTTGAAAAAGAACAAAAATACTTTTTAGCCCAGAAAAAATCACAGATCCCACAGTTTCTGTAATAGACCGGATGGATCCACGGAAACATCTAGGATCAATATAATGAGCATTACTGGAACGTCAGCAGACTTCTAAGGTCTATGCTGACGCTCGGGCACCGCGATTGGCCCCAGACCTCTATTTACTGACGAGTACTCCGAATGTTTTTGCGCGACTACACGGAGACTCGGCTGACGTAATATTCCACAATCTAAACTAATGAACTTATACAGCTGTTGCTAATCTACTTTGCGGGGTTAGGGCTGTCGAGACGTGAGTGAGTGAGTGAGTGAGTGAGACAAGACACAAGCGAATAAATATAGAAAAGGCAGAAACATGAAGACGTCATTATTGGTTTGTCTTGTAGTTAGTTTTTTAATGACATTTAAAAATAAAACTAGTAAAAATTGTTTTATTTTTACAATTTGTGCTATTCATGGAAAGAATCTTTAAAAAAAATGTTTTTATTTTTTTTTTACCTAGTATCCATAGCACAAGCTTAAGCTTAGCTTGGAACTAGGGAATTAGCGTCAGTCCGGAAAATTAGATTCAAAATAAAATACTTACTCAATTGAGGATTCACGTCATAATTTGCTATTGTCATACAAATTCCATAAAACCATTGCGTCTTGACAGTGAATAAAAAGCGCGTCAACTTTTAAATATTCAAATAACCCTATTCAATAAAATCCATTCACATATTTATTTAATATAAACCTAGCATCAATATATATAGATAGAACAGTGTCGATAGCGAATGAAACTCGGTCACGTCCTATAATCCGCGGTGAACTACCGACTTTATTATACTGATCTGCTCTCCAAACCGTGTATTTAAATAATACCTTTTCCATTTGTGCCCATGTACAAACTAGTACCTGCCCGCGACTTCGTCCGTCTCGATATGAGACCTAAAAGTAGACTTTTAAATCTTACAAATGTAAAAGAAACTCTGTCTCTTTAATACATTATCACGTATAAATCTTTTGACTGTGATTTTAGACTACATCACATACATTGATCTGGCTCCGTGGTAAGTAATAAGCACTTGTGTTACATTTATCAGAAACAACAATGGTATTACAAATATATACTTCAATATTGGATATTAACACCCAGACACAGAACAAACACAAGTATTCACCACACGAGTATTTGTCCTGGGTAGGGATCGAACCCACAACTCTTGGCGCATGGGGCAGGATTACTACCGAATGTGCTATCGAGCCAGTCAAATGATTGAATTTGATAACCGTAAGAAAGGACATAGGATTCCTTTTATCCCGTAAAAATTGATGTATCCTTAACACGTTCGCGTGAGCAACCACATGTCCAAAATGTTGCATAACGGCGCAACCTTTTTTTCATACAAAATAAAGCAACGTGTGAAGACGTCGCGCCGTAAGACATACACCATGTAACCAAGCTACACGGCGCCAGAAACTACAAAAATGGGATGTAATGTGGCGCAAAGGAGCAACGGTATATGAATTTACTCTTAAATTAGACGTTGGGCGACGTTCCGCCGAAATACATATCATAATCTTTAAAACGTCATAAGACGTTGCGCCGTTTCCTAAGCATATACGACGTCACGACATCACGACGTCGTGCGACGTAGCTCACGCGAACGAGGACTTACAATAGCGTCTCGGTACAGAGATTTCACGCAGGCTAATAAATTCTAATTTTTGTTTTAATTAGCTATGTAATACAATAAAAAATCAAATCACAACTATAGTTTTTGATATTAAAGCGTGAAAAAAAAACTCTTCATCTTAATTAGTTATTAATAAGAATTGTTTACGTCTATGCAACTGTTTTACGTATAAATAACTATGCAAATGAATCCATGAGAAAACTACTGAACGGAGAACCGGTTATTTAAACTGTATCATGAATGAAAACATTATGCAAACGACGCTTCGTTCTGCAGAAACCATAGAGGTATTATGTATACATAACATTTTTTTTTGTCCCAGATCAACATGGGCCAAGTCCCAGACCAACATGGTATTATGTATTAGAGTTATTATTATATTAGTTAGCAATAAGGTCCATGTCGGTCTGGGACTAAATAATTCCATGTTGGTCTGGGACTAAATAATGTACTAACTGTTCTCAAAGGCTACTTAGTGTATTGGGTTGATAATCATGAAGCCATTTCCTAAAAAAAATGCAGAATCTTCCATGGACACACGGACTAGTAAAAAAAAGAAGGACTCCGCGCCACTAACTAGGTGTTGGAGCTCCTCAGGTGCTGAAGCACCTTCAACTTGATACGCAACTTACGTCACACATTGACATGATAAGCGCTTCAAATGGCAGATATCCGATATCTGGTATCCATAAGTATTGTAAACTAGGCGGCAGATACGCCGCTGCCGCGTAGCGGCGGTGGGGCGAGCGGCCTGCGCGCGCAGGTCACGTGACGGCGGGAAGAACTGACAGGCGACGACTGTCATTGCGGCGTGCGGATTGTTTTGTAAAATATTGTCTGTTTAAAGTAGAATACAGTATTTGTTCTGTATTTTATCGTTTTATTCAATACTCTAACAGTTCAGAAGTGGGATAAACTTACGTCCTAATAGTGAATAATCAAGCTTAAGCGATCTCAGTCTCGAACTCGATTGCAGGAAAGATGCAGGCGCTTTAAATCATGAGAACGCTCGTCAAAACGTAATTGAAGTATTGAATGGATTCAATACTTTATAGTGACAACATCCTGATAGTTCGAAGTCATTGGCGCAGTATATCACACCGAAGGAACCGAGCATGTGTACGGATTATGTTATATCCTTTCATCAGTTTCAAATAACCGGCCTGTACGACTCATTTGAAGCACACAGAGTTGTCATCGAGTGAAAAATAAGACATGGAGTTTGGTGCCTTAGGTCAGGCGAACATGTTACATGCGGGACTGGTCGATATCCCAATGTTTACTGGAAATGTGAAAAACTACAAGACAACGGTGTAAAGTTGGTTGAATCAACTAAAGGCATTGTCTGCAATTTTTGGATGGTGGTGGACTTGTTATGTTATTATCTGTAAATTAGTTTTGGATTTAAGTTACGTTAGATCAATATCTATGAAGTGAATTTTAATATTAATGAATAGATGAAAGGAATAATGATATCAAATAATCGTTTTTAGTGGATGTTGATTACATAGTAGGTACAGGTCTGCATTATTTCATTATTAGTATAATTTGATTTGTAATAAATATCTGAATGATATTGATAAATTGATAAAAATGTCATAATGATGTCAATACACAAACAATTAACAAATCAAGTAGATGTAATGTAATAATAACAATAATAGCAGCTTATTTCAAGTAATTGTTTGTAAGCAATGGGTACTAATCTCTGTGGATGCTAAGCGGAGCTCAGCGCTGATAATCAGATTGGTCCAGTTCAAGGGTAATTATTTGGGTTTGAGATGTGAAGCAGTAAGGTCAGGTGTGTTTGTTGGTATATGATAGTAGTATATAAAAAAAAGGCATTATAAATAAACAAATATGAAAGAACTAGAACTATGTAAGAAAAATAACTATGTGAGATAATAATTATATGTAATAAACATGTATTAGGACACATGAGATTGGACTTGTGCCGAGGTAAAGTTTTAAAGAGGTATCCCGGTTTTCTGGATTTAATAATTTTGCGAATCACCATAGCTAAATATACTAGACATAGGTTTGACATGTTTAAGATTTGCTTAGTGTTTAAATGTGGCGATATATGATGACAGAATTGCATACATGCATTTTTTACCTGTTGCACTAACCTCTTTATTTGCTCCAGTAGTCTTGGTCTATACACAATATTGCAATAATTAAAATGAGACAATAAGAGACTTTAAGGATTTTCCTAACATCTTCAGTTAAGTGCAATTGCAGCTCATATAGTGTCTTAAGTCAGAAGAGAGCATTTCTAATTTTAGTGTTAATATATTTCATGTAATGCATTTTTCCATCAATTTATTAAGCCGGGGATCTTTGCTCGTGCTACATGGGCAATAGGCTCACCGTCGATATGAATGTATAGATTTTGCCCAATGATCTTCTGACACGGCCACTCTGTACCCAAGGCGATGAAATGTGATTAAGCTGGATTAAGATTCTTATTTAACCTGTCAATGGATTATCTCACAAAGAGTGTCAGTCCGACTCTCTTACGTCATCATTCCGAACGCAGTTTGTAAGCGATACACCGCAGATTCGCCGCAGTAGCTATGCTCTATGTTCTATGTTAGCGGTGACGGTTTCCGCACTTAGTCCTTATAGTGGAGCATTGTACCTGAGCAATGGCGGCCGGTTATTCCAGCCAGCCCACCTCCCTCCAGAAGCAGATTAATCTTCCCAGTCTTCTCAGGGCGTCCGCGAGTGATCCTGGTGTACCCAGAGTCTCCTTGCGGATCTGGGCGACGCCGGTGCATTCGAGGAACACATGCGTCACCGTTTTCTCTGCCTCCATGAACGCTCTGCACAGAGGACTGTCAGTGATGCCTAGTGAGTGGGAGTGGTTATTCAGTGAGCAGTGTCGGGTGATGGGTCCCCGCCACCAGTCTTGGGCTGTTCCTGTTCATGCACAGAAGGCGCTTGGTCAGTTTAGTGTTCAAGGATGGTATAGTCGCTTGGTACCTACAGCCTGGTGTCGAGGTCCCCCATTTTGTCGGTTGTATTTGTGTGTGTTCTTTTAACTAGCTCTCCAACTGGTTGAAAGGTATGGGTACGATTGGTACTGGTCCAACTGCTTTGGAGTTGGAGCCTTTTCTGGCTGGTTCATCAGCTGCATCGTTACAAGCTGATCCAATGTGTCTCTTGATTCATTGCATTGTCACTGTATTACGGTTTGTTACCGTAACGCGTTCTAGGGCGTTATGGCATTCTAGTATCAGTCTTTACGTGATATGGTTTTTCTTTAGAGATTGGAGCACCGAGGCACTGTCGGAGAGTATACGGATGTGGGTATCCGTGACTTTCCTATATGGCGTGTGCTGACTGGATAATGCCAACACATTCTGCTTGATAGACAGTATTGAGCATTCCTAGGGGCCTGGATGTATTGATGTTTAGGTCATCTAAGAAAACTCCGTAACCAGTTCCCTGGTCGGTTTTCGATCCGTCAGTGTAGATCCTCGTGTGGGCTTGAGCAATCATACTGCTCTGCTGTGAGTTCTATTTTGTATTGTTTTTGGAAACAGTGTGTTTTCAGGGTTCTGTCGCTGGATGATGCTAACATGGGCTGTAGATTAATTGCATCCACTTTTATTGATGTGTGTTGATTCTGGAATCCCTATTTAGGGTTACAGATATTTCAAGCCTGAAGCACGCTAAGGTTGCTTCTTCTCTTACAACAAGATGCAGGATGCAACCCAACATCGCCTGTAGAGCGGCGGTAGATGTGGTTTTCATACTGCCAGTGATTGCTACACAGGCGAATCTCTGAAGTTTTTCTAGGTCTTTTGTGTTGTACTCGGATTGGCCCTGGGAATCCAAACTAAGAATGCGTATGTGATGATTAGATGGATGACTGTGGTGTATAGCCAGTAAGTAATTTTAGGGCTTAAGCCCCAATTCCTGCCAAGCAGACTTTTGCATTGCCGTAATGCTATGGTGGCTTTCGTTGTGATGTGCTCTGTGTGTTTTGCCCAGTTCAGTTATTTGTCCAAGTAAATGCCCAGGTGCCGCAGTAACGCCGCAGTAGTGCGCTGCAGTAGCGCCGCAGTAGCGCCGCAGCAGTGCGCTGCAGTAGCGCCGCAGTAGCGCGTCGCAGTTGCGCGCCGCAGTTGCGCGCCGTATTTGCGCGCCGCAGTTGCGCGCCGCAGTTGCGCGCCGCAGTTGCGCGCCGCAGTAGCGCGCCGAAGTAGCGCCCCGCAGTAGCGCGCCGCAGTATCGCGCCGCAGTATCGCGCCGCAGTAGTGCGCCGCAGTATCGCGCCGCAGTAGTGCGCCACAGTAGCGCGCCGCAGCAACGCGCCGCAGTAACGCACCGCACAGTAGGCGGCTCTCACACTGTACCCCACGTTACAACTCGTAGAACCAAGACCGAGTACATGAAATGCAGCTTTATTAACCAATCAGCGTCCGGCACAGACATAACGATGGACGGCCAGCCACTACCCAGAGTAGACCGATTATTACTAGTATCGACGCTAACCGCGGAGGTAAATGCGGATGTAGGCGTGGCCTAGAGTTAACGCGGAAATGGCTTAAATGAAGAACTCTCGGGAGTACTGTGTAATTCTAAAATACTGATAAAACTTTAGGGAAAAGTCTAGAAAACTGCAGTGAGGCCTGCTGTGATGTATGAACCCGAGTGCTGGGCCATACAGAAACAACATGAACAGAAAACACACAAACAAAATGAAAATGCTCCGATGGGCTGCTGGGGTAACAAGATACGACAGAGTAGGTAAAGAGTATATCACAGTATTATTAAACTCACTCCCATTTTAGAAAATATGGCTGAAAGCCATATGCGTTGGTATGGACATATGATAAGAAGCGATAAAGAACATATTGTAAGGAAAGCCCTCGTGCTCAAAAAGCAGCGCAGGTGGAGGAACGGACAACCCAAGACCGACTGTCTTGGCGCCTTAAAACAAGGAGGAAATGAAAAAGGAAAAGGCATAGCAGAACAAGAAGACCAGTTCGGTCAGGATCAGTTCGATCAATACCACTTCGGTCAGGATCAGTTAGATCTTTATCAGTTAGATATACCAGTTTGGTCAGGATCAGTTAGATCAATACCAGTTCGGTCAGGATCAGTTAGATCAAAACTAGTTCGATCAGGATCAGTTAGATCGAGACCAGTTCGGTCAGTTATACCCATACAGGTTCTATCGGGGCCAGTTTGGTCCAGGCCAGTTCAGCCAAGGTCATTTTAGTCAGGACCAGTTAGATCGATGCCAGTTTGGCCAGGATCAGTTAGATCGATACTAGTTCGGTCAGGATCAGTTAGATCAAAACTAGTTCGATAAGTTAAAGCGGTACCAGTTCTATCAGTATCAGGTACCGGTACAGTTGGAATCAGTTAGATCGGTATCAAATCCATCAGGATAATTTAAATCGTTATAAGTTTAATCAAAAATCATCAAGATACGTACCAGTTCTATCAGAATAAGCTAGATCGGTTCCAGTTCAGTTGGGATCAGTTTTAACGATACCAGTAAATTTGAGATCGGTTAGATCGGTACCAGCTCAGTTGGGAACAGTTAATCGATGCTAGTTCAATCGATATTAGTTCAGTCGAGATCAGTTAGATCAGTACAAGTTCAGTTGAGATCAGTTATATCGGTACCAGCTTGGTCAGTACAAGCTAAGTTAGTATCAGTTATATCAGTACCAGTTCAGTCAGGATCAGTTTGATCGGCACCAGCTTAGTTAGGAACAGTTAAATCGGTGCCAGTTCAGTCAATACCAGCTCAGAATAATTTGGTCCAGACCAGTTCGGTCGGGATCCGTTTGATGAAGACAAGTTCTGTAAGGATAGGTTAGACGAGACCAGTTCGGTCGGGACCAGTTTGGTCGGGGCCAGTTCGGCCGGGACCAGTTCGGTCGGGACCAGTTCGGTCGGGGCCAGTTCGGCCGGGGCCAGTTCGGCCGGGGCCAGTTCGGCCGGGACCAGTTCGGTCGGGACCAGATCGGTCGGGACCAGTTCGGTCGGGGCCAGTTCGGCCGGGACCAGTTCGGTCGGGACCAGTTCGGTCGGGACCAGTTCGGTCGAGACCAGTTCGGTCGGGACCAGTTCGGTCGGGGCCAGTTCGGCCGGGGCCAGTTCGGCCGGGGCCAGTTCGGCCGGGACCAGTTCGGTCGGGACCAGTTCGGTCGGGACCAGTTCGGTCGAGACCAGATCGGTCGGGACCAGTTCGGTCGGGGCCAGTTCGGCCGGGACCAGTTCGGTCGGGACCAGCTCGGTCGTGACCAGTTCGGTCGAGACCAGATCGGTCGGGACCAGTTCGGCCGGGACCAGTTCGGTCGGGACCAGCTCGGTCGCGACCAGTTCGGTCGGGGCCAGCTCGGTCAGGACCTTGGTTCGGTAAATTGGAATTAATACAAGTTGTTTCCAGGTAATACGGGGTCGTATTGTTAGCGCAGGATGGTCGACTGTAAACTAGGCGGCAGATACGCCGCTGCCGCGTAGCGGCGGTGGGGCGAGCGGCCTGCGCGCGCAGGTCACGTGACGGCGGGAAGAACTGACAGGCGACGACTGTCATTGCGGCGTGCGGATTGTTTTGTAAAATATTGTCTGTTTAAAGTAGAATACAGTATTTGTTCTGTATTTTATCGTTTTATTCAATACTCTAACAGTATCTATGCAGAGTCCTTCTTTTTTTAATAGTCTGTGCACAATACTCATTTATAAACTTGGTAAAATGTGGCTTACCAAGCTTATTGCTCCATGAGCTTCATCTTCCTATGTATATGTACCTATGTAGAAATCTATTTATATAAATAAAAAAACCCCTATTTCTTCTGGTCACGCTTAAATTTGAGGCTTTACCGATTTCGCTAATTCTTATTAGTTGTGTTTGTTATTATCAGGTGAAGGTTCATAAAAAGGAAAAAAAAAAAAATGCACGGAATATTAAAAGAAATGGGTGTTGACGGGGCGTAACGAAGTGCGCCGGGGCAGCTAGTAAGCAATAAAATGTGAATACATTATAAGCGATGCTATAGTTGCGTAGTGGTAGTAGCCTAATGTATATGCTTTAATGAGACAAGTGTTAGTTCAAACCACGGACTAGTAATAAAAGAAGGACTCCGCGCAACTAACCAGCCATTAAAGCTCTTCAGGTGCTCCAACGTGTCACGCAACTTACGTCACACATTGACATATTAAGATTAACAGATATCGGACATCTGTCATTTGTAGCACACAAATGACAGATGTCCGATATCTGTTAATCTTAATTATCTCACTTACACATGGATAAACGTGGCTTCACGCTATAGTATGACAGCGTGGAGTCCAAACCAAAAGATTTTACCTTAGGAAAGAACATTGTTACTTTTATCTTGAATAAATATATACCCCGGAGGACGTACGATGGAGTCGCCGTAACCGGTGAAATTCCACACTTATGAGGTCGCGAGCTTCTTCTATCTATGTGGATAAGAATAGTTTTATTTCACAAATTATTATTTATTTTTGGCTGAATGTGGTTAAAGAGGCCTGCTGTTCTTTTGACTCTGGCGACCACTTCGGGGGTTGCGGGTGTAAGATATTTTCACTATATTACATCTAACCCAGCCCATTATCCCATGTTGGTCTGGGAATTAAAAATAATGTGCCAACTGTGGTTCTTGTTTAGCATATCGTAAAAGACGACTAATGGTGTATCGGGTTTAGGGTATGTGATTGTGTGGGCGACAGGCTGGCCACTTGTCACCACTTTTTCACATTCAGCCCAGTTTTGTTTCTGTGGTGGTTAAAAGGGCCTGCTGCCTCTTTGACTCTGCTTACACTTTCAGGGATTATGGGCGTGATGTTATGTATGTATGTATGTAAGATTTCCCAATCTTATTTTTCACAGTTCAGTAATTTCGGAAATGCACAAAATGCCATTTCGTTCACCAACCGAGCTTTAACATACTTTCCAACTTATCATATGTCTTGGATGAGAGCCAGCCCTGCATGGTCATACATTTATCAGTCGTTTACCTGGTGCCCGACTGAACGCGAATGCTAGTAATGTATCACAAGATTACAAGGGTGGTGGAAGGGATAATTGCTGCGGAATAGTTCTTATTTATGTTTCATGTTACATTCGGAATTCAGCGGAACTGTTGCTCTTGCAATTGCCTAAGATCGAAGAGACAAGAGAGAAGAGAGAAATCTAACTAAGCTAACTGACTAAGCTTATTAACTTAGTTAACATTTTGAGATGTTATATAACTGCTTCTACCAAATGAAATACTAGCAGCGCCCTGCGGTTTCACCCGCTTATTTCCCGTTCTCATAAGAATACGGGGATAAAATACAGCCTATGTTACTCGCTGATAAAGTAGCCTATAAAATGCAAACATACAAAGCTGTAATATTAGCATGATAGTCATACTTATGAAATTATGGAAGAAGCGTAGAATTTGATAAATTTTTTTTTTAATATTTTATTTAATTATGGGGTAATATATTGTTCATTCGCTGTAAACTTTTGACGTTTTCGTATACCTGCCTTTATATCATAATCTGTTTTGCGATCAAGTCACGAACAATTGAACACGTAATATGGACAGACATAGGAACTTTTCCATTCATTTAATAAGTAGATAACATCTATTTTAGGTTTATACACGTGTCTGGAATTTATTATTATTCTTTTTTAATTTAATATTATACTACAGTAAATATTAATTTGAGTAATTAAGGCAGTGGTCAAAGCTAATTCGTGTGCCAAGCTTTTAAATAGCTTTTTCAGTTCTTCGCAAAATAATAATAGGATGATTACCAGATTCACATTTGTATTGTTGTCATAATGTATTCGTGAAACATTGTGTCAATGAGATCAAAAGATTTTAAATTTATGTATTTTTTTTTAAATAAATTTAATATCTTTATAAAAAAAAAGTAAGCTGTTTTGTAGGTAAGTATGTAATTTTATTGTTTGTTTTTATGCAATATATTAAATACAGAAATTAGCATCATATATTCGTATTTATTGCCTGGCAAAGGCGAGAAAACATATTTTATTGTTCATTTTGTCTATGGTTTAAGACGGCTTAAATATGCTATTATTTAATTATTTATTTTACAATAAATAATATCCTCAATATTACTTGTTTCCTAATATTTTCATATTACTTTATTCTTTTTAATTATGTAAATCTTGTGATAATTTTAAATTTATTTACAATGTAAGATACATTGTAACATCAATGAAACATTCAATATTAAATTATGTTTTAATATTCACTCTAACATGAAGAACGCTGTATAAATCTGTAAAAAAAATTAAAACCAATTAATGTACAGGTTATATTCACAAGATGAGATCTCTCATAATTTGCATGTACTAGCAACATCTCATTACAGCTATAGAAACCTACTTATTATGGCTGAAAAAGCACAGACTGAATTTACGAACGCAAACCTCAAATAACCATATTTCTAGTTGCTAATTTTATATTTCATGAGACACATATATAAGTATCGGTTATAAACTATTTAATTTTTATTTATTTTTAACCAAAATTATTTATATTATAGTAAATTAAAGCAGAAGTAATTTAATTCGTGAATGTTACAGTTTCATATAAGCTCGCACCGTGCTAGCAAGTGCTATCGGCTCCTGAAAGTTCTAGGCTCGGTACATAGATGGCGCTGTTTTGTATTTTAATTTTTTAGCTAAGAATAATTTATTGTGAACATTATATTTTCTAAATATATCAGTAAATCTCCCGTAATAGCGACTTCGTTTGACGCACCTGTAAGTAAGGTAAAATTATTTGCATATAGAATGATTTTTCAAAGAACATTTGAGATGGGTTTTGTTTAAACTAGATTTTGCGCTTGATCACTCGTATGTTTTCATTACAAAGTTTTGATGTAATTTGAATACCTCTGTCAATATCAATTAGAGTGAAATGACAGAGTGGGTATGCTGAAACTGATGGTTTGATTGGTAATTTTTAAATTGGCTGTTTTATATTTAACTGAATAGAAAAAGAAAGCGAATATGCAAATTTTTATGATGATCAGCCATTCGTTAAACATTATTGTTTTTTTACATAGTCGCCTGGCGAATTACGGCTAAATAACATTAAATAACCGCATAGTTCATACTTGAATCTAAAAAAAAATATTCTTTTACTTTATCTTTAAAAAAATATATATTTTTTTAGCAATCGTCTTTAAAAAATCAGCAATTTTTATCACGTCATTCGAAACGGATGCAAGAAAATAACAAGAGTTATTGCTCTTTTTATTTTAAAGTTATTTACCTGTACGACGATAAGCATATAGCTTATACCCAAGTCGAGTATGTTGAGCAATATTGACATGTTGATGTATAGCACCGAAATACTGAGGTAAGTGGGACGCCGAAAAGTCACTTTTGACAGCCAACGGCTCACGGTGTTGCTCCAAACTGACTTTGGATCTGAAAAAAATTTAAGATCACTCTTTTTAAAAGATAAAACAGTTTAATCATAAGATCTTGTAATAGTTTCCTATAATTTAATAATACCTGCACAAATATGAACGATGTGAGATACTGACTATTTTAGGTATGTAGCCACACGTTGGGCGCCAAGATTCAGTTCAACTTAAGCAATTACTGTAAAATTTGCATGTATTTTTAATAATTTAATTTCTGTAAGTTAACATAATATCGAACTCTACATGTATATTTTAAATGGCTGAGAACGAATCTACCACAACTGATTTGATCTGGTATAAATAGTGTTGCTACCCTATATAACTATATAAAACGCAGTACTTGCTAAAGGAGATTTCGAGACTAACTACGCACCGCAGCTAAATTGTATATTTATTTAATTACCCGCGTAGTTTCTATTCCCGTGGGTAAACAAAGATAAAATATAGTCTTTATTACTCATTGATAATGTAGCTTTTAGTTGATTAAAGATTGGTTAAAATTGGTTAAGTAGTTTAAGCGTGAAAGTGTAACAAACAAACTCACATTCGCTTTAATAATATTGTTAGGACTACTCACATTTAGTGATCTTCGGGTCCAGCGCAAGTCGAGATGCTAGGTGAAACGCTAGGTTCTTGCAGATATCATCTGAATCCAAAGCCGCGAGACACAACATCCACACCGTATACAACGTTCTCATGTGTCGACATGCCAGATAAAGTGACAATTTCGAAATCTAGAAATTAAATTAATTACTCTTTCAAGTCCCATGTTGGTCTGGGACTTTGAAAAAATGTCCTTACTGTGTTCCTTGCCTAGCATATCGTAAAAGGCAATTAATGGTATATCGGGTTGTATATGTCATTGTATAGGCGACGAGCTAGCCACTTGTTCGCAATTTTCCATCTAAACCAGCCTAATTTAATTTGGCTGCAAATGGTTAAAGGGGCCAGCTGCCCTTTGTTTCTGCCTACCCATTCGAGGATTAGGGGCGTGATTACATGTATGTACATAATTAAATTATTTATTAATTACACCGACAAGGAAGGAACCGCTTTGACGCATCTAGAGTGGCGTTGACATAAATTTCAGCAAAAGTTAGTTAGTTAGTTAAACTTGTTTGTTTTATCACTGCAAGATTATTAAATCATCGGGGTCGTTGGCTCCAAATACAAGGTTATTTTTAATTTATGCAACATTACTTACTAACTCATTATTTTATGGATCTTTCTAAAGGATTTTAGAAAATTTGCAAAAAGTTTTTTTGCTCATTATTCTATTATATTATGCCTATCTATTATATTATGGCTATTTTGTATGCAAAATAAAAAAAAATGATTGTCCATTTATTTTCTAAATTTGTTCCTTTTAAATGTGTTCCTTAGAATAATAAGTACATTAAAGGTTTCGCATATACTAAAATCTATATTTATACTACGGGCTAAGGTACTAAATGCAATATTTAATTTAGATTATACATTAAAATACCTCGCTTCCACTTAAAACGAATAACACCATGTAGAATACGGTTCGAAAAAACGTCACCGCCAACATTGTTATAACCTGTAAATGTTAAACATTATTTTATGCTTAGACATCTAAATAAGAGTAAGTAGGTACTGTTTTAATTCAAATCTTAATGCCAAACAAGTTACTGAACCAAAATTATTTATTAATTAAGAACGATGATATTCTCCGAATTAATATTAAGGTGCTTACTCGAAGTGAGAAACTTTCACTCAAATTAGCGCTGGCTATCAAGAGGTATCCATAGATTTTCGCACCAACATTTTCGGGTAGCCTTTCAAGCTTACACAATCTCAAATTAATCACGTTTATAAGCAACGAGTAAAACATCATCTCAGCATCATGGCCTCCGGATGATAAGAAAAATGTTATCTGAAGACTTGGTCTCACATCTATCAATGCAAATGCTAGAGCATCCAATAGCATCGATGTCACAAAAAATTTCAAAACATTTGACAGTCTGTCTTTCAAACGATATGTGTAGTCTTCATCGTCACCACATTCTTCATCCAGCATAGCTATTATAGGGAAATATTTTGATGATCTTGCAAAAATGGCTAGATTCAAAATTTCTCCGATGTAGAAAGTCTGTAGGACCAAAAGACCGATGTTAATGTGGTCACTAGAGAAAAATAACTCATAGATAATTAGACATATAGCAGTGCTGGATACTATTATGAAGATAATGTTGCTTAATAACCACAGACGGACGTCAACGAGGTAAGAACGATTGATGCAGAAAAGGTTTTCGATAACGATAATCTTATTAAAGAGGGACATGGTTTTCGATTTAGTCATTATAACGATACTGTATCCTTCCAAAATGGTTTTAATAACGGGTTACTGCTTGTTATCTTGGCTTTAACAGTAATTGTGATATTCAATGGAATCTAGAGGTCTGAAGGGGCACAAATATTCCAATCACGACCACCAATCATTAGTATTGCAGCATTATTTGTTGCTTTGTAATCACAGTCAACATTCGGAGGTATAGAAGGCAACAACAGCTTTATCTTGATCACTTTATCTGGTTTTTGTCAGTGTCTTCTTTATAGTTTAAATATCATCATTTGTATGATTTTCAAACCGACACACCCGTAAAAGGCCAGGTTCACTCTTCGACTGCGTATTACATCATTGATTAATGTTGATTGATTTTATGATTTCCCTTTAGATCAATCATGACGATTTAAGGGTTTGAATTATTAATTTTGTAAGTAATTGGAATTCACGTTATTAGGCATGTATGGTATTGAAGCGTTCTAAAAATATTTAATTTAATTACTTTCCTCAATAACGCTTAAAGACGTAACGATTGGTTGATTTCTGGGATAAATTTAACTTACAACGAATGTTATAAATTTGTTATACCTATATTATTTAATAAAAATTATTGGATTAAATGTAAATATACTTATAAGTAAACTGTATATTAATTAAGGAATGATCAGCAAGTGATCTATTAAAGATTTTATCAAATTTCATTTAGATTTAACTTAAAATAAACTGTTACAACAATTTATTTTCTAGATAACATGTCAATGATAATTTTTATCGAGACATCTACAACAATGATGACTTTTATACGCATGCCGATTTTAAGCTAATGACGTTAAGTCCTATTTTTGTGGGTTTTATAATTATCGTCATAACAAAAAAGTCAGAGTCAGATTCGCAATAACTATTAAGTTAATAAAGTTATTATAGGACTAATAGGAATTTGTCAAACAGTAACTTTGTTAACAAGCGCTGAAACTAAGAACACAGTGTGTTATAGGAAGTGTATGTTATAGGAAGTGTATGTTATAGGAAGTGTATGTTATAGGAAGTGGCATCGTACTAAAAGGCAATAGTTAAACCAAAGTTTCTTGTGGAAGTAGAAATGTTTAGCAAGTTTAAATAACCATGTGCCGACTTAAAATAGTCATATTATTGTGAAACTAAACTCACGTTTAATATTCACGAGCATGAAGGTATAATTAAGTAGGTACTTGTAATCTAGCAGTAGTTTCAGTACTGTTGTTAAATAATGTTACTATAGCTATTTTTTACTCTAGGGGAAGTGATCGGATCGGTCGGGCGAATGGGTCGTGTCACCATTGCGGTGCCATCGAGGACTGTACCCAGCTCACGCTGGAGGAGTGTTCGGCTTTTGACATAGACCGCAAAGCGCTATCCGCCGCCGTTGGGCTGGACCTCTCACTGCCATACCTCGTGTCTGCCATGGTGGCGAGCGAGAGCTCTTGGAAGGCGGTGCTCTCCTTCTGCGACACCGTTATGTGCACTGGATGTGAGCGCGAGCTTGATAATTCCGCCCGACATAGAGGGCGAGGCCACCGTGTCGATGGCGTTTAAGTCGACGGTGCCCTACAGGGGGGGGCTCCAAATACTCATTTGGAGCCCCCCCCTGTAGGGCACCGGTATCCCTGCTTGTCGTAGGCGGTTGTGGAGTGCCTGCGGGGGGCCCCGCATTCACTTCGTTCAAGCTCCCATTTATCTGTCTCAATATGGTCCCATATTGGGACCATATTGGGACTCTTTTCAAATATTGATGTCCGTGTTATTATGGTATGGTCTTCCGAAATTTTTTAAGGCACCTAAAATATATACAAAATTATACCATTCCGTACCTTCACGTTCAAATTTAAGTAAATATAAACCCACTTCAAGTGAAGGAGGTGACAAAAAGCTACTGAATTAAGTTGTAAATTGGTCGGCTTTTGAGAACGTCCCTCCGACGGCCTTATGGAAAATTAAGGCCTTTCAGGAGAAAATTGCGAGACCTCGCTCTGCCTTCCCCGGACATGTTGCGAAGACGGTATTTGAACGGGCGTCGGATTATTCACTCAGTTTGGTGTTATGTATCGTCTGTAACTGCGTAAGTCAACAATTTCTACTTCATAACGGAGGAATGTAAATGTTATAAGAAACAATGTTATTGTAGTTTGCCAAAGATGGAGTTACTTCCTTCGAGCTAGGTTTACACTTAGCACATAACCTATGCTCAAAGTCAGTGGCTATGATAAACTGTCTGGGTCTGTTGCATACAAACTTATTAGAGTGAGAATAACTAAGTCAGCATATTTCTTTATATAAGACAAAAATGTCTACATATATATTCACGCCTGTAACGTGAAATATAATTGGGATGTTGACACCCATTATATTATTTAATTTTGAAATATCGATTTCTGAAAAAGAAAGTATTGTAGTATGCTGGTAAGCCTTATTGATTGTGTATCATATTGAGTTCAAGATTTTTAATTTTACAAAAACTGCTTAATATTAAGTCAGTTGACTATACAAACTAGTGACGTCACACGTTGACAGGCCCATACAAAATCTATGAAGTAATTTCGTTTTGACAGCTCTTAAAAAGTATCTCAATTGACTAGCCCAAGTCAACATTCCTATTGCTGAATGTATATGCAAGGAATGGTTTTAGTTTATTGTAAATATATTTATAGTGACATCGACTGATCAATCAATCTGTTAAACTACAATTTGGACAGTCTTGTGATGAAGTACACATATTTCAATAGATCTCGCCACTTGAAGTAAAATAATAAAATAAAATAAAAAAGTTAATTCAAGATAATCCATGCTTTGTGGTTCTCATCAGGATCCTATAATCCTATATGCAGTTGATAGGTATTGATTCTTATTTATGGACAGACCTAACAATAGAGTCAAAAAACAGTTATTCCTGTTTTGAAAAACAAAATCGGCATAATTGAATTGTGCTGATGCTTTCGTCCAGTTTATTAACAGTAGCTCAATGGTAAGAGCAGGAACCAATCAATTAGTATCCTCTGTTTGCATTTCATCTAGCTGAACAAGTACTTAAGCTACCTACACTTGCACCAACGTAGCGTGAGTGAGGCTTAACGGTAAGAACACTATCACGCGGGTATTGATTCAAACCTAGACATTTACCAGGTACCTATAAAAAAATTAAATTTTTATTACGAATTTGGAGCATACTAGTTGTGCCAGCGGTTTTACCCCCGTTTATGGTTACTGTTATATAGCCTATTGACTGCCTTGTTGGTCTAGTGGTAGCATGCGCCGCTTAAGGACCAAGAGGTCCCGGGTTCAAATCCCGGGTCAAAATTTGTGGCTGGGTATTTAAATATTGAAATTACTCAGTAACAGCCCGGAGTCAAGAAGTTGGCGGTTTATCACCCCCGTGCCTCGGAAAGCACGTTAAGCCGTTGGTCCTGCGCCTGACCTCTCTCCGGTCATGTCGAATTGCCGTCTTACCAGACTATGAGAGTGAAGGAATAGAGAGTGCACTAATGTTTGCGCATACACCTTTGCACTATAATATCTCCTGCGCAGTTGGCTAATCCTGTTGAGATTGGCCACCGTGACCGATATCGGTTAGGAGGACATTTTTTTTTTATAGCCTATATAGCCTTCATCGATAAATTAACTATACAACACAAAAATATATTTTCAATTCGAACCAATAGTTTCTGAGATTAGTGCGTTCAAGCAAACAAACTCTTTAGCTTTATATATTAGTAAGTATATAGAGTATAGATTCCAATATTCAGATACGCTAAATCTTGGATTATTATCCAAACTGACTGTACTGGATACTTTTCGCTCATTTTCAGTGAGATGGTGGTAATTTGGAACACATTTATGCTATAACTAGTTAGTTAAACCCAAGGCACTAGTAGGCATAAATAAAGTCGTTTGTTACAGAATAGGATAGCATTTAAAGAATATCTACGCTAATATAATAAAGAGGAAATATTTGATTGTTTGGTTTGCATTGAGTTCCGAAACTACTAAAGCGATTAAAAAAATATTTCACCAATTGATAGTTACACTGTCTATATAGTATCCCCATATTCAGACGGGTAAGGATACTATGCGGATGGAACACTGCTTTAAGCAATAAAATAATAACTTTGAGTCTTGAAATTTGATCCCATGTTTCGAGTCAGTGATAATTCATACATATATACACACATAACATCACGCCCATAATCCCCGAAGGGGTAGGCAGAGTCAAAGAGGCAGCAGGTCCCTTTAACCACAATCAGCCAGAAACAAAACTAGGTAAGATGGAAAATTGTGAAAAAGTTGTGAAAAGTGGCTAGCTCGCCGCCTACACAATCACACACCCAAAACCCCATATACCATTAGTCGCCTTTTACGACATGCTAGGCAAGAAACATAGTTGGCACATTATTTTTAAGTCCCGACCAACATAGGACAAATGGACTAACATGATAATTCATTTATATACATAAAGGTTAAAATCACTACAGTATAAAATTTTACTAATGTACCCCTGTTCGTCCACATCACAACTCGCGTTGTTTATATAATGTCTGAAAGTAAGAGCTAACAGCGCTTGATGACAACCTGGATATTTAAGTATTCCCAGCGCAGAGGGCACGTCTCCAACAGCGCCTCTGAAATCTCGCGTTCAACGCATTTGCATTATAAAGCGCTGTTTATGCACTCTCTGCCTCCCACAGTTCGTTGCATAACAGTACGGCAACTATAAACGTAGGTATATAGGTGCTCATCAAAATACGGACATGACACCTTTTTTCAAGTTAGTTAATCCAGGGGATGATCCAAGCGGACCGGACCGGTCCTAGTCGGTAATTGTTATCCCGGGATAATGATATAAAGATAAGGATAATAGTAAGTAATTTGTTAACGTTCTAAAAAGTCCTTATTTATACTAATACCAGGATTGCGAAAAAACTCTGTCTTCACGATAAAGCTATTGAACCGATTACAATTAAATTTAGCACACTCAAAGTTGGAATCCTGAGATAGGTAATTCTTTATCTCAGAAAAATTTATCAATCCCAGCCAATTGATGCTGCCTTTTCACAATTTTCTATCTAACCTTTATCAATCCCAGAAGCTAGCCAATTGATGCTACCATTACAAAATTTTCTATCTAACCCATCTCAGTATTTACTACTACAAACATAACGTCAAAAATGGCTAAAGCGGCTTGCACAACCCATTTGAGTCTGCCAAACCCTTAGGGGATGGTGTGCGTACTGCGTAATCATATGAATGAAATGTATGAATTTCGCGGGAGGAGCGCTATAACGTAAAAGCCATAGCCTTAGCCATTTGACATAGCGAATAGTGTATTAACGGAACGCAGCCGTTATGTCACTCACTAATGTCAGACAATAATGACATAACGGAGAAAGAACTCTCTCTCTCTTGCACCCCACCGGGACACGGGCGCATAGTTGCTCCATTATATTAATTATCATCATCTTCCTAGCGTTATGTCCCGTGCTTAGACAGGGTCCGCTTAGACCATGATCCAGGATTTAGCGAGTCTGATAATTACATTGAAGCGACTGCCGATCTGACCTTCGTAACCCTAAGATAGGGGAACCAGACAATTTTTGGATCATGGTTACAAATTCAAAGTTGTTTGAATTTGTAGGTTTCATCACGATGTTTTCCCTCACCGTCGAGCTAGTGGTATAAATATGTACATAGATTTTTTTAAATCTAGAGGTACATGCCGGGGTTTGAACCCGCACTCCTCGGTTAAGAGGCGCGTGTCCTTACCATTGAGCTACCACCGCTCCCATTATATTAATTATAATAAGTGTAAAAACATTATAAATAAAACCCTGAAGACCTCAAGCCACATAGTAACATTCCGTTTTCAATGGACTAGCTCTACTGCTTACTACTTAATTGTACAGTAACTTGTTTACTTGTCTGGATGAAAGGCTACATTGAAAATGTGCTTTAACCTGGAAGGAATGTTTGCTGCTGAGTCCTCTTTGCCAGCAATAAATATTTAGATGAGGGTCATTGTATTTCATTCTTTTGATATCATACGATGCTGTTAAATTGATTTGATCAAGTTAGGAATTTTCCAAGGCAATTTCCTCAGGGCTTTCTTTTTGTAACCGATATTTGCTTCAATCTTGCAGTAATATGAGAAATATAATACTGATACCGAAATGAAATAAGAATCTGATGAAGATGAATAATCGAAACGGTTTTTTAATATTTAATTATACTTAGTACTCATTTTGCTTACTATCAGCCATTTATGTCGATGTCTGCTTGGATTTTGATCTTGGACTTAGTATGTGTAGTTATTATATTAAACCAATCTTTGTTACCCCAAGAAACGAGATAAATTGGATCATTGCTACACGACCATTGTTATCTAAATGTGCTGATTTTCTCACAATGTTTTTCCTTCACGTCGGACTAGTGCTATAAATATGTACTTAGATTTGAGAAATGTTTTGGATTGTACCAATACAACATACCTTGTAGGATAGATCTTATGATTATCTCATCAGCAATCTTTTTTAGACCTTTTTTTGTTTAACCTTGTAGTTAACAAATTTAAATAGTCCATCCTCCTAGCGTTATGTCCCGTGCTTAGTCGGGGTCCGCTTAGACTATGATCCAGGATTTAGCGAGTCTGGTATTGCGTTGAAGTGACTGCTGATCTGACCTTCGAAATTCTTATATAGGGGAACCAGACAAATTTGGATCATGGTAACACATCCATAGTTGATGGCAATGTGCAGGTTTTATTACAATGTTTTCCCTCATCGCCGAGCTAGTGGCATAAATACGTACATAGATTAAAAATCCAGAGGTAAAAACCCACACTCTTCAGTTAAGAGGCGCGTGTCCTTAGGTACCATTGAGCTACCGGTCTAATTTAAATGAGTATGAATATAAAAATGTTTTATCATCTAATGTGCATATATTTAAACATGTTTCGAGAGAATAAACAACAAGTATTCAGTGTAACGGCCAAAGCTCGGTAATAATTAAGTACAACAATGAATCAGGCTTAAACTCGAGTCTAGCGCATATTTCACAGTTTTCCTCTGTTTGTCGCCGCTGTGCTGCGCAACGAGTGTTTGATGTCGCGGGTCGCGGCGACATTTTGTTGCGCGCGACAGTTTGCCAGAACCAGTAATTAGGGATGCTCTGACGCTGAAAAACTGAGATACGCATATGACAATGTCTAAATAAAAATTTACATTTTCTTCATTTACCTAACTGGGGACTTTAGCATTTAAATGTGATATTTGTAATAATGCAAGTTTCATGTTATGTACATACATACATCACGCCTATAGTCCCCTAAGGGGTAGACAGAGTCAAAGAGGCAGAAAGCCCCTTTATCCACATTCAGTCAAAAATAACACTGGGCTGGGTCGCCCACACAATCACATACCCAAAACCCGGTATACCATTAGTGATTAGTTTGAAGATGATTACATCTCGTTAACCATCTCACATCTCTTTAAGTCGTTTACTTGTTTTACGTTTAAAATCTCGTGTATCGTCTCGGATCTCGTCGTGAGGCCTTTGGCGTCCAACATGTCAAGGCCTTTCTACCTTAAGCCTCACATCTCGCGTCGCATCCTCGCCTCAGCGAATTACCCTTGAGTGGCAACCCTGTTCGTAATGCTTGCTTCGTTTAGCACTATTTATGGTGAAGTAAAATGTTGTAGTTCATTTCAGTGTTGCCACAGTTGTACTTGGCCTACAACTTCAAACAATGGGGAAAAATGGAGCGGAAAAAATGCACAAACCGCACTTTTTACTGAACCATTTTCTCGGGTAAATAATGTGAGAATAGAAAAATAAAAAATGCAAAGCTGTGCCAGTTATTTATAGTGTAATTGAAATTCTATGGTCTTGCTATGTACTTCATAGTGTTGCGATACGAAGATATACATGTTTAAAAGCATAGCTTTTGAGTTGCATTGAAAACATAAATTGCAGTTGCAATTAGAATTTTCAGACAATTTGCTAGCTAGATATGGATACGCATGCACTAATTAATCGGTCTCATTTCACTGGCCTTATTTAGACAAGTAGTTGCTTAGAACTCCACATTCGCTGACTCTACCATCAACAAAAATATCTATGGAATACCAAACAAAATTATGTATTGCATTAATATTATAAAATATGAATAATAAATCCCGATTCCTCGCAGCATCTACTCTGGAAATAGTTTCCGTAACCAAAAAGCGGGAACTGAAAACTAAATAAAGAAACCCATATCATAATAGAGGGATTCTCATTTCCGCGGAAAATTGCAGACGATTCTCACGTGCTATTACCATACCGGATAAGTGTGCAACCCGCACCACAACAAGGGTCGGACGTGACGCAATACTTGTTATCTTAGAAGATTATCCATACTAATATAATGTGAAAGTGGCTCCCTCAGTCCTTTACAGCGAAACTACTAAACCGACTTTACGGAGGTAGCTTGGACTCTAAGTAGGAATTTAGATGTTTTTAGTCATAGAAATCTGAGAAATGGAGGGTAGTCTGAAACTGTCAATATTTTAAAGAAAAATTAACATCGCATTAATTAATTTAACAACATAAAAAATATATTTCCTAGAGGGAGAAAGAACATGGTGTCATTTGACCCGAAGCTTACACACCTCGCACGCTTTTTTTTTAAACCACAGTAATAGACGAGGTAAATCATATTCTAGATTGTCGGCAGACCGCTAAACTGATGTAAGAACTGTATTCATAGATTTGAAAAATCTAAAGGTGCATAACCATCTATATAAACAAATAATAAATTCTCCAGACTGACACACCAATTCCCTAGTCCCAAATTAAGCTTCTGCTTGTAGGTACTATGGATACTAGGTAAACGGATAGACACACTTAAATTCGTTTATAAACATCCATGACTCGAGTTCAAATCTCCATGTTCATCACACGAAACATTTGCCCCTAGCGGGATTCGAACCCGCGACCCTCGGTCTCATGGTCGGTCATGGCCAGGGTCTTCGACTACTCGACCAACGGGCCAGTCTATAAACGAACGATCCTTGCACATAACACACCTCTATCACTATCACTCTAAGAACAAGATAAATTTATTTTCTTTAGATTAATTTCTTGTATGTTAACTGAAAGGAAAATAATATACATATATCTCACAGACATTTATTACGTCAGCTGATACAAGACCATTCTATTGCGGAAGGCATGCATACAATATTTCCCCAAGGAAGAGAACACGTCCAGTTTGTTTAGAGCTAGCTCGTCCTTCCCGGTTCTTATAAGTTGTGCGGTCGAATGAACAATGAGGAATGGTAGAGAGGTCAAAGATACTGGCTGTATCTTCTATAATCATTCGGAATGATGTTTGAAAGATGGCGAGGAAGGAATATTACAAGGATATTTAGTTTTCTCTCTATTCTGGCGGATGGAATTATATATGTAGATCAAATCGAATTAATAATAATGCAATGTATCTTGATATATACTACTATTTGGGCGTGATATTATGTTATGTGTGTAGTGTGCGCTTGACTCACACCAAATGAAACACGATTCCTGGTACTAACACGTGGTTTATTCTTCTCTAAGCTTATAAACATCAAAATATTTTTTTCCACACGTCTTTCAACATCCGTCGTCCGCCATTCGTTTCACATTCCTTTTTCAAAAATTTTCCGTCTCTCTTACTCTACTACGTTCCTTCTTACACACTTGATATCATTCCGTTCTACGTATCTGTTATACATCATCTATCATCCATCCATTTTATGCACAAACTTCTTTATATGTACAAATATAACATCACGCTCATAATCTACGAAGGGGTAGGCAGAGTCAAAGGGGCAGCAGGTCCCTTTAACCACATTCAGCCAAAAACAAAACTGGGCTGGGTTCGATGGAGAATTGTGAAAAAGTAGTGACAAGTGGCTAGCTCGTCGCCTACACAATCACATACCCAAAACCCCATACATCTTCAAATCTAACTTCTTATAATTTATTGTATACTTATAAATTGAGCACGCTAAAAGTTTGTTTTTTAAGAAAAGATTAATATAAAAAATTCCAATAGTATACTAATGTGCATTACACGTCGTTACGTCTATTCCCTCTAAAGTTTCAAGTAGATTAAAAGGAAAAAATACTATGAAGAATACTAACTGTTCGTCTGCTAAGGACCTTTTTGAGAAAACCGTTAGGGCTTTTTTTACTGATGTTATTATGAACTAGCTGTGCCAGCGGTGTCACCCGCGTTTATGGTTAATATTATAAAGACTATTTTCGTCATACATGATTTCTATGTAACTTTAACCATTAAGGCTGCACACGCGACGGAAGCTTAAAAAATGGAGTAATTTCTCCCGTTTTCCCAACATTTCCCTTCACTACTCTGCTCCTATTGATTGTAGCGTAATGAAAAGTATACTATAACCTGCCCAGGAGTATGAAGAATAATTGTACCAAGTTTCGTTAAAATCCGTTGAGTAGTTTTTGTTTCTATAAGGAACATACAGACAGACAGACAGACAGACAAAAATTTTACTGATTGCATTTTTGGCATCAGTATCGATCACTTATCACCCCCTGATAGTTATTTTGAAAATATATTTCATGTACAGAATTGACCTCTCTACAGATTTATTATAAGTATAGATAACCGGCCAAGTCCGAATCTTTACAACATAAGGCTTAGTGCCTGCAATTAAATATTCTGTGAATATTTAAAGTACCTGCTGCCGTTAGTAATATCGAGCAAAAAACGGCACTTAAATCACGTTTGTTAAATGGCAGCCCCCGTAAAATATTTATTTTATTCTGCTTTTAGTATTTGTTGTTGTAGTGGAAACAGAAATACGTCATTTGTGTGTCAATTTTAAGTGTCTAGCTATCACGGTTCGAGAGATACAGCCAGGTGACAGACAGACAGACAGACAGATAGACGGACAGCGGAGTCTTATTAATAGGGTCCCGTTTTTACCCTTTACATACGGAACCCTAATACTCAGTTCTCCAATCTCTTAGCACTGCATAGAAAACAGAACTTCTATTACAAAATAGATTCCACCACAGATAACTATTTCAATTCTAATTCTGTACGAAATCTCTGCAACTGGCTCGATGGCGCATTCGGTAGTGATCCTGCTCCATGCGCCAACAGTTGTGGGTTCGATTCCCACCCAGGACTAACATTCGTATGATGAATACTTGTGTTTGTTCTGTGTCTGAGTGTTAATATCCAATATTTAAGTATATATTTGTAATACCACTGTTGATTCTGATATCCGTAACACAAGTGCTTAAGCTACTTATCTCGGAGTCAGATTTTTTTATTTTTTTAATCTCCTGATTTCGACTCACGCTTGGCCGGTTTTTCCATGCATAATAGCTTTGAATAAGGCTTCTCGCAACGAGGTCTTCCTACAAACAAAGCGAGCGAAAGGGCTGCGAGGCATATTGCAAGGGTTGTTTTAGAGGGATGTCTACAAGAGATTGCATATTCACGTTTATATAATTAGTGATAGTACAGTAAAGTTACACACGATGTTATTGTGTTATTATAATGGTACATGCTACGGGGTCTTACCGCAGGGATATTAATTAGAGGCAAATTTTAGATGGACTGTGGTTCTTGCCTAGCATGTCGTAAGAGGCGACTAATGGTTTACGGGCTTTTGGGTATGTGACTGAGTAGGCGACGACCTAGCCACTTGTCACTCCTTTTTCACAGCTTTACATCCAACCCAGCCCACTGTCCCATATTGGTCTAGGACTTAAAAATAATATGCCAACTGTGGTTCTTGCCTAGCATGTCGTAAAAGGCGACTAATGGTATATCGGGTTTTGGGTGTGTGATTGTGTAGGCGACAGGTTAGCCGCTTGTCACTGCTTTTTCACAATTTTCCATCTAACACAGCCTGTCTTATTTTTTTGGCTGAATGTGGTTGAAGGGGCATGCCGCCTCTTTGACTCTGCTTACCCCTTCGGGGATTATGGGCATGATGTTATGTATGTTTAATAAAATCTTTACCACAATATCGCAAAAACGTTTAATGGCTTACGCTTTTAGCATCTTAAAGTATCGCTTTTATAATATAACCGAGGCGATGAGAAAAAAATAATATCCGCCTTTATGAAAAGTGTAACAGCGGTTAAATTGACTTATCTCCGTGTCGCGGCGCAGATCCGCGGCGCGACGCGAACTGTGGATGCGACGAACGAATTTTGTAAAAGGCAATAAAGTTCGTCAATGTTTAATATCCCGTTTGCTTTATCGAACATGTTTTGTTTATGGTTCAGTCGGTTTTAGCGAAGCCGATGCACAGGTTACGACAAATTTGGCAAAGGCTAGCATATTCATCAGTTTAATCAATGCTAACCTTTAAATACCAGTTGATATTTATTTTCTTCTGACGATTTATAAGTGCTTTTTAAGCCTATATAAATGAAGATAATTTTATTTCATATAATTTCATTACTTAAATATATCAGAAATATATTGATGGAAACGGACTCAACGAAATTAATTTGGAGGGATAGGTAATTAGGATAGGACCTACAAATACAGATCTTAATCATTTTCCAGTAGACGTTCATAATATTTTTTTCCAAAGTGAAACTTAGTCGATGCTAGATTGATTTGAATATACATTTCTTCTTGGTGTACTTTGATATATAAAATGACACAATGTTATATACTAAAGTCTGTTAAAGAACAATAGTATTAAGATATTATATTGGCCATCTCCCAGTAATATACCATTTAATGTACCCGCCACTTTCCGTCCGCATCGCTAAAAAGCTCAATTATCAAACCATTTGTGATAATACTAGAAATAATTAATAATCATGCAATTGAAACAAACAAGGTTTACACATACTACTAAGTAGCCATTGCTCATTTCTGGGTAACATCTCGTGCTAATAATGAGCATGTGCACTTTAAAATGCAATTACTAGAGTTTTTGCAGGAAAAAATGTGCAGATATAGAGAGCCATTTAAGTTTTACTAGGTCTTACATTAATTGTGTCATCGACATACCTTTACTTCTAATTTGTACGTCGATATGGTATTATACATATTATATATATATATATATATATATATATATATATATATATATATATATATATATATATATATATATATATATATATACAGTAAGGGGAATAAGACTTGTTTCATATTGGTGCAGGACTTAAAAATAATTTAAGTACCAACTGTAATAATTACATAGCATGTTGTAAAAGGCAACTTGTGGTCAAAGTATATAAGGTCAAGTATATATAAGTATACTACATACATACATATTGTCACGCCTTCTTCCCATGGGGATAAGCAGAGATCACATCCTTCCATTTGCTACGATCCTGACACACACCTTTCGCTTCTTTTACATTCATAAGTCTTTTCATACATGCTCGTCGTTTTTTATTAGTCAAAGTATTTATTTGTTTTAAGAGTAATTACAAAGTTTTTAACATTGATATTCAGTATCTCGCTCTTAGCTAAGTACTTTAGCATGCAAACTATTAAATTGATGTATAGGGTATGTGATTTTGTAGTCACTAGTTAGCTATATTCAGAGGAGCCAGCGAGTCTTGGCAGGAAGATAACGATTTCTACGTTAATGGTGGCCAGTAAGAGGATTTTTGAACTTTGTCTTCAGCTGGTATTATTATCCTAAGTAACCTAATACGAAAAATGGTCGCTGACAGTATGAGCTCTCTAATAACTAGCTCACTAATAACGGTACTCCCACGATACAGACAGAACTATGTGAAATATAATAGAAAACATTTTAATAAACACCGTATCCCTCATCCCTCTATTAAGCTAAACCCCAAAATATTATAAACCATTTCACGCAGAACTAAATTAGAAGCGCAGGAATGTCTACACGTTCACCGCTCAGCGCGACCTTCCCAGTTCTCCGTCAATTCCCGTTTCGGTCCATTCCCGTCCATCCTGTGTTTTATATGCAAATTCGTGGCGGGATGAGCTGCGGCTGGGATTGCCGCCGGCAAAAATGCCCGCACAAGCCCTTCACCGGTAATTAAGACGAGATTGGGTGGCCGCTGTCGGGGCTCATTCGAGGATTGTTATTTTTTGGACTAGTTTTTTTTCTGGCTTCGCTTGTGCTGACAACTGTAGACGAGTATAAGCTGCTGCTGATGATGATGACAGAGAAGTTATCCTTTGTACATACATACACAAAGATCATCACGCATGCTATCCAAGAAGGAGTAAGCAGAGTCGAAGGCTGGGCATCTCGTCATGTCACATTTCGCCATAAATCGAGTTAGTCTATGTAGTAGTAGAAAATTGTGATAAATGATCTATCGACTTTTTTTGAAATTCTTGAAATTTTAACTTACACTTACTGAATTTTATAGTACATCCAAGTGATTTAATGTGTGAAATCGTACCGTTGCAGGATATCGACACGGAAATAAGCGCAGAATGACCGCTTGTTTATTCTAAAAGTCGATTTTCAGAAATTCGTTCGTTTGTTAATCGATTCATGATCCCATGTCAATAATTTTACGATGTATCTTTTTCGAGAAAAACCACCAACCAAGGAACTCGAAGACGAGCTTAGAACTAGCCGTTGGCCCGTCATTTTCAACTGCATCATATTTCAGTGGCGCGTTTTAATTACACCTCGTTCTTTTGACGGATTCAACAAAAGATATTCATTGAGGAGTTATTCACACGCGCTTCGTTAGCGAGGTCCGGCTGGTAATGGCGTCGTTAGGGCCGGTGCAGTTGCCGTCTGCACAATGCAGCCTAATGACCGCACGTCGAATGTCACTGACACCGTTTGGTGATTTAAGAGCAGAATTACTATCAGGAAATGATACGAAGGAGACTGAACGTGATATGATATGTAGCTATGTCTATTTGGCAGCTAAAGTTAAATTTGCCTCATTTTTAAACGTTTCGTGTGATGTACAAAGTCATTTGTCTAAATATCTACATATATAAAATTATGCTTACTTAGTTGGGAAATAGAATTCGTCCATATGAAGAATATTCTTTTTCTATAGACATTGGCTTGGCATTAAAAAAAAAAACAAATATATTTTATTGTACATACATACATACATAACATCACGCCTACAATCCCCAAAGGGGTAGGCAAAGTCAAAAGGGCAGCAAGCCCCTTTAACTGGGCTGGGTTAAATGGAGAATTTAGTATATTGTATTATTTACCTACTTTTAGTTTAAAGTTTCGCCGGTTTTAGAATTACCTTGGCATTGATTACGACGTTATATGTTCTGACTGGTTTATTTCGGTCGACTTTTAATTGTATATTTTGCATGACAAACTATAACCTTTAGAGATGGAACATATCTACATAACATAAGTAACCACAAACTTATATAGGCTGCAAAATACATCACCGCTATTATTACCGTAGTCGGGCACTGAGCAGTTTAAGCTATCTGAGACTGGTTGGGTCATTATCGCCACTTTCTTTGAACAGTTGCCCAGTCGAGGAGAGGTAAGCAAACCACTCCCGGGTGATAGCGCCCATGAATGCGCCCCCATTGAGACAAACGAGGTTCGCATCAACACATGGAGTTATCCCCTAGTCTTCATCTGTTTGTATGGGGACACACAGCGTGGTACGTTGGCGAGCGAAACTGGATGCAAAATGCATGCTGAATGCAAGCAGTTAAGGGTTTCATGGTGTTTCATTCTCAGAAAGCAAAAAATAATAGTCCAAATTTAACTTGTGAGTTCAATTAAACTTCTTTATTTAATGTTATTTTTTGTCTTGATCACAAGCGAATCAGTGGTGCGCGATGTCATCTATTCTGTCACGTATGGATCTTCAGCCACTCTTAACCGATTCTTGACTGGCCCGTTGGTCGAGTGGTCAGAGACCCTGGCCACGAAACTAAGGGTCGCGGGTTCGAATTCCGCTAGGGGCAAATGTTTCGTGTGATGAACATGGAAATTTGTTTGTACTCGAGTCATGGATGTTTATAAACGTATTGTATGACTATCCGTTCACCTAGTATCCTTAGTACAAGCATAAGCTTCGTTTGGGACTAGGGAATTGGTGTGTCAGTCTAAACTATTTATTTTTTATTATTATTTATTTTTTTAATAAACCGGCAAGGTAAGTATCGGGTCACGTACGGTAGGTATCCGAGCTATGTTGCGAATAGAAAGTCAGATAAAGTTTAAATATCTGACCTTCTATTTGCGACTTGCAATAATATTTTTTGGAGACAGGCCCATCTTCTCTGTATCAAACTTTGTAAGAGGTTTTAGGCCGTTGGTAGCTTAATAGGTAGAACAACCTTTCTCATTTAAAGAACACAACTAATATGTGATAATATAATTTGTCCGAATCTTCTTTCTAGGTTTACGAAAGTTATTCGCTACAATATAATAATCTGACTCACTAAATCCTAGATTGTGGTCTAAGCGGACCACGACTAAGCACGGGACATGACCCTAGGAAGATGACGATCTGTTCTGACGGGATAATATTAAAGTAGCGTAGCCAATAAGGTGAACATGATTATTTACCATCAGGTGACCTTCTAGTTCTCAGATTTGAGAATTTCTATTCAAAAATTGTTTGGTTGCAGTGAATAAGCTTTGAAACAACTAAACCAATAAAAAAAAATCACCAATCGAAAGCTACTTCATCAACGAATAACATAGGCGACAATTTTAATCACCCTATTTCTACGGAAATTAAAACTAGGCGGGTGAAACTGCGGAGCGCTGCGTGAAATATATAGACAAGATTTTTTTTATGTTATCTTCCTACATACTCTTAAATGTACTGTGGATGGGGGCGGATGCGCGGAACAGACTAGGTACCCACTGAAAACCAACGTCGTGATCTGCCTGATTACCAGGTAGCTCACGACTGAGCTGAGCGGGCGCCGTTTTGGCACACATTAGTTGTATTTCTATGGTTCTGTCTTTTTCGTAGCTTGTATTTATTTTGTGTGTGTCGAAAAAAGTTTATATTATGTATTCTATTCTATTCTAAGTGGTTATATGCTCGCTCATCCTACCATCTCATCATCACCTGAAATACAGGGTCGCCCTAGTTTAGGCTCCAATTCCGCACGCATTTAGGGCCGGTTCTATAATTAATATATTTTATAATACCTGTATACTGGCGTGTGGAAAAAATAAGTTCTTAAAATTTCATCTTGGTCGCCACTCCACCAGCCCGTATGTCTCGTTATCGCGCGGGCCCGCTCGAGTGCGCTCTCGTGATGACGTCATAATCTCGCGTATCACACTTTACCTAACAAACGGGATCACTCGGCGTGATTCTTATTAACGACCCCGTGAGGTCGCATTTGTTCCCCGGGTCAGCGTCGATCCTGTTTGATTGATTGGGAGACGCTTTCTGCGGTGTGGAGAAGTAGGATTATTCTTCTATTAAGTTTTTGTAGACTTGTGAAGACATTAGATCTGGCAATAACGCAGACAGTGAATAAATATGATATTCGTATTTTGTCATTGTATACACGAAACCACTTCAGGCTGAACACTGCGGCGTCTTATGTCGTTGTGATAAGGACCCTTTCGCAACAAAAATATATAGCCTTTATGTGCTGTCATCTGTATTTTTATAGTAAGCTTTTTCCTGAGATACTACCAATGTAGAATTTTATTTGTCAGCTGGACTCCATCGTGCTTACTTCTGGATCTTATTTTTTTTTCTGAGATGAAAAGATTTTCATCATCATCAATTATGTAGTTTGTATAATTTTTGCAGTTTAATTAGCGTGAATTTAACAGATAATAGACAGATTTCTACTTTCGAATATTACTAAGGGCCAGTTAGGATATCTTCTTATGATCCTATTTGTCCAATTACTATATATTTATTTAACACCTATAATTAGTGTACTAATGGTTTACGGGCTTTAGGGTATGTGACTGAGTAGGCGATAAGCTAGCCACTTGTCACTCCTTTTTCACAGCTTTTCATCCAACCCACTGTCCCATGTTGGTCTGGGACTTAAAAAGAATATGCCAACTGTGGTTCTTGCCTAGCATGTCGTAAAAGGCGACTAATGGTATATCGGGTTTTGGGTGTGTGATTGTGTAGGCGACAGGTTAGCCGCTTGTCACTACTTTTTCACCATTTTCCATCTAACCCAGCCCGGCTTTATTTATGGCTGAATGTGGTTGAATTGTTTTTCCTCTTTATGATGTGAACAATTTTCTGGTAAGCGGAAAAAAAAGTGAACGACATAGGTAGCTAGTGAAGATTTTCCTGTTTAATTCAATTTGTTATTGAAATACACACGCTTTTCCTAAAAATTCTTTAACGTGAAGTGACGGAAAACATAGTCAATACCACGTGTGTTTGTACCTTTTTGTTCTTTAATTATAATTGTTTGTGATCTTATTTATTTTTCTAAGGTATTTTATGCATTTCTAAGGTAAGGAGGATAAATGGCATATACATTTTACTGATTTAATTTTCTTTCAAGTTTGACTGTAAGTGTTAATCTATTGATAGCATTTTATGACCAACCGATGCCGATTAATTCTGATATATTTTTAGTAATAACATTAAATTTACTATACTTAAAGTCAAAAGAAATTTGGTAAAATGGATTGCATATCTATTAAAATAACTAAGCTCCACGCCATTTCCCTAGCAGGGTATGCAGAGAGAACCGAACGCCATATAGCACTAACCTTATACACCTAACTCGCTTATTTAAAATTCATGATCATTTTCATACAAGCTCTACGGTTTTGTGCCTCAACATTCAGTTAACACACGACTAATCTGGTCGTGGTAGGTGATTTAAAAAAAAAACTATTTAAGTAAAATCTCACTTGCGCTATGGATGTTTGAAATATACGTCTTTATATAACTAGCTGATACGGCGAACTTTGTTCCGCCTAATAGTCAATGACACATAATCATCAGCCACTTGCCCTTCTCCCAGTTCATCTGCGGTCTGTCTTCCTTTTCCATACGACCCGGTCAGCCGTCATCACGCTATCCACTCCCATTTCACTGATATCATCTTTCACACAATCCATCCATCTCTTATTTGGCCTTCCTCTTCCTCTTCATCTATGTAAGCTATCTTATCTTTCAAGTTAGATCAAACTGCAGATGGTGTGCAAATTTGATTAAAATCGGTTAAGTAGTTTCGGAGTCCATCGCAGATATACAACGTGACGCGTAATTTATATATATTAAGATATCTAATATTATACTTTGAAATTATCGTACCCTCTCGACTTAAAAAAATACCAACGGTTTTGAACAAGAGCATTCGCATGCAATATAATTTCAGCTCCGGCCATTCACATAAAACCTAGAACTGGGACGAACAGTGTTCCTAAATCGTAAACTGTGGCTGCGAAAGTAAAGCCCACAAAAAAATGTCGCCATTCTTTACCGGACCGCAGAGGGTACGGGTACGGCAAATGAAATTCATTTTATTTTTTTCGTTATTTTTTTTTAAACCGCCGAGGACACCGGCGAATTGAAAATATTTTTCTCGAATCTCTTCCCGTAGAGGTTATGTGAAAAGAATGATTCAATATTTATTTTTGGTTATTTTTTAAAGTAATTTATAGTATTTATAATATTTCTTTTATATAAATTCACTGCCTCGTTGTCTATAAGTAGCATGCACTGCTAAAGACCAATAGAGGTCTAATCCCGGCGCGGCCCAAAGATATGTGGCTGGGCATGGGTGTTGAAATTGCTCAGTATCAGCCCGGACTTAGGAAGTCTATCATCACCATAGAGCCTCGGAAAGAACGTTAAGCCGTTGGTCCTGCGCCTGACCGCTCGTTGGTCGGATCGAATTGCAGTCTCAATAAAAAAAAATCGTCTTATAGAAAATAAAGTATGTACATATAGTAATTTATTATTAAACATGGCAATCCGCAGGAAAAGGTACTCTAGTTGTACCTTAAGATATATCGCTTCACTCCTTGCCACCGCCGCAGGGGGTCCCTAAGGGCCAATCGCTCTTTCGGATCGATCTCTCATCAGGAAAGTTTGAACTACTTAAATAACTATTTCCTGCATGCGGGCCTAATTCCCCGAAGTGCTGTCCGAAAATCCTCTGTATATCACCTCTTGGTAGTTAACTAATGCGAGGTGTAATGGTGAGGACTGAGGATTGTTGATCTGATTGGAAAAGGAACGAAGTGAAATAATAAATGGATAATTTAATGAATGAAAAATGAAACGAAAGATAAAGTGAAAAATTATATGAAAAATGAAATGAAAAGTGACATAAAAAATTAACTGAAAAATTAAATGGAATGGAATGAAAATTTAAATAGAAAACTAAATTAAAAAAAAGAAATAAAACAATCAGTTGACATTAATGAATAAATATCAAATAAAAATTATGTTGAAGGATGTTTCAAACGAACACCGTGCAAACAGGTAAGTGAAATGAAATCAGTGTTTCATTAATACGTCTCATTGCATGTTATGTAATTGTTTTAAGTGTCGCGACGTTAATTTCACGATGAAAACGTTTGAAAGTGAACATTCAGCGATTTTTGTCTTTGACTCTAATACAAACAGCAACAGCACCTAGCATGTCCCACTTGATCCTTCATACTTTTCTTGGGTTAATAAGAATTTTATTTTAGATAAATGCAATTCAAGGAGCTCCAATTCTCCTTGGATTCTGCCCTTCTTGAATTGCAAGCGTAATGATATTTTGATATATACTAATAATATTATAAAATGGAAATTTGTTTGAATTAAATATAGGCTTGGAAACTACTGGACCGATTCCAAAAATTCTTGCATCAATGGAAAGTTACTTTATCAGCAAGTAACATGGGCTATACTTTATTTTCGTATTTCCACAGGAACGGGAACTACGCGGGTAAATCTGCAGGGCGTTGCTAGCAAATGTTGTTAAACATGTTATTATGATTGAAATATCCATTGCTGGAAAATAAATATAAAACTCTCTTTAAATATGGCTACTTTCAAAATTTGCACCATCGCTGTACAAGTTCAAAAGTAATTTGCTAGATGGCCCCTCTAGCTGTGCCTTTGGCAGGCCGGTCTAAGTTTGAGTTGGTCTAAGGTCGTTTCATCACCAGGTGACTGAATTGTCGACGTCTCATTATTAATACTGTTATGACGTATGTAGTATATTGACGTTTATATAACTGTCAGTTATTAGGGATTTTCAAGTGAAATTAGACGGGAGGTGCTTTACCTAAAAGCATGGTTGATCTACTTAACTTTTTTGTATATATTTATTTGATGATATTATTTTTAGTTCTGAAGCGATGTGAACAGATGTGGTCAATTTATTAAAATAATTTAATTTAATTTTGGAAGTAATAACAACTACGAATTTGGTTGTTGATGATTGAATGACTACTTATGAAAGATTTAATGCAATTTTTATACAAAGAATCGAAGGGTTATTGATACGCACATTATATTGCAATAAAAATGCCACTTGAAGAAATTATGAAGATATCAAACCTAGTCGCGCCATCTGTCGGCATTATTTAGTACTAATCGAGTACACCTAAATTGGTTCCATCAAATGACAGTTCTTGGAACACCAGCCCCTTTTTTCAAAAGCCGGCAACGTGTATCGTTGTTCGGGTGAGTGATTAAACAATGCTTGCCATTAGCGAAATGAATTTTGGTTGCATTCCGTGCCAACTAAAATAATCAATCTAAATGCCATATGGTTTGTTTATTTCTTATTCTATATGCGTTTCTAAATAATTGATGCAATTTTGTTGTTTGGTGAGTTGTTTCAATAAAGAATTTTTTTTTAGCAAGACAAGATTTTACTAGGCTTCGTATGACACATGTTTTTTGGATTTTAATAAATAGGCAATTTCACTTTTGTCTATGTTTAACAACCTTGTATAGAAATATTTGTTTAGCGCGATAATTTAGGCGTTTATCGTAAGCCTAGCTCAAAATCAGTTAAACATTCTAATTAAAAGTTAAAGTAGTTCTTGTGTGTATAAACTCTTCTTCTATTTTCCCATCCATTCAAATCCATATCTTTCGGAGTCTTAATGAAACAGAACCCTAAGTTAGTTTAACTTAGGCGATGAACTACGCTACTTTGTCGGATTAAACAGTGCCAAGACGAAACCCCTTCAGTTTGAAAATTCATTTTCTTTTACAGCTCCGCAGACTTATTGGAAACTGACTGAGTTCGATAGTTATCCATTCTCTTTGTTATATTTTGCACATTGAAGCGTTGTGTCTGGACAATCTAGCCGACAGTACAGATTGGATGAATAACGTGTCTGACGTGACGGCATTTGATGCATCGCTTTTTAACAAGCAGGTGCCAAATTGAGAGTCTGTGTTTTAGAGCTTTTGTATTTATTTTGTTTAAAAAGGTCGAAAACGTGTATACAACCTGCTTGATAGCACATTGAAAAAGATATGGCTTTTTGCCAGTTCGTAGCCGGTTTAAAAACTAATACAAGTAAATTCTTCATTTAAAAATCATTATCCTCCTATAACCTGTCCATTAGTGTCCATCATAATAATTATTTTTTGACAGTTCACATAGGATGTAACTGTTTCAGATTACGAATAAATTTACTTCAATATGCGTAGTAATAGAAATATATTTACTCAATAATCTTATTCAATCAGGTTATTTGTTACATAAAAAATAGATTAAAAGACTGTAAAAACAAAAGTTTTTACAAGATAACTGCTAATAGCTTTGCGTATATAATGCAGTTACATTATAATATGGCAACTGGTGATGGGATCGTTTTATTCGCATTAAAACAGTGCATTGATTTACAATCGGTTATAAATTATATGGGCTAATCTGATTAAGAAAAACTTCTGATATATAATAAGGTTTAATACGTTATTTGAACTGAAAGACAACAATATTATGAAGTTAAACCAATAAATTGAAATATTAACATGACAAAGTTTTTGTTAGGTATACCGATTCCTACGATAATACCTTATTAGGCGGTTGGTTTTCATAACTAACTAAATTTCACGCCACTTCCTAAGCGGGGTAGGCAGAGAGAACGGATATTATTAAACAATAAATACTAACAAACACACGGATTTATATTTTTTCCACATACCTAACAGTAAATTTTTCAAGACAATTTTTATTTATTACTTATTTATCTTATCTGTCACTGAGCTGTCAAAAAGACATTCTGATAAATTTTAACAAAAATAAAAACCGACTTCAAAAAACCCCGCAAAAAATGTTTATAAAAAAACACAAGTAAAAACTGCATTAATAGCTATTTAAATGTTTAAACACTAAAAAGTATAAAATAAATTCTTTCGACTGCTTCGATGAAAGTATGAATCTTTAACACGTATTTAAATATTTACAATAATCAGTTAGTTTTGGAGTCGGTGCCAGCCCGCGTAATTATATCATCATTTCGGAATTTGCAATTATTTGTTTCTTGGTGAAAGGTGGTAAAATAGGTTTTGAATATACAAATTCAATAGTAAGTTAATATACTCATATTTTAACTAATTTGTTTCATATTGTTATTAGTAAGGTAATTTGTTATTAAGTGTCTATTTTTTTTTTAGTTTGGCTGGCACCGACTCCAAAACTAACTGATTATTGTAAATATTTAAATACGTGTTAAAGATTCATACTTTCATCGAAGCAGTCGAAAGAATTTATTTTATACTTTTTAGTGTTTAAACATTTAAATAGCTATTAATGCAGTTTTTACTTGTGTTTTTTTATAAACATTTTTTGCGGGGTTTTTTGAAGTCGGTTTTTATTTTTGTTAAAATTTAACTTATTTATTACTTTTTAGTGAAATTTATTAATAGGTAGGTAGACCAAAACAAAACGAGCTGCTTTAATGAGACAGTGCCGGTCTTATAAGACTAAAGACGTAAAGGTATAACGAGCCTTTAATGTTTAAAGAATTACTAAAAACTACTAATCTTCAATGAGTTATACCTTTCATCATCAGCTAAGTAACATAACATGATGAGTACGAGACGCAAATACTGGAATCGTTTTAGAAAAAATAAATAAAACATTTAACATGTCGTTAAAATTTAAGAGTGGCCCTCGTTTTCATGGTATCCCATCACTAGACAAGACTTGGTGAAATTGAGACTATCTCGAGAATTACACTCAATATGGCCCTATAATATTGAAAGAATTATCCACGAACTCCTAATCGTTAAGGAGTTACACCTTCCATCATCAGCTCAGCAACATGAAATTATGAATACCAGACGTAAATACTTGAACTGTTTTAGAAAATAACTAAAATAGATTGTACGCGCCTATAATACTTAAGGGTTTCCCTCGATTTGCCTAAGATTCCTTCATCAGATCCAGATGTGGTACCAATAGGACCAACTCCAGGATATACCCTTTTGAATAAAAAAAGAACTCTAAAAATCGTCTTACAATTCTCGAATATATCAATATTTAAAGAATCATAAACTAATTCCTAATCGTTAAGGAGTTGTACCTTCCATCATCAGCTCACCAACATAAGATGATAAGTACCATGCGTAAATACTTGAATAATCTTAGAAAATGTCTAAAACACATTGTACGTGCCTATAAAGTTTGAGGGTTGCCCTCGATTTTCCTGGGATCCCTTCATCAGATCCTGACTTGGTGGCAATGGGACCAACTCGGGAGTAAACCCTTTCGATTAAAAAAAAAATTTTGGAAATCGGTTAACAATTCTCAGAGATATCGAGTAACATACATACAAAAAAAAAAAAATTCAGTCGAATTGAGAACCTCCTCCTTTTTTTTGAAGTCGGTTAAAAATGGTCACATTAGTATAATAGCGTTATGTATCGTGCATAGACGGGGACTGTTTAGACCATGATTCATGATTTAGAAAGTCTGGCAATTACATTACAGCGACTGCCGAGCTGATCTTCGTATTATATCGGAACCGGGCAATTTGGATCCTGGTTACACATGCATAGTTGTTGGAATGTGCAAGTTTTATTCCGATGTTTCTTCTAACCGCTGAGCTGGTGGTATATGTACAAAGATTTGAAAACTCCAGAGATGCGTGGGATTGAACCCGCACCCTTCGGTTAAGAGGCAATGTCCTTACCATTGAACTACTATCGCTTTTGAAATATATATGGTGTTCAAAATAATTCCTACGTTTGACTGTATCTAAATCTATTTACATATAATACTATCTCTACCATTTAGATATAATACTATCTAAATGGTTGTGTCTAAATATAAGGCTGGTCACTATTCGGCCATTTTTTTTTTACACACCAATTCCCTAGTCCCAAACTAAGTTTATGCTTGTGCTATGGATACTAGGTAAACGGATAGATGTTAAATACGTTTTATAAAGATCCATGACTCGATTACAAATGTCCATATTCATCACACGAAACATTTGCCCCTAGCGGGATTCGAACCCGCGACTCTTGGTTTCGTGGCCAGGGTCTCTGACCACTCGACCATCGGGCCAGTCATTAGTCTAGCAGTACGTTGATACCATGTATTTTGTATAAGAGCTTCTCGTACAGAATAATCTGAATTGGTATAGCGATTAAACCAGCAGTATTTGGTTAAGCTGCGATCAGACACCGAACGAGTTTGCCCAAAATCCGTCTAATTGCTATTGATGGTGGAGCCGAGCTTGAAACATTTTATTATTTCGCCGTTACAGAAGAGAGAAGGAGGATCTGGGCTTTTAATGGGGGACGACTATCACACCGTTTATTCGTCTTTATTAGAATGAAGTCTAAGTATTTATATTTAGAATTGTTTTATGTCTTCAAAAATATCTGTTAAAAAGAAAGAAATCATACTTTATTTGATACACATATTAAAAAAACAATTACAAGACAAACAAAAAAGCAGAAAAGCCAAGATGTGTGCCAAGGGCCCACTCAGCTCGCGGCAGATCACGACGCTGGTTTTCAACTGTCACGACTGTTAGACGTGGAAATTCTGACTCAAAGACTCAAAATCTTGCCTTGTAACATAAACCTCCAAAATGTATATTATTATGTATGAAGGTAAAATTAAAAACTTTAGATACTTATATTGATTTGATTTGATTTAATTTTAGCGCTTGCATTAAGAATATTATAATTGCCCGGACCCTGAAGATTATAGCTTCAATAATATGTAAACAGATGACGTGGATCGAACATGCAGAAACGCCACACAACCCTGCATCCCACTGACGAAGTTATTCTCGCCACTAAGAATAATAATTAAATAAATAATAATAATTAAGCCCCGAGCAAGCAACACCTAGTGGTTGAATTAGAATTGGATTTTCAATCATTAAGTAGTTCACACATAATGATTGAAGATCCAAGAAAAATGATCCATTTCGTCCGGTTTTTATTTGAGAATTACCAGAAACCAACAGTCATTTCATTGTTATAACTAGACTCGCTTAATCCAATACTATTCCTCAAATGGACCCTAATTTGGAATAGGACCTAAAGCTACGAACGCGACAGCACTTTAGTAACTTAGTTATTTTTTTACAAATCCTATAATTATGACTATAGTCAAAAACACTGGGTTGAACTTCGGACTTAAGAGGTAAAAAGCTGAAACTCGTAGAGACATTTGTTGCCATTCTATTTATCAAAGTTTTCTCAAAAATCTTTTACAATATTCAAGGTCAAAGAGTCCAAAAATTATTTTTGAGAATATCTTTTTCGCTCTATCTCCAATCGTATTTGCATTTATTACCTATATTGTAGAAGATAAAATTTTCTACAACTTTTGTTTTCTTGAAACTATTTTTATCGCACTGTTTTTTAAATAACGGGCGCAAAGTGTAGAATCCTAAGCCTAACATAAGCACGGGTGATATCACAAATATATACTCAAAATAAAATATCAGCACCCAGACACCGAACAAATACAAGTATTCATTATCCGAATGCTTTTCTCAATCGAAGACCGAATCCACATTTCTCTGCCGAATGCACAATTGGGATGTTGACTGACTAGTCAATTGAGATACTTTTTAAGAGCTGTCAAAACGAAATCACTTCGTAGATTTTGTATGGGCTTGTCAACGTGTGACGTCACTAGTTTGTATAGTCAACTGACTTAATATTAAGCAGTTTTTGTAAAATTTTAAATCTTAGACTCAATATGATACAAAATCAATAAGGTTTAACAGCATACTACGATACTCTCTTTTTCAGAATTGATATTTCAAAATTAAATATAAATGGTGTCAACATCCCTATTGAGCTGGTCACAATGATTCAGTAATGGTGTGACAGTCAGCCTGTCTTCAACAGTGGGGAGCACTTTGCAGAGTGTTTGCAGTAGCCCTGTCTAGGAGCCTTCACTCGAAGAATCCTTTGAGGTCTGATGATCCTGAGACCTGCGCGAGTGCAAGTGCTTGCGTTGAAACCTAGAAACCTAACACTAATGCAAACATTATTGTCTGGTACTTAGGTGTTAAAACAAAGGTCCCGTTTTATTTTCCGGAGAACTGTGATTGATTGAACTTTCGGGGGGGATAATAGCGGTAAAATAATGGAAAATGAATAGACAAATACGTATAATACACACAGAAATTATTAATTATTTTCCGTAAAATAAAACCGAACACTTTCTTTTACCATATTTTTTTTTCTTTTTTATTTTACATTGTAGGTATTCAAAATAACTACAACGTCAATAAACAATGAGAATGATGCACATTTTGACTTCGTTGTGACCGCGTTATGTACAGTGCCTTGTAGAGTTTATGATAATTTTTAAGGTTCAAAATTATATAGGTGTGGGTTCTTGGAAATAATATGTAAAATTATTTTCCCTAAACGGGAAAATTAGCACCCAAAAACTTTTCTCAGGGACACCGAGATACGGGGCTGAATTAAAGGTTTAAAGTTCCACTTAAAATGCAACGTATGGTGACTTTGTCTGTATCAGTGGCTGCCCGTAGTCTTGTATAGTTATAATTAACGCGAGCACCACTCCTTGGATCCTACCGTAGTCCATGAGTGAACTCCATTGCAATACAATCCAAAAATTTGTTAATGATTCTTTAAAATCTTTTCGGTATAAAAATCTACCCAGTCATACTAGATTAATGCCTATAGATAATACAATAATCAGGATTTGAAAATCCAACAGCATGGTCCAAAATAACTAGAAAGCTTCCTTATATGATTTTACGCGTTAGAAAGACTCATCCCCCATCCACGAGTCTTCAATTCTTTGAGAACGGGTTTTTTTAACTTCATCAGCATGTGAATATCAATTCATACTTATTTACATTTTTTATACAATACTGCGCTTAAGGATTTAATATCACGATAAACGAAACTACTACAAGATATACTAGAATTGAATGATAAATATACTCACCTACGTAACGTTTTTCCACGATCGTACTATCGGAAGCAAACTAAATATGGAATACGTGATTCGAGCTGGCGATATCTGCTGAATCCTAATCACACCAATATTATAAAGAGAAAAAATTTGAAAGTTTGTTTGTTTGCAATAAATAGGCTTTAAAACTACTGAACCGATTTCAAAAATTCTTTGACCAATGGAAAGCTACTTAATTAGCGAGTAACATAGTTTATATTTTATTTCCGTATTCCAACGGGAACCGAATCTACGCGAGTGAAACTGCGAGGCGCTGCTAGTATACTATATTTGACGTTATATGGGCAAATATTCAGCCGAGTTCGAATAACAGGGCGTATATCCCCTGTGCGAAAACGGCACGTGAACAAATATTGTTCTAAAGGCAGATCTGGAGGGAGAGCCTTGGACAAAGAGAAAAATGCCCCGTTGAAAACACATAGATTTACAACATTAGTAGCGTTTATCTAATAGTATGTTTGATAGTATGTAGCGGTGGTAGCTCAATGGTAAGGACACGCGCCTCTAAACCGAGGAATGCGGGTTCAAACCCAGCCACGTACCTCTGGATTTTTCAAATCTATGTACATATTTATACCACTAGCTCGACGGTGAGGGAAAACATCGTGATGAAACCTGCAAATTCAAAAAACTTTGGATTTGTAACCATGATCCAAAAATTGTCTGGTTCCCCTATCTTAGGGTTACGAAGGTCAGATCGGCAGTCACTTCAATGTAATTACCAAACTCGCTAAATTTAATTGCAATTATAATTGCAAGAAAAGCGAAGTCGTGGTGTTTGCGGCGCGTGGCGCCGCCTCAAGGCATGTGCCCCTGATTCGATTAAATGGTGAACAATTAAACGTAGCGCCGACTTTTAAATACCTAGGTCATGTGATCACGGCGGATTTGACTGATGATTGTGACATTGATAGGGAACGCAGAGCGTTGTCAGTACGAGGTAATATGTTGGCCCGCAGGTTTACACACTGTGCTTGTGAAGTCAAAATAACTTTATTTAAATCTTACTGCCAGTCCTTCTACACGAGCGGCCTGTGGGTAAGTTACACGCAAAAAGCCTACAACGCTCTGCGTGTTCTATATAATAATATGTTCCGGGTGCTGCTGGGACTGCCGAGATTCTGCAGTGCATCTGGCATGTTTGCCGATGCTCATGTAGACGGGTTCCACGCCCTTATAAGAAAAAAAAATCAGTCAATAAGAACCAGAATGAGCGGCAGTACCAACAGTATTTTAAGGATTTTGGCGGAAAGGTGGGACAGTAGCCTGAAAAGGCACTGGATCACGGCCCTGATGAGCCCCAATGCGGGGCAAATACATTATGTGAACTGAATTTGTTAATAATATTAATTAATTAATTGATAATTGTATACTAACACTAGTTATAAGATCTCTGTTACTAACACTATGGACTGTTAGTTGTCTCAATGAATAAATAAATAAATAAATAAATAAATCCTGGATCAGGGTCTAAGCGGACCCCGTCTAAGCGTCCGCTAGGAAAATGATGAACTAATAGTATGTTTGAGGTCGTTATTTGAAAGGTTGAAATGGTCCGAGAATCTGACAAAGTTCAAGACACAATGGAGAATCATGACAGAAAAATGTGAAGTTTGTACATTCTCTGAAGTCCCAGTTCATCATGGAAATTGATTGATATGCTTATGCCTTTTACAGAATTGAATTGGAAGTCAAAGTCAAAGTATTTATTATTAAGTTGTTTATATTGATATTCAGTATGACTCTTAGCTACGTACATTTTTAGCATGAAAATTATTAAAATGTCAATGGATATTATTTATTGGTACATTAGGAATTTCATGTCATTTATTCGAACTTTATTTATCCTACTAATATTATAAATGTGAAAGTTTGTATGTATGGATGGATGTTTGCTACTCTTTCCCAAAAAAAAATCCGAATGGATTTTAATAAAACTTGAGAAAAATATAGCTCATACACCCGAATAACATATTATTATGTTTCATCGATGTACTACGCGAGTGAAGCCGCGGGCAGAAGCTAGTTATTTTACATTTATTTCAATTTGTAGTACTCCAGTTAAGAACTAAAGGGTTACTCGTCGACTACGAACCCCGAACTACAAGTGGATGCAAACAGCAAGCTAATAGCAGTGTTTGTATGCATGATCGATAATTTATAATCGCTCGCGGTCTAGTGTCAGCAGAGTGAGTGTGTGGCAATTTGTATGCAAATATCGACGGCAGTGAGAGTTGGAGGGCGATTGTGGGATAAAGGTTTTTGGATGTCCTCACCTGGATATTTGTTGCACTAACTATAAAGTTTTTTAGTTTTTGAGGTAGTTTGTTTTGGGTTTTACATACATTCATACATAACATCACGACCGTAAATCTTGAAGGGGTAGGTAAAGTTAAAGGGACAGCGGGACCCTTTAACCACATTCAGCCAAAAATAAAACTGGACTGGGTTAAATGGAAAATGGTTGGTTTGGTTTTTATGTTGCCAATTATAATTTCCTGAAGTGTTACTAATATCACAATAGTGGTTAATTCTGGGTCATGGTTTAAGCAGATTCCGAATAAACACGGGACAAGTTAGAAAGATGATAGTAACATTGAGATATTTTTAAATCTGTGTTAGGTTCAAATAACAGCAATAAAAACACACACAATGATAACAGAATAGAGTAAAGCCTACAAAACTAAATAAAACGGGGTCAAACTTGTAATATAAGAGGAACGTAATACAGCGCTTGAGTCAGGCATGCGAAATTGTTTAGCATTCATAATATCACCTAATACGCGGAGTTATTTGCCTACACTATTATTAAAAAATAAATATAGTATTTTTTTATGTCTGGATCGTGCAATCATGGATAATAAGAACTACGTTGTTTTTACTAGCAGATAAGCATTTTTTTTTAAATATAAGTATGAACTATAAAACCCTTTATAGTTTAGATTGCACCAGAAGCAAGTTTTGCCTGTGGCTGCCGCTACGTAGAATATGGTCTACTACAAAGATTCATCATCTTCCTAGCGTTATGTCCCGTGCTTAGACGGGGTCCGCTTAGACCATGATCCAGGATTTAGCGAGTCTGGTAATTACATTGAAGCGACTGCCGATCTGACCTTCGTCACCCTAAGATAGGGGAACCAGACAATTTTTGGATCATGGTTACAAATCCAAAGTTGTTTGAATTTGCAGGTTTCATCACGATGTTTTCCCTCGCCGTCGAGCTCAATAACCTAAATAAATACGTACATAGATTTGAAAAACCCAGAGGTACGTGCCCGTGTTTGAACCCGCACTCCTCGGTTAAGAGGCGCATGTCCTTGCCATTGAGCTACCACCGTCTACTACAAAGATTATATCATGTTTTTCGGGGAATCAAATTTTTTTCCGGTCACACACAAAAAGCACTATCCTTTTGTGCGTTTTAGTCAGCCGAATTTTATCTATCGGTTCCGTTCCTGGTACTAGATACATACATACATAATATCACGTCCATAATCCCTGAAGGGGTAAGCAGAGTCAAAGGGTCTGCAGGCCCCTTTATCCACATTCATCCAATAAAAACCGATTTAAAAAAACCCCGCAAAAAATGTTTATAAAAAAACACAAGTAAAAACTGCCTTAATAGCTATTTAAATGTCTAAACACTAAAAAGTATAAAATAAATTCTTTCGACTGCTTCGATGAAAGTATTAATCTTTAACATGTATTTAAATATTTACAATAATCAGTTAGTTTTGGAGACGTTGAACACAAATATACAGTCAGATATATAGATAGACGACACATAGACATGTAGTCTAACAGACAGACAGACAAAGTTACTTTCGTATAAATTCGAAGGATATTTTAGCACCGTACAACATCTCCAACGTGTGCACTGCACGGCTACATTTATTTTGGTCCCTCATTTTTCCGTACTTTCACTTACCCGCGGTACGACACAAATAAATCACCCAGAGAGACCGTTATAAATTTTTCGGTCAAGAAATTGGTCGGCGCGTGATATATACCAAGCTCGTCACGGTAAATACCTACTCAACATACAGTGCTCGTCGATTTATGGGGAGCAATATTAGACTTGATGAAACCCGGGGAGGGTGTGGCCATAGGGAATCCTGTCCGTATTTTGTATGTAAAAAATAACGGCGATGAGGTTGGCCGAGACGGTGGACCTACGTTTGTCAACGTGGGGGCAACAATGAGTTTTTGTTGCGAGGGTAGGACCTTAGTTACCTAGGGCTTTTCTTATTAATTCTTTGCAAGGGTAGCTTAACGGCAATCGCCTCACGTGTGGGGTGTTGGTTGACCTAGATTCTAGGCCTTAAGTGTACTTTAGATTATTTTACATGAAGTACGGTTTTATATCTCGGCGGGGGAAATCATCCGGAGGAAATCTTGCACATTCAAACAAGTTTAACCATAATCTAGTTTGTTTTTAGTTTTCATCCAACAAGGTAGAGAATATGCAAATAATAAAGTAATATTGTCAATTAAGCACTTGTGTTTTGGAAGTCCAAAGAATTTTTTTTGTTGGGATCCACTACCAGTTGTTCTAGACATATTCGAATTGGTTTCGTTCATCGAATATACTTTAAATATACAGCTAATTTATTATTGAATAATAGACTTGATGGACACTAATATTACGAAATGCTTTTGTCATTAAAGTTCTTTTATGTTTAGTTTTTTTTTTTACCTACACTAAAAGGAGGTTCACAGTTTTCCGGATTTTTTTTACATAATTTGACCTCTCTCTTTTTTTAAATTCTTTTCCTTTTCAACTGCCTCAAAAAATGAGGAGATTTTACGAAAAATCTTCACGTAAGCAGAGTGTATATCGGTCCCATCCAATTGTTTATCGCGGTCCGCTTGTCCGTCTGTGTATCGACATCAGATGGATGTTGGGGCTCCGGCATTCCGACGCGAAAGGGTCAAAGGTCTATTTATTATTTGCGCAGCGATTTCATGCATCCTTCTGGACTATTGAGAAGAGGAATTGTTCGAATCAAATAAGGGTAAAGTGAATGTAAAAATAAAAATTGTTTGTATTTTGGAACTGAGTATGGCATTTTTATATCACTAAGAGTGATATGAAAACAATGAAATGGCCTCCCCTGATGATTCATAAAAAACTATTGAGGTCTTATTGCTAAAAGCAAGATATACATAAATAAAATATATAATAATAATGTCCTCCTAACCGATATCGGTTACGGCGGCCAATCTTAACGAGGATTAGCCAACTGCGCAGGAGATATTATAGTGCACAAGTGTGTGCCGCTAACACAGGTGCACTCTCTATTCCTTCACTCTCATAGTCCGGTGAGATGGCAATTTGACATGACCGGAGAGAGGTTAGGCGCAGGACCAACGGCTTAACGTGCTTTCCGAGGCACGGGGGTGATTAAACCGCCAACTTCCTGACTCCGGGCTGTTACTGAGTAATTTGGTTATTGAAATACCCAGCCACAAATTTTTGGCCCGACCCGGGATTTGAACCCGGGACCTCTTGGTCCTTTGGCGGCGCATGCTACCACTAGACCAACGAGGCAGAAAAAAAAAAAAAAAAAAAAATATATATATATATATATATATATATATATATATATACACACATAGACTTCTAAAATCAAAATCCATCCTAATAATTCCACCATCATCGGGTAAAAGGCTAATTCATTAAGAAAACCAATGATATCGATAATTATACAACTAGTTTTTTGTATTAGTTAATGTTTCATGCCGTGTGGTCTTATTTTTCTTACCATCAAGGACACACTAACGCAATTACTAACTTGTTAGAAAGAAAATGAAGGTACCTACTTTGTGAAAAAAGGAATAGTAAAACGAGTTTCCTGTTCCACAAGACTTATCTCCTTCAAAGACGTGAAGAATCATTTTGCGAGAATGGTGATATCATGTGTCAAGACGCTAGGAAAAATATAATACATGTATAAAGAAGTATTACAAAAGATTCGCTGTCATGGCGACCTGTGCTGAAAATTGGCTCTAGTTTGCAGCGAGTTAAGACGAAACTTGATGCAAAGTAGAACCGGTTTTCTTCACCTATATAAAGTATACATACATACATATATAATATCATCATAGCTTTACTTTTCAAGCTGATCCGGACGAAACATTCATGACAAGCCTAGTTTTTTTGAGCGGCATCGTCTGCATAATTTTTTATTATTTTTTTAAGTCAGAGGCAAAGATCCAAAAACGAAATGTCTTCACGTCATAGAATTTATTTTACAGACCAAAAGGTAAAATCTAACTAACTAAACTTCACGCCTCTTCCCTAGCGGGGTAGGCGGAGAAAACCGAACGCCATATGGCACGATCCTTACACACCTCATTTGCTTCTTCAACATTCATGATCCTTTTCATACGAGCTCTACGGTTTTTATTTCTATTTCTTTGTCTTTATAAGTTTTTTAAAAGTCAGAGGCTGAGGTGTGAAACCGAAATGTTTTTGCGTCATATAATTTCTGTTACAGAACAAAAGGTAAAATTTACTTTAAAATAAAGTCATGAAGAGCCAGTTCTGTTACAGAACGGTAGAAATTAAAAGTGTTGGCATCTGTTAGAGCGAGACAAAACCGAATTGCAATGCTTAGGGCGCATACCGCGACCCGTCGACGGATTAGAGTAATGGGCCTGAATACTAAATGAAAATGGACTTCTGCCGTGTCAAAGATAAGACGACGGTAGACGAGACGTTTGGTAATTTGAAAGCAATTGAAAAATATTTGAAGTCAAATTTAGCACGCAGCAGATCTATTATTTAAAATGCAAGTTCGGACTTCATTTCATTGCAATTAAATTTTTTAATTAAGTTTAAATATAACTTCATCTTAAACCATATAAATAAATAAATATCAGACTACATCATGTGCATTGATTTGACTCTTAGGTAAGTAGCTTAAGCATTTGCGTTATCAGAATCAACAGTGGTATTACAAATACCTATAGACCTATTTAAATATTTAATAATAACACCCAGACTCAAAACAACATACGAATGTTTGTTCAAAACCAATTGAAAAGATCTTGGCGCACGGGACAGAATCACTATCGAATGAGCCATCGAGCTAGGTAGTCAAATAATGAATATAATATTATAAAATACCATGGATACAGGTTCGAGAAAACGTGTCTCCGTCGCGTTGTGTTGCGCCATCTATCGGCGAATGGTACGGAACTAGGTATTTTTGTGGTCGTAGCGCTAATACGAGTATACAATACATGTGATACTACTATGCTTTCTTTGGAAGTGATCTAAAAGGCTGAGGAATATATCAGTCAATAGTTATGTACTATATTCGGTTCCGATATGAAGGATATTTTGTTTATGAATTTTATTTTATTCGTCCGATATTTGATATCAAATACAAATTAGTTTACGGGAAAGTTTTTGTTCCTTACATACCTACTCACAATTTATGGGTCAAATTAAAATTTTACATTGTTATTTACATTACACAACACAGTATGTAGTTGTTATTCGTTTTAATTACCTATATACGATATAGTTTGAGAGAATATTACGTTAGAGAGATTAGAGAGAAAAATAAAATGAAACTCTTCGAAATAAATTCCACTTCGATAAACTACAAGAATAGCTTCATAAAATACTACCTTGATGAAAAAAATACATAGGTATATACCCGTACCATTAGTCGCCTCTTACGGCATGCTAGGCAAGAACCACAGTTGGCACATTTTTTTTTGTCCCAGATCAACATGGCCAAGTCGCAGACCAACATGGGATGAAATGAAAAAAATAGAGAACCTAATACCAACCAGGTTAATAATTAAAATATTTTTCAAAATTTCAAGAGTTGTGAGCTGTTTGATCTTTTTGACGGCAATAACAGCCAGTCTGGGCCAGAAAGACCGTTATAAGGGGCTTTATTGTCGTCTTAATCAAACATTTGGAGGAAATTTTGACGGAGACTATTGAAATTGGAGTCATTAAGGTTGTAGTGTCTTCACTATAATTTTTCTGTTGTTAAAAGTAAGGCTGAGAATAACATGTTAATTTCTCTAAATTTGAGATTTTATTTATTTAGTCATCATTTTTATAACATCTATGTTTTGTTTCTGGTTCTAATTTTAGGCCAACTATAATCTGATCTTCGTATCTATTACAAAGGGTAACCAGACAAATCGGCATATGAAATTCAATAGTTTTACTCAGTTATTTGAATTTTTTGATTTTCTTTTGCGAGCTAGTGAATGCATACTTTGAAAACCCATAGCACATAGTCTAGAATCAACATCCTCTGATTAATGGGCGCCGTGCCCCCTGGTCTCATTAAATTCATCTACCAAGCGTTATATCCCGTAGTAAGGTCAGCTTCAACCATGACCTTAGGTCGAACGAGTTGTACGTTGAAGCAAATGCCTATTTGACCTTCATGACCTTTACAGTAAGAAATAAAGAAAAAGAAAGAAAGAAAACATTTATTGACCATTAAATAATACAGACATATGAGACAGAAACGAATACATGGAGTTATGGCCAACAAAGTGCAAGCCTCAGCATGTGTTGCAGCAACCCGAGAAGATGAGCAGTAAGAAACCAGATAAATTAAATCATGGTTACACATCCACATTCTGGATGTGCAGATTTCCTTTCCAATGGTATAATATATTATTCATACTTACATCAAAATACCAGAAGTGGGTTTGGGGATTGAACCAAAACCCCTCGCACACATATAAACATCAGACTACATCAAAAACCCTGATCTGACTGCGAGGTAACTAGCACTTGTGTTACGGTTATCAGAATCAACAGTGGTATTACAATTATATATTTAAATGTTGGATATTAACACTTAGACACAGAACAAACATAAGTATTCATCACACGAATTTTTGTCCTGGGTAGGGATCGAACTCACAACTCTTGGCGTACGGGGCAGAGTCACTACCAAATGCGCTATAGAGCCAGTTAAAATAGGGACGTTGACTGGCTAGTCAATTGAGATACTTTTTAAGAGCTGTCATAACGAAATTACTTCATAGATTTTGTATGGGCTTGTCAACGTGTGACGTCACTAGTTTGTACAGGCAACTGACTTAATATTAAGCAGTTTTTGTAAAATTAAAAATCTTAGACTCAATATAATTCAAAATCAATAAGGTTTAACAGCATACTACGATACTTTTTTTTTCCAGAATTAATATTTTAAAATTTAACATAAATAGTGTCAACATCCCAATTATCATAATCATCATAGTCTCTTCACCACCTATAAGACTAAAGGCGGAAAATTCGCGTTCTAACTAAAATAAGGTGACTGTTCTGACCTATTGGGCTATTGCTGTTCAATTTACATACATGCATAACATCACGCCCGTAATCTCTAAAGCCCTGGGTAAGCAGAGCCAAAGGGGTAGCAATCCTCTTTAACTACATTCAGCCAACAATAAAACTAGGCTGGGTTAGATGGTAAATTATAAAACAGTAGTGACAAGTGGCTAGCTCGTCGCCCACACTGCTCAATTTTAGGCGGTTCTATAATGTGACTGTCTGTAATTCCCTCATCACGTTGGAGAGGAAGCCGGGGGCACTCACGTCTCCGTCGCGGAGCGAAGAATAAACAGGATTACGGTGCCTCCGAATGTACCTTCTGTCTTCGGACTTCGGGCAATTGTCGGTGAAATTTAAATGTCGAAATTGGGGATTGTTTGCCACCAGTCAATTGGTGAATGTAGTGTTGAAGGTATTGATCTTTCGCTTATTTTTAGTTATGTATGTATACTGTCCTTACTTGTGAGCGGTGGTAGCTCAATGGTAAGGACACGCGCCTCTTAACCGAGGAGTGCGGGTTCAAACCCGAGCATGTACCTCTAGATTTTTCAAATCTATGTACATATTTATACCACTAGCTCGACGGTGAGGGAAAACATCGTGATGAAACCTGCAAATTCAAACAACTTTGAATTTGTAACCATGATCCAAAAATTGTCTGGTTCCCCTATCTTAGGGTTACGAAGGTCAGATCGGCAGTCGCTTCAATGTAATTACCAGACTCGCTAAATCCAGGATCATGGTCTAAGCGGACCCCGTCTAAGCACGGGACATAACGATAGGAAGATGATGATATATACTGTCCTTACTTATGATGCGAAAATATACGGAGAATAGATTAGCGTTGTCTGACACATAATAAAATTTCACAATTTTCCATCTCATTCAACTCAATTTTAATTTTGGTTTAATATGGTTTAAGGGAATTATTACTCCTTGGTTTCTATATAGCCTTTCGGGATTGCAGGCACAATGGCAAGTCCCTATGAAAAATCACGCAAAAAACATAAACAGGATGAGGAAGAAATGTCTCATAACCGTGCCCGCCCAAGTTTGCCCCAACTCCTGAGTTTTCTGAATGACTACATATTCATTACATAGTTCGTCGATTATGCTAGCGTTATGTCCCATGCTTATTTATGGTCCGCTTAAACCATAATCTAGGATTGAGCCAGTCCGGTTTTTACATTGAAACGACTGCCGATCTGACCTTCGTAACCCATCAGATAGAGGAATTAGACAATTTTGGATCATGGTTACACATCCATAGTTGTTGAAGTGCGAAGGTTTCATCACGATGTTTTCCCTAGACTAGACTATACATAGATTTGAAAAATCTGAAGGTGCCTGGGTTTGAACCCGCACCCCTTGGTTAAGAGACGCGTATCCTTATTATTGAACTACCACGGCCCATGGTCATCCAACAGTCGACGCCATTTAACTATCTCGAAATGGTTTCGAGTCTCATCAATTTAGTTTCACGATGTAGTTTGTACTACCCACTTCGCTAGACACAATTAAATGCTTATTAATTTCTCGGGTAACAATATTGCCTGGGCGTTTTTCTCAACCCCCCACCGGCCAATAAAGTCTTCACTGGAACGGTGAGTAAACAACCTTTGCAAAAAATATAATTTCAATGTAAACCCGACGGTGAAAGGGTTAAATGCTCGGGCTGGATGCAAATTGCTCTCGGGGGTATAAGAGACCCCTTTTAAAATAATACACAGGGAGTCGGGTGCTTTTTCACGATCGAATATCGGTTTTATGTTTTCAGACTGAGGAACGAGCCATATTTTTTGCCTTTTAAAGACTGAGTTGTTTTGTGAATGATGTTGTTAAACGGTTTTTTTTTATTTGGTTTTTGATTCAAGAACATAAATGAATTTGTTGAGAAATGCCATTAGACTTTATGTGAATAGATCGTTTACCAGTATCATGGTGGATCAGCTTACTATTAAAATCTGAAAACTGTTTTTTCTTTTTATCGTATTTATGAAATATTTTGTGTATTATAATACACAAATTTCGTTTATTTTAACAACTCCAACTATTTGTACATTTTAATTGCTTTGAAAGATTTTTGTAATTAGTTGAACATTTGTACATATTAAATAAAATTCTCATAAAATAAAAAGTCCATAAAATAAATTAGTAGTATAATTTACCCAAGAAAACGTGCCGTCAAGTATATTAAAAATACACAGTATTAACTCTGTTATATTCGACAAAATCGCAATATTTGAGAGCTGTAATTGATCAGTTCAGTTATTGAAAGCTGCTCCAATTTCCACGTTGACTGCTTTCAGCAGTGTAGCGTGAATGTATGATGTTGGCTGAAGATTTAATAATATTCAAATAGATCAAAAATTGGTCTGGGACTAATATAGAATGTGCTATGTATGTTCCTTGCCTAGTATATCGTAAATAGCTTGTGGCGACCGCGCCACAAGATAGTCAAGATAATAGCTTCAGTAATACGCAAACAAATAACGTTGATCGAACATTGAGAAACGCCATACAATCCTGCATCGCGCTGACGAAGTTATTCTCGCTACTAAGTATATATACAATACACCGCGACGGTTAGTTGGGCCTAGGTCCCCGAGCAAGAACACCTAGCTCGCCGAAAGTACTTCCAGCTTGCGAGCGCGTAGTTTGCACAAGCACATGACGCTAGACCCAGCAAAGCTAAACTTATGTTGGACCCAGTTTGACTGCTTGATCCAGCATCCCAATCTCATAGAGATTAAAAACCAGCGGCATTGAGCCAGCACATTAATACATAACATCACGCCCATAATACCCGAAGGGGTAGGCAGAGTCAACGGGGCAGTCAATAAATGCAGTACTGCCAATAATGTGACTTTACGTCAATCTTTTATAATTAAATAACTCATCAGACTACATAACATACATTTTGATCTGACTCCGAGGAAAGTAGCTTAAACACTTATGTTACGGATATCAGAATCGGTGGTATGTTTCAAATATATACTTAAATATTGGATATTAACATCATGTTTGTCATGGGTCGGGATCAAACTTAAAACTCTTGGCATATGGGGCAGGGTCACTACACACGAATACGCCGTCGAGCCAGTCTATAATTTATGAAAGACTAGCGGCCCAGTACGTGCTTCGCTACGTATAAAGTTTCAATTTGACAGCACAATCCCCATCTGAAAAAAGGTTTCAATTTGACAGCAAAATCCCCATTAACAAAATGATCCGCCATTTATTGAATTCATTTGTTATAAAAAATGTGATAAATGAAGAACCGCGCAACCCATTTTGTGCAAACTTCGCTTAAACCATCTACTAAATAGTCCGAACAAAGCCAAGAACGGGGTCAGCTATCCAAGCCCATTCTTGAGTTATAAAATTACAACAAAAAGTGGCATTGATTTTTATATTATATTGATTTAAATTGTACTTTTCTGGTACGGGCCGGCGCATTCATGGAAAGGTAACGAGCGTCGATGTCAATCGCTTCTATATAAGAACCACATTGAACAATGGCACTAAGGTTATCTGCTGTGTATAACAACAGCATTACTTAGATCATGGTACAAGCGGACCCTGTCTAAAAATGAAAGATACCTAACTCGAAGGAGGTAATATGATATATTGAGTGATTATATTTATCATATTCGGATAACATATTAGTTCTCAGACAGCCACATACATTTCAGCCGCCCGTCCGGACGGCGAGCGGCTATCGAAAGTTTAATTAAAGCGAAACGAATAAGGTGTAATATTTCTCGCGATTTCGTTCTGGCACTTACATTCCTCCGAGCGTTTGAGATATATTTTGGAATTGGTATATGGTGTTTTCGATATGTGGTTCAATATGTGCCAGTTTTAGGTACTTTTCCAGCTAATTGTGGTTAATTTGTCCCATTTTGGTCAGGGACTATGCCAACTGTGGTTCTTGCCTAGCATGTCGTAAAAGGCGACTAATGGTTTACGGGCTTTTGGGTATGTGACTGAGTAGGCGACGTGCTAGCCACTTTTTCACAGCTTTCCATCCAACCCAGCCCACTGTCCCGTGTTGGTCTGGGACTTAAAAAGAATATGCCAACTGTGGTACATGCCTAGCATGTCGTAAAAGGCGACTAATGGTATATCGGGTTTTGGGTGTGTGATTGTGTAGGCGACAGGTTAGCCGCTTGTCACTGCTTTTTCAAAATTTTCCATCTATCCCAGCCCGGCTTTATTTTTGGCTGAATATTGTTAAAGGGGCCTGCTGCCTTCTTAACTCTGCCTACCCCTTCGGTGATTATGGGCGAGATGTTATGTAATGTTATGTAAAACAAGCGCTATCCTACTTCATTGTTAATTTAATCTTTTGTTCACGTTTTACTCAACTTTCAACAAAATGAATTTATGTGCAATTTGAAGTTTATCTGTAGACTTTGTATTGAGTAATTTAAATTACGAGCAATTAAGTAGTAATGAACATATAAATGCAAACAACACAAACTGATAGCGTACTTGATGTTTTAATTACGTCACGATTTTTCCATTAGGGGCGTACAAACATTCATATCCATCTTTTACTTCTTCCATAATTGTTATATTCAAACGTGTTTGTCCCATGTTGATCTATGACATAAAAATAGTGCCAACTGCTTCCTCTTCTCGCATGTCGCAACTTTTCACGTATTTCATCGCTTTAGTAGCCTTTAGACCGGTGGTAGCTCAATGGTAAGGACTCTTAACAGAGGGGTGCGGGTTCAAACCAGTACTTCTGGATTTTACTAATCTATGTACGTATTTATACCTCTACCTCGGCGATGAGGGAAAATATTGTGATGATACCTGCACATTCCAACAACTATTGACGTGTAACCATGATTCAAATTGTCTGGTTCCCTATCTTAAGGTTACAAAGGTGAGATTGGCAGTCGTTTCTATGTCATTACCAGACTCGTTTTATCAACCGACTTCAAAAATGAGGAGGTTCTTAATTTGACCGTTTATATTTTTTCTGGATCATGGTCTAAGCGGACTCCAACTCAGCACGGGACATAACTCTGAAAGTTTGTTGATTACTTTAGTAGCTTTTACTAGTAATGTATTAGGGATCGAGTTTGTACATTGAATTCTTAATTTAAGATGAACAATCATTAATATCAATTTAAAATATTTGATAATACAGGGGAAAACAGCAGTCTTTGTTTTATCAGCACCAGTTATCACGAATACCATATTTTCGTCTTCACCAAGCTTTGGCACAAACATAAATTTGAATAACGGCGGGGATTTGGAAAAATCTGAATTTCAAATGCGGTACCGGACATTGCTTGCACATGTACGTTGGAAATTGTATAAATGCCGGCTTACGGCCGCCAAGTAATTGATGGTTGATAGAAATTGTGGTATAAAATATTAGATGAAACAATAAATTGTTGACAAGCTGCCTGATAGGTGAACTCGTACCTCACATTTGATAAGAGTTGGTTAAAACCCAAGTGTATTTTAATTAATAAAATCTGGGACCAAATTAAAGCGTTAAACCTACAGGGATACTACACTTATTAAAAAACAAATATGGTTCATCATCTCCCTAGTGTTATGTCCCGTGATTATACGGGGTCCGCTTAGACCATGATCCAGGATTTAGCGAGTCTGGTAATTACATTGAAGCGACTGCCGATCTGACCTTCGTAACCCTAAGATAGGGGAACCAGACAATTTTTGGATCATGGTTACAAATCCAAAGTTGTTTGAATTTGCAGGTTTCATCACAATGTTTTCGTAATACGTACATAGATTTTAAAAATCCAGAGGTACGTGCCCGGGTTTGAATCCGCACTCCTCGGTTAAGAGGCGCGTGTTCTTACCATTGAGCTACCACCGCTTCTAAAAAACAAATATGGTTGAGAACTAAAATCTCAGTGGCTTCTAATTCTCATTAATTCTCCAGACTGACACACCAATTCCCTAGTTCCAAACTAAGCTTATACTTGTGCTATGGATACTAGGTGAACGGATAGATACTTAAATACGTTTATAAACATCCATGACTCGAGTACAAATGTCCATGTTCATCTTGAGTAGAATTTTTATATGAAATTGAGTACAATTTGTAAATCAAGTAACGAACCTCATTAAATAAATAACTGAACAAAATAATACACATTTAATTTAATTGTAGAATTGGCTGTGTTTGACCTTTGAACACAAAACCTCAGGTCATTTTGCGTCCCCGAACAGAAGGTCACATCAAGGCTATACATCCTTTCCTTTGTCCTCTTTGATTTCTGCTTTGACCCATCTTAGCAGAAGCCCGAGCAAACAGCGCAGGGTTCTATTACGGTTTGTAAAGTGAACAATTATTTGTATCCTGCCCATTAGATACTAATACAAAGATATAGAATAATAAAAACAGCTTAGATTGTTAGGCTTAGATTAACCGAGTACAATTAACGTGTTCACTAATTAACTTCACGTCATTTCCCTGACGAGGTTGGCAGAGAACCGAGCGCAAACTGACACGGTCTTTTTCGCTTCTTTGACATTTATAACTCTTTTTATACATGCCCTATGGTTATTATGACTCTAAAAGTTAACACATCTACAATTTGATCATGGTAGAATACAAATTATCTGTATAATAGATACAAATAACGTTCCCTCGCTGGTTCTAATTGCTAGACCAAACGGCCAAACCTCGTTGTTCTCAAAACTTTTAGGGATCATGGAAACTCATTTTTATGGCCACATCTTGTCATGTATGTAAATCTATGTTTCGTCAATGACTCAATGATCATTTGACGATAGACAATTAAGCAGCTCCATTTCACATCGGACTGGCCGCTTTTAATTAACACCCTTTGTCTTTGTGCTGTTTAGTTTAAATGTCATAGATTTTGTTAGGACTCATATATTAGTACCTACCATAAATAGAGGTTCTTTCTCAGAACTAGAGGTTATATTGACTGATAGATGCTGTGTGCCGAGGGTTGGCTCTCGGTAAACTAAACTGAAAATCAGAATCCAGGGTTTTATTTTTATATTCTTAAATCATCACTGTGCTTATATGCGTAAAGTCGCAATAAGTACCTGTCGCTTTCAACATACTTCAAATTGCAGGTATATAAGCTACCATTATTTTTACATAAATCGTATTGATCGAAAAACTTTTATTTGCTGAAAATGCCGCCCCTTAAATCACCTTCTTCTAAAGATAGAAAATTGTGGGAAAAAAAAAGTCCTCAGATAAAATCTGGTTGCGATGCCCCAACCAAGTAATAAAAAAACAGGAAAACATTTTCTATTGGACGCTATTCTTAACATGAAGACTAGACATTTTAAACCAGTCGAGAAGAATTCATTTTTGAACACGGAACTTGCGCTGTATTTTCAAGAGAATGTGCCAGGTGAACTGTACCGTTGACATTCCCAAACAACATTTTTAACATTAGCCATGTATAGCCTAAGTTTGAGTTCACACCATCTGCTCGCGTCGGACACGGGTGATAAACCGCGCGTGTAGAACCTGCCTTACGTCGCTGATAAAATAACAGGGTAATATGTAGAAAGTTTCAGAACGCTCGCTTCTCAGTGGAATAGACTATGTATGCGTTCACGTATATTAAATTCTTTGTAGCCGACGGCTAGTTTTGCAACTAAGGCCCGATTTTTAAATAACCAGTCAGATGACAGTGGAATGAAGTACAATACGAGCGATTTCTAAATTCATCGATTAGTTACCTACAAACTGATTTCTTTACTTAATTGGTTGTGTAATTTTTATCTGACCATTAAAAAATAAGGCCTAAGGCGTCATTTTATACTTAAACGAAGAATGTAAATTAAAGATGTTTATTATTTTTAATATTTGAATTCTGACTCACATATCTAAAAATTAAAAAAAATATTTTAGTAATTATACGTATTTCGTTTAGTTGTGCGTCAGTCTGTTTAAAAAACGATTTTGAGGAAATAAAAAGTAATTTATTGGGTCATTACACATACTTTTCTCCATAGTAGTATTTATAAAGGTATATCGTAATATTTTCAACCAGACCTTCTTGAAGCGATTTTCATAAATAGCGTAATAATGTTTAGATAGTTTTTAATTATGCTTAAAAGTCCAACATTATGTCGTCCATAATTAAACCACAAAACATATCTAAAATATGATTAAAAACGCAATTAGTAACGCGAATCGCCAAAAAAAAAAAGGGACTAGACGATTTTAAAAATACGTGTTTACTCTCTACGTTTTTTATGTTAATTATATTTGAATGGGTACATTTTTCTCTGTTTCTGCGGGGCGGACTACATTTTCCCGTTACATTTGAATTTCAAATTGAGTACAAATCCCTTTCCACGGTTATTCAAATTTATATTCGGTTGGGCCAATGACGCAGAAATATGAGTGCGATCTTTCATTTCGACGCGTCATTTTACTCGGAACTTTCGTCGAATGTTGTACACTTTTTGTTCATTAGAACCCTTCACTGTGGCGATGTATTGAGCGCGACAAAAACGGAGATGTCCTGGCCGGTTAATTGTGTCACCTAATTGATGTCTGCGCGCTGGAATAGTTAGACGGAACGTCCTTCATTGTCTGCTTTCTGGGGTTTTGTGACATCATCTTTCACGCTTCTGTTTTTAGACGGGGTACATTTAGACCCTGCTGACTAGGGGAATATTCGCAGTATTGTTTATATAAGCCTTCCTTAAAGTCAAGGTAGAAGTTTGTACCTACACACGTATTATCACACTACAATCCCCGAAGCGGTAGGCAGAGTCAGTGGGGCGACTACAACAATCACATTCACCCAAAACTAAATCTGGTCTGGTCTAGGTTAGATGAAGAACTGTAAAAAATAGTGATGTTAGAAGTATAAGCTGATTATTGGTTAGAAACATAAGGCATGTCCTCAAATTTGAACCCTTTGCATGGGAGCTACTGCCGTTCCTTTCCATTTAGAACTACGCCGCAAATGCTATGATCCATAGAAAACCTTTGTTAAGATAATAGGCTAGATGACTAAAAAATTCTGTTCGGTCCGTCAGTTAGATAATAAAAAAATATTGAACACGTATTTTTTTATTTATTTGTCAAACAAACATTGACGGAGATACAATGCATTCAAGTTGCGCGTGACGTCACGCTTTCGTACAATTTTTACTAAATAGTGACGTCGCAAGCCCCCACTCCAAAACTTTGATGCTCATTATCTTTGTTATTTTTTGTTAATTTGATAAAGCGAAAAATACGTGTCTAGTATTTTTGTATAATCTAACTGACGGACTAAATATAATTATAGTTTTTAAATGCAGTCATCATCCCCATTGACGTCGGACATGGGTATTTTCCTTTTAATAAGATTATAGCTTGTATGATTCGTAGTTTTGTAAAATGAGAAAGAAACAACGCCTCAAACATTCACAATGTAACAACTGTTAGGATTCGTATTCATTTATCGTCCATCTATCCATATTGGCATAGACCACAGCACCCAATAAGTCCGCTCAGCGCATCGATAGCGGCCCGTTATCGCTCGCTCGCGGCGCTCAGCTCGCTCGCTCGTGTTTACGTAAATGGCTGTCGCCAAACGATTTAGCCGGTTTATGGGGCGTCGGTGCCCGGCGAGGGACATCTGCGATACAGAAGAGTTGTGCCAGCGAGTCTTGGTACTGAGGGAAAGCGTATAGATATACAAAAATACAAGCCATCACGCCCGCAATCCTTGTAGGGGAAGGTTAAGTTCTAGGAGCGATACATTCCTCAGCTATTGTCGGGAAAAAATAATATCGAGTTGGGTTAGATGGAAAATTGTGAAATTTAATGATAAGTGGCTAGTTGTTAATAATTATAAGCCCAAAACTTCATATACATAAAATCTATAATAATAAATAAATACTTCAGACTGACACACCAATTCCCTAGTCCCAAACTAAGCTTATAGGCTTATGCTATGGATACTAGGTAAACGGATAGACATACGTAAATATGTTTATAAACATATATGACTCGAGTACAAATATTCATTTTCATCACACGAAATATTTGCCTCTAGCGGGATTCGAACCCAGGGCCCTTGGTTTCGTGGCCAGGGTCTCTGACCACTCGACCAACGGGCCAGTCAAATGGCTGGATGTGTAATTTAATTAAACATACTTTCTAAAAATAGGTTTAACTAATTACTAATTCATGTTACTTTATAAAATTGTACATCGACTTAACTCCCAAATCGTTTATATTCAAGTAAGCATTTAGCCGCGGCTCCAACCGCGTGAAATTTAGTCCGTTACAGACACTATCGTATGTTCTTTGTAGTCAATATCTTGCGTGCAAATTTCATTACAATCTATAAGTATTTTAAGTCGTTGAAAGTTGATGTTAGGAGTCATAAAAACCGTAGAGCTCGTATGAAAATTATTATGAATGTTGAAGAGGCGAGTGAGGTGTGTAAGGATCGTGCCATATGACGTTCGGTTCTCTCTGCCTACCCCGCTAGGGAAGTGGCGTGAAGTTTAGTTAGTTAGTTAGTGAGTATTTTAAGCTTGGAGACACATATCCAAATAAAAAAATACGTAAATTGAAATCGCTTCTTTTGCATTCAAAATATTTCTTCATATTTGTGAGTATGGCAATGTCATGACGTCCCGGCCAGACTAGAAGTAAGTTTAGCGCGAAACATTGGACTGTTCTGTGAAAATATTCTTAGTTTGTCTCGGCGCGTCAAATTACAGTTTTTCCGCGTCGTATGTCGCGCGATGAAAATTAAATGTTGCATAAGTAAAGATATGACATGGTCTGACGGCGACGATATTACTATATTGTTGTGTATTTTTAAAGCGGATGCTTTGATAAAATTTGCTCAAGGCATCCACGTTTGTGTATATACGTGTGGTGTGGAAACTTATGTGATGTCATGGTGTGTGGTTGTGTCAGATTTGCGGTTTAAACTATGTCGAATTGTACTGATAGATACGATCATCATCTTCCTAGCGTTATGTCCCGTGCATGACGGGGTCCGCCTAGACCATGATCCAGGAGCGAGTTTGGTAATTATATTAAAGCGACTGCCTATCTGACCTTCGTAACCTTAAGATAGGGGAACTAGACAAGTTTTGGATCATGGTTACATGTCCAAAGTTGTTTGAATGTGCAGGTTTCGTGACGATGTACCGCCGGTAGTGCTAATAGATAACCATGACCGAAAATGTAAAATATAGTTTAGAATATACTTAGAAAAGGCAGTAAGCAATAAAAACTACCACTTCGAGGTAGCCGGGTTTGGTATGGTACAAATGTATGTTTTTTAATGCTCATTAAACACATAATATGTAAATAGATATATATTATTATCATCACGCTATCAATTCCCGAAGAGATAGGAGCAGAAAGTTCTTTGAACCACATTTACGCAAAAACGAAGTAGAGTTGCATTCAATGGAAAATCTTAACAAATTAGTCACAAGTTGTTAACTCCCCGATTTTGCCAAGAGTCATAATTCTGTGTTCTGTTTAAATATGCAATGTCTATGTACGTTTGCAATCTAACAACACAATCATTTCGTTATTTGAATAAATTCTGTCAATAAGGCAATCATGGAATGCCTCAGCCCGGTCCTGCCTCAGTCCTTAATAGGCAGTTATTCGTTTTACTATGGCTGGTAACTGTTGCAAACGCCATAAAACGTTTGACGGAGCCCATCACCGTCCATTATAATAAAACAATATTACTTGCACCGAAATGCTTTTCAAAACTCGTAGAAAGTGTATAAAACAGAGTTGTTTATTAAGCTGAACGGCCCGAATGGCGCTGGGAGTAATCGAGGTGGATTTTGACTCTCAATAATGGGGAGGAAAACGAATTAATTGATCACGTAACGAAAAGTTGATAAGACTATGTAAGCAGGTCAAATATTAATAAGATTCAAAACTAAACTACATAAATATTTTGCTTAGAAAGGTATGAAATTACTGAGGAAGTTGAATTTGACTTACGAAAGCAAGTGCTTTCATAAGTAAATTTAAATATAGCATTAATATTGTTTGGACTATTAAGACGAATCGATGGAATCCTCATATAGAATACATCATATTAAAAAGTAATTTAAGTTACAAGGCAGATCATTCACATAACTCTTAGAACCATAGTTCTCTCATTGCAGTCAGATAAAAAAGAATAAGCGATTTATACAAATAAAACAGATTTCTTGAAATTCGACTTTCTTCTTTGTTATGGAGGTTGCGAAGATGGCTGGCAGCTTCTTAAAAGATAAGTCTCATTACCCTTGACGGGACAAAAAGGAAAAAAAACGACATCCTTAATTAGCACTACACCCGTATCATTATCCGAATGTCTACAAAATCAGTACACGCGGCCACTACAAAATTGTTTCCACGATCAATTTCATAAATCACTGTGGAGTCATTTACCCGCGTTCACCACCCAAATTAAGTCTGGACGGGTAAAAAATATGAATGTTTATTAAACTGCTCGGCTCGTTCCAGGATTGTAATTCGGGAGTTTAATGCGTACTGGGACGGGAATAAAATTGGCTCCGGCCAGTTGGAGCCGGTAATCGGCGGATTTTGAATCAATGCGTTGTGCAAGGTGATGTGTTTGTGGAATGTTTGAGTCGTTTTGTGATCTCGTTGACCGATTACGAAGAAAAGGGTAGGTATGGTTTTAGGAGTTTGGAAATGTAAGTTGGTATTTATGTATGTTTTACTCTACAGTAAACATAAATAATTTAACAATTAAAACATATAATACTGCTTTTATTTTTTTAAATCGGTAAAAGGATAGTCTAGTTAATGTCAAGTCCAAAATTAATGAATAAATAGTAATTCAAGGAGTAGTCCTTGTATTATTTATCTGTTTACATTAATGATGTGGTATTATTATTTATTGTGTAGGCGACGAGCTAGCCACTTGTCACTACTTTTTCACAGCTTTCCATCGTACCCAGCCCATAGTCCCATGTTGGTCTGGGACTTAAAAATAATGTGCCAACTGTGTTTCTTGCCTAGCATGTCGTAAAAGGTGATTAATGGTATATGGGGTTTTGGGTATGTGATTGTGTAGGCGACGAGCTAGCCACTTGTCACTACTTTTTCACAATTTTCCATGTAATCCAACTCAGTTTTGTTTTTGGCTGAATGTGGTTAAAGGCCTGCTGCCCCTTTGACTCTGCCTACCTCTTCTGGGATTATGGGCGTGATGTTATGTATGTATGTATTATTATGTTTATTCGTCAATTTAAGACTAGGCTAATTAATTAGATTAAACTTTTACCGATAAAAAAAAAATAGAACCAGTATTTTATGATTTAATTGTTATTTAATGTAGTGTGAAATATCACAGGATTGAGAAATCTTAATATTCTAAATTAGAACGTTAAAAAGCTTATTTTAGCACTAATAACAAAATGTTAGTTACATTCAAAAAATCGGATTTATATCATGTTTTTGTCGGGTGACAACAATTAACGTTTCCCGTTAAACCATATAACTAAACTTCACGCCACTTCTTTAGCGAGGTAGGTAGAGAGAACCGAACGCCATATGGCACGATCCTTACACACCTAATATAAACCATATACCTATTTTAAATTAAAATTCTATTGAACATTAAATGACTTTCGGTGTAAATGAATCGAGATAAAATAACACTTCTTTTAACAGGTTTTATAACATATTCAAAATCTTTATAAAGACGAAAGTAACATTACTCTATCGTCAAACAAAAACAAAAAGTTATTCAAATTCCATTTTGAATAAAAGAAAATAAACACCTTGATCATTAGCGAGTCACTCCATGAGTTGTCAACTGTATTGTTTAATCAACAAGTTATTCTGATGACGCTTCCATAGCGACGTGAAATAAGATAAATTATGTAACTTCACAACAGTTACATATTAAATTGCAAAACTCCTCGCATACCCCATTTGTAACCCGTTCTGTTATGACAATGTAAGTTACGGGGAATGTATGAAATGCGATATACTCAGGGTACCGCATTCCCCGAGTATGGAGGCGCATCATTATTGAGGATGATCTGCTCGAGAAGAGGGGACAGGGATAACGCTGTTTTTTTTTTGTTTTGAGAGTATAGATGTGTGTATGCCTAAAACATATTATAAAATTGCTTCTGCCCGCGACTTCGTCCGCGTGAAGTAGTTACTTTGGGCTAAAGTTAACTTTAACCCGCGAATTTTTATTAGCCCGTTGGTCGAGTGGTCAGAGACCCTGGCCACAAAACCAAGGGTCATGTGATGAACATGGACATTTAAACTCAAGTCATGGATGTTTATAAACGTATTTAAATGTATCTATCCATTCATCTAGTATCCTTAGCACAAGCATAAGCTTAGTTTGTCACTAGGGAATCGGTGTGTCAGTCTGGAGAATTTATTATTCAATTTGACTGCCCTGATTGGTGCAATGGAAAGATAGACGTCGAGGCAAATGCATTGGGGGCTAGTTCGGTCACTGCATGGGGACAAAGGTTGATGAAACAGGTGTTTGTATCATGTTTGTGCGTTTGTGGAAGTTGTTTGATTCTGTTTTCCCTAATAATAAGAAGAGTTGTGTAGGTATATAGCGCACCTGCATATGCTATTTAATTTGGAATAGAGATAGCAATTCTAGAACCAGCAATCCAGCTGGCCCCAGCACAATTTTAGCGGTGCTTCATCCAGTGATATGTACTGCTTCAATGCCGCTGAATTTTAATCCCTATAAGAGATTTTTAGAATGCTCGATCTAGTAATCCAGCTGGGTCTAGCACAATTTCCTTTCTGCTGGAACCGGCACATGATGCTGGAAGTTGAAAATCTAATATAAATATCTAGTGCATTAAAATTTTACGAAGCTCAATTTTTGCATAGTTACCAGACTGTTTTTTTTTTCAGGCTAACCACGAATTGATTGCTAGTGTATCAAGATTCTATGTAAAGGATTATAAATGTTAAAGAAGCGAGTGAGGTGTGTAAGGACCGTGCCGTATATGGCGTGAAGTTAGTTTGTTTTTGCATTTTTTTTCAGAGACATACTTCTTTAATACTTCCTAATTATCTGACACCTTCACTAAAAGGCAATGTACGCTATTATAATGTTAAGTATACAACATAGAAATCACATAAGATGAGATCCCACTAATTGCATGGAACATATAATAGGAACATTAGGTGTCAGGTTGTGTTCTAATGGTGTATTTTATAATGTTCAGCTCACCCGAAGTGACTCATTACTGTGGACTGTCAGTCCGGGCTGCGTGAGACGGGTCTTCACTGAAAGCGGAGAGCAGCGAATATTTAATATCCGTAAGGAGCGCTTAAGTTAATTCCAGCTCTGGCTTCTTTGAGTCTTTTTTATCCGTGATAGCCGTTTTTATAATCCTTAATTTAAATAATAATTCTGTACAGATCTGGAAGCATCGGAAGTAAAGTGCATCACATTGCTTCAGCAATTGCTTTTCTTGTATCATCACTGATGCCAATAAGTAGGTAGTGTCTGTTTATTAATCTAAGTATAAGTTTGTTCCATCAGTTTGATGGTGAGACTCTGAGGAAACCTGTATAGTCAGATGTCAGATAAGAATGTGCGTGCTGTGCAGCCATGATCCAATATTTCTGTTTCTCTGTTGCATAGGTCGTCACTATATAAGCGTCACAGATTTAACGAGAAATAACGCTAGATAGATGAAGATGATGCCGATGGTGATGTTCAAGATCACTTACCCAGAACACTTCCGTTAGTCCTTGGTGAACTTATTCGGTACTTAATCCGCTCTCACTGTGGCCACGGGCTAAGGAAATGGAGTCACGTGTCGCGCCCATAGGGAGCCCGGCGTGAATGGACGTGACACTTGTATCAAGGTAATTTCGACCCGGACCATTATTGCGGGCCAAGGTCTGAACGCTGTTTTTTACCATCTAATACGAGAAAATGCGCGAAATACATTATTTATGTGCTTGGGAGCAACGTGCGTCTCGGAACTAGGTGGCTTTTAGAAAAAATTGCGCGCGATTGCGTTTTGTGTAGTTTATGCGCAATTTGTTGTGTGCGTTCTTCGTCTCTTCTTCTTAGCGTTATGCCTGATTTGAATTGGTCTGTTAGAATCATGATCCAGGATTTAGCAGGCATGGTTACTAAAGGGGAACCAGGTAAATTGGGTCAGTATGAAATCTGCAGGATGTTTTCATTTACCGCTAGAGGTTAAAAAATTGTGCTTAGGTCAAAGAAATTAAAAGGCACGTGATCGTAAATACTTTCACTGAAACAAACGATAAAAAAAAGAACGTCTATGTTTACTTCACCATCCAGTTTAATTGTAAACAAAATTATATTGTTGAAAAATGTTCGGCCTAATTAGTTGCTTATTTTGATAACTGGTTTTTATCTTTTTCATTAAAAAGTTGAATCTTCATTACCTGTGCATATTTTTTACAAAAGAACAAAGATATTGTTGGTATTTCATTCATTTCAATCACTCTCCTTGTTCATGATTCTCTGACAGCGGCAACGTCTCGTTGAAATTAACTCATGACAACTACAAGATTCCGGACATTCACATTAAACATCCATCCTATTATCCTATTGGTAAATAGGATAATGTAATGTATAAAAGAAAGTTTTCTTGGAAAATTCCATCAGTCCCTGACAGAATTACCACATTTTCCAATAAACGGTTCCTAATGGAACGAGGCGGACCACGATAATCAGAAATACCATAAAACTTCGCCATCTTGTCGGAACACCTTATCAAACTACTTTACTGCTCGATCCCTCGTCACATAAAGATCCGGGATTAGAATGAATACATAACAGAGAGAGCACCATGTCAAATTTGTCTTAACTAATATTTAAAAAATTTAGTTTGTTTGTTTGTTACACTCTCACGCCTAGGCCAATTAACCGATTTGAAAAATTCTTTCACCAATGGAAAGCTACATTTTTAGCAAGTAACGTCGTCTATATTTTATATCAATATTCTTGAGGGAACGGGAACTATTCAGGTAAAACCGCCGGGCGCAGGCAGTAGTTCATAATGACGGTTTGTGTCACTATTGCCAGCTTAACTCTGAAGAATAAAGTTGTCCTAGGAGTGGCTGTAAAATTGTCTCATGCTGCGGTTCATTACATACGACTAGCTCTGAAATTCTTTGAGATTAAAGCAGTTAAGTTAACTTCATACATCTTTCACTATTGAGACAAATCGCATTAATGATTCCGACAGAAATACTGTGCCTCTGGTAAGATTATTGAGGAAATACGTAAATATTTGAATTTGAATGATTAAGATAATGTTGTACTTTATCAAATTTCATAATAATAAGAGTAGTAGTAGTTTGTGAAGCAAGTAAGTTCACTAAAATTTAAAAAGTAGCATTTAAAAGAGTAACTTTCGAGCTTCTTAACGACTTCTCCGCGATAAAATATACTTTCCGAACCGATGTTAATATTAATACTCTGCCTATAATAAAGGGTACCTAAATTTAAGTAAATTTTTGTATATTTCGTTTTGAAAATAAATATGTCACAGTTTGAGTTTCAGGTGGGAAAGCTAGTCTAAATATCAAACTGCTTGGGTTCCAGGTTTGATACCGTCACTTCGAAGGTGACATCGTACCGTCTCCTGTAAAGGCTCCTTGGAGCGTTTGCTGAGTCGGCATCAGGACGTGTGTGGTTTACGGTGGAGCAAAATATCAGCTTTTATTTGAATCGTTATGGCGTCCCGGCCGCGGGTCTGCCCGTTAGGGCCCGTTTTCGCCTGTTTTCGATTTGAATTTGTTTGTGGCTATCCTGGATTTCCGATAAGTTAAGATTGGTTGGAATGGCTAGTTGCTGTGGGTAGGTAATAGATATGTGGCTAGTTTTTAGTTGTAGATACTACATGATTTAGCTGGCCGTTTTTTGAAACGGCGACGTTTCATGATGCTGCATATACTAATCTGTAAAGTTATAAAAGTGATTAATCAATTGTATTTAAAATAAAAAAGAAATCTATACTTACTAATATTATAAAGCTAAAAAGTTTGTTTATTTGCTTGAACGCACTAATCTCAGAAACTACTGGTCCGATTTGAAAAATTATTTTAGTGTTAGATAGCTCATTTATCGAGGAAGGCATAACATTAACCATAAATGCAGGAGAAACCGCGGGCACGTGTTTGTATAAAAATAATATTTTAAACGGTTTTAATAAGATCTCTCTTTTGATTTTTTATTCAGTATATTTATTTTAATATTCATGTCCAACAGATTATTTATATTCATCTATTTATATTCATCTCCATATTTAAAATGCATTAAATTTCTTCTTTCAATTTCTATCTATGTCGATTTATTATTTATATAATATAATTTTATTATTCACAGAACCCTTACTAACCCTTAGTAAGAAATTTTAAAAATATTATCTGCTACATACGTTCATACATAACAACACGCCCACAATCCCCGAAGGGGTAGGCGGAGTCAAAGGGGCAGCATGCCCCTTCAACCACATCAGCCAGAAATAACACTGGGCTGGGTTAGATGGAACATTGTGAAAAAGTAGTGGCAGTGACAAGTGGCTAGTTTGTCGCCTACACAATCACATACCCAAAACCCGATATACCTATAGTCGCCTTTTACGACATGCTAGGCAAGAACCACAGTTGGCATATTCTTTTTAAGTCCCAGACCAACATGGGACAGTGGGCTGGTTTGAATGGAAAGCTGTGAAGAAGGAGTGACAAGTGGCTAGCTCGTCGCCTACTCAGTCACATACCCAAAAGCCTGGAAACCATTAGTCGCCTATTACGACATGCTAGACAATAACCACAGTTGGCACATTCTTTTTTTTTTGTCCCACATCAACATGGGCCAAGTCCCAGATCAACATGGGACATTCACTGCTCTCTCTCTTTCTTCGCTTCACCTGTTCATAAACCATGAAGTATTATAAGTAGGTACGTATTGATCTATCTGTATCAGCAGTTTAATGAATGTTCAAAGCGTTTGTACCGCTACAGCGGTTGTTAGCGCGAACTTCAGTACGAACTATGCGCCCGCTAATCAACGCTCAAACTGTTTCACTGCACTACCCAAATTTATTACGTAATTGTTCGCATAACAAGGTTTAATAGACAATGTATGTACTTAAACTGTCATTGCGATTTGTTATTGGAAGTTTTTTGACTGAAATTTTGTTATATCCTATTATCGGCTGAATGTGGTTCATAGAACTTATCGATTCTTGGACTCTGCTTACCACTACAGGAATTGCACAGGACGTGATATATACGTACATAAATACATACATAACATCACGCCCTTAATCCCCGAAGGGGTAGTCAGGGTCAAAGGGGCAGCATGCCCCTTCAACCACATTCAGCCAAAAATAAAGCCGGGCTGGGTTAGATAGAAAATTGTGAAAAAGCAGTGACAAGCGGCTAACCTGTCGCCTACACAATCACAAACCCAAAACCCGATCATTAGTCGCCTTTTACGACATGCTAGGCATGAACCACAGTTGGCATATTCTTAAGTCCCAGACCAACACGGCACAGTGGGCTGGGTTGGATGGAAAGGAGATATATGACGTGGGTATATACTTAAATTTGTATTCTCGCAAATATTTGCTTTGAGAAGTGTTTTTTTGGTTTAGGACTTAAAAGTAAGTAATGACTGTGATCCTTTCCTAGCAAATCGTAGAATATGAATAATGGTATATAAGATTTAAAATTGTGTAGCCGCACCAGTTTTTCACAATTTCCTATCTAATCCAAATGTTTTATTCTGAAAGTGATTAAGTAATTAGCTGCTCCTTGGACTGTGCCTACCCCTTCAGGGATTGTGATCGTGTGTATATTTTTATATATCATCATTATCTTATCAATTTCCTAGTGTTATGTCCCGTGCTTAGACGGAGTCCGCATAGACCATGATCCAGGATCTAGCGAGTCTGGTAATTACATTTAAGCGACTGCCGATCTGACCTTCGTAACCCTTCTATTGGGGAACCAGACAAATTTGGATCATTGTTTCATCACAATACTTATATTTCCCCTACCGCCGAGCTAGTTGTATAAATACGTACATAGATTTTGAAGCGAAGTTTAGTTAGTAAGATTTTGAAAATATGGTACGTGCCTGGTTTTGAACCCGCACCCTTCGGTTATGTGTCCATACCATTGTGCTACTTCGCTCTGTATATTTTCTTAAGTATATGTATATTTTTCATTTTGTGCAATTTTGTGGCGATAGTCTATTAACATGGTATCTACTATTAACATCAGCAATGATTTTGTATGTATAAGTTAAACAGTCTATAGTAGTTATACGACATGTCCGTTGCATTCAACCGATATGACCTCAGTGCCGCAGTAATGTTGCGCAAACATCACATTACTTGTTCATTAAAATCGCACCAGATTTTCGTAATGGCCGCCAAACAGGACTGTTAATTAGTACATCGAAAAAATAGCAAGTGAGAGTCGTTTTCACAGATATGATATGATATAGAGTGTAAATGAAATCCGTTTGAATAAGTTAACATTAACCAAATGTAATAAATCATATCCTATATTAAATGCCAAAGTAACTCAGTCTGTCTGTTACGTCTTCCCACCTAAACCAGCTGGGATGAAATTCAGCATGTGTTAAGTTAAAGTTTGAACTTCGCGCAAAGACAGATGTTAATTTTTACCTTGGGTAAATTTATAGATTCCTTGCAATGCTAGATAGCCTTTATGCAACCGACTAATTTTATTGCGAGGGAAATGTGGATACAAAAAAGTAATAGTTAAATTTTTGACACTATCTCGTCGAATTTCAAATCCCAGATTTAGCATACCTATTTTAGAATAGGTAGTAAACAACGGATAGACAGACGCTTAAATACTAGCAATTGTCCGATTCGCACTTGGAAGGATTTTTGATATAAAAAATAAACCTCTAGCAAGACTGTATTTTCAAAGTTTTTGAGAATCCATGACATACCACCTGGCCTATATCAAGACCCGTTTCCTACATTTCCATTCTCGAAACAGCTTACCCACAACACTTACAATTTATATCGAGATCACGTACATAAATTACATTACAATTTCTGTTGAACAGTGCTGCGGTGTGACAAATTCCACCATATATCATATGGCGACGTCGCGGTCTCTTTATTACGTTATATTACTGCGCGAAGTCGAGGCATGAAGTATGCGACACTCGCACTATTAAGCGGCGTACATACGGCTGTAATGTTGGTGTTTTCTAATTAAGCTTAAATTGTATGGTATTGTCGAGAACGGAATTCACCTGTGCCGCTACCTGTAATGCTCGCTGGGTGAATTATGTCGAGAACAGACGTTTTAATGTTGAACTTAGGTATGAGATAGTTCTCATCTTGCATAGGCGTTTAAGAAAGGAGAATTGACTTATCTGCATTTTAATTTATTTAAGTCTTATCTATTTAATCAAAATATCGTAGAAATTGTATTGTGTGTAAAAATTTTTTTTTCATTATTCTTTTTTGTTGTTTTGGATTTTTGTCATAATGCGGAGAACGCTTTCCAAGTCCTACAATACGTAAAAAGTTAACACCGAAAACTCATAGTGCTAGCTTCATTCTAGTGTTTCTTTGAAACCTTTATAAATAAGGAATATTTTGATTTTGACTTTGACTTCACTCTACATTTTAATTTTAAAGATTTTAATACCAAATTTATAAGAAGAATAAACTATTCAGCTTTTTAACGGTCACTGTAACAAAGCTGTAAATTTTTTATTTCTGTCTAATTTCTTAAGACTTTTCAGTAAATGGTTGGTATCGTGTTATTGGAGACGTTCCACTCCAGTTTTTATTTTCTGTTTTAAGAGTGGACGCGAGCTGTGAGCCGTTTGAAAAATAGGTATTTGAAATACACGGACTAGTGAAAAAAGAAGGACTCCACGCTATCATACTATAGCGTGAAGCCACGTTTATGCATGTGTAAGTGAGATACTTATGGATACCATACATCGGATATCTGTCATTTGGAGCACTTATTATGTCAATGCGTGACGTAAGTTGTCAAGGTGGAGCACCAAAGGAGCTTCAATGTCTAGTTAGTGGCGCGGACCTTCTTTCCTTCTTCTTTCCTTCTTTCCGCGGTCCTTCTTTTTTTACTAGTCCGTGCTGAAATACCTGTTTCTGTCGAGCTTTCGTGCTCGCGTTAGTAAGACGTGCGATTGAAATACTTTCGATCTTAGAAAAAAATACAAATTTAAATACCCACGTTAGATTTAATGGCAAACATTACACATATGTATATTATAAAATTTTTTTGCGTTATTTGGTAGTATGATGATATGTAAATGTTAGTGAACATAACCTTCACTTTTCCCTTTCAAGGTGCCGACCATTACAAACAAAGCCTAAAGGGCAACAATTTATCTTCATGATCCATCTAATTTTCCACACATATTACAATAGCCTTTTAAACCTTTCAAATATGCCGCAGAAACTTTTAACAGTCCTAACCCTTCAAAGACAAGGGCGTTGAGGACCTAATAATTGCCACCCTATAAAGGGCTATTATAACCCCATAACATGCAGGCCCTTTCATTTTGACGTTATAACTGACCTTTTCGTTTGAATTAGGTCTTTATGGACCGTACGACAATGTGGTAATAGCCCCTTTGTGGGGCTTATAACTAAATCTTGAGGGGTCATAATCTTTTCGGGGCTTTGTGTTAAGGAAATCTCTTTAATCGTACTCTTTGATGCGACGGTTCGCGACTGTTATCATAAGTGACGAACACTTCACATTGTCTGACGGTAATGGTCTTTATCACGCGTTTGTAAGCTTGTAAGTTTCATACAGTTTTTGATGATTTATTAAATTCAAGGTGGCTTGCTGTCCCTTTGACTCTTCAGGGATTACCGGCGTAATGTTATATATGTATTCAATTTTTTTTATTTTTTTAAAAAATGTTGAAATTTTCTACGCTATTGTAATTCTTAAAGCCAAACACTATTGTTGAGTTAGAATGAATATTGTGAAAAAGTGCTGATAAGTGGCACTCCAGCTACGAAGTTTTTAAAGTAGGTAGGTATGTTTTTTAATGTCTTTGACTCAAGCACAAATGACTTTTTTCATCATACAAAAATTTGCTCCTAGCAGGATTTCTAACCAGCCTAAGCAGCCTTTTGTGATTTAATTGATTTCATCATTACGCCAACACGTACAAATGTTTACAGCTATCCAAATAGAAGAGCCATGATTGAAAGCTTGGCTTGTTTCAAAATTGCGCCATTGATTGGGCGTTTGGCAATATCGGTGGCAATCGGATAAAATCCCATAGAAAACCAACGGCTAACCGACGCAACATCAATGCGAATTTGCCATTCAGAGGTAAGCCACGCGAATGTTTGCAGATTTGTTCGATTTAGGTGAAATACGGGATAAATACGAATGGAACATTAGTTCAACTAGGGTGTTAGTCTTGTCAAGCTAAATACTGTGTTTATTTAAGAACGAATGATACAACATGGTTGTGATTCCACGTATAGTGTTGTTCAAGCGTCAAATTCTACTTAACTTGTTTTCTATTCGTTTTTACTTAAATTGATTTATTATTTATTTATTTTTATTTATTTAAATTTTCTGCAAAACATATATATATATATATATATTTTTAATTGCCTTTTTCTTTTCAAACAGAAAATATTCAAGTCAATCAAGGAGGAAATAATTAGGTCTTTATGTATGAACATACTAGTCTAGCCTACCTGTATCCAATAGTTTTTTGCGTAAGTACTCTATAGCTTTCATACATACACATACTAATAATGTATGTGTTAATGAAACCAACAAAAAAATATTATATAAAGAAAAATTCCACCGATCTTAAAAGATTTTCCTACATTATGTAAACATACAAAAATTATACTGTCCAATGTTATGCTTTAAAAATATGCAAGAACGTTCTATATTTAAAAAAAAAATCGGATGCGAGTGAATAAGAAGACGTAGGACGTGTTTTATAAAAAAAAAACTCGACAAAATAAGTAATGCATAACAAATCGCCGTAGCCCACGAGACTCCGGATAACCAGACATGTCTGAGAGCGGCAAATCGAAAAACTTTAAATGGGTCCAATTTCTAGTCCCCCCCTCCTTGGGGACTCGGGGCAATTAAAAGAATTACCCCTCGAAGATCCAGTCCAGTGACTATTAGTGGAAACTCACGGGCGGGATTTGCAGGCGAGCTCGACACGAAAGGGAAAATTAAAAAAATAACGTGCAAAATAAAAATTCAGAAAATTATAAAATAAAATAAACAATATACTAGTTTCAAGGTTCAAAATAATAATTCAGCCGAATTAAGAACCACCTCCTTTTTTTAAGATGGTTAAAAAGGGTTTTGAAATAGAATTTTTGTATTTGAACATACAGTAGTACCAGTATCACATGCTTTTTTGTGTATTTGTATGTGGAAGAAAAAGTAGGCTGGTGAAACGATTCACTAATTATTTATTAGGTATAGGACGCATAAAGGAGGAAATCAAGTATAAAATAGTATGGATTACTATTATTAAATATTATAAATGTGAGAGTTTTAATAAATTTTAGTATGAAAATAGATTTTATCTTAAAATAAAACACGAAAAACGAGGTTCAAATACATGATGTTTGTTTATATCCCATGCGGGAAAAGTTACAGAAACAGCTAGTGTAAATGTAAAGTCATTAGTTTCGAACTCCCAAACGCTGCCTTTAACGACAAAATTGTTGACCGTAAGTTTCTTAATCTCAGATTCCCGTTCCCCTAGCGATCGAGAACATCCTTACACTAAGAATTAACTCTTAATGGACTAGTTGAAACACCTACAATTACGAACGAAATAAAAAGACTACTTAACAAGGCTGTGTCCATCGATGTTCTTGTGTACAATTCGTTCTTATTTTCAATGCCATTTATTAGACAGTAGAATTTTAAGTTTAGGTCTATTAAAATCCTCTTTTTCATGATCTTCGTTCTGGCAAGACTGTTTATTAAGTAAAACGCATCACTTAATAGTTAAATCCTTGCGCACCTTTTTTGAACGCGGGGCATGCATTAGACACCGTTGCGCCATCCGGGGGAGGATGATGTGGTGTGTGGGATTCCCAGGGCCCTCTGAAACGGAGGAGCCCTCTCCGGCCAAGGTGGAGTGGCTATAATCATTGTTCGCCTAGTACTATTAAGACTATAGTTTCACGATCAGCCTTTAGGTACCTCGCTTTAGTGGCCAGAATCCAGGGCCGGATCTACCATATAGCTTTTTGAGCTTCAGCCCAGGGCCCCGTGGATTCATGGGGCCCCCAGCTAAGTCAAGTCAAAGTCAAAAATAGACGATAATGCGAAAAATATCCATAATTTTATTAAATTATACAGATCGTACGGTTTGCAGCCCTGCGAATCCTGCGATTAATCAAACCTATTTAATTCATTTAAATCAAGTCTTCGTCTTATTCTTTGAGTAATTAGGTGGGCCCCTGAGTAGTATTAGCCCACGGCCCCTTAAACTCACGGTCCGGCCCTGCCAGGATCTCTATTTCTACCAACCAGTCAAATGGTAAAATGAAATAAAAATGAAAAAGCGCTGACGCTTTTGATGCTCGCCTCCAGATCAAATATTTGCTACATTCGATCAAATAAGAGTTACATTTTGATTCCTCCTCCGAGTCATAAAACGTACATCAAGCTATCATGTTTAACACATTGTACCAATCGTTCGTTCGGTACGCTTCAGGATTTCCTATACGTTACGAATCTGGAGCCCAGGGATTCCACCCGGTGCAATCAAAGCTAGAAACCGGCGATTTAAAATTTATTCCTTCGGGAACTGGTAAGTTGGAAATAAAAATACGTTTGTGCTCTGTACTATAGGGATTTTTCAATATCAGATTTGGTTAGTTGTGCTTATTGCAAATGTGAAAAGGTTGATTTTGCAATGGCTGCAATGAAATTAATTTATGGTGCTGTAAATAGACATACATACTTACATACATAACATCATGCCCATAATCTCCGAAGGGGTAGTCAAAGCCAAAGGGGCAGCAGGCCCCTTTAACCACATTCAGCCAAAAATAAAACTGGGCTGGGTTAGATGGAAAATTGTGAAAATGTAGTGACAAGTGGCTAGTTTGTCGCCTACACAGTCACATACCAAAAACCCGATGTGCCATTAGTCGCCTTTTACGACATGCTGGGCAAGAAACACAGATGGCACATTATTTTTAAGTCCCTGACCAACACGGGACAATGGGCTGGGTTAGATGGAATATGTAAAAAAGTAGTGACAAGTGGCTAGCTCGCCGCCTATACAATCACATACCCAAAACCCAAATAGAAGGACTAGAAAGGCTGGTTAATCGAGTGGTCAGAGATTCTGGCTATTAAACCATACGTTGCGTGTTCAATTCCCAAAGAAGACCTCCTGAAGGAGAGTTCTAGATATCCAACCGCTCTTAAAGATTTAGCAATGCACACGTGATAAATTTGATGTTTTCATTTTCTATTCCACATTTCCACAGATTACCGTGACTTTTTACACCGCCAAAGTTAGTATAATCCTCGCAGATTGCTAATGCGCCTTAAATTACCACCCACGTGACGTCACCCGCAATACTCGCTGGTCAGTTTTGCGAACGATTCTGAGTGTTCGATACGTCACGATTACGTCACCAATATGGCGGCCAGGCGCATTAGCAATCTGCGGGGATTATATTATGCAAAAGTCCATTCAGACCAACATTCTACATTGAACAAGTTGGATTACGGTTTTTATTTGGAACCACGATTACAGCCTCACCTAAATATGTATTCTTCTAACATTGTCGCTAAAACCATACATATATTCACGACTAGCTGTGCCAGAGGTGTCACCCGCGTTTATGGTTAATATTATAAAGACTATTTCCGTCATACATGATTTCTATGTAACTTTAACCATTAAGGCTGCACACGCGACGGAAGCTTAAAAAATGGAGTAACTTCTCCCGTTTTCCCAACATTTCCCTTCACTACTCTGCTCCTTTTGATTGTAGCGTGATGAAAAGTATACTATAACCTATGAGTATGAAGAATAATTGTACCAAGTTTCGTTAAAATCCGTCGAGTAGTTTTTGTTTCTATAAGGAAAATACAGACAGACAGACAGACAAAAAATTTACTGAATGCATTTTTGGCATCAGTATCGATCACTAATCACCCCCTGATAGTTATTTTGAAAATATATTTCATGTACAGAATTGACCTCTCTACAGATTTATTATAAGTATAGATGACTCCGCAAATTACTCTCCGTCTTTGGAAGACAAGTTACTCACACATCACCTTGTTTGCAACAAGCCATATTATTCTCAACAACACTCTTAATAACTGCCCCGGGGTTTGTTCCTCGCAAGTTGCCCGCGCCATCCGCTTAATTAACTCCAGGACAAGTTGGCGCGGTCCGACCTTCGATTCTCGGGATGCGCTTCATCCGAATTTCATCTGCAGTAGTTCGGAATAGTTACCGCTGTAATTTTGATACGTAACGTCTAATACTGCGAACTTTGTCCGAATTCACATTGGCTCGGTTATTGAGTCTAATTGTGTTTGGCTGGGGAATTTCTGGATGGTCCAGAATGGTCCAGTTGAACATTATTATTTGGAAATAAGATGGTGTGATGTCAGAATCAATACTGAGATATTTATAATTACTTATAATAAATAAGTAATGGTAAGGTATTTTCAGTTATTTTCTGATAAGCAATGCTTAAGCAAGCCTAACATTATTCGCGTACCTAACATTATAACGCCAATTCCCTGTCGAGACAGGCAGATAACCGAGCACCATATGACGCGGTACTAAAAAATTCTCCAGACTGACACACCAATTCCCTAGTTCCCAACTAAGCTTATGCTTATTCTATAGATACTAGATGAACGGATAGACAAACTTAAATACATTTACAAACTCCATAACTCGAGTACAAATGTTCATGTTCATCACACGAAACATTTTCACTGAGTGGGATTCGAATCCGCGACCCTTGGTTTTGTGGCCTGGGGCTCGAACCACTCGACCAAGGGGCCAGTCAACCACGAACCACAGTCTAACACCTCACTCGCTTCTTTGATATTCATAATTTCTTCTCTTAAATGCTCTGCTTTTGGGTTCTAACGTCACCTATTAACACACCACACGTCTCTTTAAAGAAATAGCTATTATTATTACGCAAATAAAGAACGTCACATATTATTGTTTATTTTTAAATTAAACACAAGCATTTGTTATAACAAGGCTTGTATTTAAGTAAGTACTGGCAAAATCCACTGAAAGAGTCAAAATGTCATCACCATTCTCGCACCAGTCACCAACACGTATCATTAAACTCCATAGAATTCAACTCGCTCCCGTGACACAATGTCCCCTAAACATTGGCCCCATTTATTGTTCAGAACTATCAATCCTCTCACAATGACACCTCGTTAAGCTCATGTCGCGTATTTATGACAGTTCAGCGTTACCCGAAAACGGGACATTCGACAGTTTTGTGATTGAAGTTCAGCTTGCTATGTCATCGTTATTGCGCAGTCCTGTTCGTTCATAATTCGTGTTATTATTACACTTATTTCACATCGATGACGTTAATGGGACTGTAGAGTCTATTTTTGCTAATGCCCACTCGTGTATTTAATATTTGAACAATGAAACATATTTATATTGATCAGGGACTTAATTATAGAATGTACTGTGTTACTTGTCTGACATGTCACATAATGCAATTAATGGCTGTACCTCCTGTACTAGCAGTTTAAGAAAGTCATCATCGCTTTCAAAACAAGTTGTTGAAAATAGCTTCATCAGTGCGTTGTAGAAAATGCAGTGTCGCCAACATGAAAATCAATGCCATCTATTGATAAGCTTAATGCAACTGTACTCTTAACTGTGTTTTAACGGTGTTTGGCATAGTAAGTCTATAGATGTCGCTATAGTTGATAAAGCCCACGAAAGTGCGTTTCCCAAACAGCAACCGGGAAAGTTCAAGCAACGATGTCCAACAAGATTGTCTCCCGATCCATTACGGCGGCGGCGTGGGCAACTCGCTAACTGTGTTACGAACTGGTGCTAGTGATGTCGACTTAGGGTATTTTTCCCTAAATTCGGGGGGAATATTTTGTAATTAGGTATATTTTCTATTTTACGGTACTTTTTGGGGGTAATTAGGTCAGCTTTGGGAGGAAAGTTAGTAATTTTTTAACTCCGCAATTTTGTGTCCAACTTATCTAAATTATCCTACGTTGGCCTGGGACTCGAAAATAATGTGTCAACTGTGTTCCTTGTCTGGAATATCATAAAAAATTATTTTGTGATTAATTATGTAGACGACGATGTAGTCACTTTCACAATTTTTCATTAAACCCATTTAATTTTGGCTGGTCGTGGTTTAAAGAGCTTATTGCTTTATAGACTCTGCCTACCCCCTCGGGGATCGCGGACGTGAAGGTATGGGTAACTTAAATGTAGAGATCCTTCAACAATTTTCGGGAAATCTTTTTCGACCATTCGGCATCACTGGCTGGCGCTAAACAGCGTGTAAGCATCGAGATGGCCGGCGACCACACTCGGGGCTAATTCGATTTCGCGACGCGTCCGGTTTCTCTTTAGTCGAAAAACTAAGTTGGAGCTGGGCTAGGTTTCCTGAATATTTCCTTGGACAATGAGGATGATGAGTTTGTGAGTAATGAGTTTTAAACGATCTTTAATTTTTATTTGTTTAATTGTAAAATCCCTGGACTAAATATTTACTGAAATTGCTTTTCTTTATATTATTTTTTGTTTGTATTGGGGTTTATTGCTTACTTGATAGGCATTGCCTGGCAACTTGCCGCCATTTGATTTTAGAATTAGTATGATAAATGTGTGAGTTGAATTATTGTCTAAAATTTAACAATAATATCATAGACTGACTTTTTGTTGAAAGATTTAATTATGAAAATTTTAATTAAATTATTTAATTTTAATAAAATTATTTAATTTTAATAAAATTATTTAATTTTAATAAAATTATTTAATTTTAATAAAATTATTTAATTTTAATAAAATTATTTAATATTAATAAAATTATTTAATTTTAATAAAATTATTAAATTTTAAGAATCATTGTTCGATAAATAGTTGAATAAACATACTGGAAAAAATAACTTTGTTGTTCATTTGAAGAAACTTATTAGTGCATAACTTAGGTGAACCTTTCAATGAATTGACAATCTAAGTAGAACTGAAAGGTTTACTGCGTTCGATGTTAAGCATAAACATGTAAAACCAAAATAATTCTTTTCAAAAGCTTTCCCAAGTTACACTTGTGTAAATACAAACTTCTTGAAAAATTCCGACACTTGGGAATGGATGTCCACACGATAGGAAAAACTCAGGACAAATGCGGACTACATATTCTGCAGTAGTTAATACTTCCTAGCAACGTTTTTAATGATTAGATGCTGGTGACGAATTTAGGCAGCATGTGTTAGCGCAGTGCACTACGTACTTGATCCTGAGAGAATGCGTAATGTGCCGTACTTGGTACCTTATAACTCACTAGAAGCATTTCATATGACTGTGCAACGATGCAATTTAGAGTAAAGCGAAAAATCGGAGTTCTTTGAAATACAAAAACAATTATTCAAAAACATTTCTTTAGTGTTTAAAAAAAAAATATATCTTAGAATGCAATACATACCCACACATAACTTTAGGCCCTTAATCCCCGAAGGCAGAGTCAAATAGACAGGCCCCTTTCAGACATAAATAAAACTGGGCTGGGTTAGATGGAAAATTGTGAAAAAGTAGTGACAAGTGGCTAGCTCATCGCCTTCACCATCACATATCAAAAACCTAACATACCATTAATCGCCTTTTATGACATGCTAGAGAAGGAACACTGTAAGTCCCAGACCTACATGGGACAAAAATTACATAAAAGATGAAATAAGTAGTTCACATCATCATCTCCCTAGCGTTATGTCCCGTGCTTAGACTGGGTCCGCTTAGACCATGATCCAGGATTTAGCGAGTCTGGTAATTACATTGAAGCGACTGCCGATCTGACCTTCGTAACCCTAAGATAGGAGAACCAGACAATTTTTGAATCATGGTTACAAATCCAAAGTTGTTTGAATTTGCATGTTTCATCACGATGTTTTCCCTCACCGTCGAGCTAGTGGTATAAAATACGTACATAGATTTGAAAAATCCAGAGGTACGTGCCCGGGTTTGAACCCGCACTCCTCGGTTAAGAGGCGCGTGTCCTTACCATTGAGCTACCACCGCCCTAAAAAACGTACGAAATACGTAGTTCACAATTTGAAGAAAATCAAATGAGTTAACATACCCAGCATCGTGAACTGAGTTAGGTCATTGTACAACGCAGTGCTACACAAGTCTAGTGACCACTATCTGAAGAAAATGTCCTTTCTTCTAGTTTTGTCCCGTTTCAACCCCCAAAATTTGCAAAAATCTACGTAACACTACTCGCAGATAAGAAGTTATGAACTTGTTAGAGTGCAAGTTTTGCAAAGCCCTTATGTATAGAACTCGTATTGCAAACCGATGAAGTTCCCCGCAGTCCGGACCCTGGAGTCTTCAGTATCCCGATTTGGGAGTTGTGTTAGTTGTAACAATAAACTGCAATAAAAAACTACATCAGTCCTGTCTGGTCTGGTATTTGGCTACAGCGTAATCTTACATTAAAGTCAAGGTAAAATTATTTATTGTCTCTATGAGAGCTTTGCGTGTTTTGATGCATGAAAGAAGATTGACGAAAGAAATATATAAGTCAAGTATAAATAAAGCCGTCGGAAGGGGTAGACCTAGGCAAACTATCACGACCAGATTAGAAAAGTATTAACAAAAGGTGAATTTACCACTTAAATTAATATCTGCTTTTAAACTGTTAAAAAACATTAGTTGAGATAATATGGTCTGATCCAAGATAGTCATTTTCAAGTTAAAGAGATTTGCAATATTCGATTGGTATCTGTGATCTGTTTAATAAACAACAGTGGCAAATATTTAGAACATCCATTTACAGGAAGTAGAATGTTGACCACGTTCTAGTACAAACGGCAATGCATAACAAAATGGTTTAGAAATTATATCTAACCAAATATTATCAACCGTTTCCCACAAATTCACCAACTAAATTCCAATAACTTCATTTCAACAAATTTAAATTTAAATGCCGGATTAAACACATTAGCATAATGAAGCTGATATACCAAAAATACAATTATCGAACTACTCCGAACCGGTTTGGTGCAGTTATATCCGGTTCGCGCCAGTATGAACCGGGCAAGATTACAGGGACGCAGTTGGCGGAGCTTATTAAACATCTACGGGCTAAAATGTAAATTGGAGCTCGAATGCGCCCGACGCTTTCGGTGTGGTGCTAACGACGGTGTGCTTTGAGCTGCATGTGAGGGTGCAATTTCGGGACTTCTTGACTTGTTTAATTGTACATCGCAGAGATAAGAAAAAGCAAGAAAATTTTATAGTATCTATCTCTTTTAATTCAGCAATTTTTAAACAATAAAACGTTATTTAAAATTCATTTTTATTTTAATGCGCTGGTGTTGCGAGTATTTTTTATATTTATTTATTAAATTTATCTCAAAAATGCGCCATGACGCTGAAAAATGTGAGTGACGTGGCAAGCACAGCTCTTCGATTTCTCAGTACTGCGCAGTGTGCCGTGCGTCAAGACATGAAGAAGTGAGTTAACAGTGGAGCTCAGTGTCACATGTCGGAAGATTTTAAAGACATACTTTACATAGAGTTCGAATGCACTCGATACCCTAACGACGATGCGCTTGAAGTGCATGTGAGAGAACAATTTTGGGACATATTGACTTGTTTAATTGTACCTACCTCGATCGTGTTTTCTGATATGTTGAGCAAATTTTTTAGTTTTTAAATATTTCGATGTCAAAGTTTGGAAACAAGAGGCTAAAGACTTTAAAGACTTATTCAATAGTAGCTGTGCCCACAGTTTATGTTTGATATTATATAGCCTATAGTCTTCCTCGATAAATGGGCAATCTAACACTAAAATATTTTTTTTTTATCGGACTAGTAGTTCCTGAGATTAGCGCGTTTAAGCAAACAAACAAACTCTTCTTCTTTATAATATTGGTATAGATTAACGATTTTCAATCCTGAAATTTGTTTCTGACAGCCCTGTCGGTGCAATGGTTCAAATCTCGATATTTCAGAATGCAAAAGGCGTGGTTTTCATCCCAGTACCAGGGTAAAATTTGTTAATGCTAAGCCGAAAAAATAGATTAATTAAAAGATACTTGCATACATAACATCGCGCCCGTAATCTCCGAAGGATATAGAGTCAAAGAGGCAGCAGGCCCCTTTAACCACATTTAGCTAAAAATAAAACTGGGCTGGGTTAGATGGAAACTATTTGGCTTCTCATTTTCTCAATGTTCTATTAAATTGCTTAGGTTATACGGAATATAATAACGAATCGTTTAACGCCTCATTCCTCAAAGTCTGATAAGTATTTAGTTTTATAATCATATTCCTTATTTTTTGGCTTCGTCGGAAAAATAACATACACGTGTAAACTAATTTCTCTCATATTGAGACCAAGCTTATCAAAGTTTCAGTTCTCAATTATTAAAGAACAAAGACCGTATGTAATTTGGGCTTACCACAGAATTTGCAGCTAAAACTTGCATCTTCAAACGAGTTAGTATACAATATCAGAAATGTTTTTCTTGTACAGATAACGTGGGGTTTTAAACTTGGTTGTTTAGAGACAGAAAGAAAAACGTTTGTTATCTATACTTATATTATAAAGAGGAAAAATTTGTATTTTTGTGTGTGTGTGTATGTTTGTAATGAATAAACTCAAAAACTACTGTGCCGATTTAAAAAAATCTTTAACCATTGGAAAGCTACATTATCGGGAAGTAACATAGGCTATATTTTATCCCCATATTCCTACAGGAACGGGAACTATGGGGGTGAAACCGCGGGTCGCTGCTAGTATAAGATAATAACATAAATAAATAAATAAATAAATAAATAAACATATACACACATTTTATTATCTGGATAAGAGTGTGGGTGTGTTTAGATAGGTAACAGGAAATTTGCATTACTGCAAGCTGAGCCGCTGCATATTTTAAAAATCTTTAGAAATCACCTATTTATTACGAACTAGCTGTTTACCGCGACTTCACCCGCGTAGACTAATATTTCTGTATCTTACAGAAACTGTGCATTTTTCCGGGATAAAAGTAGCCTATATGTATTCCAGACTATAATCTATCTCTGTGCCAAATTTCATCCCTAACCGTTCAGCAGTTTTTTGCGTGAAGAAGTAACAAACGTTCACACACACACACTCACAAAGTTTCGCCTTTATAATTTTAGTGTGATTCAATAAGTAGATCATTTTTAGTTAGCCTTAGGTTTTGGAAAATGACGTAAAGTTTAGTTAATTTCGACTGGCCCGTTGGTCGAATGGTTAGAGACCCTGGCTACGAAACTAATAGGTCGCGGGTTCGAATCCCGCTAGGGGAAAATGTTTCGTGTGATGAACGTGGACATTTAATTTTGTACTCGAGTCATGGATGTTTAAAAAGGTATTTAAGTATGTCTATCCGTTCACTTAGTATCCATAGCACAAGCATAAGCTTAGTTTGGGACTAGGGAATTGGGTGTCAGTCTGGAAAATGTATTATTTAATTAGTTATACTTGTTTTTAAAGTTATTTTTCATAATAAAAATCTTTTTTAAAATGAAATCCAACCCAAATCATGCGACTAATTAAGTTGTATGAATGAGTGTAAAAGAAAATACTCTTCTCACTATTATAGGTACTATTACGCAACTACACTGCGTATATCAAAATACGAATACTGAAGCGAAATCTAGTTCCAGTATATCTAAGTACAATAATTAAAATGGCTAGTGCTATCCAATTTGTGGACGCAAGCTGCAAACTTCGTTCTAGTCTCGCGGCGGTAAACGCGCCCTCCGCTAGATGGCGCTGTGTGCCGGTAATTAGACGTAACTGAATTATTTTCGTTTCACTATTTGTGTTGGTTTGTTAGTCTTTGTGTAGAAGTGCTTGTTAGTCCTTGGTGTTAAAATTAGGTTAGAATGTTGTAAAGTATTTATTTTCGTTTGGGTGTTTAAAATGGTCTGTGATTTTCTATCAGCGGTAAAAAAGCCTTATTTGTACTATATATTGGTATTCTATGATAGTTTCTGTACTGTTTTTTTGAAACAAACAAAGAAATATCGTTATTTTTATTTCGTCAAAGAAATCAAGAATAAATTATCAACATGAATAAAGTCAATAGTTTTTTTGTGTTCTAAGCAAAGTAATATTTTCATTTAATTTCGGCCTACCCGTTTAAGGTGAGCGTCAGAATGGCGGGTGTACTTTTCAGATTAGCCTAAACATACTGCCGATATTTGGTATCTTCTGTGTACTTTAACGTACCTCTTCTGAAAATCTGTGTACCTACGTCCATACTAAGATATTTTGAATATTAGGTACACCCGCCATCCTGACGTCAGAACCGCGGGTGTACTGTAAACCCATACATGTGAATTGATAACTGTTTAAGAGGATTTGGTACCTCTTGTGTACCTGCAGAAACAAGCATTAAACAACTAAAGTACGGTATACTATCTAAGAAAAAAAAATCTCGTTACTATTTAATTAATTAAAACAATCTTCGGTAATTGAACACAGACCCTCTATTTTAGACATATGCTATTATGCCCATACCGGGATTGAGCACGAAGGTTTTATGATAAAAATTGGGCTCAGTATTCAGAACAAAAGTGCCATTATATCCCAAATTACAATTAACCCAAAAAATCATCTCTTTGGACTACGCCATTCCGCTGATTCTTCAGACGGAATGAAAATAAACGAACCGTAACGATATAACGTTGGGAAGTAACAACTCGCATATATCACGAGTTGAACCGGTATTTGTGTAAACGCTGCAAATGTGCCCCGCACTTGTTCTGAACTGGCCGCATACATAAACATGAATTGGGGCAGCACAATAACATATGAGGCAAACAAAATTCGGGTTGGTTGAGAAATAGAGAAGATTTTAAAATACTTTCTACTTATTTAAGGGAATACATACATGCCATGTATTCAGCCAAAAATAAAACTGGGCTGGGTTAGATGGAAAATTTTAAAAAAGTAGTGACAAGTGGCTAGCTTGTCGCCAATCACACACCCAAAACCCGATGCGCTATAAGTCGCTTTTTACGACATGCTAGGCAAGAAACGCAGTTGGCACATTATTTTTAAGTCCCAGACCAACTCGGGACAATGGGCTGGGTTAGATTAAAAATTATGATGAAATATGTCTACAATAATCTTATAAAGAGAAGAGATTTGATCGATTGTTTGTTCGTTTGTACTGAATAATCTCTAAAACTAGTAAATTAATTTGAAAAATTATTTTAGCAATGGAAAGCTATATTAACAGTGAGTAACATAGGCTATATTTATTTCTATATTCCCACGGAAACAGGAGTTAAGCAAGTGAAATCGCGGGGTGCAGATTTCGGCTCAAAAATCAAGCTATTTGTGATATGAAATTTAATACTCGCTCCACATACTTTCATACGTAGAGCTATTGATTGGTTTAACTTTTGCACATTTAGTAACACATAAATTGGTTTATTACTCTTTGTATGGAATTTATCGGAGCTGCGAGTGAACTATCAAACAGTAATTACTTATTTTAGAGTTGGAATTGCAATAGTTAGTTTATAAATAAAGTAATATACGATCAGCCCGCTAAACCCGCTTGAATTTGTGTAGTAATTCGGAAATATGTTAACGGGCTAAGCCAATTTCGGTCAATGAAATTTTGAGGGTTAATAATGATCCTGTTTTGGATATATTTATTAATAAAAACGTGTAAACGTTATGTTCGGATGTTTTGGGCTACCTTACAATCTTATTTGGTTGAGGAAGCGTTGCAATATGGAAAGGATATGTTATAATATGTTAAAGTAATATTGTTTCATGAAATATAAATTAAATTATATTACAACCTTTAACCGAAGGTAAATTAAGACTTATTTTTGAAAATGTACGGTTAGTTGTAGGTATGGTGGGCCATAGTAGTAAGCTAACATAAGCAAAAAAAAAAAAAAGAAAAAAAAATGAGCATTAAACTCCTTGAGTTAGATTTAGTAAAAAAAAAGTTGTTCAGGTGGAAAACCGTGAAAGTATCTTTGGTATTTAGTACTCCTGCAATCCTCCTGTTTAGATTGAAAATATTTCCTCACGATTATCGTCGGTGATACGATTTTTCTATTATAATCTCATATTACAATAAACTTAAAATCGTTAAAGTTTTGCAGTGAATCGAACAATGAACCCAAAATTTATAAGTTACAATCAGTCCCGGGAAACTAGAGTCTTCGCTCAAATATTCCCAGAAGGAAACGTCCATCCCGAACTGTTTCGTTTGAAATTCGCAAACGGGTAATTGTTCACTCGTATAATTGCCAAGGAGCTACCATCTGCCACTATTTGGTGCCAGTAACTCGATTCTCCGTTCGCCAAGCGAAATCTTCACGAATGAGAATAATTTCTGGAAAGCTACAGGGATAAAATTAAATTTTTAGTCCGGTGCTTGTGAATTTTGAGTAATTTAGTCTTGGGTGCTTCATGCAGTCTTCCTTGACGGAGCGCTGAATATTTTAATGCGGAGATGAAAATGAAGTCTTGAATCGAGGATCATTAGATTGTGCTTAGTGTTGCCGAACTATCGATAGTTAACCTCGAAATCATCTATAATATCGATAGGCCTATCTATAGTATCGATTCTATCGATAGTATTGCTGTGTCGATAGTATTGTCACTCACGCGGCTATCAATACGATCGATAGTATCGACACCATCGATAGTATCGATAGGGCTATCGATACTATTGCTTTTGCTCAACTATCGATAGTCTATCGATAGACTATCGATAGTAGAATATCGAGCGGCAACACTAATTGTGCTATGGTAATTAACGCTAAAATTTTTGAGTCCGATGATAATTATATTAGTAGGTCGATGTATTGGTCGTCAGATAGTTATTATGTATTTCAATTAAATAACACTGATTTTTTTTTCTTATGTGTAATTATTGGACTGAAAAATCATCCTTACAATTCATACTTTGCTTAGTAAATTTTATTTAACTTGGTCAATATTCAAGTTATTTTGGTGATTTTTACAGTAGCTGAAACTTTTTATTATTTGTCGTAAAAGTAGACCAATGATGGACTAAATATTAAATAAGATGTAAGTTAAAGGTGATGAGCTAGCTTGACACTTCTTTTCCACTCAACTTAACTTTATTTTAACGCTTTCTGATTTAACGTCTATTTGACGATGTACTACTTCAGTGATTACGATTGTGATAGTAAGTTATTTGTTTCATGAAAGTATGTCAGCATATAACATTGTTTGTAAACATTTCAATCGAACCCCGAACAATTGTTGTGAATTATTTTAATTGCGATCGAGCTGGCAAATTCCACGGTTTACTGCGCGTGACTTCACCCGGTTGCGATGCGAAAATCTTTGGAAATTAAAAAAGTTTTGGCAGAGCTACAGAGACAGATTAAATTCATTCAATATTTACTCTGATTTAATTAAATTGTTGTCTGCAAACGAATTGTTGGTGATCTCTTTTGTTATGTACTCGTAGTTACATAAAGTACTTTTAGGAGATATGGTATTATAAATGAGAGTCAAAGATCAAATGTCTAATGCAAATAACAAGCTTTTGAAAAGTTCGATAGCGCATTTGGTTCGATCCCTACCCAGGACAAATATTCGTATGATGAATACTTGTGTTTGTTCTGATATCCGTAACACAAGTGCTTAAGCTACTTTACATGTATATATATATATAAACCATTGTCATATATAATACATACGTTGAACTGACATATATATGATATTGATGTTTTTGTTTGGATCTCATGTGATGAGTATAAAGATGGTGCGATTTCTATGTATTGGCTTGTACGTTACAACCTTATTTTATCAACAACTATTATGGAAAATAGGATATCTCATAAGAAAGGCTTTTATTTATTTTTCCGAACATAATTTTATTATATCTTATTTGACCTACCTAACTTGACGGCGCATTTGGTAGTGACCCTAGGACAAACATCACGTAGAAAATAATTTATTATTTAGGCGTATCACAGTTGCAATTGAAATCTTTAATATTAACCCTTAGCACACGAGTCCTGTTCACACTTACCCACTCTTCAAGTGTAAAGGTGCATTTACACCTACGAGTACGTGCGACGTACGGAGACGTCACACAGCGCTCAGCAGGTTTGTTAGGCTCGCCACTCAGCGCACACTCCACAACGCTACTAATGAGCACGTTCATTATCTAACTCGCGTTATGTGTGTGTTATTACACGTGGGTTGAGGAGCTCAATGGGTGCGACGCGACGCTGAGCGGTGCAGATGCGGACAATGACCTCGAGACTTTTTTAAAGATATGAATAATTTGACTATTTGAGTGATAAGAGTATTGAGTGGCCGCGCATTCGAATGTCACTTTTATTCGAGTCATAGATTTTATGCCTATTTTAGTATGTATTAAATGCGTTAAGACACAGTCCTTGTTGTCTTCTCCAGTTATGGTTACTTTAACGTATTTAAGTATATGTCCGTTAAGTAAGTAATCTATTTTGCGTGATTTTGAACCTATATACTTTCCACGTGAGCCGTCTGTTTTCACGTAATCGCTAATCTATACTTTTTTTTTTTTTTTTTCCGCTGTAGCTTTACTGAGCCCTACGTTATGCCCCGGTGTTCGGGCTTTGCTCCTCCGGGCAATATTTAACTTCTTAGCGGAGCCCTTAACACGTATAAAAATGAAGACATTAAATTATTAGCTTTCATATAACAAACTTATCTGGACCATATCTTTTATTTCAGCATTTTCAAATGCTGGTTGGAAAACGAAACGAAACATCTTTAATAGCCTGCCAGAAGTTCCACCATCAGATTTCTATACACGAATTCGAATGTCTAAACACGTGTTTACTATCTACCGCAACGTAGCCTAAAAGATAAGAAATTCTATCTTAAAGTTAGCTTAAGAGTAGGTACATCAGTCTAGGCAGTTACCCCAAAATTTATCTCTAGAACATTCCGCAGCCAATAAACGCCGCACATTATCTTGAGGGGCTCTCACCAGCGCTGTAAACCCCAACATAAAAAAGAAAAAGTCGTAATTAGCTACAAATGTCTACTCGTTTGGTCGGCTTGTGGAACCGTGTCAAAATGTGCTTGGTCATCGCCACAGTCTAAAAAACCCTTTATATTCGTTTGTGCAATTTCGGCCGTAGGCGAAAAGAGGCGTTTAGATTTTACTCGCGTGTTGTCAGGAAGTGGGAAAAGTTGAGGAATCTTTGTTTTCTCGTTAAAAACTTGGCCGATTTGCCACGCTCTGTCGAAGATGCAGGGTGTTCATTTACAGCCGTCTCGTTAGGAGTTCCGCTCTAACGGACGGAAGGGTGTTTGCATTTTAAAGTTTTTACGCTACTTTTACTTTTGAGGTTTGTTTATGTGGGAAGTTTGGCGGGAGATGTCTGTTTACGTCCCACTGTTGGGCAATGTGCTAAATTAGAATTATAGTAGACACTTCTAAATGCAGCTTTGTTGTATTGTCAGTTGACAACTTAAGCTTGCTACCCTTAGGGACGAGTTCACCAACTACAATTAATAACAATCTATACTTATAGTAAATCTGTAGAGAGGTCAATTCTGTACATGAAATATATTTTCAAAATAACTATCAGGGGGTGATTAGTGATCGATACTGATGCCAAGAATGCAATCAGTAAAATTTTTGTCTGTCTGTCTATCTGTCTGTATGTTCCTTATAGAAACAAAAACTACTCGACGGATTTTAACGAAACTTGGTACAATTATTCTTCATACACCTGGGCAGGTTATAATATACTTTTCATCGCGCTACAATCAATAGGAGCAGAGTAGTGAAGGAAAATATTGAGAAAACGGGAGAAGTTACTCCATTTTCTAAGCTTCCGTCGCGTGTGCACATAAAACATTTATCACCTGACTGATCTAAATGTTTAAACAAACCGCGTCTTTTAGTTCATCGGTTATTTTTAACCAACTTGTTCATTTACTCATAGGTTAAAATGATCGTTAAGGTGAAATACCGCCTTGTTAAACCAATTTTTTGGGAAAACATCACTAATTTGGGTCAATCATTGTATTATACAACAATTTGTATTGGACTGGTTATACAATGCTATATTGATAGCAAAAGGGCATTGACAATAGAAACGTATCCTGAGTTAGGATGTTGTAGGCTTACACCCCGTGCATCAAAAAGTACGTTAAGCCAATGGTCCTGTACCTTACCTGTCTCCGGTCATATCAGATTGCCGTCTCACTGGAATAAATAAATAAATACTCCAGACTGACACACCAATTTGTTATGTGTTATGGATACTAGGTGAACGGTTAGACATACTTAAGTACGTTTATAAACACCCCCCCCCCCCGCCGGGGTCCTCGGTTTGTCGTACCGGGGGGGCTCAGTAGGCCCTGCCATGGCAGGGCTGAAGCGAAGAGGGACCCCGAGGTGAGCCGCGACTGCACAAATGGCATACGGGCAGTTGCGGCGGTCCGGCTGTAACCTCCGCAGCCGGACCAGGGTTGCCGAGGAAGAGGAGGAGCGGAGTGTTTTCGTTGCTCGCCTCCCTATCCTCGGCAACCCGACAGGGGCGCGCTGGGTCGCGTCGTGGTGGGTCGCGGAGGGATTGAGCGTCTCGATGCTCTCCCTCCGCGACGACAGGGCTCTGCCCTCAATTTGGGTCGCCGGGTGGAAGGCGGCCCCCTCTGGCGAGACGCTCTCCGCGTGCCCTCTGACTTAGCAGAGGGCACAGCGCGAGAGTGGGCCCACGACGCCGGTCTCGGGGACGATCGGCGTCTGAATCCTGGGCGGAGTAGTTGAGACATGCTGGGTGGCCTGGCATGTCTCGACGCGCGCGCGTGCTCGGTGCTGTGCATCCGACGACTGATGGCGTGGGCTGCACAGCATCGACCACCGCCGCGCGAGGTGAGCCGCGCAGCGCGGCACGCGCACTACCGGAGGAGTTGTTGTATAGTCCCGACAGTGGGGATACCGGCTCCTCCGGAACTGCGCCGATGGAGGCCACCTTGGGGTTTAGTCGGTTCGAGTCCGACACACCGCCCTCTGGATCCCCGTCCGGAGGGTGACGGCTCGTGGGAGTTCCCCAAGTAAAAAAAAAAAAAAAAAAAAAAAAAAAAAAAAACGTTTATAAACACCCACGACTTGAGTACAAATGTTTATGTTCATCACACGAAACATATTCCCCTAGCAGGAATCGAACCCGCGACCATGGGTTTCGTGGCCTGGATCTCTGACTACTCGACCAACGGACCGTATGAATGAACCTATATTGCACAAACACTTATGCACTATAATATCTCCTGTTTTTGGGTAAAACTGATTGAGATTGGCCAAATCCATTAAGAAGATATTTTATACATTATAGAATCAATTACCAAGATAACTCAGACAGACGGGAATTCCCAAAATTAACTTAGCGCTGCAATGACTGCTCCCAATAATTCGCAATTAAGATTACAAGCCGAGATCCGATAAGCAGCGCTGCACAATACGCCGGCCGTAATTAGATCTGCGCCAGTTGTGAATCTGCCGCCGTAATTAATCTAGCATCTTAATACGCCTTCCGAAATGTTCTAGAATTCGGTGCGCATAATAGCCGTTGTACGTAGTGAGACATTTGTGATTTTGATGTTGGAATGCATTTGCTTTATTGCGTAGCGAATTTTCTGGATAAAATCCAGAAAATTAAGCGATATGGTTTTAACGTATACACAAACAATCACTTTAAGCTCTTTGGTCTTTTAAAAATTTGGACTTAGCCTATCCCAGGCAAAGTCGAAAGAGAAATTTCATTGATTTTAACATAATTTGTGTGATATTTCGAGACGTGATGTAAACCAGCATGATAATCGTCTGGGTTTTTCAATTCTATATCTGTGTTTATTATTCCCTTTACAGCAGAGAATTTCACTAAGATTGTTATATGAACTTACTAGCTTCTGCCCGCGTGGTACATCGATGAAACGTTGCCTATATGTTATTCGGGTGTATGAGCTATATTATTCTAAAGTTTCATTAAAATCCATTCAGTAGTTTTTTGTCAAAGTGTAACAAACATCCATATATATATACAAACTTTCGCATTTATAATATTAGTAGGATTTAATTTACTAATTAATTTAGTTTACTTCCCATATTTTGCTTAGAGAAGAAATACAGGATTATCATATTTACTTTCTCAATTTCGCTTGTGTATTTACTTTGAACAAACGCCGTTGCCCGCAGCCCCGCAGATGTCACATTTTTTGCTAGACACCACTATTTGGCCAGTACGCCAATCATTCGTTCGCACTTTCATTCTGCGGTTTTTCAGTGAAATAGGCGACAAACACTGCACTGTGGGTGGATTAAAAAAAAGGAGGAACAAAATGGCCGGCCGCGTTGTTCGAAATTCAAACGTTTGCAACATGACGATGACGGCTGGGCGGTACAAGTGTAATCGGTTTTTGTTGTGAGTGCAAATTGGAGCAAAATAACGATAAGTTTGTGTCACCAAGAAATCGTAAAACCCGCATTTTATCGCATTTTACAGCAATCAAATTGTTCTTATTGAATAAAAGACTACAACATATTAGACTCTAAACTTTCAAAAACCCGCGTTTCAGACTCTACTAAAAATAAATTGTTCTTTTTTTTATTTTTCATTTCTTTTATATCCCTCATCCACTTTTATACAATACTAATTGAATTAAAACAAATAATTCGTTAACATTGCCATGTCATTATAAACTGCAAGTTTATAATAAGTATGTGTTAAAAAAGTCAACCGAAATAAAAACTTTATTTCTGATCAAAATTTCAATATCGTAACAAAACCAACTGGAACGTTTTACTTGAATGAACAGTTTGTAACGTTATCTAGGAAAGTTATGAACAAAATGGAATATCCGCTGTGACCGATATTTCATTTAGAGCTTTTGTTTTGTTTTCCAGATACGGACTAAACCGTTTATAAATCGAAAAGTTCAAAATGGACACTCAAAAATATTTTAGTGCCTAACGCAATTAGAGGCATAAAGCGAAGCGCTCTCAAAACGAACATGTCACTATGAGAGCCAGTTATTTGTGAACCGGGGTAGTTTTGCAGTTCGCCGACGGAAATTGGGCTTTAAGGCTTTAGGAATAAGGTATAGGAGCATGGCCTTTGATGCAAATGGTTTCAATGCGATGCAGAGCTGGCTAGAGACAAATGACAGTGATATTGGCAGTTAAACCGAGTGCCGTTTTTTGTCCAGCGTTTTTAAGTTCGTCCCACTGCGGGTGCACAGTGTAAGTTAGGCGTTGATTTTTAAAAATCGAACGCCATTTTTTCTGCCAGTTTACGACTTAGGGTGTTGTTTGCCTCTACCGTTTTTCGCCAATCGCCGATAGTTTATCCTGCGACTGATCGGGGCATATTTTTGGGGACTTTTCAATCGGATGAAATTGAAAATTTCTGTACATTTGTAAATGTTGCATAAGTGGCATTAGCAAACGGATTTTAGTCTCGGATTGGAATGTTCGTGGTACGTCGATTAATTTTGATTTTCTTGACACAGTGCATAAGTAAGGAACCTATGCACTTTTGGACACATTTTGGACTTAGAACAACGTATGTAATGTTATTTGGCATTTAATTTGAACAGACTCTAGCTAGCATGAAATAAGAAGAATGTCAAACATATTTGACAGCTCAATATAATATATTATATATTTCGTGTCACAGAGGAAATTTCCATCCAACCCAGCCCACTGTCCCATGTTGGTTTGGGACTTAAAAAGAATATGCCAACTGTGGTTCTTGCCTAGCATGTCGTTAAAGGCGACTAATGGTATATCGAATTTCGGGTGTGTGATTGTGTAGGCGACAGGTTAGCCGCTTGTCACTGCTTTTTCACAATTTTCCATCTAACCCAGCCCGACTTTATTTTGGCTGAATGTGGTTGAATGGGCATGCTGCCCCTTTGACTCTGCCTACCCCTTAGGGGATTATGGGCGTGATGTTATGTATGTATGTATGTACAGAGGAAATATGTATTATGTCCGTCTATTCGTAAAATCGTCACATTTCGACATATTGAACCGTTTATATTACTAATAACGTCATTATTTTGTCGTTTAATTTACGAGGCTTAAAATTCATGATATGAAGCTTTCGACTTTAAAAATTCGACAGTTAAAACTCCTAAAATAAATAACTTTTAAACAAGCAGTGGTAATTAAAGAAGTTCGCCGCTTTACTTTTTCGATAATTTGATCAATATTGAATGTGACTTTGAAACGGTTTTTGTTAAACAAACAAACATAACATCACGCCCATAATCCCCGAAGGGGTGGGGGAGGCAGAGTCAAAGGGGCAGCAGGTTTTTGTTATTTGGCACATAGGTATTTAAACTATTTCCAGCTAAACATTGTGAGGTCTTGATGTTGAGCAAGGGGCGCGGGTTCGACCACCGCAAGGGAGTTATAGTCGTTATGAAACTGGAGTTGGTTTCCCATCCCTTTTAAATGCAAATCAATGTATGCGTTTCTGTCTAGTATTACTAATATTTTAAATGCGAAAATGTGTATTTTCATCCCTATATAAGTTCCATTTTAACGTCAAAATAGCTGAACTGATTTCGATAAATTTTAGCATATATAATAGATTAGACCGGACATAAAATATTAGAAAAAGTATGTTTATATACAATCCCGCACGAACGACGTGCGGGACGTGCGAGTTATCAATTTTCTGCAATCATTTCAATCATTAGTCAAACTAAGTATGTTAACAGCAAAAGCAAAGGTTAGACTTTATCGAAAGATTATAATTGAATATATTTTTTGTTTCCATTCCCTCTAGTGTCTACGCAGACAAAACCGTGGGACTAAACGAGTTTATACTGATCTGCAGTCTCAAATCTAAGTAGCTGTTAAAATCTTCGTCATCCCAGCGTTATGTCTATACTTAATTGCGGTCAGCTTTGACCATGATCCAGGATTTAGCAACTCTGGTATTACAATAAACTTTTAACTGATTCTTGTATCCAGGGGTCAGACAGACCATCTGACCGAAAGTTACATACATAACATCACGCCCATAATCCCCGAAGGGGTAGGTAGAGTCGAAGGGGCAGCATGCCCCTTCAACCACATCCAGCCAAAAATAAAGCCGGGCTGGGTTAGATGGAAAATTGTGAAAAAGCAGTGAAGTGGCTAACCTGTCGCCTACTTAGTCACATACGCAAAAGCCCGTAAACCATTAGTCGCCTCTTACGACATGCTAGGCAAGAACCACAGTTGGCGCATTCTTTTTTTTGTCCCAGATCAACATGGGCCAAGTCCCAGACCAACATAGGACTAAAAGTTGCTGTCAAAATACGAAGCAGTAGCTACGTGTACTAACCAACGCTGTAATTATGAAGTTTTTCTGAAACTTCATCTACTCCGCTAAGCTAGTTTGTAAGAAACACCTAGTTAGTACCTGAGCGCTATATCATTCATAACCCCATTACAACTATAATTAGTTTACGGAGAACTGTTCCCGCCACTCTGAAATAGATCAACGTGAAAGCTATCTTAATATGCAATTAAGCAACTTTCTTCCCTTAAATTAATTACCGCCTCTTTTGGTGCCGTTCGCTGATTTAGGGTGCGTTTAAGAAATATAATATTTATATTATATCTCTAACTATCATCTGACATCAAAAGTGTTCTGTATTTTTGTATCGAAGTACGTATGCTTGTCAAATAATCATTTACAATAAAAAAAAAAGATTTGTGGACTTTTGAATGCGATATTAGAAGTAGGAATAATAAATTTATATATCTATGCCCTTATATACATCAACTAAGCGATGTTTAAAAACATCGTCATAACATACATAAAATCACGCAAAAATAAAACTAGGCTAGGTTAGATGGCAAATTTTGAAATACTAGTGACTAGTGGCTAGCTCGTCGCCTACACAATCACATACCCACTACCCGATATACCATTAGTTACCTTTTACGACATGCTAGACAAGAAACACAGTTGGCACATTCTTTTAAGCTCCCAGACCAACATAGTAGCAGTTTAAGTACCTATGTACCGAATAAAGTCTAAAACATTTGCATAATTACTTATTTTTACCATATATTTAGTTGCCCCATTTTCTAAAAGAAGTTAATCAACCTCATCTATACTTATAATAAATCTGTAGAGAGGTCAATTCTGTACATGAAATATATTTTCAAAATAACTATCAGGGGGTGATTAGTGATCGATACTGATGCCAAAAATGCAATCAGTAAAATTTTTGTCTGTCTGTCTGTCTGTCTGTATGTTCCTTATAGAAACAAAAACTACTCGACGGATTTTAACGAAACTTGGTACAATTATTCTTCATACTCCTGGGCAGGTTATAGTATACTTTTCATCACGCTACAATTAATAGGAGCAGAGTAGTGAAGGGAAATGTTGGGAAAACGGGAGAAGTTACTCAATTTTTTAAGCTTCCGTCGCGTGTGCAGCCTTAATGGTTAAAGTTACATAGAAATCATGTATGACGGAAATAGTCTTTATAAAATTAACCATAAACGCGGGTGACGCCGCTGGCACAGCTAGTATATTATAAGAAAGAAAGTGTTGATAATAAAAGAGCCTAATGAAATTAATATCTGACTGCAGAATATAGTTTCAGTTCCCCGAGGCAATGACACGAAGATAAATAGCTGGAACATTTTTCCTACTAATATTTCCAGAGGGCGCTATGCATGTGTGTACTGAAAAATGAAGGTCTTGTACAATTTATGTGGAGACATTTAGTCTGCACGATTTTTAAAATACACCTAATAAAAAATGTCTCAATATGTTATCTCGCCTACATTCCCCGAAGAATTAGGCAGATTCCAAACTAAACTGAACTCCACGCCACTTCCCTAACGGGGTAGGCAGTTTTCAAAGAGCAATAATTATTTCTCCTAAGCTCCTTAACCCACATTCGACCCAAAAAATAATTTATTGAGATGGGAATGATGGAAAATTGCGTAAAAGTAATGACAAGTGGCTAGCTCGTCGCCAAATTTTTAATAAATTCAATTCACAATTAGTCGCCTTTTACGACATGCAAGGCAAAAAATACGTGAATGTACCATAGATTAGCCAGGCAGTTAAGTCGTAGTCGCGACGCAATCGCGTCGCAGTCGTGTCGCAGTCGCGTAGCTCGCGCCCCGTGTGCTGCAAACGCGTGTTGTTTATGATGCAGCGCGGCGCGTGGCGCGGCCGTGGTCACGTGATTAATCGCCGAATTACGTGACGTGCCGTCTGGTGCTGTTTCTATTGCATTTTTTTTATTTTTATGACACTCCTATTTGAATCGGTAAATTTAAGTCCTACATATATCTCACTTAGAACTAATTTAATATTTACAACTAACTTAACACGTTTATAGATTACAATTACAAACCTACATTAGCGCATTTTTTGTGTGTTTGATGCGAATTAAGAAGCTTAACAACTTTATTATGGAAGTCAGACTCAACGAAGGTGCTATAAGTCTGGATCATTGCACTAACGTGACTATCATCATGACCAAATTTATAGCCAAATTTGGCTAGAGCAGTCTATTTAGTCTTAGCCGTGTCGCCGTCGCGTAGCTCGCGCCTCGCGTGCTGCAAGCGCTTGTTGCTTATGATGCAGCGCAGCGCGTGGCGCGGCCGCGGTCACGTGATTAGTCGCCGAATTAGCCGCCGCGCGCGAGACTGGCGCGCTAGCTGCGTGCTGCTGAGATGTGCTTGATGCTGAAGCTGTTTCCATTTCGTTTTCTTAACTTATATGACACTCCTAAAGCGTAAGAGTTAGCGTAAGAGTACTTATATCCCATTTAGAATTAATCTGATATTTACTGCTAATTTAACACGTGTATACATCAGGTCAATATATGTTTGCAGCAATTTCATGATCGGCTATACCACACACACACACACAATTCGTAACTTAACATAAACACTTAATTCGGAACTTCAGCGCTCTTCGCCACACCATTCGCGCGAGACCTCTCCGCTCTGCTTCTGAGACGTGCTGTATTCTGATGCTTGCTTCTGATGCTTGCTATGCCCTTACAGGCGTCACATGTACACCTAGTATGTTATGTACTCACTGACTATCTCTTGTACTTTATGCAATGTGACATGCAATAAACATTTCAATTTGAATTAATTTCCCTGCATCAGACTCCTTACTTAAATTTAAAACTGAGTTTCTACATTGTCTACGTCATAATTAAACATAATCTGTGCCTATGCTAAGCGGTACCTATGGACTACCCATACAATATCACTTAAATCACGATATTTCTTAAAGTATAAAAATTACATCTTTATACAATATTTATATCTCAACGTAATCTAATATTAAAACAAAACTGGAACCTGACGAGTATTTTTCCATTCAGCATCAATAGCTATGGTATTTTATTGTAGAGAGATACAAGTATAAGACAAGAATAAGCATATTAAATACGTTTATTAGGTCCAAGAGAAAAAATAAAAACCTTTTAACTATTCCGAGTTCTATTTGTTTGCTCAAAAGATTTAAATTTCTGCCTTGGTGCATATCAAATACATTATTTAATTTATACAGTGATGCGAATAACTTTGTAAATGCCTTGTAAAATATATGACGTTACTTAGATATCTTCATCAACAGTATCAGTTTACAAGTTACCAAGTACGTCCTAACTGTCTTAGGACGTGGTAGATATATGTATATTTGTAGATAATACCACAGAATCTTTAAATGCTGTGAATTCTAGTTTCTACCTAGATTATTAGCAACCTGCGTTTAGTTTCTGTTGACATTCCAGTTTAATGTCTATCTCACCTCATCTTCCAAGCTAGCTTATTAAAGTTAGCAGTTGAATGAAGATCATTTGTAAAGGAATTTGTGGAAAGCTGAATACGAAATGAAAAACATTTTCCTTATTCCTGCTTACTTGTCTCGCTTCTAATAAGGTTACGCTTGAATCGAACAAGTCTAAGTTTTACATTGAAGTGATTATCATCTATATATGTCATATATGTTAGAACCCCAATGAAGAGGAAGTACGGTCATGGTTTTTTATAGAAATTACAATTTCTTTTCAAAATGGATATTATGTTCCATTGAAGTGCTAATTGATAAGAGCGTTGGGAGCTCAATGGTAAGGACACGCACCTCTTAACCGAGGAGTGCGGGTTCAGACCCGGGCGCGTACTTCTGGATTTTTCAATTATATGTACGTATTTGTACCACTAGCTCGACGGTGAGGGAAAAAATCGTAAAGAATTCAAACAACTTTGGATATGTAACCATGATCCAAAAATGGTCTGGTCCCCCTATCTTAGGGTTACGAAGGTCAGATCGGCAGTCGCGTCAATGTAATTACCAGACTCGCTAAATCCTGGATCATGGTCTAAGCGGACCCGGTCTAAGCACGGGACATAACGCTAGGAAGACACATCTTTTTTTTCTCTAAACTATCATCAGTTTATTTAAAACACATTAAAAAAATATATAGTTGGCTAAAAAAAACGTTGAATCCGTCGCCATATATTTCAACTAACATCCTTTTTCTGGTCGGTCGTTACTAAGATTGCATTCTGCAACAAAACGAAAAAGGCGCAACGCACATTAGCTTGCACCCATAATAAGCGGGCGCGTTTTAATAGTTACTAGATGTATAGCGGGTGTAGCCGTAATTAATCACCGAGCTAATCCTACGGGAAACAGTTTGTTTTATGGAAAATGCGAATCGTCCTGTACATTTGCTACATACATTATGTACGGCTCGTTGCAATGTGTTTTACAAGTTGCAGTGCTAATTGGGAGCTTACACGGAACTTTGGGTTAAAGCTCGTGGCTTGAAAAAGCTCCTAGACTTTATAATTTGCGTAACAAAGGCGACAGATAAGATTAAAAGGAGTGGAGTTTGTGAGGAGACGTAATGTGCTGAGAGTTATTAAGGATTTGTAGCAGAAAAAGAGTTTATGTTTTGAGGTTGGAAATGAAATCTGACGGCGTTTTGATTATGAAAGAACTGAAGACAATTGCTATCTTGATGACTACTAATGAAGTTTATAAAAAATAAAAATAAAAATGAATTACCATAACAGTAAAAGGTGATGGAACTGTAAATAAGCCTTCTAAGGTTCAAAAGCCAAGATCTGTGGAGATATATTATATAGACAAACATGCATTTATATTACTAAAAGACTGAACTTCCTCAAGTAGAATTTCATTACGTATGCGTCAACTTATTTATATAATTATGTTCTTAATTAAATATATCGAAATTGCTTTATTTAAGACGCTTATCTTTATAGAAAACATGTCAATCGATTCGTTTTTATGGTCCAGATAACAACTTAGACTTAACTTAGAAAGATTCATTCTTTTTTAGAGCTCGATGTCGCGTTTTATTTTTTACTAGCTGTGCCAGCGGTGTCACCCGCGTTTATGGTTAATATTATAAAGACTTTTTCCGTCATACATGATTTCTACTTTAACCATTAAGGATGCACACGCGACGGAAGCTTAAAAAATGGAATAACTTCTCCCGTTTTCCCAACATTTCCCTTCACTACTCTGCTCCTATTGATTGTAGCGTGATGAAAAGTATATTATAACCTGCCCAGGAGTATGAAAAATAATTGTACCAAGTTTCGTTAAAATCCGTCGAGTAGATTTAGTTTCTATAAGGAACATACAGACAGACAGACAAAAATTTTACTGATTGCATTTTTGGCGATCGATCGATCGATCACTAATCACCCCCTGATAGTTATTTTGAAAATATATTTCATGTACAGAATTGACCTCTCTACAGATTTATTATAAGTATAGATTAACTCATCTGTACCCATTGTTAATAGAATTTTAGGCCAGCTCTGTCTGGCTAATATCACTAAATATTAACGGGGGCCCGTCCAAAGCGAATTTATCGACGTGACTATCCGCTGTTCGCGTTCGTAATTACGCATCAGACAATAGGCGCAGAGTCCTAACTCATTGTAATGAGCTATAACAAGACAGCGACATACCGCGTGTCGTGTTATCCCATTTTAATGTCTATGCCTTTTATGTTTAGAGCTTAAATTTGCAGTCAATTTTCCAGTTAATAAACCCAATCGTCTGTTTTATGATGATTTATTTACTTTAATTTTGTGATTAGTATTTTCGGGTATTCAATTATTTTTTTAAATTCTGAATACGAATGTCATTATTCCCGTAAAATTGTATGTGGATCTAAAAATACGCACGAATTTAGCATGCATAGGTTTTTTTTTTTTTTTTTATATGACTACATCACATACATTGATCTGACTCCGAGGTAAGTAGCTTAAGCACTTGTGTTACGGATATCAAAATCAACAGTGGTATTACAAATATATACTTAAATATTGGACATTAACACCCAGACACTGAACAAACATTTTCATAACACGAATGTTTGTCCTGGGCAGTAATCGAACCCACAACTCTTGGCGCATGGGGCAGGGTGACTACCGAATGGGCCATCGTGCCAGTCAAATAGTTACAAGTATCTTGTAAAAAGTTTTGTATCTAATTTAAATCTAGTTTTAAAAATATTATTACTTAATAATGATTTAAAAATCTCCACTCTCAATTCTGTTAAAAAAGTTGTCACAACCACGTACATTTTGATTTTTTATTCGTGTTTGGGCTTTGCGTTTGAAAATTGTGCTATTTTTTTCTAATAAGGCCGTATATCTATCCCGTACGTGATAAACGTTTGTGACTGGCTGAATTGCACGCAGTTGACACGGACAAAAGCAATAAAACCGACGCGAATGTGTTAGACCGCGTCCGCGCATGCATTTAGGTTTGGCGCGTTGACAAATCGCGGCGTAAATCACACCACACCTGCTGCTTAGCTCTCACGCACTTTGAGAATTGTAAGATAGGCTCTACTTAAGCGTAGTAATATGGACATTGTTCTTAAAAAAATATATTGCATTCATAAACCACAACCATGTATTCAACCTATGTAAATATATAATCGGGGAACTGACCGCGCTCACGCGTGCATCGCTCGGTTTGGCGCGTTGACAAATCGCGGAGTAAATCACACCACCTGCTGCTTAGCTCTCACGCACTGTGAGATAGGCTCTAGTTAGGCATAGGGACATAGATAGACATTGCTCTTGAGTATGGTAGGGTAAGCTTAAAAATTGTTGTAACTGACTTAGCTAGTATGCAACATAGATATTCTTTATTGCACAAAAAAAATACATAAATAAAGAAATAGACAAGTACAAAACAATTTAGGCGGTCTTATCTCCAAAAGCAATCTCTTCCAGACCACCTTCAGGTAGAAGAAATTAAGCTACTGAAAATAGAGGGGCAGGACCATGCTGTGAATCATACTAATAGAAAGGGATACAAAAATAAGAATAATTAAATTAGATGTGTTTGATTTAAATAATAATAATAAATAATTTTATATTAGCCAAATTAAATAAGCTTCCTGCTTCTACCTCAATGGGAACTACGGGCATGATATAATGTATGTAGAATTACTTAACATGGCTCTATGTTATGTGGATATTTGATTAAATTCTTCTTGTAGTAAGAAAAAAACCTTTTATAAAAGAGCGTTTTTAGTCCGCAATTGGATTTATTATATGGCAAAGAGATTAAAAAAGCGAACCCACATTAAATGTTATACAAGGCCCATGTAAATGTATGGCCGGGTAACTGACCGCGCTCACGCGTGCATCGCTCGGTTTGGCGCGATGACAAATCGCGGCGTAAATCACACCACACCTGCCGCTTCGCCCACCACAGCCTAGCGCAGTAATACTAACAAACACTGTTGTGGGAGGCTTTCAGCGTAGAAGTGATGGTTGGTTGGAGAAATATTGAGGAATACTTCTTAAATTTACTCATCATCATCATCTTCCTAGCGTTATGTCCCGTGCTTAGACGGGGTCCGCTTAGACCATGATCCAGGATTTAGCGAGTCTGGTAATTACATTGAAGCGACTTCCGATCTGACCTTCGTAACCCTAAGATAGGGGAACCAGACAATTTTTTGGATCATGGTTACAAATCCAAAGTTGTTTGAATTTGCAGGTTTCATCACGATGTATTCCTTCACCGTCGAGCTAGTGGTATAAATACGTACATAGACTTGAAAAATCCAGAGGTACGTGTCCGGATTTGAACCCGCACTCCTCGGTTAAGAGGCGCGTGTCCTAACCATTGAGCTACCACCGCTCCACTTGTTAAATTTACTATGTTAAAAATTAAAGTTGTAAAGTATGATGTTAATGAAAAATTGGCGATTCGGGAACTGCATGTAAATACTTGTTATGTTTTCTATTTTCTAATGTATTAATGTTTTGTTTTGGCTGAATGTGGTTAAAGGGGCCTGCTGCCTCTTTGACTCTGCCTACCCCTTCGGGGATTATGGGCGTGATGTTATGTTTGTTTATTTGTTTGTATTCAGGTATGTAGCATCCTATCGCCTAACATATTATATTTTGTATAAAAGTCATCTCGATATAAGAAGCAAAATTTTGTACAAACTATATTAAACATAACACGAAACAACAGAGCTCTTGTAAAAAACTGTTCGTAAACATTATCTTGTATTTATTATATAAAGTTATTTATATACGCAAAGCATATGCATCAGTACCACATTGCTTTTTTTCCATATTCTATTTACTACTATTAAATTCATGGCAGGTATTCCAAGAAATGTAGAACACAACATCAATCATTTTCTACAACGATTTTGCATTCAAATCAGAACTTAAACCGATTACAGTATACCTGGAAGGTCCTTAGATTACTATTACCTTTGTCAGTTGCCTTCAAATTCGTCGAATCTTGATAACTCCGACTGCCGGAATCGGATTGAAGTTTGTTGCAAACGCTGTCTGATTATAGCGTATTTGTGCACTAGGTAAGCCGGAGTCTTAGACGTCTAGAATTGAAGATACCACTGTCTGTTATCTCATTAGAGTGTATACTGCAAAGTCAGTATTTACCGTAAATTTAAATGAAAGATATTGACTGGCCCGTCGGTCGAGTGGTTAGAGACCCTGGCCACGAAACCAAGTCGCGAGTTCGAATCTCGCTAGGGGAAAATGTTTCGTGTGATGAGCATGGACATGTGTACTCGAGTCATGGATGTTTATAAACGTATTTATGTATGTCTATCCGTAGGAGCGGCGGTAGCTCAATGGTAAGGACACGCGCCTCTTAACCGAGGAGTGCGGGTTCAAACCCGGGCACGTACCTCTGGATTTTTCAAGTCTTTGTACGTATTTATACCACTAGCTCGACGGTGAAGGAAAACATCGTGATGAAACCTGCAAATTCAAACAACTTTGGATTTGTAAGTATGATCCAAAAATTGTCTGGTTCCCCTATCTTAGGGTTACGAAGGTCAGATCGGCAGTCACTTCAATGTAATTACCAGACTCGCTAAATCTTGGATCATGATCTAAGCCGACCCCGTCTAAACACAGGACATAACGCTAGGAAGATGATGAAGTATGTCTATCCGTTCATCTAGTATCCATAGCACAAGCATAAGCTTAGTTTGGAACTAGGGAATTGGTGTGTCAGTTTGGAGAATGTATTTATTTATATATACTAAAATATTAGTATATTTTTTATTTATTTATTCAAAGTAGTTTATTTATAGTAGAGGTCTATAATAATAAAGAGGGAAGATTTGTTTGTTTGTTTGTATTGAATAGGCTCCAAAACTACTGGGCCGATTAGAAAAAATCTTTCACTAATGGAATGCTACTGTATCGGCGAGTAACATAGGCTATAATTTATCCTCGTATTCCTACGGGAACGAGAACTACGCGGGTGAAACCGCAGGGCGCTGCTAGTTGATTTATATATGGGTGTTTAAAATATTAAAGTAATCATGTTTTGGAAGATGTGATAATACTAAATGCTTTTTCTAGTTCAACTAAGCTATCTTACATCCAGTTCTTAAAATTTACTGAAAGATAGTTTAATAATTAAAAACCTTATAATTTACCTACACCTGTACATTGATATACTGTATCAGGGTCCATTTAACTGCATTTCAATTTTTATTTACGTGTCAATTATAAATAAATAAATAATAAACTATTTGCAGTTTCTCTTTTTTTGCATGTCTGTAGGTAGCCAAATCTAATGGGTCCGATTTTAAACTTTGCTGTGTGCAAACCTTTATTTACTTTACAAACTAATTAAGCATTATATTTGCAAGCTCCCAATTTAAATGTTCAATTCAAATTCCCTCTTCGATCTTGTATCCGCTAGCGTTTCCGTTTTCAACCCATTTCCGATTCTCATTTCTACTTCCGCTTACAATTTCGATGGCGCCCAGTGATCACGTTTCCAATTTTGTTTCCAATACCGGATTTCTGCGATAATATCAACAGGAGGGATTGTATTGTATTGTATTGTTGTCTCAGTAACGGAAAGTAGTTACGCAATTACTACGCTGTAATGAGTTTGAAGCAAGCTTTATCAGATTAACGCTTCTTTTGTCCAATAAATGAGTAGTTTCTTTGTTTGTTCAGCGAAATGTATTTATATACACATTTCGTATAAGATATGTTTTAGCTTAGCAATTATATTACTTACTAGCTGTGCCAGCGGTGTCACCTGCGTTTATGGTTAAAATTATAAAGACTATTTCCGTCATACATGATTTCTATGTAACTTTAACCATTAAGGCTGTGCAGGCGACGGAAGCTTAAAAAATGGAGTAACTTCTCCCGTTTTCCCAACATTTACCTTCACTACTCTGCTTCTATTGATTGTAGCGTGATGAAAAGTATACTATAACCTGCCCAGGAGTATGAAGAATAATTGTACCAAGTTTCGTTAAAATCCGTCAAGTAGTTTTTGTTTCTATAAGGAACATACAGACAGACAGACAGACAGACAGACAGACAGACAGACAGATAGACAGACAGACAGACAGACAGACAAAAAATTTACTGATTGCATTTTTGGCATCAGAATCGATCACTAATCACCCCCTGATAGTTATTTTGAAAATATATTTCATGTACAGAATTGACCTCTCTACAGATTTATTATAAGTATAGATATCATTGCTGCGAAAATAACTCTGACATTCTGTCAGATTTACTTGTAATATTTTCACGCCGAAGACATTTAATCGATTGGGAAAAATACGGGTGCGCAAATGTTTTAACTCTTAAAGGACATAGGATACTACCCCGGATAAATGTAGCATGCTAATAAAATACTAATGTTTAACTAACTAACTAAACTTCCGCCACTTTCCTAGTGGGGTAGGCAGGGAGAAACGAACGCCATATGGCACGATCCTTTCACACTAATGTTTATTAGGTAATAAACGTTGGTATTTTATTAGCATGCGCTTTTTAAGCACAAGTAATCTTACTTTGTTAAGTGTTACATGGTTATATGTTACTTTAGCTATTGGTAATATTGATGCACAGGCTGTAACTTAAAACTTAGCACATACTGCAATTGAAAGAGCAGTGTTAAAAATAACTTAATAGCACCAACATAGCAAATGTACAAGCGAAATTCTCACTGCGTCCGAGAGAGGGCGGGCGCTAGAGGGCCACACTCTTGCAGCAATTACACTCTCGACCCTCTTATTGTTCGTGGGCGCTCAGCAGTCGCGAGCCCAGCGAAATGCCCTCTGCTCAACAGCTGAGCCTCGCTGTAATTGATGTGACACAGTTTTTATAGCTCAGCGAGTTTATAGACTCGGGATTGTGTTACGTACATAGGGCTTTTTGAATGTGCAGATGCAGATAGTTTTAAAAACACGGCTTCAAGACAATGTAGATGACCAAAGAGCAGTGCCATCTTTAACCTATTGGAGGCACATTGGTAAATAGAACAATTAATTTCCTTATGTGCCAAGGTGCAAAATTGCAATAGGGGGCCCTGGCGATCGTAGGGCCCTGGGCAGATGCCCAGTGTGCCCGGTGGGAAAGAGGGACCTGCCAAAGGGTATTTTATTTCATATCATATCATATATAACATCACGCCCATAATCCCCGAAGGGTTAGTCAGAGTCAAAGGGACAGCAGGCCCCTTTAACCACATAAAGCCAAAAACAAAACTGGGCTGGGTTAGATGGAAAATTGTGAAAAAGTAATGACAAGTGGCTAGCTAGTAGCTCGTCACCTACACAATCACACACCTAAAACCCGATATATCATCAATCACCTTTTACGACATGCTAGGCAAGAAACACAGTATTTTATTTCATTTGTATATACATACCATTACGCAAGTAACTATTAGGAATTAATAGCTAGGACGTCGCCTACATAGTTAGTTAGTTAATTTGGCATATGTTTTCCGTACTTAGCCTTTTAAGTGGGCCATTGTACGTAAATGGTCTTTGTTAACACTACAATGATCATTTAAACCACCTTAGTTCCGTCCAGAAGGTGAGAGCTTAAGGAAGTTAGAGTGGAGCTTCCATCGAACGAGGATTGCCTATTAGCCGAGCCTTTGTGTCACTCACGCTGCTACAGTGTAGTAGTACATGAGTTAGTATTTCTTCCGCCATCATGCAGCCTCTGTAAGGAGCTTTCAGTAGCTCCTATTTTGTGCAGGTGTCTGTTTAAGAAGCAGTGTCCTGTTATTATGCTAACAGCGTAGCGTAGATTTGTCGCCTACATAATAATAAATACAACATTCAACACATTATTAGTCGCCTTCTCGATTTGCTTAGTTAAAGTTGTAGGCACATTATTTTTATGTTTCTAGAACTTAAAAATAAGAATCCAACTGAGTGCCTTAATTATTAACCTATTTTTTGCTTTGCCGTAGCTTACTGGAGTAAAAAACGTCGTGGAATTTGTATGGCAAAAATTAAATATTTTTATCCCATGTTGGTCTGGGACTTAAAAAGTATGTGCCAACTGTGTTTTTTGCCTAGCATGTCGTAAAGGGCGACTAATGGTATATGGGCCTTTGGGTATGTGATTGTGTAGACGACGAGCTAGCCATTTGTCACTACTTTTTTACAATTCTCCATCTAACCCAGCCCAATTTGGTTTTTGGCTGAATGTGGCTAAAGGGGCCGGCTGCCACCTTGACTCTGCCTACCTTTTCGGGGATTATGGCATGGTGTTATGTTTATGTTTGTGTTTAAATAATAAGATACATTAAAAGGACTACTTTTTGCCGGCAAAAAATCACCAGATTATTTCAAGAAAAGGCGGTACTACCTCATTCCATTTGCTGCAAGACATTTTTAGAAATACATTTCGCAAATCGGCTTACCGGACACATTTGCAAGAGGGTCACCTACTTCTTACACCGATTCTCTAGCTCCAAACTAAACATAATATATGCCTGTGTTGTACATAAAAAAATATATAAAAAACAAATTATAGACCACGAAAACATTTACTAAACTATTATAAACTTAAATCCATACGTATAAAATAATAAACCACCTTGTATATCACACTTAGTGGCAATAAAACATTTGAATTTGAATATATAAGTTTATGAAATAAATAAAAATGTCTGCTTTCATAATTCGCAGGTTTTCTTCCAGTATAAAATATATAAATATACTTACATGAAGTGTAAAAAATAGACCGATACCTTGTTATTATGTCAACTTGATATATGGTACTAATTATTGCGGAATGTCATATATTTTTTTTTAGAAATGCAGAGAACGATAGATAATTATATATAAACATAATTTTCATATAGAAAAACTGTTCTTGGGAAAAAACATACCTATTTGCTGATCGCAAAAAATCTCGGATTAGCAAAATGCTCACAACGAAAATATAGATTCAGAATATTTCGAAAATCTACTTGTTACTGACAAACTCGCACATTCTCAAGAGACCCACCAACTTCTTGCCTCAAATGGAATGAGGCGAGAGACTGGCAACTTTACGCCGCGCCGCACACTACACTACACGGCTCTACAATAAAATACATTTTAGTGGGAATAAGGAAATTTTATTTGTCGCCCCCAGCCCGTTATTTACAACGGGGACTAGAATGGCCCGCTGCGCACGTCGAGGAAAGTGCAATGTTTGCGAAATTGTATGCAGCTTGAAATCTCTCGTTGACACCAGCCGTTAACAAAATGTTCACTTTCGTTAAGGGTACTTAAAAATAAACGCAACTATGTTTTTGCTCGAAAGATTTGATCAAAATATATCTTTCACTTTTTATTGATATTAGTTTGAATGTGCGATATTTTAATTGCAGTGTAGCTCAGTGGTAAATGTAAATGTTAGAAAAAAACCCGATTATAGAGGTTATAAGCATTCGGCTCAGATTTAGGTATTTATGGTACCATTGTAAAGATTTGATTTGATTTCCATAATACAAAGCCTTTGCCCGATACTAACCACATAGGTAATGATGTATTTTCCCATAGTATTATGTATTATCCTATATATCCAATTAATTGTTCTATTTTGTACCTATTACTTGACGATCTACAAGTGCTTTTTTGAGGCCTACGTAAATAAAGATATTTTGAGTTGGAGTTGGTATTGTATTATGACGATTGAGACTTTTGGAATCATTCTGTTAATTATTTTTTACTTTTCTATTTCGCTGTTATGTCAACTGGGTATCTCTTTTTGTTTTGTTTTGTGTTTTCTAATTTAATTTATGTACCTACTTTGTTGCCAACAAATACTATAACTGTTCAAAATGTTGCATGTTGTGTTCTCTGTAAATTATTGTGCACTAAGATTATGTAACTTTTCTATATTTTGTTAACATGAATGTACAGTGTAACAATTGTTGTAGAACCTTATAAATAAATAAATAAAATAAAAAATTCTAACTCGGAAATGGCGGCTCTTAGGAAAAATAAAATTTTGATGATTCCATTTTTATAGATTACTAGCGGCCCGGTACGTGCTTTGCTACGTATAAAGTGATAAATGAAGAACCGTTCTACCGATTTTGTGCAAACTTCACATACCATCTACTAAATGTCCGAACAAAACATTTGGTTTGGATAGGTGAGCCCGTTCTTGAGTTATATAATTACAACGAAAAGTGACATTGATTTTTATATTAATATATTGGTTTTGTGATCTACAATGTTGGGTATTTTTATGATATTAGGGGTGAGAGTTTCTCGCTCCCCCGCCAGCCCGGTAGGTAGTAAAGGCCGCCTTCGGCCAACTCCTCTCACAAAAAAAAAAAATTATGATAAAACTTACCGTTTAGGTGAAAATCGCGAAAGTCCCGTTTTTTTTCCTTTCAACACGAGTAATATTTTGATATATTATTTTTAATTATCTTTTGAACAAGTTTATTCATTTCCAACTGGATATTAATTATTGTAACTTTGAATGTCTTGATTGACCGAACAAAACATAGACGCTGATAAAAAACTCATACAAAATAATTTATACCCCCCCTGGAGATATTTTCTTTCAGTTATCCAGTTTGTTCTCATTCGAAATATTCAACGCACATTCAGAGTGACCAAAACACTGACAAAGGATTTCCACCGGCCGTATAATGAACGGTCATCATGTTACCGAAATGACGGTTAAAACGTTATTTTCGTGGGAGGTTACTATTTTAAAAGTGCAGTGGCAATTAGCGCTGTGAGTGGTAATTCAGCTGTAACCTACCCTGTGGATGAGAGGATATATTGATAAGAGGCAGCGGGAATCATAGGGTAGTTTTCTGGGTAACAAAGTTGGCTATATTTAATCTGTGATTTGTCAAAAAATATTGAACACTTATTTTTTTGCTTCATGATATACATAACCCAGCCCACTGCCTCATGATAGTCTGGGACTTGAAAAAAATGTGCCAACTATGATTCTGGCCTAGCATGTCGCAAAAGGCGACTAATGATATATCGGGTTCTGGGTACCTATGTGATTGTATAGACGACAACCTAGCCACTTGTCACTACTTTTTCACAATTTCTCATCTAACCCAGCCCAGTGGTTAAAGGGGCCTGCTGCCCCTTTGACTCTGCCTACCCTTTCAGAGATTATGAGCGTAATGTTATGTAGAGATGAATGTATGATGTACATGAACATTTAAAAAAATTTGCAACATAGAATGCATCAAAGTTTTAAAATTGCAGGTTGTTACTACAGAACAAAATCTACTGAGCTCGCAATGCTGTAAGGTCATCATCTTCCTAGTGTTATGTCCCGTGCTTAGACGGGGTCCGCTTAGACCATGATCCAGGATTTAGCGAGTCTGGTAATTTACATTGAAGCGACTGCCGATCTGACCTTCGTAACCCTAAAATAAGGAAACCATACAATTTTTGGATCATGGTTACAAATCCAAATTTGTTTGAATTATCCAAATTTGCTTGCAATGCTGTAAGGTACAATGATCTATTTTCTTCGGATAACCATTACATAAGAGTCAAACTTACTGTATTAACAAACTTACTGTTGGGAACAGATTTCAATATTTTTTTTAATACCTAATTGGATTTTAAACCATCATTTTTAATGGCTCGGATATCTGGCCAATCAACCAAGGACGGCAAACTATTGGCACGGGTTAAAACTATAGGTTAATCCGCTCATCATTACCTACTAAATCCGCTCCCTTAGACCACACATAAAAAGGGCCACATCATCCGCAATGCAGATAAACGTCATATATAATATTTCATTTAATTAACGCACTTGTGTTCCTGTTGCGGTTTTTAATGTTTTCGCCGGTTGATGTCAAATGTGCATCCCATTAAATTTGGGAACTCTTTGTTAATATTCAAAAACGAAATTCTTTATTTAATCTTTATTTAATTATCGACTGGCCCGCTGGTCGAGTGGTCAGAGACCCTGGCCACGAAACCAAGGGCCGCGGGTTCGAATCCCGCTAGGGGCAAATATTTCGTGTGATGAGCATAGACATTTGTACTTGAGTCATGGATGTTTATAAACGTATTTAAGTATGTATATCCGTTCACCTAGTATCCATAGCACAAGCTTATGAGCTTAGTTTGGGACTAGGGAATTGGTGTGCCAGTCTGAAGAATTTATATGTAGTAGGTAGCAAATGACTGTTTAATAAAGTATTTGTATTTTTAAATCACATAATGATATGTAGACTCGTGCGTAGACGGCGCTGCCGTATATATTATTAATTATAATATTGAATTACTATTCATTTATTAGTGTACCTTTCTTAAAGTATTTTTTAAAACTTCATTTATTTATTTAATATATTACATTCCATTGGTTGGATGGGAGCGGTGGTAGCTAAATGGTAAGGACGCGCGCTACATAACTGAGGGTTCAAACCCGAGCACGTACCTCTGGATTTTTCAAATTTATGTACGTACTAGCTGACTCGGTGAACTTCGTTCCGTCAATGAGGAGCTTTGCTCTTGAAAACTGATATTCTTTCTATTAATGAATATCATATTTTAATACTGGAATAGGATACTATTCCGGACGAAGTAAATCCAAAAACACAAAGATCATAAAAATTGGTTCATCCATTCTCGAGGTATACATGGTGTAACTAACACGACTTTGTTTTATATATATAGATTAATACCAATATTTCGGCGGTGGGGGAAAACATCGTGATGATACTTTCAAATTCAAACTACCCAAATAATTTTAGCCATAGACATGACTAAAAAGGAATCGTGTACAGTATTAAAGATCATCGTAACATTAAAAAATGAAACTGAAACCCATGAAACAAATAACCAATAGAGTAGTAATACGACCAAATCAATACATACATAGATAGCTACACGCCCATAATCCTCGAAGGGGTAGGCAGAGTCGGAGGGGCGGCAGGCCCAGGTTTTATTTAAAAAATAAAACTGGGCTGGTTTAGATGGAAAATTGTGAAAAAGTATTGACAAGTGGCTAGATTGTTGCCTACACAATCACACACAAAAACCGTATACCATTAGTCATTTAATAACCAAGTAACCCAGTTGGCACGTTATTTTTAAGTCCCAGATTGATATGGAACAACTCAATAAATTTACAAATCAAATCAATAATTCTAAAATACATCGATGAATTGTCACTGATAAGATGTCAATTAATATCAAATATAAATCAAACTGAACATTTCCTGACCAACGAGACGATGTACCATTTTGTTAATACCTACAACTCTGGTGAGCCAATCGAAGCACACTTTTCATTCATAGTCATTTCACTTTCATAGTCTAGTGAGACGGCAATCGAAATTTTTTGAAAGCTGCTAAAATCTAATCTAGGATTTGAACTCAAAACTTCTGGTGTTACAGCGTTGCTGGGCTACCAACAGGCCAACGAGGTCTACATGACGACATTACAACTCTAACGGTTACACACTCAGTGTACAAATCCAATCACGCAATACCAGAAACAATAAAAACAATTTTAGGCATCTTTAGGCATGGCCTTTTACGGCCGATTTTATAATTCACCGCACTTATAAACAATTCAAAACGCGATTCCGGGGCTCCCATAAATACCGGTCGTATAACGGGAAGCACTGGGGTATTTTTTACCGATACTAATCAATTTTGTGGCGTTTAAGGGTCGAGTTAGATGTACGAGGGTTTTTTGGAGAACATTTTTCTTGTCATAGTTAAAATGTTTATCGGTTAGGCTACTTTTTTTGATAGAAACAAGTTTTCTTGGTCACTTTTTTGATTCTTAATTTTGAGACTAAGCAGTACCTACGGTTTTATTTTTAGCAATGGCATTACGGCGTATAATTTTTATCGATAGGAAATGTATACTACTTCATTATGAAATTTATTCTTGAAAATTTTCAAAGCATACTTAGATATTAACCAATAATAAACGGTTAATAGTTGTCATGACTTTTGTGCAAACAATTATTCTCGAAAAAAGTTTTGATAAAAAAAAAAATCAATATTCATGGGATGCAAATACTAAATTATGCCGTCAAGTTTCACTATATTTAATTTACTCATCCTATACTCAAAGCAATCTGAAATCAAAATGTAATCAAAACTGCTTGGATACAGACGCTTCAATGTGAATACCAGACATGCTAAATCCTGGATCATTGTCTAAGCGGACCCCGACTAACCACGCGACATAACGCTATGAAGATGATCATGTCTCGAACATACTTGAACATAGTGTAACATCTCGATTTAACTTGATTGAATCGAGTAATAGTTCCCCAGTTGGTGGTGTAACTGGGCCCTGACTCCGGCTATCGATAGCGCGTGACGTTCCCGCGGGAACTATGTCAGACATACATCAGGTCGCGATAAAAGATCGGATATCCCGGGTCATCCTAAACGTAGTGCTGGAGACTGTGTTCAAGTTTCGCATTGTCCTTGGAAAAAAACAATAATGGGCCTACGGGCGATATTTACTTGTCACTACGTTTTTACAATTTTCCATCTAACCCAACCCAGTTTTGTGTTTGTCTGAATGTGGTTTAAGGGGCCGGCTGCCCCTCTGTTTCTGCCTGCCCCTTCGGGAATTATGGGCGTGATATTTTGTATACATATGTATGTGTGTCCATTTATCCGGGGTAAAAAATATCCTATTTCCTTATAAGTGTTAAAACATTTGCGAACCAGCTCTTTTCTGACAATTTTTTAAATCTGACAGAATGTCAGGGTTATTTTCGCTGCAATTATATTATTTATTGGTAATATAAGTGCTAAGCCAAAACCTATCTTATACGAAATGTGTATAAAAGTACATACATGTATGTAATATATGAATCTCATAGTAGTCTAAGGTCCTATAATAGTCTGGGACTCAAAAGGAATGAACCAACTGGTGTTCATTGCCAAGTCGTGTATTAGATACATTTGTCATTATGTAGGCGACAAGCTAGCCACTTGTAGTACAAATTTCCATCTAACCAAATTTTAGCTATTTGTGGTTTAGGAAACGTATTGTTCCACGGACTGCCAATTTTGGAGATTGCATTTGTGATATGTAGTGCAATTGTAATTATAAATTTCACCCTTTAAGGGAGCGAAATAAGCTAAGAGATTTTCACTTAGCACCATGCCCATGATTAAACCAACACACTCGCATTGGGGCGTTTTTCCTGGTGTTATTTTATTTTATAGTAGCAGCGCCCTGCAGTTTCACCCACGTAGTTTCCGTTCCCGAGAGAATGAGGGGATAATATATAACTTTTTGTTACTCACTGATAACATAGCTTTCCATTGCTAAAAGAATTTTTAAATTTTGGAGCCTATTCAATTCAAACAAATAATCAAATCTTTCCTTTTTATAATATTAGTGTAGACAAATGTATCAAAAGTGTACTTGTTAAGCGGCATTACTTAAGGCTCTCAGCACACGGAACATCCGCAATCAACAAGTCCCACGTCTGTCGCCGCACCGCGACTTGTGCCGCGGCGTTCCGTCCCCTAGTTCGTATTCCGCTGGCCGCTTGCGATCAAATGAAACTGCCGGTAATCCCGCCATCCGGCTAAATCCACTCTGATTAAAAGATGTAGGTACCATGGCTGCTATTGGTTTTGGGTATTTTTAAATATATTAAAAACATTTAAGTTACGTACACTACACGTCTAAAGACCGTGGTGAAAATTGATTCGGGAGTCAGGAGTATACTTGCCACATGTATGTCAATATCAGATTAAATAAAGTCAACATACAACATTTGATTACAAAACCACCAGCACTATACTCAACGGAAAACAGTTGCACAAGTATTAATTTGTTTTAAGCGTTTGTCTCGTAATAAACTACCACAAAAAATTATAACATTATAAATAAATAAATAAGAGTAAGGGCTATTACAAGATACAAGATTACCTCAACGACAACGATTTATGGTTAACTTCATAATGAAGTGTTCACCTGCAGTGATATCTAGTCTAGTATAGATTAATGAAGTTTAAAAATTTGTAAAATTTGGCATTTCAAAGAGTAACTATCGAGTTTCTTACCGAATTCTTCTCTATAGAGTCTTGCTTCCGAACCGGTGGTAGTATTATTTCTTATCCTATTTTTTACTGTATATTGACTATTTATAAGTGCTTTCTTGAAGCCCATATAAATAAAGATATTTTGAATTTGAATTTGAATTTGAATTTGTATCGTATAAATGTACTGAAAGTATACTTGCTAAGCGGCATTACTTAAGGCTAATAACATAAGAAACATCCGCAATCAACAAGTTCAACTGCCACTGCGACATGTGCTGCGGCATCCCGTCCCCTGTCCCCTAGTTCGTATTCCGCTCCCGGCCGCCCGCGGTCAAATCAAATTGGCAGTAATCCGGCCATCCGTCTTGATCCCCCTTATCGAAAGATGTGCCATGGTTGCATCTGGTTTTGAATATATTTTTTATATTTTATATACCTATTTATTATATATAATACTAGCTGTGCCAGCGGTGTCACCCGCGTTTATGGTTAATATTATAATAACTATTTCCGTCATACATGATTTCTATGTAACTTTAACGATTAAGGCTGCACATACGACGGAAGCTTAAAAAATGGAGTAACTTCTCCCGTTTTCCCAACATTTCTCTTCACTACTCTACTCCTATTGATTGTAGCGTGATGAAAAGTATACTATAACCTGCCCAGGAGTATGAAGAATAATTGTACCAAGTTTCGTTAAAATCCGTCGAGTAGTTTTTGTTTCTATAAGGAGCATACAGACAGACAGACAGACAGACAGACAGACAGACAAAAATTTTACTGATTGCATTTTTGGCATCAGTATCGATCACTAATCACCCCCTGATAGTTATTTTGAAAATATATTTCATGTACAGAATTGACCTTTCTACAGATTTATTATAAGTATAGATTTAATTTAAGAATCATTACACACACATCTAAAGATAGTGGTGATACTGTTTCTAGAGTCTAAACTATAGGAACTTACTATATGTAAGACAGTAAACGTTTAAATAAAATCAACAGAATCTTATAATCATACTTAAATGTCTTTCTCTTAACGAAAAATATTAAGTTAGTCGAAATGGATGACAAAACTTACGAAGAACATCAAACAAGCATTTATATCTTCTTGCCATTTGGTGCATTGTTACAAAAACAATAATACCATACTCATTCAACGGAAAACTACTTAACAAGTACATATTAGCTTGTTTTAAGTGATTACTTAAGACCTGCCAGAATACCGAACATCCGCAATCAACAAGTCCCACTGTCACCACGACATGTGCCGCGGCGTCCCGTCCCCTGTCCCCTAGTTCGTATTCCGCTCCGTCCGCCCGCGGTCAAATGAAACTGCCGGTAATCCCGCTATCCGTCTAGATCCCCTCTGATCGAAAGGTGTGCCTTAATCGTTCAATCGGAATTTATTTGTTTGTTTCTTAGAGATAAGACAAATTGTTCCGATTGCGGCGCTGATTCCGCGCCAGGATTTCTCAACACTCATTTGCTTTGCAAATCTGTTTTCAATTGGATGAGGGTTCTGAACATCTCAGTTGGATGTTTTATTTAGATCGCGCTGTACAATGCGGTGAAATGGCGATAGAGGAAAATAAAGGCTGAAGTCCTTTGGCAAGTTCAAACGGCCCGGGGATTTAGCGATGATGTCGGGTTTTAGGGAGCTCTAGTTATTTTAGAAGTCAATTCAAAACGGCTGTTTTATTTAAACGGATGGGAGCTTGAATGGAATTGGGGATAAATGTTGCAATTTGCAAAGTTTTTGGTGAGAAGATTACAGGAGGGACTTTTTGAAGAGTGATGATAAAATACTTACCTATTTACGTGCATCTCAACCCCATCGATTCATTGTTGCTGCACTGTTGGCCAAATAGTAACAGAAGAATATTTCAAGGAAGATGCCTTAATTTTTTATGTACTTACATATGAATTATATACATACTAGCAGCGCCCCGCGGTTTCACCCGCATAGTTCCCGTTCCTGTAGGAATATGGGGATAAAATATAGCCTATGTTACTTCCGGATAATGCAGCTTTCCAATGGTGAAAGAATTTTTGAAATCGGCTCAATAGTTTTTGAAGTTATTAATTACAAACATACACACACACAAAAATACAAATCTTTCCTCTTTATAATATTAGTATAGATAACTATTTGAAGAATCCAGAAGTACGTGCTGGAATCAGCACTCGTATTATAAGGCACATCCTTTTCAATCAATCACTTCCTCTGTGTCGTCATTCATCTTCTCAGCGTCATTCGTCCTGGTATTGGATTTAGTTAGTGTAATTATAACATAGATGCGAATACTAATCTGAATCTCCTTTTTAATGTTTAGAAAGGGAAGTAGACAAATTGGATCGTGGTTACATATAATAGTTATTTGCCTGAACAGGAATCCTTTCCGAGTTTTCTGTTGTCGCCGAAATTGTAGTACAAATACCTATGTACTACATAGTTTTAAAAAAAAACCCTGAAACACTTGTCGATATAACACCACTAGCATAATAAGGTGCGCGTTCTTAAAAACATACATAACATCACACCCGTTATCCTTGATAGGGTAGGCAGAGTCAACGGAAGAGCAAGCCTCTCTAACTAAATTAAGCCGAAAGTAAAATTGGGCTGGGTTAGATGGAACACTGAGAAAAAGTAGTGACAAATGGTTAGCTCGTCGCCTACACAATAACAAACCTACTCAAAACTCGATATGAAACTTTTTACGACCGGCATATTTTTTTTAGTCCCAGACCAACATAGGACATGTGCGCGTTCTTACCATTTAACTATTACTGCTCTAGTAATATCGCGTGGTACATCGATGAAACACAGCTTTATGTGTTATTCTAATGTATAACCTATACTATTGTAAAGTTTCATTAAAATCGATGCAGTACTTTTTGCGTGAAAGAGTAACAAACATTCACACATCCACACAATCTTTCGCGTTTATAAATTACTACGAAGTTAGATTAAGGCTTTGTCACTATTCATTGTGTATTCACCGTGGTATTTCAAATCACTCGCCACAACGATCCATGCCTTCACATCAAACCCACTCAGATTCAGTCGACAAGCAATAAGAAGCTCGTATAATACGGCGCAAAATAAAATATTTCTGCACCTGACTTATTTCAGTAACACTTGGAGTTATCTCGCACGTGACGCTAGGGCGACCTCGCGCATTCACAAAGGCAGACTTCAAAAGTCACCGTTGCAAGCTCTGATTGAAAAACGATAAAGAAAAATATTTTTAATATACGTTTTGACTGGCCCGGTCGAGTGGGTAGAGACACATAACCAAGGGTCGCGGGTTCAAATCCCGCAAGGACAAATGTTTCGTGTGATGAACATGGACATTTGTACTCGAGTCATGGATGTTTATATACGTATTTAAGTATGTCTATCCGTTCACCTAGTATCCATAGTACAAGCATAAGTTTGGAACACTTTGGAACTAAGGAATTAGTGTGTCAGTCTGGAGAATTTATTATTATTATTTGACTCTGTCTACCCCTTCGGGGATTATGGGCGTGATGCTATGTTTGTTTGTTTTGTTTATTTATTGTTTTATAAAGACTATTAGAATTATTTTCCATGAATGCATATACATACCTATGTTGGACCGGGACTCAAAATAAATGAACCAACTTTCGTCTAAGGGTCATTTGATGTATCGGGTGTTGGATTTGGGTGTGATAATGTTTTGATTATTAACTTTTTCATACATACATACATAACATCACTCCCATTATTCCCGAAGGAGTAGGCAGAGTCAAAGGGGCAGCATGCCCCTTCAACCACATTTAGACAAAAATAAAGCCGGGCTGGGTGAGATGGGAAATTGTGAAAAAGCAGTGACAAGCGGCCAACTTGTCGCCTACACAATCACACACCCAAAACCCGATATACCAGTCGCCTTTTACGACATGCTAGACAAGAACCACAGTTGGCATATTCTTTTTAAGTCCCAGACCAACATGGGAAAGTGGGCTGGGTTGGATGGAAAGCTGTGAAAAAGGAGTGACAAGTCGCCTCGTCGCCTACTCAGTCACATACCCAAAAGTCCGTAAACCATTACCATAAACTTTTTCAGCTAACCCAATTCAACTTTATTTGTTGGCTCAATATGATTAAAGGAATTTTATTACGCCTACCCTTTGGATTTTAACAAATTTAAGTTCGCGTGTATGAATTTATGTAGCCGTCAATTCAATAGCCCACGTTAAGTTTTTTAAGGTTAAAAAACCTCTTTTTAAATCCTTACAAACACGGAATTTTTGGAGACATTTGCATCGACATGCACCGACACTCGCCCGGACGCGTGATTGCCGAGATCGTCTCGTACTATTTACGACCAACGTGATAGATACGGTTCGAAATTTACGTCATTTGCACGTAAAATACACCGTCTACTGTTTTACAAATAGTTTTCAATAGAAATAAGGAAGTAATGTAATCAGCTTAAATAATATTTATGACTTCGATTGTGTAGGTGACGACCAACTTTTTCACAACCCACCATCATCTTCCTAGCGTTATGTCCCGTGTTTAGACGGGGTCCGCTTAGACCATGACAACCTACAGCCCAGTATTATTTTTGGCTGAATGCGGTTAATGGGGCCCTTTGACCGCATTCACTACGAGAACGGATGTGAACGATGTTGTGTATGACTTTAATTCATTTATCGGAAAATATATACAGGCAAAAAAAACCATCTTCCATATTCCTTTGCATGTTTTATCATTAAGTTTAAAAAAAAAATGTATATACCTTTTTCGAATGACAAAGTTAATTGTAATGGTTTAAGGATCTTATCACTGCTTGAACTCTGCTAACCTCTTCGGGGATTTTAGGCGCCATGATTTGTATGAAGACCAAGACATTTGCTTATTACTGGACATCGAGCTACTCTAACATCACGTATTCACAAAGCAAACTATGAGCACAGAAGCTTACTTACAAACACATTATACAAATATGGCTATTGTATATAATAATTAATTGGGGAAACGCTCTACCGCGGGCTCAACAATACAATAATAAATAATAAATTCTTCAGACTGACACACCAATTCCCTAGTTCCAAACTAAGCTTATGCTTGTACTATGGACACTAGGCGAACGGATAGACATACTTAAATACGTTTATAAACATCCATGACTCGAGTACAAATGTCCATGTTCATCACACGAAACATTTGCCCCTAGCGGGAATCGAACCCGCGACCCTTGGTTTCGTGGCCAGGGTCTCTGACCACTCGACCAACGAGTGGCCAACGAGAGGCCAGTCAAATAAATAAATAAAATAAACAATGATAAACAATTGCAATATTTAAAGGAATTCCACAGGCGCCTTTGTAGTAATGCTTACTCACGTGATTGCATTCGCAAAAAGTAACGTTTCATACAAATGCTTTACTTAATTTCAGATTTTAATTGTTTGCCAACTGTGTTCCTTGTATCCATCGTAAAAGGTGACTAATGACATACCTATGAAGTTTTGGGTATGTGATGACTTAGGCGACGAGCTGGCCAGATACCACATAAAAAAGAAAAAAAATAACAGCCTTAAAATATTCGGTTAAAACAAACTCAATCGCAATAGAACGAAAAATATGTAATAATAACAAAAGCCGTATAAACTCACCGTGAGTATGACTCGGTTCGGCTTCGCGCGGTCACGCGTCTCGCACGTGACACGTCGACGTGTAACGTCGTCCAGACGGATTTTATTTACGGCCAGCGTGATAAGGTTTGAAACGTCTGCTCTTTAGCGGGAAAGAGTGTTCGGGGGATGCTGCGTTGCGAGTTAAATTGAAAATACGTGTCAGCACAAAATGAGATGATGGTTTTCTTCTTTTTTTTATTCTTTATAGATAGGGAATAGCACAGTTATGAACGTAATAGATAACAAACCATTCAGTTAGAGCTTCGACAATCTTTAAAATTTCAGTTGACTCCTTCAGTCAGAAAATTCACTTTTTCCAATTACATTTTTTTTAGTTTTATCAAATCCAAATTTCAATTATTTCCGATTATTATTCATATCTCATCATTTTATTCTATCTATCTTAAAGTTGTAACGTTATCATTAGGAGTCATAAAAACTGTAGAGCTTGTATGAAAAGGATTATGAATGTTGAAGAGGCGGGTGAGGTGTGTAAGGATCGTACTATATGGCGTCCGGTTCTCTCTGCCTACCCCGCTAGGGAATTGGCGTGAAGTTTAGTTAGTTAGTTATCTTAACTAATTACAAATTCAAAAAGGTTTGTGATTATTTTGTTTCTTTTACATTATAATGGAATAATGGTTGTTATAACACCATACAAAATTGCCGGTAAAACTATCTTTTGCCCCAAGATCATAACAAAAGTACATTTCTACTGTGACATCGTTGCAATCATAATAAAGCCGTATCAAAAATCTCCCGTTGAAGTAGTCTTTGCGACAGACCCTTTACTCAAGTGTAGCAGCATCCAGAACCTAGTACATAATTTATAAGAGAGACCCACTTTTATAAGCGAAGCAGAAGCAGAAGCTAGTTTAGTTACAAAGCAAGTTTATTTTATTTTATTTTATTTATTTATTAGGACAACCAACAAGATAAACACTAAAACAACATAATCAAATGGTTATAGAAAAGTACATAAACTTATAGCTAAGTTCCACCTTAATTAGAGGTTGCCACGGCATGCTATGTGGACTATAATTATCTTTAATATAAATATAATTAACTTAAATATTCAATAACAATAAGCTAAATTAAAATGGTATTGTGTCCAGTTACCCATAAGACGCCTTGTCTAAGAACACTAATAACATCTTCCTAGCGTTATGTCCCGTGCTTAGACGGGGTCCGTTTAGACCATGATCCAGGATTTAGCGAGTCTGGTAATTACATTGAAGCGACTGCCGATCTGACCATCGTAACCCTAAGATAGGGAAACCAGACAATTACTTGGATCATGGTTACAAATTCAAAGTTGTTTGAATTTGCAGGTTTCACCACGATGTTTTCCCTCACCGTCGAGCTAGTGGTATAAATACGTACATAGGTTTGAAAAATCCAGAGGTACGTGCCCGGGTTTGAACCCGCATACCTCGGTTAAGAGGCGCGTGTCCTTACCATTGAGCTACCACCGCTACAAGTGTCTAAGGTCACTTATATGCGATACCTAAATCTCTGATGCTTATCTGCAAAGATGTCGATGCTACATACTTTGCAGAGTTTATTATATTGCTGCTGTAGCCTGTTTATAGTGTGGGATAAGTTCATATGATGTGGTCAAGCCGAACTAACGGGTGCCTTCAGTAAAACGCTCAACAAAGCGCCGGCACTCGGGCGCAACCTAAAAAGCAGTAGCGTTTAACATTAATTACCGCAGTGCAATCCAAATTTTGTAGTATTACTCTACACAGCACACACGGAGCGGGAGATTGTCGAGCGAGCGTGTGGGGTATTTAAATAAAATAATTACCATTAGTCCCATGTTGGTCTGGGACTTGGCCAATATTGATCTGGGACAAAAAAAAAAGAATGTGCCAACTGTGGTTCTTGCCTAGCATGTCGTAAGAGGCGACTAATGGTTTACGGGCTTTTGGGTATGTGACTGAGTAGGCGACGAGCAAGCCACTTGTCACTCCTTTTTCACAGCTTTCCATCTAACCCAGCCCACTGTCCCATATTGGTCTGGGACTTAAAAAGAATATGCCAACTGTGATTCTTGCCTAGAATGTCGTAAAAGGCGATTAATGGTAGGTATATCGGGTTTTGTGTGATTGTGTAGGTGACAGGTTAGCCGCTTGTCACTGCTTTTTCACAATTTTCCATTTAACTTAGCCCGGCTTTATTTTTGGCTGAATGTGGTTGAAGGGGCTTGCTGCCCCTTCGACTCTGCCTAACTCTTCGGGGATTATGGGCGTGATGTTATGTATGTATGTATAATTACCAGGTTGCTGAACTGTTATGTCATCTTGTTGGTATATAATTACCGTAAATATACAGTTACAAGGTTTCGGTTAATAGCGTTAAGCGAAGTTATTATTATTTTGGTCTGGTACTTACAAAATAATGTATTGACTGTGTTCCTTGGCCTTGCATGATGTGATGCGACTGATGTTAGTGTATTGGGTTGAGAGCTTTTATTTTAAGCTTTATGTATCCGCCTTATCTTAACGATAGCTTAGACTTATTTAATAATAATAATAGTAAGTTATGACCAGACTGACACCAATTTCCTAGTCCCAAACTAAGTTTGTCCTTGTGCTATGGATACTAGGTGAACAGATAGAATTACTTAGATATATTTATTATAAATAAATAAATAATAAATATCAGAGTATATCATATACATTTATCTGACTCCGAGGTTAGTAGCTTAAACACTTGTGTTACGGATATCAGAAACAACAGTGTTATTATTACAAATACTTAAATATTGGATATTTACGCCCAGACACAGAACAAACACAAGTATTCATCACACGAATGTTTGTTCTGGGTGGGGATCAAACCTACAACTCTTGGCGCACAAGGTAGGGTCACTACCAAATGCGCCATCGAGCCAGTCAGTCATAAACATCCATGACTCGAGTACAAATGTCCATGTTCATCACACGAAACATTTGCCCCTAGCGGGATTCGAACCCGCGACCCTCGGTTTCGTGGCCAGGGTCTTTGAACACTCGACCAAGGGGCCAGTCACTTATAGACATAAATTCAGTTTATATACATTATGGGAGATTATCTGTATATTGTATCAGAAAATCACCCTTATTTGAAGAGAAAGATATAACTTCTAGGTCTTAGGAAAAAGAAAGTTGGCAAATAGCATTTCTCTTAATATAGTCCTCGCTAGAAGCGCTCGCTTTCTAAACTATTCGCTTGTGTGTTTGTATACAAACCGTTGCCAATGCCGGGCTGCAGCGCTAATTTATCGCGCGCATTTAGCGCGCATACTTCACGCGCGCACTCTTACAGTGCACTACATTACGCGCTCGTATGCGTGCCCGCTGCGCTCGCGGCGAGCGTCTCCGATTTGTTGGCTCGGTGGAAATTGATACTTTAATGTATAGGTGGTATTTTAGGCTATCTATCCAGTCGAGAGCTTTAAGCTAAGATGTAAGACCAAGCTGGGCTGTGGGAAAACATATTTAAATGAATTTCAAAAGAACTTTGAATGATTAAAACAGTAGAGCAACGAAGGACAAATTGATTGCTAACACTCTCTAAAGATTACCTAGGTCAGATGGCAATCGCTTTAGTGTGTAAAACTGGGCCTGAACTAAAAACTGAACATAAATCTAGGAAGATTTATAGGTGTCAGGTGTATATTCAGAAATGGTGTGCCATCAAAGACAATTTTATCCAAATATGTTTTGTGAATGTTGTATTCAAAAATGATGGAATTTAAGTTCATATCAAAAATGAAAAGTCTTATATAGCTTTCATCATCTTCCTAGCGTTATCTCTCGTACTTAGACAAAGTCCGCTTAAGCCATCATCCAGGATTTAGCAAGTCTGGTAATGATATTGAAGCGACTATCCGATCTGACCTTCGTAACTCAAAGATAGGGGAACCAGAAAATTTTTGGATTTGCAGGTTTCATCACGATGTTTTCCCTCACCGTCGAGCTAGTGGTATAAATACGTACATAGATTTGAAAAATCCAGAGGTACACGCCCGAGTTTGAACCCGCACTCCTCGGCTAAGAGGCGCGTGTCCTTACTATTGAGCTACCACCGCTAGTCGTACAGCCGCTAGATATTTTTTATATTGCTCTCAAGAAAACAATATAAATCGTCAGATTTTAATAACATAATGCAGTTATAATCTACCACATGTATCAGGTTACAACATAAAGCATCACAGAATACATATATTTAATATATATCAGAAAACTGCATTGGCTCGTATTTTCATTCACCGTCAAAGTATTCTGTAATACAAGTTGTGACTAGTTTCAATGTAATAGCCCCAGTTCCATCTCGTAGCGTTTCTCGTAGCAGACCTGCTACGTCGTAGAGTTTCCACTGCTACGAAGTAATTTATCGATGAATACGTTTCAACGTACTACGGAAGGATAAATTGTAGCAATAGGATGTAGTTTAACTGTAAAGGTATTCGTTATTCTAATGTACGGTGTGAGTGACATGTTTATGGGAACTTAGTATAACCTGGAGGTTCTGTTTGCAAAGGCAAATTGCATAATTTGTAACTTGTATTTTCGAATGACAATGTCAAGAATATAAAATTACTAAGCATTTCTACTGCTTTTCCGTTTTAAATATCATTATTACTAGCTTCTACCTGCGGCGTTGCTCGCGTGGTATTTCGATGAAACATAGCTTATGTGTTATTCTAATGTATAAGCTATACTATTGTAAAGTTTCATTAAAATCCAAGCAGTACTTTTTGCGTGAAAGAGTAACAAACATCCACACATCCATCCATCCATACAAACTTTCGCGTTTAGAATATTAGTTATATATTTCTTCGCTTATAATCATAGCATTTTTTGAGAAAAAAATATCATTTTCCGTTAAACTACAAGTATTTAAATAATAGATTGTTTCCTCGCCATAAGGTAACTGATATGCAAATAGATCTTTTTTTATCTTAAGATATCTGCGGATACGGTTACAAATACAGATATAAATATATCCGGCACTTTAGTACTAATACTAGCAATACAAACCTTTTCACGTGCGCCTACGCTTCGCTAAACCCTAACTCATTGTAACTGTATCTCGCATTTTTTCCTAAACTGCGAACAACGGTTAACACAAGAACCGCAAGCATATATAAAATTACAACAGCGGCAATTAGCTGGCTAATTAATTCGGAAACCGCACATTAAATATCCAATTTCAATTAGCCTGGAAGCCAGACTTGCGCTGCTCTGAAAACGACTAACTAGCAAGACAATGAACGTACGTGATTAAAAATACAAATCTGAAGATTGGATTGTGAGGGCAGACAGGCGGTTGAGACGCTGCGGTTGAAATTTGGTGTGAGAATATTGTCCCGTGTTAGTCTGGGACTTAAGAATGTGCCAAATGTGTTCCTTGTCTTGCATGTCGTAAAAGGCGACTAATGGTGTGTCGGGTAAGGGTGACGAGTTAGACAGTTGTTTTCCATCTAATACAATCTAATTAAATTTTTGCTTAAAATTGTAAAAGGGGTTGCTTTTTGAAACCTGCCTACCTCTTAGGGGATTAATAGGATATATATGTAAGGATATTAGTGTTTGTACCAAAAGTGGAAGTACTTTCTCCGAGGTGTATGTTGTATGATCGCAATTAGGTCTGGTTTGATTGTGTGACCACGCCACAATATAATCAAGATTGAAGCTATATCCAATAATATTGTGTAAACAGATGAAGTCGATCGAACATGCAGAAACTGCATCGCGCTGACGAAGTTATTCTCGCCACTAAGTATATATACAATACACCGCGACGGTTAGTCGGATCTAGGTCCCGAGCAAGAAACACTTAGCTCGGCGGAAGCACTTCTTGTTTTAGTGCGAGCGCGTAGTTCATAATTATATATCATTAATAATATTTTAATGATAGTCTGTTCCGACTTTCGGTACCTCGGGTCTCTCGTGCAAGGTGACGGTGGTATTGACAGGGATGTTAGGCATCGAATCAACTCAGGTTGGATGAAATGGCGGCAGGTCACTGCAACAACATGCGATCCACGAATGTCCTTAAAGATTAAGGGCAAAATCTACAGAACGATAATACGACCTGCCCTACTGTATGGATCGGAGTGTTGGGCCGTGAAGAAGACGAATGAAAGACGAGTGCATGCAGCGGAAATGAGAATGTTAAGGTGGATGTGTGGAGTGACGCGAATGGACAAGATAAGAAATACATATATAAGAGGAAGTATGAAAGTGGCACCAGTGGTAGATAAGATGAGAGGAAACCGTTTATCTTGGTATGGGCATGTGATGAGAAGAGAGGAAGGACATGTGACAAAGAGAGTGATGAGTATGAATGTTAGTGGATGGAGAGGAAGAGGAAGGCCAAATAAGAGATGGATGGATTGTGTGAATGATGATATGAGAGAAATGGGAGTGGATAGCTTGATGACGGCTGACCGGGACGTATGGAAAAGGAAGACATGCTGCGCCGACCCCAGATGAACTGGGAGAAGGGCAAGAGGATGATGATGATGATAATAATATTTTAATAATAATGCTGTTAACATTTAGTTATTTTAACCATTCATCATACTTTTTCCTAGATTTATGTATCGTGCTTAGTCAGGTCCGCTAGAGTAGTCGTTTTGACCGATTTAAAAAACAAAAACGGAGCTTTTAAAATACTGGGTGTAGAATGTAAACCGCTAGTCTGCGCCGTTGTTTAGTCAAAGCGTCATCCCATTTAACAATGCATGCACCCTGTGTTTTACATAAACAATATTGTGTAGTAAGCATCCGGGGTTGCATCTCGTACACACACGATTTAATTAACACTAAAACTTAGCAGTTACGTTTATTTAAAGGACTGTTGTGATTAAATGTTATTTCATAGCCGTTCTGCTGGTGCTTTTTTTAACTAATAAATGGGGCAAACAAATATCAAAAAACGTCATTATATCCATTGAACAGATTAAATACTCTAAATCACTTACATACATAACATCACGCCCATAGTCCCCGAAGGTGTAGGCAGAGTCAAAGGAACAGCAGGCCCCTTTAACCGCATTCAGCCAAAAACAAAACTGGACTAGGTTATATGAAAAATCACTAATATTTCGGTTTTGAGGGATTCAATCTGATCAATGAATATCATCATCTTCCTAGCGTTATATCCCGTGTTCGGACGGGGTCCACTTGGACCATGATCCAGGATATAGCGAGTCTGGTAATTACATTGAAGCGACTGCCAATCTGACCTTCGTAACCCTAAGATAGGGCAACCAGACAATTTTTGGATCATGATAATCTGATCTGATCAATGAATAATAAGCAAAAAAATCTAAATCTAAAATCCAAGCTCAATCACTTGCGTTATATAAAACAGAGTCAACGGAATCACAAGTACCCAGAGCCAAAACAAAGATCTGTATCAATTATTTGTCTCGGTGAACCGATCGAATCTGCGCTCCTTGCGTTCAGTACAAAATTTGTATTAATATACACAACGGAGCCGTCGATAAGTGTGCAACTTGCCTGAAAGTTAACCCTAAGGTTAACTCCCTTTGTTTGTCTATTATTGATATATGCTAAATTGTGCTCCAAGTAGACTCTGGCAAGAAACGGAGCATAACGCCTGAAAACTGACAACTTTTCCGGACAGAGAACTGACAATTCCACACGCACAGAACCATAGTCAGCTGTTAACGCATCAACCGAGATAATCTAAAGCGAATGAGTTGTTCCGCCATTCTCAACGGTTCCGCGTGACACGCCTGAGCAAGATTTATGACGTCAGCGTGTACAAATGTGGCGGGTGAAGCCCATTAATCTGTTCGCGGTCGCAGCGTGTTGTGGTCAAAGCGGCGGTCGCACCTGCCGCCGGGTCAGGGAACACAGTAACGCGACTCGTTGTGACAGGGAACTGACGTCGGGGATTTCTATGAAATTTTCTTCTAATTGTTATATGTAATTATAGCATTGCGATGCTAAATAAGATTTCTGCGACTGATCGAATCTATATGTCCGGATTCAATCTGATTCAAAAATGTTATTAAGCTAGATTCACATCTGACATCAATTCTTCGATTGCATTGATTTTTGATCGAGATAAAAAATTATAGGTTAGGTATTACATTGCGTTAGGTTTTACACTATTAGTTTTTAGTTTATAAATTAAATTTACTCCTGTAAAACCTAAAACATCTAACACATTTCATTAGAGGGTGTGAAAATTAAACGAAGCTAATTGCGCATTCACAATATTATTAAAAACCAGCTGTGCCCGCATTTTCATCCTCGTTTATGGTTAAAGTTATATAGCCTTCCCTGATAAATGAGCTACATAACACTGAAAGCATTATTCAAATCGGTCGAGTAGTTCCTGAGATTGGCGCGTTCAAACAAACAAACAAACTCTTTAGCTTATAATAATATTAGTAAGTGTAGATTTAACAATACTCATAATACATCATCGATATTAAAGTAAACGACTTGCAATTATAAAAATCAGAATTAATAAATTTACCATAAAACCTGATTTGTAACAAAATATCTATTTTCGAATCAACGAGACTTTATCTCGTTACATTTTTCAACATAACATCACACCCATAATCCCCGAAAGGGTAGGCAGTGTCAAAGGGGCAGCTGGCCCCTTTAACCACATTCAGACAAAATTAAATCTGGGCTGGGTTGATAGAAAATTGTGAAAAAGTAGTGACAAGTGGCTAGCTTGTATATTTTTGAACAACGCTAATCCTTAAAAAAAACTGGTTAAAGTTATACGTGGTATAAAATTATTGCCTATTCTTAGCACAATACCTAATTTAAATTAGGCCGGTTCAAGAACCTCAATTACGTCGCACCCGCCCGAACCGGATAACCGGGTGACAGATCGCTTCCGATCCGCGACCGGTTTTACACAAAATAACCGGTTATTAATAATCGCGCTGCGATAGTGCCCGCTTAAAATGATTTATTTTCAACACAATTTAATGCCGAAACTTCCGATGCGTGCTATTTTTTGAGATACCAATGATTGATGGTTTAGTTTTGGTTTTCGTTGATGCGGGTTGCTGAGGTCTTTCTTGTGTTAAATGGTTACCATGGTAAGAGAGGAGCTAGATCAATGGTAAGGATACACGCCTCAAGGGGTTCAAATATGCACATACTTTTGGTTTTTTCAAATCTAGTCACATATACCGTGTGCTTGGCAATGAGGGAAAACCTGCAAATTCAAATGTAACTCTCAACTCAACTGTGATTTAAAATGTCATAAACGTTACGAAGGTGATAAGTTTAAGCTTAAATGTTATATACAACCATTATTGCCAAATCTATACTTAATATACTAATATTATAAAGCTGAAGAGTTTGTCGGTTTGTTTGTATACTTAAATGCACTAATCTCAGGAACTACTGGTCCGATTTGAAAAAATATTTCAACATTAGATAGCTCATTTATCAAGGAAAGCTATATGCTATATAGCATTAACCATAAACGCGGGCAAAACGGCGGGCACAGCTAGTCTTACATAATGGTCTAAGTGGATCCACAGGACAAAATGCATAGAATATGAAATAATGTTGTTTCGTTCGGAGTTATTTATTTGTTTGAAATCAATGAGCCACGAGTCCAATTAACTATTGGCAGTTATCTCTTTTCTATAAAAAATATACAAAGAGAAACGAAAAACATGCGCTAACGGGATGGATTGTAACGTTGCGTGTAGAGCTAGCCTGATTGGCGTTGTCAACTCGCCATTGCTATAAAAGCTTAGTCGTTTGATTGATTTTATAGTGCTAGCTCTACACTCTCACGAGTGTAGAGCGGGCACATACATTTAATAGCGTTAATGTTTCTAGCTTGTGAGCGGTGGTAGCTCAATGGTAAGAACACGCGCCTCTTAACCGAGGAGTGCGGGTTCAAACCCGGGCACGTACCCCTGGATTTTTCAAGTCTATGTACGTATTTATACCACTAGCTCGACGGTGAAGGAAAATATCGTGATGAAACCTACAAATTCAAACAACTTTGGATTTTTAACCATGATCCAAAAATTGTCTGGTTCCCCTATCTTAGGGTTACGAATGTCAGATCGGCAGTCGCTTCAATGTAATTACCAAACTCGCAAAATCCTGGATCATGGTCTAAGCGGACCCCGTCTAAACACGGGACATAGCGCTAGGAAGATGATGATGAATGTTTCTATCTTTTTAGCCTAGTCTCTTGGGGTATTTTGGATTCGGATGTCGGCTATGATATTGAAAAAAAATACCACATTTGTGATAGATTCAGGAACGAAATAAAATGATCAAGATTTTTTAATAACCAGAAAATAATAGTTTATTGAATGTACAGTTTATTGATTAGTGATTTAAAGAATTATACGCTAAAAGTCAGAGCCCTAAAAAGTACAGGAAGCATTATATTCCGGGAATTTTGAGAGAAAACATCTACTATCTATCGGGCTTTCCTGTAACAGAGCAAATTCCACGCGGGCTGAGCGCCGAGTACACACGCTCGCGTCGGCCGCGAGCGCAAACAGCACAAGCCAAGCAAAACGCAAACGAGGCTTAGCAAGCGTGTGGACCCGGCATGAAGCTTTCGGGAATATGACGTTGTTGCCACATGCGATTTTTGACTGGCATCAAAAAAGAGATTCTCAATCCATCGGAATGCTTTTTCGTATGCTCGCCGATTTATCAAAAAATATTTTATTTTTTAAATCGGCGAGCATACTTACTATTTGGAATATTTCCATGTTTCCTTTTATAAAGTAATTTTAATTAAGTATGATAACCTTGATGGCGCGATTATCTAGAGCTGTGGATCCCAACGCTAGGGGTTCGAGCCGTAAGCTTTATTAACCGATTTAGCTAAAAATATTATAAATAATAGCGTTATATGATATAGAAATTTTAATTTAATTTTAACTGTGATTAGTAGCTAGCTCTTCGCTTCAAAGTTTAAAAGCTAATACTTGACATTACTCACCTTTTGCGACATGTTGGGCAAGAAACACGTATGATACACTCACATTTCTGACTGTGTATCAAAGTCAAGGGGTGCAAGTTCGATCTTCAGTTCCGGCAAAAATAATATGTGTTTATCTATAATTACTAATATTATAAAGCTGAAGAGTTTGTTTGTTTGCTTGAACGCGCTAATGTCAGGAACTACTGGTCCGATTTGAAAAAATATTTCAGTAATAGATAGTCCATTTATCGAAGAAGGCTATTATAGGCTATATAACATCAATTATAAACGCAGGTGAAACCGCGGGCACAGCTGGTGTGAGATATAAGCAGAAATTCTGCAATGTACAGCACACAATAGTCAAAGTAAGAGCAACGATGCTTCGAATGCTCAAACTCGAGTGTTACGGAGCTGCAGTGTTTGCCTTCGCTTCGATACAGCGTTATTGTTTCAAACTGTTGACCCGCCGAGAGCGTAGTTCCTACATTATGCTATCACGTCAGCTAGTTCGCTGTTGATCTTTAAGAAATAACTCGTATGTTCTTGTATTATGCTTATGAAAAATTAAAATGAATAAAAAATGAAAAAATGCTTGATTGCTCTCTGAACAATCTAACTTGGATTATACAATTGAAATCCGAAAGTAGTATGTAGGTACTTAATATTAAACATGAGTTATTTCATATAGAGTTACATAGAGTTATATCATGAGTTATTTTCTGTCTAAGAAGTGTTGAATGTAACAGGAGATCCCAAACTAGGCTTAGCCTGTATATTGGGTAACCAAAAAAATTATATATTTTATTTTAAGTTAAGTTTTCACGTAGATTTAACAGCTTAAACAGGCAGATTACAGTGTTTTAAAATGATATTAAAAAAAATTTAAGTTTTCACGTAGATTTAACAGCTTAAACAGGCAGATTACAGTGTTTTTAAATGATATTAAAAAAATTAATGATACTCAGCTCACTATCACCTTCCTTACCCTATAAAATCTCATCTTAACTTAAAGTACTACGTATTTTTACGATCTTATGTACGTTGTAGATACTTTAAGATAAGATGAGATCTTCTAAGTAACTACAAGTAAATTATGAAATATCCTACTAATATTATAAATGCGAAAGTTTGTATGTATGGATGGATGTTTGTTACTCTTTCACAAAAAAACTACTGAATTGATTTTAATGAAACTTCAGAATAATATAGCTCATACACCCGAATAATATGTAAGCTAGGTTTCATCTATGTACCACGCGAGAGAAGCCGCGGGAAAAAGCTAGTAGTGCATAAAATTCGGTAATTTTTATGTTATAATATGATCACGCATGTGGTCATAAGCATTTCTAAAATGGTAGAGCATACGTTTGTCTCTGCTTATGACTTAGTAGGAAAATAAAGGATACAAGTTTTAATGAAACGTAAATAAATAAATAAATAATAAATTTTCCAGACTGACACATCGATTCCCTAGTTCCAAACTAAGCTTATGCTTGTGCTATGGACACTAGGTGAACGGATAGAGATACTTAAATACGTTTACAAACATCTATGACTCGAGTACAAATGTCCATGTTCATCCCACGAAACGTTGACCCTAGCGAGATTCGAACCCGAGACCCTTGGTTTCGTGGCCAGGGTTTCTAACCACTCGACCAACGGGCCAGTCGAATGTGTGTGTTTACTCAATCAAACGGATACAATATTACTTGAACTGTACTTATATCGTCGGTCTAGATGTAGATAGCTCGTACGCAAACATTAGTAAAATTTAATGTTGGTGCAAAAAGCTTAAATTAGCATATCCGTGCTAATTAAGGAGTTATTACTTTTATAGTAAACTAATTGCCTAGGTATTGTATTTTAAGTCTTAATCATTAAAAAATATATATTGCAGTTAGTTTTAAAAGGAAATTTTTCTCCTGTTAAATTTGGCAGTTTGCTTGTACGAGCTATCAAATTGTATATTATAAAATTTTTGGTAACGTGGGCTTATGCCCTCTATTATATATTCAAGAGCGGTTTAATTCTGTAGACTATGTGGACAAAGTCACAGGCAAAATCTAGGTAAATTTATAGGCAAAAGAGTCTCTTTTTGATGTATATATTCAGTCGGGCCAATTGAATCAGTGCGCTTATTCTCGGAACGTTCTCGAATAAATACAGTTCGTATCCAGTATTGATGGCATTTACCTCTGTTTCAGTTGATTGTTCGAGCTTGTTTAAAGCTGCTTCACAATTAATGGCGATGAATTCAGATTCTATATTCTATTGCAATTTGGATGTTGACTTGCAGAAATTATTTTAAGCCATAATTTGTATTAATTGATAAAGCTTTATTAATATGAATAAATTGCTTAGACTTCTAAATTATTTCTTGCACTTTAAACTTTATGTACTTAGCAACCCATACCCATTGTGAGATTATCTCCAGCTCCAGTAATATGTTAAACAGATGACGTCGATTGAACATAGAGAAACGCCATACAATCTTGCATTGCGCTGACGAAGTTACTCTCGCCACTAAGAATACAATACACCAAGACGGTTAGTTAGACGGTTGCTCGGGGACCTAGGTTTAAGGTCCCCGAGCAAGCGACACCTAGCTCCCACTTTTAGAAAATAAAAAAATATACTTAAAGGATTTGTTTTAAAATTGTTAATCATAATTAAAACACCGATAATGACACATCCCTTTAATTTGTGTGGTCTTAATGACATTGACACAAGATGGTTCGCCAAAAATATTTCCTCTCCTTTATTAACCTAAGGAAATAGACGAATTTGGTATAAACTCTCTACAAACGTATTCCAAACTAACTCACTGTCGCTATTCAGTGCTTTAATGAAATAGTTAGCTCCAATCTCGTCGCTATGATAAATGGGAACGTAATAATTGTCTGACGTCGTTAGCTAAAACTGTTTTAACTGCAGCAACTTGTTTCGCCGGCGCAAGATTAAACACGGTCGAGGTCGGCATTGATGTCAGTATTTACCTCTGCTGCCGTTGAATGCGCGGACCTACGTTGGAAATAGTGCTGCGCAGTTATCGATAGTATGCAATTCTAATTATTTAAGTAGAGAGTGTCAAATCACGTATCACCGGTATCGGAGCCTATAGTGTTGGAAGATACGTAAAATTTTATCGACACATTACTTCTTTGAATCATTTTTCTTTTACGATAATTATTTGTCCCATGTAGGTTTGGGATTATGAAGGCGACGAGGTAACCACTTGTCACTACATTTTCACAATTTTCCGTCTTTCTCAACTCAATTTAATTTGGGTTTAATGTAATTATAATGGAGCTTTTCGCTCAGCTGCTTAAATGCTGCCTGCCCGTCTGGGCTAAAATATGACCAGATTAGACATGTGTCTTATTAGTTTCATCAACTGCAACATATTTATTTTTAACTAGCTTCTGCCCGCGGCTTTGCTCGCGAGGTACATCGATGATGTGGGCCAAAAAATTGTTGCTAGGTATTTCCATATCCAAATTACTCAGTAAAAGCCCGGAGTCAGGAAGTTGGCGGTTTAATCACCTCCGTTCCTCGGAAAGCACGCTAAGCCGTTGGTCCTGCGCCTAACCTTTCTCCGGTCATGTCGAATTGCCCTCTCACCGGACTATGAGAGTGAAGGAATAGAGAGTGCACCTATGTTTGCGCACACACTTGTGCACTATAATATCTCCTGCGTAGTTGGCTAATCCTCGTTGAGATTGGCCGCCGTAACCGATATCGGTTAGGAGGACATTATTATTACATCGATGAAACATAGCCTATATGTTATTCGGGTGTATGAGCTATATTATTTTAAAGTTTCACTCAAATCCATTCGATGTCATTTTTGTGAAATATATATATACAAATATATATACATACATACAAACTTTCGCATTTATATTAGTAGTAGGATAATACCCGTTATTAGGCTTTATAGTATCGATATACTATTCATATTAAATACTATCGCGTACAACACTAGCTCAAAACTGTTTCACAATGAATAGCGTACGTTTCTGTTAGTAATGCTATATAATCTGAAATGCGCAAATAGTAAACAAAGCTTTGTAAGTCCAACGCATTTTAATTGTACATTACTCTTTTTGTTATAATCCAATTGGATTTTTCCACACACTTGCATATATAACAAGCCTATTTTTTAAGTTAACACTTTTGTTTATAATTAAAACGTACACAACAACACCTTTACTGTCAGTTATATAATTGATAGGTATTGATGCCGCGTTGATCTAGTGGTAGCATGCGCTGCCTAAGGATCAAGAGGTCCCGGGTTCAAATCCCGGGGCGAATCAAGAATTTGTGGTTGGTTATTTCAATATTGAAATTACTCAGTAACAGCCTTGAGTCAGAAAGCTAGCGGTTTAATCACCCCCGTACCTCGGAAAGCACGTTAAGCCGTTGGTCCAGCGACTGAGCTCTCACCGGTCATGTCGAATTGCCGTCTCACCGGACTATGAGAGTGAAGGAACAGAGAGTGCACCTGTGTTTGCGCATACACTTATGCACTATGTTGGCTAATCCTCGTTGAGATTTGCCGCCGTGACTAATATCGGTTAGGAGGACATTATTAAGTGTTTGTGAAACCCATCCATATACATGAATATTTACTCATTTTTTTATTTTTTTTTTTCATTATTTTTTTTTCTTAACGACATCACATACATTGATCTGAATCCGAAGTAAGTAGCTTAATAATAATTTTCAGGTAAACTAAACGAACTAAAACAAGTGTGAACTAAAATATGGATGTTTTAAGGTCATGCCCTTTGTTTGGTCACACCGTTTGTAACCCAAAATGATTGGATTGATTTGGAAAGTCTGTGGTTTGTTGAATTACTGTTTGAACCGAATATTAAATTTTAACAAAAATAAAAACCGACTTCAAAAAACCCAGCAATAAATGTTTATAAAAAAACACAAGTAAAAACTGCCTTAATAGCTATTTAAATATCTAAACACTAAAAAATATAAAATAAATTCTTTCGACTGCTTCGATGAAAGTATTAATCTTTAACACGTATTTAAATATTTACAAAAATCAGTTAGTTTTGGAGTCGGTGCTATAAAAAACAAAATTATTTGTTTGGACTTGGCCTATAAAAAAAAAAATCAGTCGAATTGAGAACCTCCTCCTTTTTTTTGAAGTCGGTTAAAAATATAGTGAAATTTCATGAATACATTTATAATTCATCCAAAAGTAGTAAAAATATAATTTAATAATAAATGAAAAAATATGATCTAGCTTATTGGCCCAATATATTATGATTTTTAATTTGTTTGGCTGAATGTGGTTAAGGGGGCTAGCTCTCCCATTCACTCTGCCTACCCTTTGGGGATTACGGGCGTAATGATTTGTATGTATATTATTATATATATGTACGTCACTCAAAAGGTGCGGCCAGAATACCAGTGCTGCTGTGGCGACTCCTGAGTTGCTGCAACACATGCTGAGGCTCGCACCTTGTTGGCCATAACTCAATGTATGTTCCTGTCTCATATGTCTGTTTTATTTAATGGTCAATAAATGCTTTCTATTCTATTCTATTCTATTCTATATATAGTTGATCGTTCAATTTTGTTTTACGCTATTAAGTTCTTATTAAATTTAATATATTATTAACATATTCTTCGAAATGATCGAAGTTACCACCACATATAAATGTAGGTATATTTGCGTAGAAAATATTCCTATTATAAATATTCCTATCCATTTTAGACTCCATATTCCAGTGAAATATTTGAACATGCATAATATAATTTTACATTAAATTCACACAAAGACCCATGAGAGATTTATCAGATCAAATAAAATTCTCGAAATATGATATTTCTACTAAACGTGTAACTTTTAAAAATTTGCAAAGAGACCACAGTGAGTGAGTCACAGTGAGTGTAACAGTGAAGAATAAAAATAATATTAATTCTCGGTATGTATCTTTATTTCATGTTTTATTTAGTACCGCAATGATATTGACGATATTAAAACAAATTATTTGACTGGCCCGTTGGTCGAGTGGTCAGAGACCCTGGCCACGATACCAAAGGGTCGCGGGTTCGAATCCCGCTAGGGGCAAATGTTTCGTGTGATGAACATGGACATTTGTACTCGAGTCATGGATGTTTATAAACGTATTTAAGTATGTCTATCCGTTCACCTTGTATCCATAGCACAAGCATAAGCTTAGTTTGGGACTAGGGAATTGGTGTGTCAGTCTGAAGAATTTATAAAAAAAAAAAAAAAATACCAAAATTAAAACAAAATACTGCATAAAAATCACGTTTCAGTTATTTCCGTTAAAAAACTGTAACAAGTTATATTAATTGTACTACAAATCCTTAATGCGTAAGTTAGATTTTAAATCGGTAGGTTTTTTAACTTTACATTAAATTTTTTTTTTCATCCACATGTAGGTCTGTACATAATATTATTTATTAAGGTTGAACGATAACCTTATTGACTTTTAGAGGTCTACACACTACTAGAATTACAGGCTTAAATACATTTGGCGTATTTTACGCCATGTAATGTGTATAATAAAATTAAAATAATAATAATAAATGTATGTTGCTGGGTTCTGTTTGATCATCAAATTTGCCAGACGCCTACTTATTTTATTAGAGATTTGTGAAACTGTAAGTTGTAGTTTATCTGGCAGATAAGTTTGTACTAAACTACCAGGTACATCAGTAAGTGATAAAACATTTAGAGCAAAGATGTTTTACTCAGGTTTATTACACTGTACAGAAGCCAGGAAAGATATTTTAACGGTTGCACATAAAGTAGATGCGAGGGACACAGCCGCGTTTATGTAGCGAGCGGAGCTGCGCCCACGCCTTGAATAACGAGAAGATTTCTGAATAATTTTGAAACAAACTCTGTTTTTGAGTGTTTGTTATACTGTCGCGCTTTAACTGATGAAATTTGCTGTTCAGTAAGTATATTGACATTTACCTTGCTAAATACTAAGTAATTTATGTTTTTTTCTTGGTTGATGAGGCATTTACCTATCTAACTGTGTGGTACCTTTTGATTTATTAGAATAAATTTTGAAGCCTATTCCGCATATTCACTGGTAGAAGTTTATTTATTTAAAAAAAACTTTATTATTTCGTTTCTTTTATTACATTGAATTTATGTGGTGATAAAATTAATTATTATTTTTAAATTAATTAAGCTACGGACAACATTTAGGTAAATAATAGAAAATGTATTTTCTATATTGGTTTACCAATATTTTGATCTCTTATTAAAGTTGTTAGTCCGATAAACGTGATGTTTTCCTGCTAGTAAGTTAGATGCGGTCCTCAAATATAAGAGCAATCTTATAACTGTCTGCTTCCACGCTTGACCAATAAATACGCTCGGAGCGCTTGAGCAATAAATACGCTTGTGACGTAAATACCTTCGTAAGCGCTCGTGGCGTTAAACGACCAATTGTGGCTTTTCCTTACAGTTATTTTTTGATTGTAAACTGCAAAGGATTTTTTTAAATAATGATATATTTGGGGATTCCTTTCCCTATCAGGTTGATAGTGCAGGCTAAATAAATAAAGAAAGAGGAAAGCTGTTAAATTGTTAAAAAAAATTACTTCTTTATACTAACTACAGTTTTAAATGAAATTTAAATGAAAATATGCTAACATTTCTCCACGACTGATTAGCTAGTTAGTTGTTCCGAAATAATGAACGGAGTGTTAATAAAATACACATATACTTGCACTCCATCACTCCTGAAATCCCTGTAGTTGTAGGTAGGAGTCAAACACCAATACGCTCCTTAAAAGCTATAGTTATAGTAGGTAGAGGTCAAAGAGCATTATGCTCTTTAATTTACTTTTACTTTAAATAAAAAATAAAAACAAATTGGGTTAGATAGAGATTGTTTAAGAACAGTGTCAAGTAGGCAGCACGTTTCCTGCATAATCACAATATTCCATTCACCAGAAGTCTTTTACGACACTCTAGGGACGGTTTAAATTATCCATGAAATAATAGATAAATAAGTCTTAGACCAACATAATTAATTACACACATTATTATGTGTAAGGCGTGATGCGAGAAAGAGCATTATGCTCTTTAATTTACTATAAAACTTTAAATAAAAAATAAAAACAAATTGCGTTAGATAGAGATGGTTTAAGAACAGTGTCAAGTAGGCAGAACGTTGCCTGTATAATCACAATATTCCATTCACCAGAAGTATTTTACGATACTAGGGACGGATTAAATTATCCATGAAATAATAGACTTAAATAAGTCTAAGACCAACATAAGTAATTACATACATAACATCACGCCCATAATCCCCGAAGGGGTAGGCAGAGTCAAAGGGACAGCAGGCCCCTCTAACCACACTCAGCCTAAAATAAAACTGGGCTGGGTTAGATGGAAAATTGTGAAAAAATAGTGACAAGTGGCTAGCTTGTCGCCTCACACAAAGCCCCATATACCATTAGTCGACTTTTACGACATGCTAGGCAAGAAACACTGGGACAAAGTAATTAAAAGCGATAATGTCAAACGCGCCATTCAGGAATGGTAATGGAATATTGCTGACATAAAATACTGTATGTCGACCAGGTAGGTCCTGCTGTACGGATTGTGAAGCCAAATTCGCCGAAAGCTTCAGGCTGTGAAGTGCGGCATTTAACTGAAGCACTAAAGGGAGCTTTGATTAACGTTCAAGCTCCGTACATACAGCTTTCGCCTCGCTCTTAGCGCTTCCATGATTATTTTATTTGAGCCTCGTAGTCTTAAAGGCAAAGGCATTAATAAAATGTTATTAATGAGAATTAAGATAATTAATGAAGAGCTAGATTATGAAATCCCCGAAGGGGAAGGCAGAGAAAAACAGTAACGGGTGTCGTGGATGTCCAGGCTCTGCTAGGACCCATGATACCTCCACTCGGGCGATGAGCGGTACCGCAGTTAGTGGGTATACCCTACCACCTTGACCGGAGCCGGGACCTCCTACTCAGAGGACCCCGGGAGTCCCACACACTACCCTGCCCCCCCGGGTAGGGTGAGGGTGCGTAACGCATTTCCCGCGTAAAAAAAAAAAGATAAAGTCACTTTCAGATAGAGCCAATTAATATTGCATTTACAAAATTAGCATGAATCGGTTAAGAAGACTGCAATTCGGATACAAAAATAAAACTAACAGCTAACATTATACGGTCAGTAGCAAGTCAAGTTACCCACTTGCAGTTCAATATTAGCGCTTATGCAGTCGACATAAGGGCGGTACAAAGTGCGAAATGTATAGTCTGATGTGCTGTTGTCTGTACATAGAGACTACAAAATTGTATTTTGTAATCACACACCCATTGTGTTCCCCCAGCTGTTGCTAAGCAAACCTAAGCGCCGGAATAATTCAAAATCCCACGCACAATATTCGCTCTTATCAAGAATTTAACACGAAGAGGAGCAAGAAAAAATCCTTTTCGCAAACAAAAGTTCGCACGACGCAGTATTATTCAGAAGGCCAATTTTATCGGTAAAATTTACGATTATTCGAAAAGTAATCCGTGATCTAGGCCCTTGGGGTTAACAGGGCAACGTTTTTAGTTATGCCTCCCGCAGGAGCTCGTGTAAGGAACAAGTAAAGTTTAGCGGGTGATTAGGTGCAGTGCTGGTCCGGACAAAGTGTTTTAGCTTTTAAGTAAATGCACCTAGAGTGTAATAATGGAAGCGAAAGTTTGAAGAGGAATTTTGAGGAAATTTCCTTGAATCCGTTATGCTGCAGCGGTTGGGACAATGGATCGGATAACTACTTGTAGAGCAGTTCTTTAAAAACAATAGTAAATATGTCAATGTTAAAGTTTCATATGTACCTATTTATATACCATCTTGCTTCCAATCCCTTAAGGGGTAGGTAGAGTCCAAGGGGCAGTCAATATAATTGAGTCGTGATTATATATTGAAAATCTAAGTAAGAGATATACGCATGTATTTATATATTTTATAACATCCCTCGCAAACAAGGCGAGTCCTTGCTTATCAAACTCAAACTCAAAATATATTTTTTTTTAATTAGGCCTCAAAAAAGCACTTTTAAATCGTCTAATAATAGGTACAAAATAGAGCAATTTGAATCTACCACCGGTTCGGAATGTCGCATTTACCGAGAAGAAACCGGCAAGAAACTCGGTAGTTACTCTTTTCAACAACATATTGAATACAAAGTTAACATGTACGTACAGACTATATTAATATTTATACTAAGCTATACAGTTAATAATCTTCGAAGATACAGACAAGTATTTATTACAACTAGTAAGTAAACCGGAGCAGACCAGCCTCTGAAGGTGGCACTTGTTATTGAGATATATACTTCAAGATGGAAAATGTCTAACCAAGAACCGATTTGTCTAATATACTACATGGATTGCAGAATATAGGAGTGTAGATGTGATCTTCTCAATTGAAATATTATAACCCAATATAAAGATCCCTGACAAGTATAAATTCAACGTTTCAAAATTTTCTTCTCCGTTGTCTGACAATTTCTTCAGATGGAATTAAATTAGTGTTGGTGACGTAGCCTCAATCACCACCAAAATATAGGCCCATCACATAATACATCAAAGTATTGTCCTCAAGTGTACACAGGTGTTCACCTAAGCTCAAGCTCTTATCCTTTAAGGAATAAAGGTGTGAATTTTGCAAAAATGTTTTTTTGTGAACTTCCAAATTAGAACACACGTTTAAGGGTCTTCGTGAATTGTTGAAGAGATACCTAAGTCTTTGAGGGGTAGGCTTACAACCTTTATACAATAAAGTTTTCCGTGAGTGCCTTATTACTAGTGGAGGAAAGTTATATAGAATTCAGTGAAAGAAGATCAAAACCTTCCAATTGTCAGTTGTTCTTTTTCTTTTCATTCTTATAATTTAGATTTCCAACAACATTATTATAATTTACTAGCTGTGCCCGCCGTTTCACCCGCGTTTATGGTTAATATTATATAGCCTTCTTCCATGAATGGGCTATCTAACATTGAAAAATTTTTTCAAATCGAACCAGTAGTTTCTGAAATTAGCGCGTTCATGCAAACAAACAAACTCCTTACCTATGGTCATTCTTATAATTATAGCATTAACTAACATCGTTTTACCGGTCACACTCGTAAAATTAGTTCAATGATATTATTTAAGTATGAACCAGAGCAAGCAGTAATTTCAAAGATATGATTAGTTATACTTTATTTGACCTTAAGGAAAACTTGTAGGCGACATAAGTTGTGTAAGCTATATTATTATTTAAATATATCTGTAAGCTATATTTATGTTTATAATTAATAAATATTTATTTTCTGTCACATAAGTATTTTACGATGATCATTTAAAATAATTATGTACTTGTTTTGACTTGTCAGAGTACCGACATTTAATTTGAATTTATCCGTTATTACTCAACCCCCTCCACTTGATCGCTCACTTTTTGAGCGGGGGTTTGACGATCGTGGCAGTCTGTTCTCAGCATTTGCCCTAAGCGATCGTTTCACTTGCTACGTGGAAATTATTAGTTAATCATATTGATTTTTGTGTACTGAAGTGAATAAAGTTAATTCTATTGGAAAACTGTGTTTTTACTTCTGGAACTTGCTAATAGTTGTAAAACTTAATTGCAGTTTGTTACTAATGTTCTGAAATTTAAACTGAATTTCATCTACTGTATAAGGTATATAAGTATAATAAGACTACTGTATAAGGTGTTCAACGATATCAAATTATAGAAAATGATATAAATATTTAGTATAACTCTACAGAACTTTGTCGTAGCTGAATGCAAACACTTGGCTGATATTTTATTTTTAATAGCCTAAGAGGAAACTCGTAGGCTCAACCCAGCCTTATTTTGATGGAAAATATAATGTAATATCACAAGGGATCTTAACTACACGTGCCAATATCCTACTTCTATCGTAAGTACAATGATTTCTACGCCTGAATTAAATTTAATTTAATAATTTATTTCTGCAAGTGGATTCATAACAAATTCTTTTGCGCGTCAAAACATTTTTTGTCCTACCAGCAACTCGACGTGAATGGCTTGCTAAGAAGAGGCTCAATCTCTTAACCGATTGTGATCAATTTAGTAAGCCAATATAATAAATAAATTACATAAAATAAGTTTGAACCAACTTCTTTCTCGTATATGAAAATCATGGTCTTGTGATTGAGATACTACTCTCTTAATTCTGTCTACAGGAATGAAACAGAAGACAATACTATCGACGGATTTGTGCTCTCATTCTTCATAATACAGATTTTATTCATCAAATAATACATTAAATTCTTAAATTGTTTGTGCATTACATTGCACAAACGCATTCTGAATAGTTGTAGCCAGTTAATTATTAAACTACCTTCAAATAACCACAAAACTACAGACTGTCATTCAAAAAGTCATATATTTTGCAACAACAGTCGGATGTTGTTACTCATGCAATCAGGAATTTTAAACTGGACTCTTTTATCTCGGCCATTAAAACAAAGTGCTCATAGCTTTTCGTAGCGAATTTCGCAGCACATGAAAATTTGAGCTCGACTCCCGGCCCGAAGATTTGTGGCAACATCGTGTTGCCTGGTCCGTGAGTTTGTTGCCATGTTGCGCGATAAGTGAACATTTTTTTAAGTGTTAGCCATCTCGACTATTACGTTACACATTTTGAGTTAGCGAACAATGGTTCGCGTTTAAGTTTTTTGCTGTAAATTTTGAATTTCAGAAGATTTAATGGGTCAACATTCTTTCTAAAGTAAAAACTTTTTTTATACGTTTTTAACCTATTTTTTTAACAAAGGTTAACATTTAAGTTAACACCTTTAATCATTTTATTAAATTTTAATTATTGTTTGTGCTCTAAATTTGAAATTCTAAATTAACGCATTATAAGATACTTGGATTAGAGAGAGAATCAGGAAGCAAATTTAATTAGCAAAGAAGTTGTAAAGTTACAAGATTACATAAAAAGAGCAGGATGGTATCACAATTATTGATTAGTTTATTATTTTACCCCCCAACCTTACTTGTAATTAACTTATCATTCACCAAATGAAAAAAGCGCTTGCCCATTTCTTTTATTCGCCGCGACTAGGTAATTTAAAAGTCGACTTCATTATATGGACCCTCATTGCATGGCTGTGTATATAAATGCCTATTTAAAACAAAAATCCCGAAGAACGACAAGCGGTGCCGGCAAAATTTACACGAAAAGTTCACAGCATCATTTTGGAGAACAAACAGTTTTCTATCGGCATGAGGCCGGACTCGGTTCTAATTTACATAATTGTATTACATTGCCGGCGATGTTTCATAAAAAAAAATGTAAAAAGGACACCTGCGGATGAGTAACTTTTGCCCCTAAAAATTATTTATTTCGAACTTCTTTCATAAATCAAGATAAACTTGTTTACAAAGTAATTTTGGGTGACCCGTTTTTCGGTGGGAATATATTACGCGCCGCTCGCTGCATAAACGGGTCTCGACGCGCGCTTACCAAGTTAGACTTTAGATTTATCTAGTTACGTCATTTGGGCTTTAAAAGAGTTTTAATATTGTTAGTGACGTCACTCAACGACTGTGCTGTTACTCGGTGAGAAGGAATTCATGTAGATTTTATATAGTATCCAAACTATTTATGGTTCTTCTTGGTGTTAAGTCTAGTTCCTTAACAAGTCAAGGACTATGATTCTAAATCTAGTGAGTCTAATTTTTACAAAGGACTAACTTTCCACCTTCGAAACTTTTAGACAAAGAAACAAGACAAAATTTACTTAAGGCACACATTATCAATTGGAATTTACAAACTTCTTCGTCTTCAGCGTTGTACCAATAATGTAAATATATACAATAATCCGATTTTTAAGTGCATACTTAGGTTGAACTAACATTGCTTACATTTGAAGCATATTGGCTACCACACAAAACATAACATAGACTAAACATACACTAACAGATTAGCGAGATATAAACTGTGATACTACCATCTACCATCTTTCGTCTCATTCCGCACCACCCCATTCGCGGTAATATACAGATTGCTAATGCCTGGCCGCCATATTGGTGACGTAATCAAACACTCAGTACCGTTCGCAAAACTGACCAGCGAGTATTGCGGGTGACGTCACGTGGGTGTTAATTAGACAAGGTTTGCAACAGCGCATGAGCAATCTGCGGGGATTACACTTATCTTATCACCACATCTTACATACATACATAACATCACGCCCACAATCCCCGAAGGGGTAGGCAGAGTCAAAGGGACAGTTGGTCCCTTTAACCATATTCAGCCATAAATAAAACTGGGCTGGGTTAGATGGAAAATTGTGAAAAAGTTGTGACAAGTGGCCAGCTCGCCGCCTACACAATCACTAACCCAAAATCCAAATAACCATCAGTCGCCTTTAACGACATGCTAGGCAAGAAACACAGTTGGCAAATTCTATTTAAGTCCCAGACCAACACGGGACAAACCATTACCATATCATCCCTATCACAATAGCTAAATGGCACTCAATATTTTTACAACACACAACGAATGCTTCTCATGCTGTCCCATAACAGCAACATTTCGTTCAGCGAAGACTTTATTAAAAACTAACAAACGAAAGATTTAAGCGGCTGACTTTTAAAAATAATGCGAATAAATTAAGGGATTTCCTAAAAGGCGTTTTGTGTTCCTCTCCGGATTCCTCGGAGTATTTACTTTTCCAATTCACACTCTATTCACGCGTTGAAATGTGAAGCTAGGAAGCTGGTCTGATTTTCATGTTACGTTTTCATGTTAGTAACCTGATAATTATTAAAACAAAACGATGCTAAACGATGGTGAGACAAAGGATTGATGATCAATAATAATTATGTCAAAAACATTTATCATACAAGTATTAAGGGGAAGTTTTAATTGTTTGTTTGTTTGTATTGAATAGGCCCCGAAACTTCTGAACCGATTTGAAAAAGTCTTTAACCAATAGAAAGCTACGTTATCAGCGAGGAATATAAGCTGTATTATCCCCGTATAGCCACGGGAAAGGGAACTACATGGGTGAAACCGTGGGGCGCTGCTAGTTCAGAATTCTAAATGCGTTGAAAAAACACTTTATATTATCATGTACAACAATATTTTCACGTTTTCAGGCCCAGATCGCTTGCCTTGATTGCTTAAGTAATTTCCCTAGTATTCCTTGTAAACTTAACTGGCTCCTCGTCCCGCGTATTTATAAAGTGCACAATGCACTGGAGCTAAGCCCGATGGTATCAGTCTAATAGACCCTCTCGCTCTGCGTTCAGCCGGAGCTTCCACTCGATTCCCGGTTCACACGGAATACTTCCAGAGCGAAATCAGTAACAATTGTGTTAGGAATTCCTAGCGTGGAAGTTGTTGATTTTTTACGCTAACTCGTACTAGCATGAACGTGGAAAAGTACTTCCACTTTAATATTTTTAATGGACTAGCTATGCCCTTATTGCCCACAGTTTAACCCGTAGTTCGTAGCTTTATAATACACTACCGAATGAGCCATCGAGCCAGTCAAATTGTCGTGTTTGAATAAAAATATAGGTATTTGTAAGAAACCTTTGTTTAATTGTAAAACTAAGAAGAAAAACAGAAAGTTAAGCACATGTATAATTAAGTTCGATTCCAAGATATTGTTCCAGAGTTTCTCGGAGCGTTTTATCGCGATATCACATGAGCACTTTCAAATAGTGTTGTTAACTGCCGGTACTCGGTATATCGATAGAAAAAAAAAATGATATTTCAGTTGACTTTTTTTTACACCATTAAACGAGACCTACTACATCATTTTTAGAACCATTTTTTAAAGCCTATATCAATAAAGGTATTTTAAATGTAAATAATACATCACACATACATACTAAGCTATCTTCGGCTGGTAAAAAGCTGTTATCATAGCTATGGACTTTAACAGTACCAGGGGTATCTAAGTGATACATAAGTGCGTGATACATAAGTTACCGGACTTGTAGTAGCTACATTCGTAAAACCTTTTATGCTGCCTAATGCCAACAAAACAAGTAACATTTTGGAGCTCAAGCAAGGAGCTTACTTTTATAGTCACTATTCACGTCGTCCTAGATTTGGCAATTCTGGTATCTAATGGCAAACTACTTTCTTACTTACCAATAAATAAATAAATAATAATAAATAAATAAATATCAGACTACATCACATACATCGACTCCGAGGTAAGTAGCTAAAGTACTTGTGTTACGGATATCAGAAACAACAGTGGTATTACAAATATATACTTAAATATTAGATATTAACACCCAGACACAGAACAAACACAAGTATTCATCACACAAATGTTTGTCCTGGGTGGGGATCGAACCCACAACTCTTGGCGCATGGGGCAGGGTCACTACCGAATGCGCCATCGAGCTTGTCTACTACAGTTTGAATTACTACAGTTCTCTACCATATTAAAGTCTAATCTTTATTCTTATAAATAAATCGATTATTCATATTTATCCTATCGACAGAGATTTTGTTTCGGCCGCACTACGCTACCTCTTAAATATATTTGCATACATTAAGACTCGAATTGAGAACACCACTGACTTCGAACGGGCCATTACTATGTAAAACAACCGAAATACTGATAAGTTCTACGTTAAACTTCATCCTGCGGATCTACTTCTTAGTTGAGGTCTGCTTGGACCATGATCTTGGATTAAGCGGGTCTGGTTATTCCATTGAATTCATTATCTTAGGTAGGGAAACCCAGACAAATTGGATGGAGCTGAAGCATCCGTAGTTATTGCAATGTGCAAGTTTTCTTACCGTGTATTCCAACACTGTCGAGCTTTAGTATAAATACGTATGAAGATTTTAAAACTTATGACTGGCCCGTTGGTCGAGACTGGCCCGTTGGTCGAGACTGGCCCGTTGGTCGAGTGGTCAGAGACCCTGGCCACGAAACCAAGGGTCGCGGGTTCGAATCCCGCTAGGGGCAAATGTTTCGTGTGATGAACATAGACATTTGTACTCGAGTCATGGATGTTTATAAACGTATTTAAGTATGTCTATCCGTTCGCCTAGTATCCATAGTACAAGCGTAAGCTTAGTTTGGAGCTAGGGAATTGATGTGTTAGTCTGAAGAATTTATTTATTTATTTAAGAAAATATATAGAAAATAGCAGCGCCCCTCGGTTTTACGCGCGTTCCCATACCCGTAGGAATACGGGGATAAAATAAAGCCTATGTTACTCGCTGATAAAGTAGCTTTCCATTGGAGAAAGAATTATTCAAATCGGTCCAGTAGTTTCGGAACCTATTCAATACAAATATACAGTAAAATCTACCCTCCTTGTAGTGTAGTATTATATGGGTATTTGCAATACTGGAGGTGCAAAACGTCATCGAAACCCCTCACTAATAATATAAATGTGAACGTTAGTGTCTGTCTATCTGTTGGACTGTCTGGATTGTTTTATGTCTTCAAACCTTAATTATGCTTCACAGTTACAATAAAATTTGACACTTCTAAAGTTGAACTCTGAGATAGGACATAGGTTATTTTTATCATCCCCAAAACACTGATGGATTCTGCAGGATGTACACTAATCATTATGCAACAGAATTTCACTCGGGTGAAATATACATCAAATTATTGTAAGGACGGTCTTTACATTCCGAATTCAATGGACACGCAAATAGTGCGATATTATGAGAATCCAGTTGCCTTGTTCACAACAGACAGGTTAGATTAGAATTGCTCCCAGACAGTTTCATTTGGCTCCCACCGACCGATCCCGACAGATTACGGTCCGGAGTTCCGGACGGACAAAATGGCTGCCAACTTCTTGCTTGCCAATCCAAATAGTCGAGTGTTAGGTGTTGAGGTATTTTCGGCTGGGAGCCGATTGAAAACTTTACGTTGAGCAGGCTGATCGGTGGAGCATATCTATGCAAAAAAAAATCAATTACCATGTTGACCTGGGACTCAAAATATATGTATGTACAAACTTTGTCCTTTATCTCACATGTCATAAAAGTGGTGATGGCTACAAGTGTGGTATAGGGCTTATGATAATATAGGCGACAAAAAAGCTACTACTTTTTCAAAATTTTCCGTCAATTATATTTTTGGCTTAGTGTGGTTTCATTTAGAAGCTTATCGCTCCATGGAATCTGACTACCTCTTCGGTGATTTCGAGCGTGGTGGGAAAGAAGTATGTATGTAACATATCAAGTTGTTTTCCTTTACAGCTAACTAGTGATAACAATCCGTGCTTAGGCTTGAAAAATCAAAGGTCACATGCCTGAGTTTAAGTCAACATTCTTCACGTGTGAAGTACACATCCTTAACCATCTTGTTTCAAATTTCAAAAGGAAGAATTTATAAGCGAGCCGTTTAAACTTTTAACTTGTTTCATAAACTTAACAGAACATATGCACCGCTTGATGAAGCGATGGTCTAACTTTGGTCCAAGTCTAAACTCTGCAGGCGTTCATTCGAGTGGTGATTGGGTAATCCGATATTCAACACTTGAGCCAGTAACTAAATAATTGACGACGAATTGCCTTCCATCTAGAATATTAAGGAAAATACTGGACATTTTAGGATTTTCTAAAATGTCTAGTATTTTCCTCAATTTTCCCGTGTTGGTCTGGGACTTAAAATATATAATAATGTGCCAACTGTGTTTCTAGCCTAGCATGTCGAAAAGGCGACTAATGGTATATCGGGTACCTGTCACTGCTTTCTCGCAATTTTCCATCTAACCCAGCCCAGTTTCTTTTTGGGTTGAATATGGTTAAAAGGTCCTGCTGTTCCTTTGACTCTGCCTACCCCTTCGGGGATTATGGGAGTTATGTGATGTTATGTTATTATATGTAAGGATTATCACCATGCCAACGGAGCTTTCTAACTAAACCCCCGATGTCCGTGTCTCCGTCTGTCAGTGGAATGTATCTCATAGATAGTTAAAATCTTTCGTTAACTAAACACTGTTCATTTTTATCGCCCCTATAACACCAAATAATAAATATAAAACAAATTTAAAATTAACGAGCCTCTAATGAAACGTGCCTTTTTAAGCATATTTTTGCTTGCCTTATAATGGCATTAAGAGCCACTATAGTCTTACGTAACCCTCTTCAATGAGTCTGTCTCACGCAAAATTTTCACGAAGGTGTTAAAACGTTATCGTTGTATACTTACAATAATATAAAAACCGGCCAGGTGGGAGTCGGACTGGCGCACGAAGGGTTCCGTACCATTAGCTATAAAAACAGCCAAAAAAAACATGTCAGTTGTATGGGAGTCCCGAGACGGTCAATGGGTTAAGTATTTGTTGTTGCAACGCCAGCAGAAATACATTTGTGAAATGTTTTGACTGTCTGACTATCACGGTTTTATGAGATACAGCCTGGTGACAAACGGACGGACAGCGGTCTTAGTAATTGGGTCCCGTTTTACCCTGTGTGTACGGAGCCCAAAAAACGGGAATATAGTTATGTAGTATATATTATGTATATAAATGTGAATGTAGCTCTGTTTGTCTATAACGTCTTCACGCCTGAACTACTTAAACAATTGCAATAAAAGTGGCACGCCTAACTAAACTTTAAAAATTGATTTTTGACAATACGCAGAGCAAAGGAGATTTACCGGAACTGATAGATTTCTTTGGATTCAAGATCAACTCAAGATCAAGTTTTTATGCAACAGACCGATTGCAACAGAGGCGGAGTCTAGGGCAATATGCAATCTACTACAATTTTTAGTAGAACCTTTATAAAATTGTACCATTGCAGACCAAGAGAATGAAATTTACAGGAAAAGTTACAAGCAGTAGATAAGGCAAATAACTCCAAATATTTCGACATCAAAAAGCTTAGTGATGGGGTTGGTTTGAGTAAAAACAACGGTCATTTCATGAGTACGTTTATTGAATGAATCAAAATAATATAATTTACATAGTATTAGAAACTTATTGCTAAGTAACCAATTAGTAACTCGTGCATGTGTGACCTGATTATGGGTTGCGGAATACAAATTCCGCAACCCATAATCAGGTCACACATAGATATGATATAGAGACTGCGTCTAGTGAAGCATTTGATTGTTCAAATGCTTCACTAGACGTAGTCTCTAGCACTTAAAATGCGGGGAGCCTATCGTGCAATTTGCAACGACAACTCTCGCGCAAGACCTGCGAGCGAAGAGGTTATTAGGCTTTCGTGCGTTCCCTTAATAGTTAATACTGATATTAAAAATATGAAAGTATCTTTGCCTATCCGTTTCGTCTTCACATCTAAACTATATGACCGATTGCAATTAAATTTGGGCACACGTAATGTTTGAAACCTTAGAGATGACGTAGGTAACTTTTTATTCCGGAAAAAATAATACAATCCTCTTGAATCACATAGAGTGCAATAACACGAGACCGCAATTAAAACATCGTCTACAATATACTAGTAAAATTTATATCAAAGGATAGACAAAAGCTAAAAATTTTACTGGAAAAGCTACCCAAAGTAACAGTCGCAAGCAACCCCAAATATTCGACGACGAAAAGCAAGCTAGGGCTAGCTTTTACGAGCTAGTGCGAGCACTCAAAATGCGGGGAGCCTATCTTGCAATTTGCAACGACAACACTCCTCCAAGACCTGCGAGCGCAAAGGGTTATTTGGCTCTAGTGCGTTCCATTGAAACGGGCTAAGGCAAAATCGGGCCTCTTCCTTTTTTCTTTGGAGCGCTTTTCAGGCGCTTGAAAGGGGTTGTCAATATTTTGAGCGCTATGAATGGGCCGTAGATGTCAATGAAGGCTTAAGTGTACGGCGCGGTTCTCCATTTGGTGGTAATCGAATTTTTTGAACGAGATTCTTAATTACTTTCGGATTTCGAATGAAGGATGACAGGACTGTTTTCTTTTTTTTTTCATGATACTATAGCAAGGGATTCTTCAGAATAAGTTTCTGACAGCACCTGTAAGATATTCAACGCATTAGTGATACCTCCGATATTGTTTAAGCTATATAACTGCTTATCATTAGATAGAGCGTTTTTGATTCCCATCATTAATGGTATAATAGAGAAATAAGAAGAAATCTATTTATCTATAAGCTTATAATTTACCTATGTACCGTAAATTATACTTTTTCATGATAGTAGTATACTCCTTTCGCTTTCCGACTTGGATACATAATGTATATGTAGTCGGATATTAATTTATTATTCCGAAGTAGCTGAACTATTTGAAATAATCACACACTGTTTTAGCACTATTTTTCTTAGTAATCTAGGTACTACGAAAAATAAATATTTCTTGTATTACAATCTCCTTTTTTCAAAGTATGTTTTTTTGATTCACTTAACATATGGATGTGAATCACAATAAATTTAAATCATTTTACCGTAACAGTCTAATTAATGAAAAACCAGAAACCGTTGCGTTTTATTACTATAGTTTAGTGTTCTATTAAATGTTGAACGTAATTTCCCATAATTTATGTTACGGCCATAGTATGCCTTGTTTTGTTCAAAGTTTTTCGGGAGTTCAAAAGTGATAAATAACGCCACCGCTGTTAAACTGATGTTTTCGTGAAATATTCGAGCGTTAAAATTCATTTGCCAGCTAGTTTGCATATTTATTAACAATCGCGTGTATTATCAAATTGACTATTAGTACCGTACTTAATTACAAGTACCGGCAATGTATAAAATTAGTTTGTACGTTTTAGAGAGAACCTAAACTATACTAATATTATAAAGCTAAAGAGTTTGCTTGTTTGTTTGAACGCGTTAATCTCAGGAACTACTAGTCCGATTTTAAAAATTATTTCAGAATTAGGTAGCCCATTTATCGAGGAAGGCTATAGGCTATAAAGCATTTACCATAAACGCAGGCAAAACCGCGGGCACAGCTAGTAATAAATATTATGACATAGATTCTTATTCTTCCTAGCGTTCGACCGGTTATTACTTTAAAACGACTAATCTCTGATCTTTATAATACTAAAGTAGGGAACCAGACAAATTGGATCATGCTTTATTGCAATTTGTTATATTAAACTGGTGTTAAGGCCTTTGGAATTAGTATTTTTTACCAAAATCCCCTATTTGCCCGCGGCGAACAAAAATGCCGATGAGGCAGACATTTGTCTCGAATCTAGATGTATGTGTTTGCATTGATTGTGATTAATATAGCATATTATGTGCTTATGACTTACTTCGGACTAAGATCATTGTATGGTTTGGTAGGCAGATTTCAATGAGAAATATCTCCACAATCATCATCATCTTCGTTCATCATCATCATCGTTATGTCTCGTGCTTAGATGGGGTCCGTTTAGTCTATGATCTTAGCGAGTCTGGTAATTACATTAAAGCGACTGGAGATCTGACCTTCGTAGCCCTAAGATATGGGAATCAGACAATTTTAGGATCATGGGTAAGCTCCACAAATCATATTTAGCCAAAAATAAAATGGAGTTAGGTTAGATATTAAATGATGTGGGAGATATATATATATATATAGTCAAAGTCAAGTCAAAGTCATAATATTCTTTATTTATATAGGTTTCAAGGAAACACTTATAAATCGTCAAATACAGTTAAGCTTCAGCTATATTATTCTTCAGCTATATGATAATATACCATCATATAAGGAGCTGGGTATGACATCTAGTCGAATCTCCTATTTTAACTAACTAACTTAATAACTAACTAAAATTCACGCCGCTTCCCTAGGGGGGTAGGCAGAGAGAACCGAACGCCATATTGCATGATCCTTACTCACCTCACTCGCCTCTTCAATTTTATTTATTTATTTTTATTCGGGCTTAATGGAGAAGCGCAGGTATCGCACGGCTCCTTTTGAGATAACTTAAAGCCAATTAGATGCGGCGACAACGCGAGTGCGGCGCGAGGCGGGGTCTCGTGACCGGTTGGGCGCTGAGAGGGTTATATGTTGTGTATATATCGGGGTAGTTATTGAAAGAAGAGTGTCTAGTAAAAAGGCGACTGATGATATATTGAGTGTAATGTGTTTGTAAAAGCAACGAACTATCAACTTGTCACTATTATTTCACAATTCCCAATTATTTGTAGCTCAATGTGGTTTGGAAAGATTATTTCTCCTTGAACTGCCTATCAGGAATTATCAAGGAGAAATGGCTCCATAAATCACATTTAGCAAAAAATAAAATGGAGTTAGGTTAGATATAAAATGTCAGGAGTGATGGTATTTTTATATTAGGAGCTGGGTATGACATCTAGTCGGATCCCCTACTTCATTCGGGCTAAATGGAGAAGCGCAGGTATCGCACGGCTCCTTTTGAGATAACTCAAAGCCAATTAGATGCGGCGACAACGCGAGTGCGGCGCGAGACGGGGTCTCGTGACCGGTTGGGCGCTGAGAGGGTTATATGTTGTGTATATATCGGGGTAGTTTTTGAAAGAAGAGTGTCTAGTAAAAAGGCGACTGATGATATATTGAGTGTAATGTTTTTGTGAAAGCAACGAGCTATCCACTTGTCACTATTATTTCACAATTCCCAATTATTTGTAGCTCAATGTGGTTTGGAAAGATTATTGCTCCTTGTACTGCCTATCAGGGATTGTAGGCGTAGATACATATGTACTATATCGGTCGCTAACCCCGAAGAGGCAGCCAGATTTCAAGGAGAAATGGCTCCATAAATCACATTTAGCAAAAAATAAAATCGAGTTAGGTTAGATATAAAATGTCAGGAGTGATGGTATATTTATATTAGGAGCTGGGTATGACATCTAGTCGGATCCCCTACTTCATTCGGGCTAAATGGAGAAGCGCAGGTATCGCACGGCTCCTTTTGAGATAACTCAAAGCCAATTAGATGCGGCGACAACGCGAGTGCGGCGCGAGGCGGGGTCTCGTGACCGGCTAGGGATGCTGAGGGGTTAAGTATGAATAGAGGTATAGTTTTGAAAGACTTTTACGAAGTAAGGGGCGTTGGGAAATGGAACGAAAAAAATTGTCTCTATAATACTTAATACTGGTTTAAAAAAGTAAAACTTCACAATAAAAAAAAGTTAACCGTTTTAACTTGACAGTTACTTTTACACGCCCTTTTCCGCACAGACAAAGCAAGTTTCTGTAATCTTAAATCTAAGGCACGTGCCTGTGGATTTTTTAAATTTAATTTTGTTTCGCCAATTTGCGGAAAAAGTCCAAATAAATACATTAATATTTAACGAAATGGCCCTCTAAATATTTTATTACATGTACCTTGTTGTAACAAGCAAAAACCACACATTTGAATCGTTATATCAATATTTCCGGCCAAACAGGTCGATATATCGATAGGTATATCGATATTTTTTCTACAAGCCTACCACAGGCCTCGAGAGAAAGTCTTATTTACTTAGAAGCTTCTAGTAAACTGTGACAGCGATACAGTTTCGAGTCCAGCTTTTAGTTCAGCTTTAGTCTTGACTAAATGGGACGTAGTATTTTATTTGCATAAGTAGGTACCGATTAGGGTTATGGTTTATCTGATTCAAAATTTGCAATTTATTTTTCAACCAATTGCTAACATTCAAACAAGCTGAAAGACATACTTAGATATTTAAGTGCGGTGACAATACAATAAATTCTTCAGACTGACACACTAATTCCCTAGTTCCAAACTAAGCTTATGCTTGTACTATGGATACTAGGTGAACAGATAGACATACTTAAATACGTTTGTAACATTTGCCCCTATCGGGATTCAAACTCACGACCCTTGGTTTCGTAGCCATGTTCTTTGCCAGTCAATGCAATGCTATGAGGGATTGCAATCCAGCAAATTTTTTTTGCTGGATTCAGCATATGACCCTGGTTCCAGCAGAGCTAAAATTGTAGTAGGGCTAGCTGGTTTGCTTGATACAGCATTCCGATCTGTAGTAGGGATTGAAATCCAGAGACATTGCACCAACAAATGTCTCTGGATCTAGTATTTGGGCACCCTCTGAAAACCAGCATCGTGATCTGCCTTCAGGTAACTCGACTTGAGCTGAGCGGGCGCCCCTTAGGCACACACCTTAGTTTATCTTATTTGTCCCATGTTGGTCTGGGACTATAAAAGAATTTGCCAACTGTGTTTCTTGCCTAACATGTCGTTAAAGGTGACTAATGGTATATGGAGTTTGTATGTGATTGTGTAGGCTACGTGCTAGCCACTTGTCACAACCTTTTTTACAATTTCCCATCCAACCCAGCGCCGTTTTATTTTTGGCTGAATGTGGTTAAGGGGGACTGCTGCCCCTTTGACTCTGCCTACCCCTTCGGAGATTACGGGTTTTAGTTTAGTTTATTTGGGTTTTTTGTTATGTGTGTGTCAAATAATGAATTTCTTTCTTTCTTTCTTTTCTTTCAGCATTGCAACTCCTAATGCGTTGCTACCATGGAGCTGATATTCTGAGTCCTTGTGAGTGAGAGTAAGAGTAGAAGGAAGAAAGGAGTTTTTCTTTCTTCTTTTCTTTTTTAATACAGCATCTGACATAAACATGTTTATTGTTTTTTTCTTACTACATTTTTTTCTTAAAGAAATACTTACTACCTATTCTTTATTTGTTAGGCTTTATTCTGCAGAAGACATTTGTTAGCTAGTGTTTGTTCGCCGGCGAGGCGTGACTGTAGATAGCATCTGGCTGAGTAATGGCTGCGGTGGTCAGGGCTATTGATTGCCAGGCTATATTGTGTAACACACGTTGCATAATTTTTAGCCAACTGCAGGTATCTTAGGGATCAGGCATTATCTTCGTTAGTAAAAAAAGGAGCTATGATGAAAAAAAAGGTAGTAAATATTTTATTTTCATCAAAATTTTTACAAAGGTGGATTTACATTTTATCAAACATTTGTATGTCTCCAGTTCATACGCTCAAACATATGAAGCAAAAGTTTGAATCGTTGAAGGTAAAACTAACAGTCCCCTAAAGTGTTAGTAGTGTAAACTAAATAAAAAAAAATAAAATGGAAGTTTTAAAATGGAAAGTGAAATCAGCTGTCCTTTGCGATAAGTCAAAGTCAAAGTCAAAATATATTTTATTTATATAGGTTTCAAAGAAACACTTATAAATCATCAAAAACAGTAAAGAGATATGATTTTACCACCGGTTCGGAATGAAGCATCTACCGAGAAGAATCCGAAAAGAAACTCGGTAGTTACTCTTTTCAACAACCGTATTAACAAAGTTGTAAGAATCATATTTAACTTTGAACCACGAGAAAATAAAAAACTATAATTACTTACTAGGAAAAAAAATTAAAACATATATATATTTTTTTTATACATAAGGATGGGTAAACGGAAATAAAAACACCACTGACAGATAAGCTTAGAGATTACCATGACATTTTAAGGCCCGATCAGATTTCATCCACTTGGTACTGGGTTAAACATTAAATACATTTAATTGAACAACTTACGTATACTGCAAGTTAAACAAAAAAACTTGTCAAAGTTGTTGTATCAAATTCAATTCACAGTCAAATATTTCCATTTAAGACACTTTAGGCCTTTTTAAAGTTGAGCTTTAACCATCGAGTCACCAAAGCTCACACGTCAGCATTAATTAATTAGGAGTGTAATTGACACCTCTAAAGCTTCACCCGGAGTGACGCAGAAATAAACACGCCAAAATGCCTTCCTAACATAAAATTCGCATTTCTCAGTAAGCGTTTTGCTTAGCGCTCCGGCCTAATTAGATCCAAGTTGAGATTGATAAGTGCACAAATTAACTTGAACATTTTCGAGATTAGTTAAAATAATGACCTCCATTTTTTGTAGCATGGATTTTGTCAGCATTTAGATGTAATTTTTTTAGCTTCAGATTTAAAATATAGGTATTTACAATTAATGTTACGTTACGTTTGATTATACATTTCATAATTACACTTGAAAACTTGTTAAAAACCAACTAAAACTCATCTCCCAAACGAAACTAAATTCAAAAGTAATAACATTCGCACCCCATAAAGCGAAAAAGAACTCAAAACAAAAACAGGCTATCGCGGAGCACATAAAAATTATTCGGCCATTTCTGTGAAGTCAGCTTCGAGATTAACTCGTCACGTCGCCCCCATATTTCTTTCTGGGACAAGACGAGAGCGGTATCAGCCTCGTAAATAAAAACAGAAGTGGCAAGAAGGTAATTTATTGTAAAAATGTTGTGGTTGCGTTGTTACGGAATTGGGATAGCCGCTTGCATTGTTAGCCGCGAGTGGTTCTTTAAAGTTTGCAGGTTGGGATCGGGCCGCTTCCAGGGCTCAGTGCCGCAAAAGACGAACCGGTTTAGCATCATTTATATAAAAATCCTGGAGGAAAGTGGAAAAAAAACTGACTAAATAGCTTCATGCTATTTTCCTAGAGGGGTAGACAGAGAAAATCGAACGCCTTACGATACAGTTCTATACATGAAATTGAAAACATAGCGGAAAAAAATCGAAACCATATTAAATATCAATATTATAGTAAATTTTTATATGCACTATTTATTTACGCGGAGAGAGCAGTGGTAGCTCAATGGTAAGGACACGCGCCTCTTAACCGAGGAGTGCGGGTTCAAACCCTGGCACGTACCTCTGCATTTTTCAAGTCTATGTACGTATTTATACCACTAGCTCGTTGGTAAGGGAAAACTTCTGGATGAAACCTGCAAATGCAAAAAACTTTAGATTTGTAACCATGATCCAGAAAAATTCTGGGTTCCCTATCTTAGGGTTACGAAGATCGGCAGTGACTTTAATGGAATTACCAGACTCGCTAAATCCTGGATCATGGTTTAAGCGAACCCAGTCTAAGCACGGGACATAACGCTTGGAGGATGAGTTAATATTACAAATTTGTCACAGCGTATTTGTCCAGAACTCTTGGTGCAGCATTATGACTTGCACTTGACCGCATTTTAATTCATATTTGCTATTGTTTAACTCGAATAAAAAGAAGCTAACACATATGTCATGGGGTCTCGTACGTAATGTAAAAAAGCTCGGCTGGTACAACAATACGTTTTACTTTAATTTTGTGCAAATGCATGGAGATTTTTTTACATTTTAAAGGTCAATTGTTATAAACAGTTTTTTATTTAGTAGATATTATATTGCTTTGATAGCCATTTACAGCTGACAAATCAATTTAAACCGTATAAGTCATATAAGGTATTGAGAAAACTATTATATTGTGCAAAGTTTAGTATAGTCTATAAACTTACTGCGATATTCCTTAATACTTCGTCTTGCCCTTGTTGAATGTCTCATTACATACACAAATTGACTGCCGTATTAATGCATAATTGGACAAAAAAAACATCAAAAACGAATATGATATACAGAATACTTGGCTGTCAATGTATGCGGTTATGATAACCATCGCCTGGGGTTCACACCTCGGCGGTTTAATGCGGTGCCGCCTTCGGTGCAAGAAATATTATGCACACGACCAATTGGCTTGCACTTTTTACAATTTTAATCATCTTAACAAATAGAAGAAAGAGAAAATATATTTGAGAATTCACAATTTTTCATTTAACCCATGTTAATTAATTTTTGGTAAACATAAAATATAACATCACGCTTATTATCGCCGCAGGGGTAGGCAGATTCAAGGGCACCAGGCCCCTTTAACAACATTTAGCCAAAAACAAAACTGGGCTGGGTTAGATGGAAAATTGTAAAAAAGTAGTGACAAGTGGCTAGCTCGTCGCCTACACAATCACATACCCAAAAATTTTTTGGTATTTTTGGTAGAATGTGGTTTAAGGAAGTTATTGCTATTTTGACTCGACCTTCCCCTTCGGGGACTGCAGGCGTAATGGTACATAATTAGAAGGATGTATTCTTAAACATTCCAGCCATAATTGGTCAGTAAACAATTTGATCTTTGTAAATTCTACAGCATTCAAATATTTGCAAAAAACCAGCGAAAAATAAAATTATTTGATTTAACCCAAAGCGATCAAATTAATTGTTATGATTTTTCGGTCTGCTTAAATTCTAGTGAAAATTACTAATAGTTTCTGGGAAATTGCACATCTAGGGTTTCATTCTCTGTATTTATGAAAAACAAAACTATTGTATTTGTCGGCATGACAGCGACGTCATTGTACACCGGTGTAGCAAAACACCACGTGCACCGATCACGCCACCGAGCGCTCCCCACCGCCCCGCTCTACTCGACTTGTTTTGCAACGGGTATAAAAGGGACCGCGCAGCGACGGAGCGGGCAGTCTTGGCTCTGGCGTTGCTCGGTGCACTGGTTTACTAAGCTAGCTTATCCTAGACGCTCTCGGATAATTAATTTAAAATTAATTATTAATTTAAATTAATAATTATCGTAATTGTAAAAGTGTCCTGTGGCAATTTATAATTAATAAAACAATATTCACTTGTGGTAAAGCCCTAGGTATTTACCACAAGAGATAATTGGGTATTGGGATTATTAAGGATTTAGTTCTAAAGAAAGTAATAGTAATCCTAATTTAGATATTAAAAAAGCTTGATTTATCCTGAGATCCCTAACTTCTTATTCAGTATGGCCGACCTACTTCCTACATATTCATTGCACTCAACCATGTTTGATTGACTTATAAACTATTTGTTTCAAAGGAATAATCGTGTTTTTAATAATACAATTTCGAAATAAAATATAGCTTACTTTAAAGTAAGCTTTTTTTTAAACGGTTTTATTTTTTTTACTTGACCTGTTTATTTAATTATTTAGTAATTTTTATTTTGAAATTTAGTATAAACCTTAGATTTGATGCCAGTACAATTTGATATATTCTGTATTATTGTAAATCTAAGATGGCTGCCGCTACAAAATCGCGGATTATACATTATTTTTCACGACTGCCTCAATATGGGTATCAAATGAAAGAACTTGACTAGTAGAATATAGTAACCTATGAAAATAATGCTAAATCAAAATGGCCGCTAACAAAATGGCGGATTACATATTTTTTCACTGACTTTTCAATATGGGTACTAAATGAAAAAGCTTGACTAATAGAACACGTCACACTATAAAAAATAAAACTAAAACTTGATAATAAAAAATAAGTAAAAAAAATGAGATAAACGGTTTTATTTAAAACAAATGATGTAGATAATGTACTAAAACCAAAAAAATAATTCGATAGGTCCTAGGTACCACCAGATTTTTTTTTATCTATATCCTAGATTGATGAGGAGAGTGAGTGATGACTAGTGGTACCTAGGACCTATCGAATATTTTTTATAGCTTTTAGTACATTATTTCACCTGATTGTCAATAGTCACCACCGTCTATGGACAGTGCAATATTGGAATTGCTTATATATTGTTAGCCTCTAAGAGGATTGGGACCCTGGCACTCCAGCACTGGTACTGCTATTTTAAGCCTTTGTTTTGTGAGAGGGTATTACTTCCCCGGTCGAGCCGGCTCAACATATGTAGCCACCGCTAAATGGGAACTACATGAATCTAATATATACTTCGCAAGAAAACTTTCGCAAATGAACCTTAAGCAACTGTACATTTCGGACATAATTCATTTGGTAAAACTATCATTTGGCAAACTTTAACTTAGGGCCGATTTTTTTATGGTCAGATAAGAATTTACCGACTAATAAAGTACAAAGTCACCAATTTGCGGATGTCATACGGTATTTGACATAGGAAACAAGCAATGACATTTTAAAATCATCCGGATTGTGATTTATTCGACGGTTATCTTTTATCTGACCTTTGAAAAATCAGCCCTAAATCAAGTTATATTAGGACAAATATTAATATAGCAAATGTTTTCATTTTAGTAAAAGCGGCCACCGAGCGCTAGATCGCCTCTATTGGAAATTTCGATATAAAGGATTATACATAAAAATTTATTTAAAATAATTTATTATAGAAATTATTACCTGTAAATTATTTGTCCAAGGTAAAACAAACATCCATGCAGCATTACATAAACTTAATTTTTTTTAAATATATATACTTTTGGGTATGTGTCTGAGTAGGCAACGAACTAGCCACTTGTCACTCCTTTTTCACAGCTTTCCATCCAACCCTGTTCCGTTTTGGTCTGGGACTTAAAAAGAATGTGCCAACTGTGGTTCTTGCCTAGCATGTCGTAAATGGCGACTAATGGTTTATCGGGTTTTGGGTGTGTGTTTGTGTAGGCGACAGGTTAGCCGCTTGTCACTGCTTTTTCACAATTGTCCATCTAACCCAGCCCAGATTTATTTTCTTAATAAGCTCGCACGTTCTGGTCGGATGCACTGTATCTGAGGCCTTATATCTCTGCTGCAGTAGTCTTCGACAAGATTAGGCCTCAAACCGTGAAAGGCATGGGTCTTAATAAGCCCGCACGTTCTGGTCGGGTGAGCTGTACCATCCCGTGGAACCTGTTGAGCCCAATCGCTGTTATTGATGCAATTTGCGAGATCGCGGCGTTATCGCCATTATCCGCGCCGACCAATTTGAGCATAATGGTGTAAATTAAGTGGCACGGTGTAATTTATTCAGTGTTTTTGCTGTACGGTAGATGCGTTGATAGGCTTTTTGGAATTCACAAATTGGTCGTCGAGTGTGCAGTGGTTTTAATGGACAGTTTATGCACTCATAACGAACGACTTGTGACTTTTGTTTATAGCAAACTTTTTCGGCAGATGTTCCCATATGAAATGTGATTTGTGATAATGCCTGTGTTGCTTATGTAGCAATAGGTTTTCAATAGGAAAGAGAAAATGGAGATTATTATACAGTTTTGTATTAAGTGATCAATGTATTAATTTCTATTACGTTTTGTTTTTTTTTTATTTTTTTATTTTAATATATGGGTTTCATATCCAAATTCTCAATAATTGTCGTAACCCAAAAAAATTGCAATTATTTTATACTGATTTATCCTATAATTTCAAATTTAATAGAAACTTTTAATTCATACATTTGACTTTTAAGAATTTGTTGATGAATACAGGTACGATCTTGGACCTAAGTATTATGATCTAGGTATCCTCCGTTGAATATAAATACAATGAAAGGTTCGACAAAAAATTATCACTACATTATATTATATAATGATGTATATTATTGGCGTATTTATATTTACTTCTTTTGGCCTCTATTCCCACACTTAGATCAAAAAGAACTTTTCTCATTAGTCTTCCATTCACACCCTTAGTAGGATCGTAGATCTATCGATGACCAACATTACTTAAGCAGCCACCACGACACAGTTTACAAAGGAGCAGTGAGGAAGCTCTATTCGCAACGGGAGATAACCACACCCAACAATTTTTATATATTCTCAAAATTTGCGCTTTTGATGTTTTTGATAAAACATATAAAATCCGATTCTGTTTTTCTTGTTGTTCTTTCTGCTGATTTATTATTCCTCACATTTTCTTTATTTGCAGAACTTTACCTAGCGTTCATTTATTGACCTTTCATTAAAATAAATCCAGTTTAAAACAGTTAATGAAAAATGACTAATTTAACCATGTATAGGACTGGGGTAATTGAGACAACAGTTGGTATAAGTCTCAACTACCCCAACACGTCGGGTTCGCCAATTATAACCGCGAATGGGACTGGTGTGGAATGAGACAAAGGTTGGTAGATGTCTTGTAGATGTCTGTAGATGACTGATTTATTTAACGTTGTATTACAGTTTATATATCACTCTATCTGTTAGTAAATGCTTGATCATGTTAAATCTCGTACGTGCAATACGTGCTATATTTTACTACGTGCGGCAATGCGGCACAACTAACATAAAAAGTCACCTTGGTACATTAAAAGGCCACCATGGTCCCCACCTTGGCACGAACCCCTAGATGTAATTTATTTTAGTGTCACATCACATTGAAAAGATAACTAGCCATTTGATATCACTTACACTCAGCCATGCCACAGCTATTTGGATGTATAAGTTTGTCTACACAGAGTTAATTTATGACGTGAAATTTCCTTCACTCGGCCCATGACAATTTTTCACTCGCTCAATAACAGGACTTTCAGCATCTGCTAATGGATGCCAAATACCCTATAGCTGCACCTTTATCAATTAACTTCTGGAATAATGTATGAAAACCGATTAAAACCTCCTTTATCTTCACTGAGCCCGCATTAACTGTGATGCACCTATATTAGGTTTCGTGTCGGCGCTATCGTATTAGCGCCCACGAGGAAGGAAGTGTAATTTCTCGCGATAGTATCGCGCGCCACGCGGGATACACCAAATAAATCTACATTAAAAATAAAACGCGAGCATTTGTAAAGTTTAAAGTTGAGCCAGCGGGGAGTTGATTTTTATACAAGAGCCCGATGTCGTGCTGATAAAAGCACATTGAAAAGGAAAATGAGCTTTTAATAGCAAGATGTATAAAATTTTTACATACATACCATCACGCCCATAATCCCCGAACGGGTAGGCTGAGACAAAGGGGCGGCAAGTCCCCAGTCACATACAGCCAAAAATAAAACCGGTCTCAGTCAGATGGGAAATTGTGAAAAAGTAGTGACAAGTGGCTACAGATAGCGCGCGAGATGAATGCAGTCGGGGCCTGAGACGTGACATACCTGAGCTCTGCATTCAACTCGCGCGCTATCTCTAACTAGGAAGCTGTGTTTTTTATAATGATGGTTTATCAAATTTGCGGTACTATTTTTGAATAAATGGTTTTGGGTATGTGATTGTGTAGGCGACAAGCTAGCCACTAGTTTTTCACAATTACCCTTTTGGGGATTATGGGCGTGATGTTATTTTTGGGTAAAAGGTGATGTTATTTATGGTAACCCGTTATTATGAAAACTGCCAATTTTTGAAGTTGATTCTTTGAAAATGTATTTGAACACATGAATATCAAATACAGGGAAATATTTATTGTGATATCAAGTGTGAAGTCAACAAATATTTGTAAATATAATAATTTTCTGCTAAACTAACGCTGCCATTTGACACTATAGTAGTATACTGAAAATGAACACAAAGTATTTACAATTTTATAGAAACTGGCACGATTGTAAAATACATTTTGTGTTTGTAGTTAATGTTTTTTTTTATTTTAGTTCCAAGTCAAGGAACATTTGATTTCATTATGCATATTTTTTATTTTTACTTTAGGTCTTACCAATTTCATTTTTTCGTTGTGATAGCATTGACAATTACTTTAATTTATTTTTACATAAACGTTATGGAGAACGTAGGTGAAAAAGTTAACTATACATACAATAAAATTATTAATTTGGTAGTTTTTTTATCACGCCCATAATCCCCGAAGGGGTAAGCAGATTCAAAGGGGCAGCAGGCCTCTTTAACCACATTCAGCTAAAACAAAACTGTTTTTTTTTTATATTATTCCATCTTATTAGATTACCGTTCCATATAAATCAATGTTTAATTTAACTATAATCGTAGACTTGGCAAATCTTGTTATTACATTGAAATTACTGCCACCTGATACTCGTGACCCAAGGGGATCAAACGAATTGGATCATGTTTACACGTCTTTGGTAATCGGGAAGTTTCGTTTTACTTATTATGATTTCTCCTTGTCCATTTATTCCTTTATTACATACATACGTCAAATTGCAATTATTTCATAGATGTTAATAATTTATACACTTTTGATCTAGATCTAGATCTAAAGATATGACACAAAAAAGTGAAATACCTTGCGTGTATCTTAGATTTGTCATAAAAAAAAATCTCATGTATTTGTAGCGCAAGAGCAATTTTAATAGTTTTTTTGTCTATTTGGGAGATATGGGCATAGGCCGTAAATAATTTTTTACCCTCCTATCTCACCCCTCCATTTTTATCTAGAGTCAGGGGCGGTACGAAGTTCACCGAGACAGGTCAAGGCAATATGTTCTTCTCTTCAATACCCCTCGGTCACCAGTCATTGATATCTCCACTCCCATACCACTCAAAGCGTCTTCCGCAGAAGCCATTCACATTTGGTCACCCTCTTTCTCAGCACAATAAAGGCACTTACATACCTGTTGCACACTTCGCACAAATAAAACACTCGAAATGCGACACAAATCTGCGTCAATTCATGTCTCTCGAAACATTTATAAGGGCGGGATACTTAAAAGGTAGCATCAGGGTTCTTGTAATTGAAATCCCATTACGTGCTGGTGATGAAAATGAAGGGGCCCGCGACGCTGGAATCAGATGGCGAATAAAATGGGAATCGACCTTTTGTCTTGCCCCGAGCGGACAAGTAAGATTCAATTTGTCAGGAATCTCTTTGGCGCAAGATATAGGCGCTAGCCTAATAGTAGGTTATTTTCAAAAGCAATATAATTTTTGAGTTAGAAGAGGTTTTTAAAAAAATATATGTTTTTTTTTTGTAATTTTTTTGGTCTATCTATACAAAAAATTCTGCTATAATAATAGCAAGTAATCAGACTTAAGCCATTCAGAAATAGATTCGTATTTGAAATAAGTTCTATCTTGCTGATGAAACATTTTTGGTAAACAATTTCTATATATAAAAAAAATCTTATTTAAGAATGTATATGTTGTTATGTTATTGTTGAATAAAAAAATGTTTCATTTCTTTCGAACTATTCAATTTATGACTCTAGCATGCAGAGTCATAATTAGTATATAACAATTTTATTCAAACTGAAAATTTGCATCTTTTTTTATAAAAAATCTTGTCATTAACACTAGTCAGGCAACTCGGAGTTGCTCGCTTCATAAAATTTGCATCGCTCGCCACCCATCACTTAGCGACCGGTGACAGAACGCCGCCCCGGGGGAACCGGGCTTTTTGTCGTCCGACACCTGCCAAAAGATCCAGTTTCTTGTTTGTGAATACTTATTGGAAGCGACTGACAGCAGGCGACTCCGCTAAATCGCAGTCGTGATTAAAGTACAGTTTGAGGTTAATTGGATCAGTGGAGCGACTAAGCGCAGGGGACTGTTGGCAGTGACAGGTTAATGAGTTAGTTCGAAATATTTAAGATGTTAATACGCTTTTTTTGATTATAGTTTACGATTAGGTGTATTTTCTTTATAAAATATATCGTACAATTTTGTTTTTGACT